>JAHTLZ010000195.1:9757985-9787113 GCA_023846285.1 Phrynocephalus versicolor
TTACTTACTTACTTACTTACTTACTTACTTACTTACTTACTTACTTACTTACTTACTTACTTACTTACTTACTTACTTACTTACTGGCTATTTTTTGTGAGGCAAAAGGGTTTGTTTTGTTTTGTCAGAGCTCCATCCTGCCACCCTCACAGGAACGTCTCGTAGGAACTAGAGATGGGCACGACTCAGGAAAAAAACTTCGTTTTCGTTTTCTTTTTCGGCTAGGGTCCGAGTCGTTTCGTTTCCGTTTTCGCGAAAAATCGGAAAAAATTAGTCGTTTCGTTTTTCGTTTTTTCGTTATCGTTATACTGGTTTTTTGGGGGGGTAGCGGGCTCCTGGAGGCACCTCTGTGGGGTGGGTGCCTCCGCCGGCCCGCTATAAAGGAAGGGACAGCAGCAGCAGGCTCCAAGAGACCCCTCAACATGGGGGTCTCCCCTCCTCACCTGCTGCTGCTGCAAAATGGCATGCACAACCATATGGTTATGCATACCATTTGCAGGCAGAGTGAGACCTGCTTGAGTACTTGATACCGTGGTACGAGCGTGTCGCCAGCCATTTGCAGGCCAGGCAGTGCCACTGCACCTGCTCAAGCACCTTGTCCCATGAGCGGGTCGCACCTGCCATCACGTCCCACAGAAGGGAATCGTACTTGCGTGTGTAGTGCAATGCAAGTCGATCTGGCTATGGGCTAAGGTGGATTAGGGTTAGGGCTAGGGTTAGGCTAATGACGGGTAAGGTTATGGTGGGCTATTGGGTTGCACCTCTGGGTGCCTCTCTGACCCACTAAGAAGACAGTCTGTGACGTATGGGTAAGGAGTCAAGGATTAGGGTTAGCGGGTTAGGGGGCTAGGGCAAGTTTTAGGGGGCTTTTTGGCACATCCCAGAAGTCTCAGTGGCCAAGTGGCCATGCGATTGGTGAGATGGCTCCAAAAATTTGCATGGTCGTCCCCTCCCACATGGCTAGCCAGGCCACTGGGCCAGCCCATCATTGCACACTGCGCAGGTGTAAATAAAATAAAATAAAATAAAATCAATGGAGGACAGGACACAGGAGGAGAGGAGAGACATTTTGTTGCAAGAAAAAAACCACTGCTACTGTGAAAAATCTGGCAGTTCATACATTTCCGCGTGTTTCTGTTGTGCTTGTGTGTTTTTGGACCACGATTTCAAAAACAATATTGCATTCGCCGCCCCATTTTCGATCCCCCGCCCACACCGCATGGCATGGCGACGAGGCGACTCGAGTCCGGCTGCCCAGGACGGGGGAAGCCGGGACACCCCCCTCCAGACCAGAAACCCCCCCTCCGGTAGGTGCCCTACTGAGTGAGTGCCCTTAGTCAAGCGGGCATTTTCCGCCTGCTTTTTGGCCCGGGAATGGGTGGGGGGGAGACCCGGGGGAGAGTTTAAAAAAGTTTTTTCCTGTGCCGCCCGTGCCGCTTGGTTGCGCTTTGGCGGCCGGCGGCGAGACTGGGCTTTTTGCGGCGGGCGAGTCCCACCACCACACCAGAGCATCCCAGGACGGAGGGGGGGGAGGCCGGGCGGGGACCTCCAGAAACCACCCCTCTGGTAGGTGCCCTGAGGCACGGCAGGCATTTTTCCGCCTTTTTGGCCGGGAACCGGGCTTTTTAACTTTTAAAAACTTTTTTTTTCTGTGCCGCTTGGCATCGCGCGCGATCGCGCGATGCAAGTAACGAGCACGACAAATCAGACCAAATTGTTCGTTCGTCGGTTCGAGCTCGAAGTCTGGCGGAGTAATTCCCGTTTCCGTTTCCGTAGAGTAACGGAAACGAGTAACGGAAACGGAAACGGAAATACCGCTAAGTCGTGCCCATCTCTAGTAGGAACACATGAAAGGGCCTTCTCTGTTGCTGCGCCCAGACTCTGGAACTCACTCCCAATGGAGACCAGAACTGCCCCATCTCTGCTGTTTTTCTAGAAACAGGCAAAGACCTTTTTCTTCAGGCAAGCTTTCCTTGAATGAGGGACTAACTATTATGTGACTTTTCTGTGAAACTACCATACATGGCTACACAGACTTTGTGTTTATAACCACTTATAACTTTGTGTTTATATCTCCCTTGTGGATTTGCATTGACACTATGTTATCAGTTGTTAGTCTCCATCCTCCATGCATGATTACATGCAATTTTTATTCTCTCTTTAACTGCTTGCATTCTCTTGTAGCTTTAATGTTGTCTTTTAATGCTGTAAGATGTCCCTCAATTCCCTGTTCTATATGTCTTAATTATACTGGACTGTATATTGTCCCTTATTACTGTAAGCCACCTTGGGTCCTTTTCCAAGGAGAAAGGTGGGGTAAAAATATTATAAATAATCAAACAAACAAGAATGTGGAGAAGAATGTATGCAATTTTATGGCCCAGAACATTTTGCCACAGGCAAAATAATAATAATAATATTTTGGCTGGTTTGGAGTGCCAAGTATTGTAAATTAAAAGACCGGAACGGAGAGGTGTCACCGTCTACTGTATCTGAAGCAGAGAAATATATTGGGCCAGCCTTGATCAGGTGCCAGAACTATGCTTTCGGGTCAAGCCAGGTAATGGAAACAAGGCTGGGGGAAGCCAGGGGTTGAAGCCAAAAAGCACATCAGAGACAGGAAAAAAGTTGTTGCTGAGACAAAAATCCCAGCCCAAACAGGAAGCCCGTCGTGCCTTGGCCAGCCTAGGTAGACAAGGTCAGTCTGCAACCTGAGGACATTCCACTGCAAAAGAAGATATTTTTCATTGTGGTTCTGGAGGCCCTTCCTGCAGGCGGCTGAGTACAAAGAAGGGGATCAAAAGGAAGGTGGACAGACTAAGTGAAATGACAGCGAAACAATTTGGTGAAACAATTTGCCAGGAGGGTCATCACCAATACAGAGATCAATTTAGAGGTACTCTGAAATCAAAACCCAAGACCCTGCTGGTATGGCCCTGCCAAAGCAGTTAGACCAGCAAGCAAAAAAATAAAAATAAAAAATAGCATCTTTCTAGTAGTAGCACCCTTGGTTGTGAGACTGGGGGGGGGGGGTTACCAGTTGAGGTTTATCAGTCACCATCATTGTAGGTAATGGGTGGACAACATGCATTCCCCAGCAATCAGGCAGCCCCCGGATCCACCCTCCATATTCCCAGGTATCTGATTATAAAATATGGGTTATATACATTGTAGCAAAGACTTCATCTGGCAATTTGGGGTTGAAAAATAGACCTCAGACCTGAATTGGTTGATGGAAGCTCCTCAGTGTTGGTGCTGTTTCACATTTTGGGTACAGGAACCTCCCACTTAAACACACATACACAAACACAGACCCACAAATCTACTTTAAGGGAAACAAGGGCAGGAAAGGAGGGTCTTTATGAAGATGCTGGAGTGGATAGATATCCAGTGAGAACCATGTTTGTATCATTTGCTTCTTCATATGTTTCCTCACCTACTGATCCTGCTTCGACTCACAAAGTATCAAGATGAACAGGGACATTAAACACTTGTAATTCTTAGTGATTACGCTGTATTAAATAAGATGAGAGCCTTAACGTGCTCTGGCTTGTTTTCCATGATTTACTACGAGTGATGCAGTTGGTAGAGTTAGATTACATAATTTAGTTTCTCCTTTAAAAGCTGTGATCTGAGTCAAATTTTGTACCCAAACTTTTCATTGGAATTTGCAAACAGCCACGAGATGGCAGCATATCCTAAATTACTTACTGTCAGTCTCTTCCCTGGAACTCAGCTTTAATCTGTTTATGCCCTAGGGCAGTGACGGCGAACCTTTTAGATATCAAGTGCCCAAACTGTGATTCAAAACCCACTAATTTTTCGCAAAGTGCCAATGTAGCACTTTAACTTGAATGCAGGTGGCTTTGAAGGATCAATGTCAGGTGCCCACAGAAAGGGCTCCGAGTGCCACCTTTGGCACCCGTGCCATAGGTTCGCCATTACTGCCCTAGGGAGACAAGTACAGTGAGGGGATAAGAATGGACAAACATCTGATCTAAATTCTATTTTGGAAAAAAAATGTTTGAGTCAGAATCCTCATTTTCTTTACGCTTTTTTTCTTGGAGACCCATTAGACTTTCTCTAGATCAATTCATCTTTCAAAGTTCCTGCTAGGCTTACTGAGAGTGGCATTCTGCCAGATGGGCAGTATATCAATCAATCAATCAAATCAAATCAAATAAATAAATAAATAAATAAATAAATAAATAAATATGAAGGGCTTTGAAAACGATAACAAGGTAGACAGACACTGGATGAGGGCAACCCAAGCCACTTGGAGGAAGGATAATTCACATTCAGAAACTGAACGGACAGGACTTAGGTCTGAACCTTGTGGCAACACTATTGGTAGGACAGCTTCTCTGACAGTGTCATCCAGCAAGACAGCTGAGAGGAAAGAGAGCAGACAAAGCATGGCACACAGCTCTGCCCTCCAACGCTACCCTGTTCCCTTTATAACTTTAACATATGCTGTTTAGGAGAGCTGCATCACTCAGCTTAACACTAGGGCTGGCTTGGCTATTAAAACCTGTTTTAATAGGTGTCCTGTTTACTACAGGCAGGGTGAAACACTCTGACCATGGAGCTCCCATGATTTCCAACTTGCCCTTGGGCAAGTGGGAGATTACCCTTCTAATAGGATTGATGTTCATGAAAGGGAGATTTCAAACTACAGAAAAAGAGATTCCATTTGAACATTAGGAAGAACTTCACGACAGTTAGAGCTGTTTGGCAGTGGACTATGCTGCCACCAAGGGTGGTGGAGTCTCCTTCTTTGGAGGTTTTAATGCAGAGGCTGGATGGCCATCTGTCGGGAATATTGTGATGGGGTTCCTGGATGGCAGGGGGTTGGACTGGATGGCCCTTGAGGTCTCTTCCAACTCTGTGATTCTATGATCTATGATCTATGAATACCTCAGCATATGGGCATTGGAAGGACCTGTTCTACAAGCAATGAAATATTGTATATTGTGAGTTTTTCGGACTATTCGGCTATGTTCTGGAAGTTTTTCTTCCTGACATTTTGTCAGACTCTGTGGCTGGCATCTTCAGAGGGCAAGGAGCTCAGGGAACTAGGAGTTCTCTCTATGCTCTGGGTTATAAAGAGTGAGACTGGGTTTTTTGAAGTTGAGGAAACTTGTCCTATTCAGGAAAATAGGTGTTAGTCATTGTATTGTGATGAAGGGATTAAGAAGTTTCAGTGCAATCAGGGGTAGTAAGGATCACATCACAACACCCATCAAAGATCCTTACACGTACAAAATAATGCAAGGCATGAGTAATGTGGATAGAGGAATGATCTTCTCCCTCTCACAAAATAGCAGAACTAGGGGACATCCACTCAAACTGAGGGTTGGGAGAATGAGAACAGGCAAAAGAAAATATATATTTTACCCAATGTGTTGTTAGTCTGAGGAACTCCCTGGCACAGAATATGGTGATGGCATCTGGCCTGGATGCCTTCAAAGTGGATTGGACAGATTCCTGGAGGAAAAGTCTATCACAGGTTACGAGTACAAACCATGATGGAGATGTGTAATCTCCAGGCTTAAAACCGGGGTAATTCAAGGGCCAGATGCAGGGCAGTGGTATCGGAGACAGATATCTAGTCTCGTGCGCTCCCATACGCATTTGGCAGGGCCACTGTGAGATACAGGAAGCTGGACTAGATGGGCCTTTGGCCTGATCCAGCATGGCTCTTCTGATGTTCTGATGTTCTTATGAAGCTAGCAAAAAGCTGGTCTGGTAGCTCACACGTGTTACCAAATGTATCTTATTTCTTATTATTCTGCAAAGCAACCTGAAATAAACTAGTCTTGATCTTGCATAAGGGAGATTCTCAAAACAGCATCTGTTTACTCTTGCACCTCATTTTGAAGACATTACTGGCAAGGTCTTTAAGAAGATCACTTTTCTCATGAAGAAATGCATTACACATATTCTACTGAGTGACACTGAGAACTTCCTGGGTCAGCTTGCTCTTTGGCAGACTGGAGAACTTGCTTCGGACACATATTTTAAGGGCTAGCAAGTTGATTGTTATTTTGTTTATCACTAGCAGAATGATTAGTTTTACCTTGAATGTAAACCACGTAGTTCTGACTGCATGGTCTTCATATTTGCCTTTTCCCTTCTTCCCCATCTACCCCTTTGCCTTCTCATTGGTTATCCTCTCCCACTTCCCCTTCCAATGTTCATTCAGCTACACACACACCCATTAAATTATCTGATCTCTTTTAAATGGTGTCAATGTGGTGGCCATTGCCAAAACTCACAGCAGCAAATTCCACACTTGAATGATCTACCCCTCCTAAAAGCTTTTTTAACTATCTGCCCTCAATCTTTTACCTTCAAGTTTATTGCATGATTCCGGGTTATGAGGGAGAAAAACTTTTCTGCATACATTTTCTTCACACTGTGCATGATGTTATCCATTCCTTTTATATCTTCATTTATTTGCATTTATTTTATTTATGCAACTTGTATGCCGCTCAAGCTAGCTGAAGGTCTCTGGGTGGCTTACAGTACTTTACAATTCCACAAAAAACAGTTATAAACATGATACCCCATAAGTCTTTTGGATATTTTTCCACCACAAAGAGTTGGTGATGTGCTGATCTTATAAAAAATAAGGATGACATACTTCTTATCTTGTTTCACACTGCTCTTTTCCCCATGAGTACCGACACATTTTGATCTCTCCCAAAACCAAATATATACCTCTTCTTTTTCACATAACTTGGTACTGAGGGTGGAGGTTAGAGCTACTGTATGTCACTTCCCTTACTCCACGATGTCCATGCTGGGAGTGTCTTTGGGGCTTTTGGCAGATTAATATGACAAAATGCATTTTTTAAAAAATATTCCAATATTTCAGTGTAAAATTAGGAGATTAGAATCTCAAAGAAAGGGAAAGTGTCAGATATTAGAGGGGAAGGAGGGACAGTGGGGAAAGGTGGATAAACAGGAAACTGAGAATAACGGGAATCATCCTTGAGTACAAAAATGGCAATATGTGCCCATGAACCTGATTCAAGAGGAGCAAACAGAAGAAACAAACCAAAGTGTGCATGGCATTTATGGAAGATACCTTTTTCCCCCTTAACTAAATAGATCCTAAACAGTATAATCTTGACTCACACAGGAATTTTTCCAATCCTGTGACACTTTTGGTTGCTCTTCTCCGCACCTCTTCCAGTTATATAAGACCATTTCCAAGTATTTTGACCAGACTTGCATATGCTCTTCCCAGTGTGGTTGCATGAAAGATTTATTGTGGGAGATGTGTCGTTTCAATTTCCTGCCCTGGATCTGCTGCCACTTTGAGCTGCACATGCACTAGACTAGGGAATTTGGAGCAATCTGGGTGGCATTGGAAAGGTTCACATTCAGTGCTATCTATTTTATCTTGGACTTGAGCAATCCTGTTCACACTGCAGATGCTTCTTCTCCATTGAGAAGGATACCAATAGCACTTCAGTTTGCTGCAGTTTCTCCTCCTGATGCTGCTGACCCGGGTACTTTCCCTGCCTTTTTGTGTGTCCTCCACCATCTCTTGGCCATTGATATATATGATGGCTCAAACTGATGGCTCAGTGGGCTAGAGCACTGAAACTGTCATCTGCAAAGGTGACAGCTCGGCAGTTCGAATCCCGGGTGTCACGCAGCGGAGTGAGCTCCAGCTGTTAACCCCAGTTCCTGCTAACCTATTACTTCGAAAGCATGTAAATGCAAGTAAATAAATAGGTACCATTGTAAAAAGTGGCACGGTAACAGTGTACCATGTGCAGAAATGCATTCAGCCATGCTGGCCACAGGACCGTGGACTGGCACAACACTGGCTCTTTGGCTTATAAACAGAGAGGAGCGCTGCTCCTAGAGTCGGACACTACTAGCATGCATGTGCAGGGGGAACCTTTAACTTTGCCATTTTTTCATGGTGGACCATTATTTCTGAGTTATGAGAATTCCAACAGCACATTTATAAGGAATTTTCTTAACTGGTTTATTTAACAACCATACGGAAGTGAATGAGCGCAAATATCCATTAAATCTCCAAGCATTAAAAATAAATCCAGAGACTATAGCTTCACTTCTGAGGGCATCCAGCATCTTCATGTTCCAATAGCAACAGATGGTTGAGGTCAAGCTCTTTTATTTTTGGAGTTCATCTATATTGGCATTTATCGTATTAAGAGGAAGTGAGGAAAACATTCAGAAAGGTTCCCACAGATCGCTGGAAGCAGAAACATCTGTTGCAACGATGAACAGCTTGTCTGCTGATCTCAGCAGACAAGGGAAGACAACAACCAACCAGGTTCTTGTTTGACCACTGAAGAGGATCACTGCCCAGTGGAAAGGTTGGCGGGAATTAATAGAATGCTTTTCCCATTATAGCATGTAAGGTCAATTTCTGCCTTTTTTTAACACAGAGAAAAACAAGGGTGCTATACAGTAAGCACTGGGCTGGTTCCCATCAACCATGGAAATGTGGGGAGGGGATGGAGATAACAAGCTACCCTTCAGCAGAACTGTGGTCATGCAGAGCTGTGGTCATAAAGGAAAATTTGGGCCAAAATGGATGCAATATAGATGCTCTGTTTTATTTTCACTGGCTGTAGGCTTGTTCTTATATAAAACAGGGAATGGAGAGGTCTTGTTTTCATTTCGAAAAGGAATAAATGTCTAAGGAGGACATGAAAAGTCCCTTTGGCCAAAGGAACTACAGCGACAAAATGCACACACACACCTCTTTTAAACGTAAATGCATAGCAAAGCAAAGCAAAAGTGTTCTGCTTATATACCGCCCCATACCACTACAAGTGGTCTCAGGGCGGTTTACAATTTTAATTACAGTGTGCAGGCTACACATTGCCCCCCTCCCAGCAAGCTGGGTACTCATTTTACCGACCTTGGAAGGAGGGAAGGCTGAGTGAACCTTGAGCCTGCTACCGGGGATTGAACCCAGGTCGTGAGCACAGTTTTACCTGCAGTACAGGCGTTTAACCACTGCACCACGAGCACTGGTCTGTACTATGAATTTCTAAACCGTATTGTTCCAAGGCTGTTGTTGTTTGTTTGTTTGTTTGTTTGTTGGATTTCTATACCACACCATCTGGCAGCACGGCCACTCTGGGCAGTTTACAAAAAACATCATATAAAACAGAACAATATACAATGGAAAACAACATGACAAATTGAAAACAATATGCATGACCAAGTCTACATTACAGTGGTAGCTCTACTTACGAGTTTAATCCGTTGCAAATGCATGTTCATAAGTCGAATAACTCGTAAGTAGAGCAGCCATATAAAAAATTAAAAATAAATAAATTTTAAAATAGAAAAAATAGGGAAAAATGTAAGTATAGCAGACTGCATCTAAAATTTGTAAAGCAGCTGTTAAAATGCCAATGGTTTTCCGCTCGTAAGTAGAGCCGCTCGTAAGTAGAGGCACCACTGTATTAGCTCATGAATACAATTGAGCTGTGCTTTGTTTGCTTAACATGAAAACATCCAAATAGATAAACATTACATATGTATCTGCATCTTTTATTGTTCTGTGCCTTGTGTATGGTCCTGAAGTGTAAATATTCCCCAAACTGGCTCTTGGGAAGATCTAAACAGAGTAATAGGACATTATTATTTTTAATACAATAAAGATCTTTTAAAGGTTGAAGACAGCAGTCTCGTGCTCTTATCTGTCCAGACTGCTAACAGGAAACGTTTAAAGCAGCATTATGTTCCTATTCCAGGCTGAGATTATACATTGTCCATGGGATCCCTAGAGATCACTGTATCCCAGGGAAGCCGTATGGAGTTGTGGAATGGGAGAGGTTCTGTTATGTAGAAGTCCTCCCCAAAGAATGAAAGTCAATTATTTATCACAGCATCTGATTTTCCTCTTCCAGTATCTTGCATTGAACACGCATCATGCTGTGATTGGTCATGGGAGATAAACACGGGCTTAATTTACATGTCAAAGTATATTGTGCTGGGGCAGTGGGTAGGTGGGTGGGAAATGACATATTAATTGTTTAAGAATATATATTTCTTTTAACTTGACCCATGAGCCCTGTGGCACAGTGGTTAAATGCCTGTACTGCAGATAAAACTGCGCTCACAACCTGGGGTTCAATCCCAGATAGCAGGCTCATGGTCGACTCAGCCTTCCATCCTTCCGAGGTCAGTAAAAGGAGTAGCCATCTTGCTGGGAGGGGCAATGTGTAGCCTGCATACTGTAATTAAAACTGTAAACCGCCCAGAGACTACTTGAAGTGGTATGGGGCAGTATATAAGCAGAACACTTTAAACACAATTTCTGCTTCGGCAGCTGCAAAGTAACAATACCTGGGGGGTTCCTGCTGGTCAAGGAGAGAACGAGATCAAGATATTTTGGCTGCCTTGGGCAATACAGCAAACGCTGCTGTCATTACACCAAGTCAAGGTACAAAGCAAGGGATTTGGGGACAATGAGCCCAAAATACCCCAAGAAAAATCTCTCTTCTATGTCAGTAAAAATAAAAATTTAAACAACCTGCAGCTGTTGTTTCATGAGACCCCAAATCTGCTCCCAAAACTAATCACCTCAGAAAGGACTGAATCCAGCTAGAGGATTGTGTCAGTTCTAAATTCTCTGATGCAAATTTCAGCAACAAACTGTTGCTAGTTAACAAATCAGTGTTCACTTTAATTGTTTTGTACAACTAATACATGGATACAAATTCAAATGCCAACAACTTCTGAATTAGTAGCAATTTGCCACTGAATTTTATGCTAAGTACTTACCTCAGCTCTGCAAAATTCCCTGAGAGCATGTGAGATGGGGCGAGCTGTACATTTGTTAAATAAACAAACGAACAGGATTCTGGCCTCAGTAACATCCAGTAGGGCTGGCCTTGTATGAGTGGAACAATGAGATGGATGATGGAGTTTTCTCCTTTGTTTTTTTTCCTGTTAACCCCAGCCAGAGAAAAGGGAAAGTTACAGTTACATGTGCCCTACACTGATAAGCAAAATGTAAGAGGGGTTGCCTTCAGAGATGGGAAAAGTTATTTGTTTTTGAATGGTACTTCCTAGAATATCCCAGGCTGGTTTACAGGTATTTGGGGAATTATTAAATTAGAAAGTAATTTCCTTCCGCTCATTTCCCTCTGCATAAGTTTGTGGGCAGCTCCACTCAGAGGGTGGAATGGGAAATGTTGGTTTAAATCTTTTAAAAGAGCAGTTACATGGGGAACCCTGCATCTCCTTAAGGTACCCGCAACATCACCCAGCATGGCAAGCATTTCTCTGTCTGCAGATGTCCATGCTGGTTTCCAGGCCCAGCTCACCTCCATAATTTGTCAGTATAGAGAAAGATATGGATAATAATTCATGTAGAGTCCTACTGATTGATCATCTGTCCTGATAGTATCCCGTACCTAGAAAAACCTGTGCAAAGTGTCACCATAAGTCAGCTTATTCTTGCACAAAGCCCATTTCCTTAAGTACTGACAACAGCTGTTTGTCCCACGTTTTCCACACCTCCCAGTTTGCAAATCAGCTCACTTTGTTTTGCATCTGGTTTCTTTGGGGAGGTCAACATGGGCTTCTTTGGAAGTGCCATTGTTCAGTGATCAAGGCCTGTCTGAATCATGTTTCTAGAACACTATTGTACAGTGGTGCCTCGGCTTACGAGTTTAACCCATTCCGAATGCATGCTCATAAGTCGAACAACTCATAGAGCAGCCTTATCTAAAAAAATCAAATAAATAAATAAATAAATTGAAAAAAAATGTTAAGTAGAGCCAGACCGCTTCTATAATTTGCAAGGCAGCAGTTAAAATGCCAACAGTTTAAAGTCGAATTGCTCGTAGTAGCCGTGTAGCTAGATGGAGTAGTATATAAATTTAATAAATAAATAAATACATAGTAAGTAGAGGGACTCTAAGTAGAGATACCACTGCATTTGAGTGTCTACTGTCTAATGACAGATTATGTGTCTGCATAAGCTCCAATGATTTTGAAACTCTTAGCTGTGGATTCTGATTTGACGATCAGTGCTTCATTTAAAAAAATTATAAAACAAACATCTCTGCAAAGAATGTGTACAATCTTTTGACTTGACGTTTCCTCCGCCCTCTCCCCATGTGTACAAGATGAGCATCGGTTCTCTTCAGGCTGTGTCCGATATAGCACACAGCCAACAAACCAGTTTCCCATCTCTCCCGTTCTTTGTGATACATAAGCCAGAGGAGTCAAGCCTACGGATTCACCTGCAGGAGTTTGGAGTCAGCATGACAGAGCTCTTATTAACTTGCTGTATGCGTCTCTGTGTTTCGATGCCTTGGCTGTGAAATAGACTTGATCTTGGAAAGGAAAACAAACAACATAGGAAAGGATTAGAGGAGCAACTCAAACGCTGCCAAATGAGGAGGAGCACTTGCCCCTTGAGAATCTTTTGTGGGTGTAGAAGCATCCAGCCAGTGCCCACAATAATGAGATGGAAATTATACACTTTACATTATAGCAGGATAAGAAGAGCTAATTACCGTGGTGTGGTTAAATGGGAAGAGAATTGTAAAGTGTTTGGAGCATTAAAAGTGTAACATTCTTTGAAGCAAAGAAAAGGTTTGGAGAAAAGCTGCATGGGGAACCTCCCAGGAACCCAACAGACAATATATGAATGCTTTTTGCAATAAGAGCATGGATCCAATTGACTTCAATGGGAACTTTCTTCCTGGTGCACATAATTACTGTGGGCAGGACAGAGTGGGTTTGGTCGCGGCCCAGATGTGGTACCTATTCAGCCTATGATGATTCCTTACAAGGATTCTATGATTAAAAACTTGCAATTCTAGAAAATGTAGCGAAAGCTGCTCTGAAAACACTGGGAAGAAATTAACCACCAGGAGTATTCCATTAGCCCAATAGAGAACTATTTCAAGCCACAGAGACTGGATCTGTAGAAATCCTAACGAGACTATGCCAACAAATATGTAAAACAAGACAATGGTTCCCACACTGGAAACGTGTATACATTCCAGTTCCCAAGAAAGGAGATGCCAAGGAGTGCAGTAGCTGAAGGTTCATTGCTCTAATCTCTTGTCCAAGCAAAGTGACACTGAAGGTTTTCACCTTATATTAAGTGAAAAATGCCTTAATTCAGCTGGATTCTGAAAAGGAAGAGGCACTCAAGGTCATATTGCAAATATCCTCAGGCTATTTCACTGCACCAAAGAATTTCAGTAAAAGATTAATCTATTATGTTCTTACAGTAGCTTATAGACTATAGCAAAACCTTTGACTGGGTAGATCATGAAAAGCTATGGGCACCTCAGCACTTAGTTGTCCTGAGGCATAACCTATAATATGGACAGGAAGCTATTGTTAGGTCAGAATATGGAAAGACAGGATGGTTTCCTATGGACAAAGGAGTCAGACAAGGGTGCATTTTATCTCCCTATATATGGTCAATCTCTATGCAGAACATATCATTTAAAAAGCTGGACTAGATCCAGATGGAGGAGTGAAACTGATGGAAGAAATACTAATAATTTAAGATAAGCAGATGATACCATCTGAGTGGCAGAAAGCAGCAATGACTTGAAATGACCCTTGGTGATAGTGAAAAAAGTGACAAAGCCTCAATGGAGTTGCTCCTTTGACTTATATACCAGCCCATAGTGCTAAAGCACTCTCTGGGCAGTTTACAACATAATTAAGAAAAATGGGCTGTTGAAGAGATAAAGGTAAAGTAAAGGTAAATATTACCCCTGCACAAGTGTGCTAGTTGTGTCCAACTCTAGGGGCAGTGCTCATCTCTGTTTTCAAGCCAAAGAACCAGTGTTGTGCAAGTCCGTGGCCATGTGGCTGGCATGGCTGAACGCATTTCTGCACATGGAACACTGTTTATCTTCCTGCTTTTTAGAGCGGTACCTATTTATCTCCTTGTATTTACATGCTTTCAAACTGCTAGGTTGGCAGGAGTTGGGGTTAACAGTGGGAGCTCGATCCACTGTGTGGCACCCAGGATTCGAACCGCCTAGCTGCTGACTTTGCAGGTGATAGTTTCAGCGCTCTAGTCCACTGAGCCACCACATTCCATGCAACTTTGCACAAGTTTAAAGTTTAAAAGTACACAACTTTTATGTTAACAGTTAAGGAATTGCAACAGTGATTTTGCATAACTTGATTTGATCATAAATCCAAAAGGAGACAGTAGCTAAGAGAGCAGAAAAAAGCTAAAAGGAAGAATTAGAAAAGATAATCAAATATAAGGATGTGCTACTGGAAACCAAGGCCAAGATCATTCACACTAATGTATTCCTCATTACTATATGTTATTTATAATTTATTTATATTAAATATTTCTTCCCCAACTTTCTCCTCAAAAGGACCCACCTTCTTTTATGGAGGACAGTTTTCCATTAAAAGGGATCTAGAAGACAAGCCCCTTTTGATGGTGCCTGGCAGTCCAGTCCAGATTTTATTTAAATATAAATAAAAGGAGGAGGGAAATCAGGGACCTTAGTGCTGACGTCTAGAATGAGGACCTGGACAGCAGACTCCATGGGTACACCTGGTCACTGTCTTCACCACTTGAGTAAGATGTATTGTAAAAACAGTCTCTAATTTTTCATCTGTACATATATATTTGTTTATGCAGTTTAATGCAAATAAGCGTCTTCTTTTGTTCGTCTTACTGGTGATGTGTAAGTGGCTGTTCCAGTAGCCACATGTCAGGGATAAAGCAGAGGAAGGATTTCCCATGATAAGCTATTATTTATTTCTTGTGGCAGTTTAGTTTTGTGTTTCTTTTTCCTACAAATCCACCAATGGACCTAAAACACAAGGCCATTTTGGCAAGGTATTAACATACAGTATTTGACTGCTGAGACCCCAGCATCCCAGAAGGGCCCGGCATTGTCAATGTGTGCCCTTTGCCCTTCATGCTGGGCAACTGCCAGGTATGATCCATGATTTTAACATCCCCACAATGCCCTCATGTGCCTGACGTAATGTTCCTCCAGGGCATTGTGGGGAAACTAAAATAGCACTAGATGCCAACAGAAAAGCCCACAGCTGTAAAAGAAAGTTCCCACAGAGGCAGTAACAGCTTCACCCCACAAGCTAAAGATTTGCCTCAGATTATGAGGAGTTTATCGTATGTATATAAATTTTACTGCTGACCACGGCCGCCTACTAGCTGTAGCACGGCCGGTCAGCTTTTTTTTTCCTGGTCACAGCCAGGAAGACCAGATGGACCCTCCAGGAAGGACCAGCCAGCACCAGCAGGTAGGAGACATCTCCGGCGCTGCCATTAATGAACCGAACCATTTTTTTCAGTTCAGTTCGGTTCATTCTAAATCCACTCTGATGTTCGTTATTTGTTTCGTTACGTAATGAAACGAATAATGAAATGAACTAAAAGTTTGTTTCCTGCCCATCTCTTATATATATAAAATAAGGTTTTTAACCAATTATTATGAATAACGAAATGAAGTAGATACTGTATAGATATAGATATATAGATATATATATCATGTTCGACATAATTGGTTAAAAAAACTAAGAGAATGGGGAAAATAGATTCTAAAACAGAAATCATTCTGATTGGCAAAACTGTGGGGCATAAAACTTGGTGCATCTTAATGTGATCATGTCCAGAGAACATTTTATGTTGCATTTCCTTGTACGGCTGGGGAAAGTCTTTTCTGAAACTCCAGATTGTAATTGCTGCCAATCATTGTCATCCGTTTCTGGCTTGATGGACCAACCGTTCAGCACAGTACACAGCTTCTTCCTACTTTCCTGTCAGCTCTTGTCCCTCAGCAGTTTGCCTTGCATGCAAAATATGCATTCTTCCAGCCCGCTTAGTCTCCCCACCCCCCCACCCCCACCGATGCTCTGCTGACTCTGAACTGAGCTCTCCTTTTTTTTTTCTAACTGCAAAACCCAATGATGAATGTGCATCGCTATGGATTTGCATGGTGGTGAAATGCTCGCCCGTCAATGTGTCACAATCCAGGTTTTCCACTCCTGAAAAAGACCAGAAACCCTGTCCTCCCCCCCCACCCCACACACACACAACATGATTCGGAGCACGGTTTGGAATAAGGGTGAGAAAAGGGGCATGTTTTCCAGAGGACTTTGAACCGAGTTTTCATCTGGCTCCCTCCTCCTCCTCCTCCCATTTTTGGAAAAGGCACATCCTGCTTATTATTAACAGAGCAGAGTTCAGAGAGAGGGGTGGGTTGAGGAAATCTGATAGATGACAGCGAGAGAATTGGGTCTAAACACATAATACTTCACATTAAGATCGGGACAGAAAAACAGAAACGAGAGACAGGAAATTGAAAGATACGTATTGTATTCTCTACTCACATTCCTCAGGTTTGTGAAGGAATTGAATGGTTTTCACCCTCTTAGAAACCTCTGCGAAACCTTTAAATCTTGGTGAATACAGCCCCTGAAGAAGGCTTTCTGAAATCTACAGCTGAAATGCATTGGGCTTCTTTTTAATAAAAGCATGACCTCTTTATATAATATTGCCTCTTTATATAGCATCCTGAGACCTTCTCTTCTTGCTTGCCAGCCACATTGGATGCTCCAGTTATTTTTGCTCTTGAAGAAAGAAGAAGGCACCACATATTCATTGGCCTAATAGACACTTAAATCATTTTTCTCCCCCATTTCCTTGGCCTGTGCATGGAGCTGAGGAAGTACATAAGAACATAAGAACATAAGTGATTCATTTGCCAATATCCTGAAGCGGCTACAGACCAAATAATGTCACTTGAAGCCTCTCTGCCATTTGGATGTCAGGATCTCACCAAACAGCCTACCAGACCTCCTACTGACTGTATTAAACCTGATCCAGCGCAATCCTTTCACATGCCATTTTTTGTGGTTCAGTCGTTCAGTCATATCCGATTCTTCATGACCGCATGGACTAGAGCATGCCAGGCCCTCCTGTCCTCCACTGCCTCCCGGAATTTGGTCAAATCCATGTTGGTTGCATCGATAACACCGTCCAACCATCTCATTCTCTGTCATCCTCTTTTCCTTTTGCCTTCAATCTTTCCCAACATCAGGGACTTTTCCAAAGAGTCCTCTCTCTTCCTGTGGTGGCCAAAGTATTGGAGCCTCAGCTTCAAAATCTGTTCATCCAATGAACATCCAGGGTTGATTTCTTTCAGGATGGATAGGTTTGATCTCCTTGCAGTCCAGGGGACTCTCAAGACTCTCCTCCAGCACCACAGCTCAAAAGCATCACTTCTGTGGCGATCAGCCTTCTTTATAGTCCAGCTCTCACTTCCATACATCACTACTGGAAAAATCATAGCTTTTGACTAATTGGACCTTTGTTGGCAAAGTGATGTCTCTGCTCTTTAAGATGCTGCCTAGGTTTGTCATTGCTTTCCTCCCAAGAAGCAGGTGTCTTTTAATTTCATTGCTGCAGTGATCAAGGAGCCCCCCACCCACCCACCCCCAAAATAAACTCTGTCATTGCCTCCATTTCTCCCCCTTCTATTTGGCAGTGGCCATGATCTTAGATTTTTTGATGTTGAGCTTCAGCCCATTTTTTCATTCTCCTCTTTCACCATCATTAAGAAGTACTTTAATTCCTCCTCACTTTGGTCTGCTATCAGTAGGATCATCTGTGTTATCTGAGGTTGTTGATATTTCTTCCAGCAATCTTAATTCCGGCTTGTGATTCATCCAGTCTTGCCTTTTGCGTGATAGGCTCTGCATATAAATTAAAACAAGCCCAATTTAGGCAATACAAGTCACCATGATCAAGTCAAAGTTCCTTCCATCCTGTCTCAGCTCAGAGGCTTCCTGGCTGGTAGAAAACAGAGATGTACCAAGTGGTCTTTATATCATCATGGCTGGAGATAATGTGGAGAACAAAGGGCCTTTTTATACTACCCCTAAGATCCGCTGGTCCCTTAAATTCGGACCAGAGATCTTGAGGGTTTGTCACTCTCCCTGCGTTCCCACCCTCTCCGCACTTCCTTGTTCTGTCTGTGTGAGGGGAGGGAGAAAAAAAAGGGAGAAAAGAATGCACTCTTACATGCGGAGTGCAGGTGGAAGTTGCTCCGACCCCCCCGTCACTTTCTGGTTCCTCTTAAAGGGGCGGGAGGCAAAAAAAACCAACAAAAAGAAGCGAGGAGAGCCCGGCACTCTCCGCATCAAAATTTTTCACTCTCCCAGAGCAGGTACTTGAAAGGTGCGCTGGGTCGCGCTTAGGTGGGCGGGGTCGCACTTAATTTTTCTGTTAGCTCCGGAGCTGGTGGGGAAACATTTTTAAGCTCTGGAGCTGGGAGCCATTTGCAGCGGAGCTTAGGGGTCGTGTATAAACGCCCAAAATGGAGAGGTGCTTTTGTTCCCATGTCTGATCAAGGACTTCCCTCTCAAGCATCTAGATGGCCACTGCGGGAACAGAGCACTGGATAAAACAGGCTTTGGTCTGATTCATTATCGTTCCTACCTTTGTGTCATGCATGCAGAACATGTATAGCTCTGGAAATAGCAACACATATTTTAATAGGATATATAGAAATGTGATGTTTTTCTTAAGTCTCCTCTGGATTTGCTGCCTGGTTGTTGCCTTATTCTAAAAGAAAAAGAAGAAACAGTGCTGCTCTTTTACAAAATGCAATTTTTAAAATTTAACTGTATAAGTTTCTCAAATTATGCAAGAAAACAAAGCTGCTGCAGCATTTTGAAAAGGTCCTTTGCAAACGTCTAAAACTGATTAAACTTAAAGTGTAACCACATGCCGAATAAGAGATTGCTAAGGCTTCTCAAACGAAAACCAAATGCTCCTTTTAGATCGTATGCACGCTCAACTTTTCACATTTTTTAAAAAAAGAGGGACATGCCTGTTTAAAAAAAACCCACCCATCTTTCTCATTTACCTCAGGCTGTTTACAAGATTCTTTCTCACCACATAATCCCCACAACCAGCCCCACTATGTGAGGGAGGTCAAGATAAGGAAGGGTAACAGGACCAAGATCATCTCGTGAGCTGCATGGGCCAGTGGATATTTGAACTTGCCTCTTCCAAAACACAGCGAAACATTTTAACCATGCTGGCACCATGCTGGTTCTTTGTGTAAAGCGGTCTTTCCTAAACACAGTCACTTATAGATGCACTGTTGATTGAAATGGAGCTTCACGTGCAAGTTAAGATGCCTGTGTTTTGGCATACAGCTTCATGACCCGGTGTGGGAAAACGTTATTGTTTTCAAAGCACAGATAAGCATCAGAAAGCTTATAGCTCTTCGGCATTGTGGGACTTCATACTGTTATTGGGGTTTTGCTGGAAAACAGCATTGGCTGGTGTATTGGCATTTAATCTCGGAATTTTTTTAAAACACATATAAGCATTGGCTTCACGATGGTGCTTTGTTTTAAGAACGGGCAGACAGCGTCCCAGGGCAGCTAAATCAGTCTGATGGGATTATTCCCAAGGAAAGGAGTCAAGTACAGTCCAGTAACCCCAAAACTGTGCCACAGGAATAGCTAATCATAGAATCATAGAGTTGGAAGAGACCTCAAGGGCCATCCAGTCCAACCTCCTGCCATGCAGGAACCCCCCCCCATTCACAGGACTCCCGACAGATGGCCATCCAGCCTCTGCTTAAAAACCTCCAAAGAAGGAGAGTCCACAACCCTCTGTGGCAGCATATTCCACTGCCGAACAGCTCTAGCTGTCATGAAGTTCTTCCTAATGTTCAAATGGAATCTCTTTTCCTGTAGTTTGAAACCATTTCCCCGAGTCCTAGTCTCTGAAGCCATGGAAAACAAACCTGTTCCCTCTTCAATATGACATCCTTTCAAATATTTAAACATAGCTATCATATCCCCCCTCAGCCTTCTTTTTCCTTTTGAACGCTACACAAATGTATCCAGGCAAAGGGGGGGCAGTACTTTAAAACATTATTTTTGTGGATCACAATGGCTGGAACACTCCTCAGCGGGCATGTGGGAATCAATCTCTGGAGAAGAGCCATCTACACCCACATTATTTATTTATTTATTTATTTATTTATTTATTTATTTATTTATTTATTTATTTATTTATCAAAGTAATGTCAGTTTACAAAATTCGCCTGACTTCATTTGACACTTGAAATAATACTACTTTCTTTCAGTTGCCAGCCTAGTAAAGTCTTCTCAGGCTTGTAATGGCCACTAATTTGGCCCTAAGAATGCTGCCCCCTATTGGTGATTTCCTATATTGTTGTTTTTTTATGCTGTTTTGGTTGTTGTTCCTTGTTGTTCTACTGTTTGTTTGTTTGGGAAACCACCAGTGAAGCTCAGGTTGAAGGATGAGATACAGATTCTGAATTGTCCAAGGCAAGGTGACAGAGCTGGCCACAAAACAGAGCACCACAGCTGCCATTATCCAAGTGCTTTGATACTCTGCAGTCACTCCTCTGCCTTCCTCAGCTAAAGTGCACCTCTACAGGGAAGACGTCCCAACTGAAACAGCCCCACTTCATGTGGTGACAGTGATGCACATTGTGAGGGAAGCCATCTTGCCCTTCTTTTCAGGTAGAAAACTGTCTGAGGTTGGGCCTGTCAGGCACATACATCAAGTCAAATGGCTGCTGTCTTTTCAACCTGAAAATTCCAGTTATACTTAAAAAAATAGCCAACCAAAAGAAAAAAGGGGGGAGGAACCCAAGTAAAAATAACTGGGTGTTAGTTTAATAATAAAAAATAAAAGTCTGGCAACTGTGGAAAAAATTGTACAACCATCTCCTCTCTCCTTCCCCTCCTCCTTCCTAGTTGATTGGCAACTCCATCTCTGAGCAACAACAAAAACAAAAAGGGAGACAGCAAATAAAATCATGAGCAAAGGGAAAGAGGGAAATTAACTGCAAACAGTTTAATCACTGCTTTGGCTATTTGTCCTATGACCCAAGATCAACCCCATTACGAGAGAAAAGATGGAGTGTACTGAATGCTCCCTGCTGTCGGGAATGAAAACATGTGGTGGAAGTGTCATTAAAGACATGAATAAACTGACCCGAAGTTCAACAAGCAAGCTGAAAGACTGGAGATAAGGAGCTGGAACAGCCTTCGAGCAAACAAGGACGTCACAGTACAAACAGCAAGACATATCAGGAAGAAGGATGTTCCTGAGGCAACCAAGTAGTTAAAGGGAGAAGCTATGCAAATATTTATTGGGCTGTTCCCACAAGTTATCTGTTGTACAGATGCAGTGTATGCAGACATGCAACGTTTCCAAAAACATGTTTCGTAATGAGATACGAACAGGAGTGGGGGTTTTCCAAGTAGATGTTGCATGTGCTAGGGAGGGTCTTAGTATTATTTAAAATATTTTTACCCTTCACCGCTTTCTCCTTGAAAGGACCCATCTTGCCATGTAATTGCCATGTAATTAGAATCCCATTGATCCAGAGCTCCACATGGGACATAAATATTAAAGTCTACATGCTCTCTTCAGGACTGAACATGATGAAACTATGTGACATGTTTAGTGTCACTGAGGCCCCATACAGACTTTTGCTTGCATGTTAGTTGCCCTACTTACAGTAATGCCTAAATAAAGCTTTCCATTCCTCTTATCTCTGGAAAGTACAACATTCTATTAAGCAGATAACTGTACTTGTTTCCTTCATATTTAAATATACAGTGGTACCTTGTATAAAGGAATTAATTTGTTCCAAATGAAATTCTGTTAAGCAAATTTTCCTTTATACAAATTTCCCATAGGAATGCATTGAAAAGAAAGTAATCCCTAATTGCGACCATTTTATGTTGTACAGATTCACCCCATAGGTGATTCTGTTACACACATTTCCCCTATCTCTCAAATTTGTTTATATTGTACAGATTTTTATGTTATACAAACCATTTTTATACGAGGGTCCACTGTATAGGTACACTTAAAATACACCTATAGGCAGTCTGAGGCATGTTACGTCTGAGCAGGAGAAGGTGAATCCACAACAGTTTCTTAACTCTGAGTTGCTTATACCTTTTCACTTGAAAATGCTCATCTTCTAACAACTGGTGCAACTGCAGTGTCCCAGACATGCGCAGTACAGTATGAATCTTTCCACTTAAAAATTAGCTCTGAGAGAAAAACATGGGAAAAAATTAGAGAAACATGTGTCTTTGATTGATTTTTAAAGAAATCTTTACTGCAGAGGTTCCCATTGGAGTGATCATGTTAGTGGCAAAATCCAGTAGTAGGTCAGAACGAAGTAGGCCTATTGAATCAATGGAACTTACTCACATGGTGATTTACGACATCCCCACTAAGAGCCTTTTCACATGACCCCTAAGATCCGCTGGCCACTTAAATTCGGACCAGAGATCTTGGGGGCTTGTCGCTGTTCCTGTGTTCCCACCCCCTCCGCATTCCTGGCTGTTGGCTGCGTGAGGGGAGGGAGAAAAAAAAGGAAGAAAAGAACGTGGCTCACCTCCGTTCTGCCGTCTTGCTCTTGCCCCCGCAGCATTCCATTCTCTTAAGTAGCTCTTAAAGGGGCGGGGGGCCAAAAAACAACAAGCAGAAGCGAGGAGAGCCCAGCACGCTTAAGTTACATCCGCATCAGGAATTCTTCAGCCCTGGAGAGCAGGTACTTGAAAAGTGCGCTGGGACATGCTTAGGTGGGCGTGGTCACACTTAATTTTCTGTAAACTCCGGAGCTGGTGGGGAAACAATTTTAAGCTCCAGCGCTGGGAGCCATTTGCCGCGGAGTTTAGGGGTCGTGTGAAAAGGCTCTAAGTCAATGGATCTACTCTCCTTTGAGACTTGCATCACTAGATTTTAGCTAGCATGTTGCAACAAAGACAGTCAAAAAGACTTGCGTCACTTTAAAGACTATCACTTTTTATTTGGCATAAGCTTGAGTATACAAAGAAGCCCACTTCTTCATGTGCGTGCACCATATGTCAAATTTTAAAAACCCACAAAAGCCTAACGCAAATAAGTTAAGTCTTAGTATTTAAGGCAACACTGTTCTTGTTGATATATTCGCCATTCATTTAAATTTGGGGGCAAATAGTAGTTTTTTTAAACATGTCAAATAAAATGTTTCGGAGCCTGTTCACACTGGCATATATTTATGACAGCACTATTTGGCATTGGGGGTGGGGGGAGACAGCGATCCATCCTTTTCCTTTAAGAGCTGGCCGATATCTTTCTGGCACAGGGCCATGCAGTCTTTTTGGAGATGATTAACTGAAATGCAAAATAGCCCTTTGCTCTGCCTTTGTGGATGGGGACTGGAGTTAAAATAGATTCCACAGAAGTTAAGGGCCTTTTAAGTACTGACCGGATCATGCCAAATTTCATAGTGTGAACCGGCCTTAGTCTTCAAGATGACTAGGGGCACCCCCCTTTGGAGCTTCATAACTCAGCTCCCTGACCCCCAAATCTTCCCAAATTTGGGGGTCTTTCAGGGAAGAGCTTGAGGAAGCTCACCTGCCATTCCTCTAGAACAAATCGTTTCATTCTAGAGGGGAAAATGGTGTTTGGTTTCATTTGTAACAAAACGCTGCTTCCCCATTTCGTTTCGTTTTGTTTCATTAGCTAATGAAACGACGAAATAGCATGTCATTTTTCGTATGGTGCCCATCCCTAGTTTCACTTACTAATTTCTGCAAATGAATTACTGTAAATAGCACAAGGTTTCCAAGAAACTATTATGGTAATCTTAGCACGGATAACAGAAGTTTAGCTATGGAAAACTCCCCTTTTACACTCTACAGCCATCGTGGGACAACAAAATCCTAATTTTCTAAAGGGCTTATTTCTAAAATACAGACATGAGGATAGCAGTCTTGGCAACCTTACAGATAAATTTGCTGAACACTCTAAGAACTCCTGTTGAGTGGTTACTTTTAGATGCCAATTGCTGTAGGTTAAGAAATCTCTGTGGGCATTATCTTTTGCATCCCAAGTTGAGCAACAATGTCTGTGAAGATTCTTTAACTTACAATGAAGGTTTCTAAAAGTTATGCCCTTTCTCTAATTCTGCAACAGGATTTTCAGCCACCCTGTTTGACTCCCTATAAGGGAACTACTCAAGGTGACGGTTCATCCTTACCTTCCTGACTATGTGACAGAAAAAAAGACCAAAAGGAAAAGGATTAAGTAGCTTCCCTGCGTCTTCTGCTTTTGCACAAAGCTTGTTCTGGTCTACTTTGGATTAAAAAACAAACAAAAAAATCAAAAAGAACTTCAAAACCTGTCAGAATATAGGGAAGTGTGCAAGGTGGAACTTTATTTCCAGTGAACAATCCATTTCCAATCCCCAGAACAGAATTTATTTAGAGATATGCCCTCAGCAGCCGGACATACATATTGAGCCTGTGTTTATCCTTCAGTGACCAATCACAAAACAAAGCACAATAAAGACAAGATTCATGAGTGATGGAAATCAGATGCTGTGATCAACAGATCCCATTCACCACTTGAGGGAGCACCAGTTCTAAAAACACATTAAGCGTATCCAAATAAGAACTTAGTGATCAATCCAATTATGGGAGTTTTGTTTATTTGTTACATTACACTTGATTCCCCCCACACCCCGAAAAATATATGTAGCCCTCCTTCTGTTTGTTTTTGCCTTATAACATTCCTGTGAGGTGGGTAAGACTGAGAAAGTAACTTGAAAAATGACAAACCTTTCATACTCCGAACCACCACCACCCCAACCGGCCGACAGGGCCAGGAGATGCAAGCCAAAAAGTTAACTTTTGAAAGGTTAATATACCCAACAGAGTACATTATTATTTAGCACATTTGTAAGGTAAATAAAGAGGGGAAGATTATCACATCAATTAAGCATAGATAAACTAAATGACATCTATAAGAAATCAGGTACAAAAAACAGATTGAGTAAAAGACGATCCTACTCACTAGAATAGTCATTGTTTGGGAATGTTTGGTTCTAACCTACATGCTGGCCTCCTGTGTTCTCTGAATCAGAAAATCTTTGTTTAAATACAAAGGAGATTGTAAAGGAGTCAAAACAATAGGATATCCTTCTGGTATGCAGAAATGAGGAATGTCTTAGAATGATTTGTCTTAGAATCACATTTATCAGGCCTGTGATTAATCAGATGTCACCTGGCTTAATCATTCCTCTCTGTTTCTCGTGTTCAGAGGTGGGTGTTGGTTGCTGTTTGCAGAACAGTACACAAGAAGGTAATGTGATCAGACCTTGAAATAAATCCAAAGTCTATAAAGAATACAGAGAGAGAGAGAGAGAGAGAGAGAGAGAGTCCTTTAATAGGGCTGGAGCAACTTAATAAGGAATGAACGTGGTCAGATGATAATGTTGAACGGGAAACTGGCAGGGCTACACTTGTGTTGATTGGATTTCTTGGTTTAATTAATCATGTCTTGATCGTGTGTTTTTTTACCCCACACTTCCTCCAAGCTGAAAATACGGTCACTGGTCACGCTGGATGGGGATTCCCAGGGTCCAAAAATCACTTCTCCTGCAGAACGTATTTTGAGACTGATGCTGAAACCAGCACCCCCATGACATCACAAGACATGCCCTTGGATTTCAGCATTGGCCCTAAGATCTCAGGGAATGGGAGAATGCTGATCTAGTAAACATTATTCCGAGACCCTTCATTGGGCTATCAGTCGCCAAGCCTTAGCGGGGGGGGGGAGGAGGGGGGATTTTGCCTGCTTCCTTCTCCTTTCCCCCAACTAAGGATCGCCAAGCCTTAGCAGGGCGAAAGGAGGCCTGCTGGCAGGATGGCACAAGGTTTCCACCTCCTGCTACCCCTCCAGGAGCCCCCAGATTGCTGCACGCCCCTGGGCAAATGCACTCTTCCGCCTCTCCCTAGTTATGCCAGTGATTCCGTTGCCACTCCTCTCCCTCTTAGCTGTTCCTGCCTGCTCAGCAGTGAAAGAGAGTAACGTAAAGAGGAGCAGCCTGTGTATACATAATCACCTCTCTTTAGGCACTGGTGTGAACTGGTCGCAGGGAAAACGTGAACAGACACACAGTTAATTGAGTGTGACAAGCATAAGGAGGTAGGCTGGCAGGGAGCAAAAGAGTCCAGAAATGCTTAAAAGGGTTTTTTGGCAAACACCACATCCCTTTTTACTTCAAACCCACAAACACACTAAGGCAGAGACTTGTCCACCCAAAGGACCCGACACCAAAACACAAGAGGAGCAATATAGTATATGCGGTCCAATGCAGTGAGGAGTATTCAGACCTCGACATTGGAGAAACTAAATAGCCATTAAACAGGAGGATGGCCCAACGCAGGAGGGGCAACAGCTCAGGACCAGTGTACCTCCACTTGAAGGACAAAGGGAACTCATTCAAAGATGAAGATGTACACATATTAGATGGAGAAGATAGGTGGTTTGAGAGAGGAGTCAGGGAAGCCATTCATGTGTGTACTGAACACCCCTCTCTCAACAAAGTTGGGGGCTTCAGGCACAGTCTATCTGCTACATATCAGGCAGTGATTTCTACAACCCCGACTTCATGCCTCCACCACCAAGGCCATAGCTAACGACCCATACTTAATGGGTGTTGGGAAGGTTAAAGGTGGGACTTTCACGAACCTTAGGCCATTCATTGTCCACTTAATAATCCTGTTGTCCACCTAACGTGCCTATTCTGGCCATTGTTCATCTTATGCGCCTATTTCAGACAAGGGTGACATGACGTCAAAGTGAACTATAAAATGGAAGACTCGCAACTAACTTTCCTCAGACTGATGAAGCTATTTGAATAAGCAGCAAAACATTTCAGTCTTTCAAGAAAAGAAGTCCAGTTGCCATGACTCAACTTCCAGATAAACTCACCTGGATGACTGAGAATCTTCACAGATGTGTCCAGAAATGGTACCCCTTCTAAAGGGTGGTTTAGTTTAGGGTGGCCATTGCTCCATTCCCAAAAAGCAAGGACTGACATCACCAAAAGGATGGCATTTTTGCATTACATTTACACATGCTAATTTAGATTGCTATAGTACAGAAATCAGAATTCAGCATCATTTCTATAGCGTTAAGTGGGAATATATTACTGTTCACCATATTGCATACAATGACGGCTAGGTAGCTGTTAGAAATGGGCATGAACCGTAAAAATGGTAGCTGCCAATAAACCACAGCCCATCCGAACATTTAAAGAAAACAAACCACAAACCTTTTTTGGCCGTTAATACCATTCTGCTGATTAATTATTTCTACTCAACAGGCACAAGCTCACCACTAGGTTGCTGCATTCTGTCATTAAGAAGACAAAAACAGTCTCAAATTTGAGCAACCTTGAACTAAATGCCTATGCTTATGTTTTTAGGTACCCAGCAATATATAATGATTGGCCATTGAATTTTCCCCATTAAAAAGAAATCAACGGAAACATGAACATGAATCCTAAAACAAACCACAGTCATTCTGCCAGTTTTAAAAGATATCAAATAACAGGATAAATGTTTACCGATCCATTCCATAAATGGTAAAAATGTGTGTGTGGTGTGAGGGGGGGTATTTTAGCTACAACTCTGTGTATGCTCGTTTGTGAGCAACAATTAGTCTGTTCAGCATTGTGAAGCTTTTTTTTTTAGTAAACAAGTATAAGATTACACTCTTAAATTCCCAGAAATAGAAGCATTCAATATTCTGTTTCAATGAGTATGCTGAAATCAGTAAGGAACGCAGCTAGACAGAGCAATCTCAGTAACATTCCACTATTCAAACAGCACCATCTTTTGGTTCTTTGCCTACCACTGTGTATTTAATTTTAAGAACAACCAGAAAAGTAAATGATACCAGTACTCGAGTAGGGAAGTTACTAGTTACGAACAACTAATTGCATGGAAGTAATTTCTTTTCCTCATGATTTAACAATGGGATATGGCACTTCTATTGCAATGCAATTGTAAAGCTTAACTTATTTTTCGTTATATGAGGTGTGATCTCCTCAAACGGTAGAAGAGGTATATCAGAGGAAGACACATGGGTATTAAGGAAATTACCCATGAGACAGATATGCTGTTGCCTTATGGGTAGTGAGGGAAGTAGGTGTTTTTACCACAGGCCAGTAGGTTATAGCCAGCGCTTGGAACACTACATTTTAAAGAGAACTAATTTCATTACAGATTACTCCTCTGCAGCCAGATGCAGCTACCATCGCCACTGCTGCAAACAGAGTTGTAGTTTATTGCATTGCAGATTATTACCATGCTGCATTGCTGTTACAACCAGGGAATCCTCTCTGATTTGCTCTAGTGGCCAATTCTATTACAGCTTAGATTTAAAAAAAAAAAAAGACTTTTGGAATATGTTCAGCAGAGGCCAACATTTTGGAATATGTTCAAAGATAACCGGGGGGGGGGCTATAAACCCTATGACAGGGGTGTCCAAACTTTTTGCAAGGAGGGCCATATTTGGTGAGGTGAAAATGTGGGTGGGGAGTGGGGGGCAAAAACCATCCAGCCGCATTTGGCCCCTGGGATGGACTCTGGACAAGTCTCTATAACATGCAAGGAGGCGGGGGCGCTGTAGCAATGGAGCCTGGGGCAGGTAGGCTAGGCAGGTGGCTTGGGGGGGGGGACGGACAGAAGAAGGGAGGGCAAGCAAACCGTAAAACTGCAAGCTGATGTCTCCATCCAGTATGGGGAGGGGCCAGCTGGTGGCGATGCATGACAGGCTGAGCCGGTGGGGAGAAGAGGCTGCAGGCTGCTTGAAATTTGAAAACAGGCCACATTTGGCCCCTGGGCCTGACTTTGGACATGACTGCCCTTTGAGGAAAGACAGAAAGAACTGGGTATGTTTAGCCTTGAGAAAAGAAGACTGGGGTGGGGGAGAGATATGATGGCACTTTTCAAATATTTGAAGGGTTGTCCTACAAATGAGGGGAAGGATCTGTTCTAGATCAGGCCAGAGTGCAGGATGCACAATAATGGGCTCAAGTAAAGAGAACCCAGCTTTTGGCTGGATATCAGGAAAAACTTCCTGTTTGAGCAGTACGGCAATGGAACCAGTTACCTTTGGTGGTGTGAGTGCTCCAGCACTGGGGGCCTTTCAAAGAACGCTAGACAACCGCCTGGCAGATATTCTTTGATTTATATTGCTGCATTGGATTTATAGGACCCTTGCAACTCCCCT
>JAHTLZ010000195.1:9800558-9811662 GCA_023846285.1 Phrynocephalus versicolor
AATAAAAATTAAAAAATGCACCAATCCAGCCCGTGGGCCAGCTGGTTGGCATAAGTTTAAAAATAAAAATTAATAAAAATTAAAAAACCCACCCCACGGGCCAGCTGGTTGGTGCGAGTAAAAATAAAATAAAATATAAATGAAAAATGAAACAAACGAACAATGAAATGAATTTTTAAAAATATTTTTATTTTGTTCTAAACAATAACAAAGAAAATGAAAAAAGA
The DNA here is from genome assembly GCA_023846285.1 of Phrynocephalus versicolor. Taxonomy (NCBI): domain Eukaryota; kingdom Metazoa; phylum Chordata; class Lepidosauria; order Squamata; family Agamidae; genus Phrynocephalus; species Phrynocephalus versicolor. Next base: position 9,800,786 of record JAHTLZ010000195.1, read on the forward strand.
AACAAAATGCTGTTTTGGCGTTTCGTGCCCATCTCTACTTTTGAGAGGTCCTCAAAAGTTCCTCCTGTGGGAACAGAACATATACCCATTTGGATTTCATCAGAGTGATAGCCAGTGTTTTGCATTGGGCAGCGTGATGGACTGGGATTCCAGAGGCCTGAGTTTGAATCCCCACATGGACATGGAAGCTCAGTGAGGAGTGGAATTGGTAAAACCACTCCTTAAATATCTCACTCTGAAAGCCATACTAGGGCCAGCATGTCAGAGTATTTGTACACGACCCCTAAACTCCGCCACAAATGGCTCCCAGCTCCGGAGCTTAAAATTGTTTCCCCACCAGCTCCGGAGTTTACAGAAAATTAAGTGCGGCCACGCCCACCTAAGTGCATCCCAGCGCACTTTTCAGGTACCTGCTCTTAGAGGGTGGAAAATCCCAGACCCGGATATAAAAGAGTCATTGCCCGGCTCTCCTCGCTTCTGTTTGTTGGTTTTTTTGCCTCCAGCCCCTTTAAGAGAAGGAATCAGGATGACAATGGGGCTTGGGGAGGCTTGGACCGGCAAACGGAGGTGAGCCTGCATTCTTTTGTCCCCTTTTTTCTCCCTCCCCTCACGCAGACAGGATCAAGGAAGTGCGGAGGGGTGGGGATGCAGGAAGAGCAATGAACCCCCAAGATCTCTGGTCCGAATTTAAGTGGCCAGCGGATCTTAGGGGTTGTGTGAAAAGGCACTCAGTTCTGGTTTGAAGGCGCACACACACACACACACACACACACACACACACACACACACACACACACCACCACCACCACCAACAACAACAACAACAACAACAACAACAACAACAACAACAACAAACATTTCACCAGAACATTCCATGGTGGCCAAGAATGTGGGGTGGGGGATTTATTACTATTGTTATTTGTTTGTTTTCAGGAAGGGTGGTGGCAAATTTCACTTGCAGAGAGCTGAGTTGAAATCGCAAAAGGAATGGACACCAGAACCTGGCTGAGGGCTTAGAACAGTGGTTCTCAACCTGTGAGTCCCCAGATGTTCTTGGATGGCAACTCCCAGAAGCCTCTGCCACTCGCTGTGCAGGAAGGGGTTTCTGGGAGTTGCAGTCCAGGAACATCTGAGGACCCACAGGTTGAGAACCACTGGCTTAGTGGGAGAGGGAGCTGGACTGCTAGGTAGGTAATGCAGCTTGGTGCCGGAGGTCAAGTCCAAGTGACGGTCTGAAATGATCATGCCACACAGCAACGCTATCTCCTCATTGCGGTGGAGGATGCTGCCTCATTTCAGCCTCAGGGCCTGTGTTTGTGGGTGGGTGTGAGAGTGTGGGCGGGTGCTTCCTTGCTCACCTGCCTGTTTGCCTGTCTGCCTATTTCCTTGTTTGCTTCCTTCCTTCAGTTCCTTGCCTGCCTGACTGCATGTGCGTGCACGCATGAACACCCATTTTTGTTCACAACTGCTGTGCCTTCTGCCCCACCAACCACAATGGGCATGCCTCTAGCTGCACGGCAGTTTGTTCATCTGGGTGTTCTCCCACTTTAATTATTTTAGATGCAAATGAGGCCTGGGGGAGGAGGGAACCAAATGTAAATCAACAGACTAGATCCTCAGACAAACGAAAAATGCTGAGTCCTTTTGCTCCCAAAAAGCCTTGTTCTAACAGACAAAGTTTACAACAAAAAAGTAAAATCAGATTTTATGAATGCAGGTGGCAAATCAATAAAATGTATTAGAAACAGCATAACCTTATAAAATGAATTTAATCCAGGGCAAATTTTTAAATTAAAATAACTTGATGAAGTATGATTACGAAAATAGGTTTGGAAGTATATGTATCCCTGGTTCAAGTACAGTATTTGATATGGTGTGGCATTTAACATTCTACAGAGAAAGAAAACCAAACAGATAAGTGTTGCAGTTCAGGGCTACAAGAGAATGCTCTTTCCTACTTGCATTCCCAAGAAGTCCTTAGGATTTTCATGTTCCTCCAGTTCCACTCAATTAATTTACTTCTTTAAGGAAAAACAGATGTTTGCAGTCCAGCAAATTGCAATTGAGCTTATTGAGAAAGTAGAATACAGGAACTTTTGGAAAGCACATGTCATAGAGCGCTGCGTCATTCTTGTGGCTCTGAGTGTTGTCTTGCGTGTCTTTTAAGAAAGCCATGAGTGATCCGCAGGTGATAGGTGTGGTTTGCTGCTGAGAAATCTAGACCTGTATTGCCGTAGAGGACATTTAAAGAAAACTTCAGGCGGCGGCGGGGGGGGGGGGTCAGAGATGGGAAGAGTCCTAGTTCATGCTCTGAAGATACTGAATGAAAAACACTTGAAACATTAACAATATATCAGCTGTAAAGCAAAAGTTCAGGGCTAGAATTAGGAAGGGCTGCTTCTATCCAAAGTTACTTTTCTCTCTTTGTTGTCAGAAAGTGAAGTGATTTGCAAAGTTGTTCCAGCCTCATAGAGCCTTTTCACACGACCCCTAAGATCCACTGGCCACTTAAATTCGGACCAGAGATCTTAGGGGTTTGTTGCTCTTCCTGTGTTCCCACCCCCTCTGCACTCCTGGCTGCTGGCTGCGTGAGGGGAGGGAGATAAAAAGGAAGAAAAGAATGCCGCTCACCTCCGTTCTGCCGTCCCGGCACTGCATTCAGATCTCTTAAAGGGGTGGGGGGCAAAAAAAGAACAAACAGAAGCAAGGAGAGCCTGGCAGTCACTACGTTATATCCGCATCAGGAATTTTCACCCTCCGAAAGCAGGTACCTGAAAAGTGCGCTGGGACGTGCTTAGGTGGGCGTGGTCGCACTTAATTATCTGTAAACTCCGGAGCTGGTGGGGAAACAATTTTAAGCTCCAGAGCTGGGAGCCATTTGCGGCAGAGTTTAGGGGTCGTGTACAAATACCCATAGACAGATCTGACAAATGGTCAAGCGCAAAGGACAGGTACAGATCTGACTAAAATACAAGGATGTAAAGCAAAGGGTTCCGCTTATATACCACCCCATAGCACTTCAAGCATTCTCAGGGCGGTTTACAACTTAATTATGCAGGCTACCCATTTCTACATGTAGTAGAAAACATTCATTTCTCCACCTACTTGGCATGTTGTCAAGACTGTAGAATGAATCATCCTCACTCTCCATAACAAGAGGTAGAGAGTACTGTAGTTGAATTTCAAAACAGATGACTATTTATAAAATAAATAAAAAAAATCAAATGTCACGAGACATCGGCCTTGGATTTCCTGCACCTTGCCAGGAGCGGATGAGGGACACAAAAGCTCCCGAGCGGCCTTTCTGTGAAAGAGTTGTTGTGGAAAATGTGAGTGCCCTTCCCAGCCAGGCCCTTTGACCTGTCTGTTTATCCTAAAGCATCCTTTGGCCATTGATGACCACAGTACAACGTCCCGTTTCACACTTTCGGTTTCGGGGAAAGCCATCAAGAACAAATAGTCTGTCAGCATGGAAACAGAATTAGAGTCTTAAGAATGACACATTGATTTATATCACCCTTAATCCATGGCTGCGGAATGTAGGGCTTTTAGAATCAAAGGACAAAATATTGCTGGCTGCCCTTTTGTGTGTTTGCCCTACAAGAGGATTTAGGTGCAAGTGGTGGCGTTTCAATTTTTAAAAGTTATGTCAATGTTTATGTTTAAGCTTTGCAACGAGGTAAGCAACTTATAACTGTTTTTACACTGCTCTTAAGGGCTCTAGCACATGTCCTTTAAAATGCTGATTAAATTTCAAGATAAAGCATTTCCAAAAATATTGTCCCCATGGACACCAGGCTTTTTAAAAAAAATCCTGGTTATAGCCCCTTTAGCGAGTTTTCCAAGACCTCCCAGAGAAGTTGGGATTTTTTTGCTCAGGCAAAAAATGCGAGCCAGAAGTCCTTGGGAGCTCACATATCCGGTTTTCTGGTTCCCCCCCCCCAGCACCAACCAGCTTGTCCTGGGGCTCCTTGGTGCTTTTCTATTTTATTTGTTTAATTTCCCCTCTCCCCAGCGCTGATCAGCTGGCCTTCAGGCTGTCTGTGCTGTTTCTTGTTTGTTTGTTTGTTTGTTTTAATTTTCTAGTGCCACCTGCTGGCCCTGGGGCTGGTCTGCACTTTTTTAAAAAAAAATCCTTGTATGTGGGAACAGAGTTCCCACATATTCAGTCACGTGACCAAGAAAGAAGAAAAGCCAGACTTTAACAATATCCGTATCTTCCCCCAGGTGAGATAGCGGCCCCACCCTCTGGGTAATTTGTAGTTTAGTTATTCAGACTAAACACCTACCTCAGAATGGTGGGAGGCAGAGTCAACCATCAGCATCATGAGCAGAGTCTTGACCGTATTACTGTAATTTAACCTCTGTACCACAAGACCTTCCTGCTGAACACAGGAAATGCTGCTGGGCTTTTGTGCTGAACACATCAAAGTCTGCCTGGTTTCCAGGTGGGGATGGGATATAGGAGACAGGGTTTACGTCCTGTACTGCTTTCCATGATCTCATCATATTCTTTTGATATGAAGTGTAAGGACTTCTCCATTCCCCAGAAAGAACTGGGCATGGATTGTTTTATTGTTGGGATAAATAAATAAATTTATTTGAATGTTTCATTTATATGCCATCTGATTAGTGAAAACCCAATATTCTGGACGGTATACAAAGTAAAACATGAACTACTTGACATGCACCCCAGCTGCATTTCTATAACAACATAATCAATACAGCAAAAAAATAATCAACTCGAACATGGCTAAAATACAAAGGGAAAATTCAAAATTAAAAATGAGCAGTGTTTTGGGATATGGTCTTAAAGGCTACCTTGGATAATTCAGTCTTGAATAATTTCCTAAATATTAGGAAGGAAGAAACCTGATGCATGTAGATGGGCAGAGTAGAGGCAACACAATTCTTTGTAATCACCTTTCCAGACTCCCTTGGTGTGGCCACCTTTGACACTGCATACTGGGTGGAGCACGTGCAACAGGGTAGCTGTTTGGGGGAACAGCCGTTCCAACAGGTATTGAGGTGCAAATTGTTAAGAGCTTTACAGATCATAAACACTGAACATGGAAACTGCACTCACTGACAAACAAGATGGGTCATACTGCGGATCTGAGATCATGACAACAGTGGGCTGAGAAGCTGAGTACTATGGAATCCTATCCCACCACCTCCACCACTTAACAAAATCTGGACCATTAAAAAAAGCAGTGTCTCCAGGCATCAAGAAGCTTCCAGATGTTATCCTCTATAGACAGGGAAGCCACGACATGCTTCCTCTCTTGCTGTGTTTTCTTCACTGGATCCAAAAGGTTTGCCTGGCCCACCAGAATCCAAGTTGCTTGGGTCCTCTTCTCAGACAAGCTTTGGAGTCAGAACAGAAGATGAAAAGGAGATAAACAGTGAGCAAACGGGACAAGGCGATTAAAAGACTTATCCATCCTCTACCTTCCCTTCTTCTCAGGCTGGCGTAAGAACGTCGGCCACCGAATTTCTTCATAGGACTCACTAGAATTATTCCCCTTCCCCCGTCTTGTCCATTACATGCTTTAGTTCCTCCATCACTGCCACTTACCTGGGAGTAAGCTCCTCTGAATCAATGGGACTTACTTCTCCATTCAATTGGAGCGGACGTCTTGGCTAGGACTGTACTGATATTAATTATGTGGGCTCATTCCACATGTAGATGACCGTGAAGTAACTGGATTTTAATTATTAATAACACTGATGTCATTCTGAGTCACAGAACTGAAGTCACTCTAATGAAGCCATGCTGTCATCCTCATTGTGTAGCTGTGTTTGCATTCGGCCTCTGATGTTCAATTATAAAATCCACAGTTCCTTTCAGTGAAATACATAAGTGAGAGGTGAGGAAACCTTCGCCCTCTCCACAGAGATTCTGGATTACAAGCCCAGCAGTCCCATTTGTCATCTTGCTTGCGGCAGCTGGATTTGAAGCCTAACATATCTGAAGAGCCAAAGGTTCACACCACCCTTGACTACACTGTCCTCCCCACTTGCCCCATCCTGTAAAGCAGGACTGTGGCTGTGCTGGTAGTCTACAAAGATCCATGTGTGTTTGGTGGATGTGAGGGTACTTCAGGGTTCCGAGGAGAAGTAAAGATTGTCCATTCTTTCATTGAGATTTTCTAATAAACTTTTATTAACAAAATTAAATTCTTGTTCTTGTACGCTTGTTTCTTTTACATGTTCTTCATTTACAACAATAACATCTGACAGAAAAGGGTTGCCAACCGGGGTTAAACTTGGTGGGTTCAATCTTCCTTCTGAAATAGTATTTAACGAGGCGTTCCCCGTCCGAGACATTGGCTCCCACAACATGGGTGGCGAGCCCACTGTGCCACTGGATTCTCCCTCTCTCTCAATACGGGTCTGCCCCTTCCTCTCCTCGCCAGAATATTTGCTGGCCCTTGTAATGGCTTTACATCAATTAGCCAAGTCCAGTCCTTCTCCACTTCTACCTCAAACGTCCCTCCTCGCTCATCTCTCCTCAACGTCTGCGTCCCAACGTCTCTCAATGACCATTTTTCCTTTTCCTCCTCGCACGCATCTCTCCAACCCTCATCCTCGCGATCCCATCTCGCACCCCAGCTGTCCTCTGTCACGCTCAGATCCTTGAACTCGGTCACCTCATCTCCTACCCAAAAGACCTCCCTACATTCTGTTCTCGTTCTCCTCCACCTTCTGCTCCTTTTACTAAGGGCGTTTATACACGACCCCTAAGCTCTGCTGCAAATGGCTCCCAGATCCGGAGCTTTAAAATGTTTCCCCACCAGCTCCGGAGCTAACAGAAAATTAAGTGCGACCCCGCCCACCTAAGCGCGACCCAGCACACCTTTCAAGTACCTGCTCTGGGAGAGTGAAAAATTTTGATACGGAGAGTGCCTGGCTCTCCTCGCTTCTTTTCGTTGTTGTTTTTTTTTTTTTTGCCTCCTGCCCCTTTAAGAGGAACCAGAAAGTGACAGGGGGTCGGAGCAACTTCCACCGGCACTCCGGAGGTAAGAGTGCATTCTTTTCTCCCTTTTTTTTCTCCCTCCCCTCACGCAGACAGAACAAGGAAGTGCAGAGGGGGGGGACGCAGGGAGAGCGACAAACCCTCAAGATCTCTGGTCCGAATTTAAGGGACCAGTGGATCTTAGGGGTCGTGTAAAAAGGGCCCTAAGTTATCATCTTCAGCTTCCTCCTGTTGTTCTCTCTTTCTCTGTCAGACGGTGCACACTCTGCTCTCTCTTCTTTCTGCATTTCTTCCTCACAGTGGACATAACATTAAATTCTGGCTTTCCAATTTAAACAGGCCATCACAGGTGTAGTCACATCAAGTTAGATCTCAGCTGGATTACTGTAGCATGCCGTACATGGGGCTGCCTTTGGAAGGTGTTTGGAAACTCCAGCAGGTCCAAAATGCCACAGCCAGGTTGTTAAAGGTTCCCCCCGCACCTGCGTGCTAGTCTTGCCGGACTCTAGGGGAGGCGATCATCTCCGTTTCCAAGCCAAAGAGCCAGTGTTTTGTAAGCCCGTGGCCGTGTGGCTGTGGCTGGCATGGCCAAACACATTTCTGTGTACGGAACACTGTTTACCTTTCCGCTTTTTATGACGGTACCTATTTATCAACTTGAATTTACATGCTTTCGAAGTAATAGGTTGGCAGGAGCTGGGGTTCACAGCAGGAGCTCACTCCGCTGTGTGGCACCTGGGATTCGAACCACTGAGGTGCCGAGTTTGCAGCCAACAGTTTCAGCGCTGGCCCCAATCTTTGGAACTCCCTCCCACAGGAAACCAGGCTGGCCCGATCTTTGCTGCCCTTCTGCAAGCAAAAAAAAAAGGCTTTTTAGGAAGACTTTTCCTGAATGACTGGTGCTCTGAGAGGGGTTTTAAACGGAGTGTTCTGCTCTGTTATTTTAAATGTTTTTTAATGTTGGTTTTATTTACCATTTTAATATAATGCTTGTTCAATTTTTAAAAAAATGTTTGTATACTCACAGTTTTTAGCTCTTAATTTTTTTAATTATATAGGCTGTCTTGGGTCATTTTAAGCAGAAAGGTGGGATAAAAATATTTTAAACAATAATAAGTAAATCTCACTCTATCTTTGGTACTTGTGTGCTGTCAGACTTGTGAAATAGACTGGAGTAAAGTCTGATAAGGATACAGGGCTGCAATTAACATATTCTTATTATTAGCAAATATATAGATGTCCTGCTTTGTTGGGAAGTTGCAATTCAATTTTGTGAATCTCTGATATAATGCAGATGAATGATTTAAGCCACTGGTATGATAATAAGTTAAAAGGTTTGTGATGGACCTGTTATGAAACAGGTTAATTTTCCTGCTTTGTTTCATAGCTTTGTTTCATAGGAATTTTGCAATTCACGAAGCTGTAGTAGAACACTTTCTGATACTTTACTATGACTGTAATGTAATTTTATTTTGTTTTTGGATTTGAATTTTCAGTTTTGTGGTACCTATTAGTGGATGGTGTTATATTTGGTATTCTACATATGTCCTTCATTGAAATAAAATGTTTATAAGTACTGTATTAAGAATGTATTACAGTGGACTAGCTGCACGAATTGAACAGTCAACCATCAGTTGTAGTAAAGGGATGTGTATGTTGATATATCACTCTTCATTCCTGAAGCCTTTCAGCCATCATGAAGGAAAGCCAAAGTGAAGCAAAGCAAAGCAAAGCAAATCGTGCTGTGTATATATCACCCTATAGTGCTTAAAGCAATCTCTGGGCAGTTTATAAGGAATTATGCAGGCTACACCTTGCCTCTCCAGCCAGCTAAGTACTCGTTATACTGACCTCAGAGGATGGAAGGCGGGGTGAACCTTGAGCCCTCTACCTGGAATTGAACCCCAAGTTGTAAGCACCGTTATGGCTCCAGCACAACAATGAAACCATTGTGCCACAGGGGCTCAGTTCAGGCCCTTCCAGAACTATTGTCATATTGTGACCTTTCACTTATATACAGTGGTCAGGGCCGGTGCTAGGGTTTTTTGCGCCCTAGGCGAGGGGCGGGGGGTGAGGAGGGCGGTGACGGGGGCGGGGGCGGGTGGCGATGGCATAGGGGGTGGGCAGTGATGGACGCGGTGAGCAGCGGACGGCGGGCAGTGGGTGGATGGACTGCGGTGGCCAGCGGTGGGAGGGCCAGGGGGGACAGGCCGGCCAGCGCCCTCTTTCCATTTTGGCACCCTAGGCAACTGCCTAGTTCGCCTTAATGGACACGCCGGCCCTGACAGTGGATAAAGAAATTAATTCCAAATATTTTATTATTAAAATTAATTAATTCCAAATATTAATTCCAAATGAAATAATGTTAAGCAAATTTTCCTTTATACAAATTTCCCATAGGAATGCATTGAAAACAGAGTAATCCCTAATCACGGCCATTTTTATGTTGTATGGATTTGCCCCATAGACGATTCTGTTAAATTTCCCCTATCTCCAGAATTTTGTTGTTGTTGTTGTATAGATTTTATGTTATACAAACCGTTTTTTATACGAGGGTCCACTGTACTAAAAAGAAAAGTATAGACTACTTAGGGCTAAACTGGATGGTGCAGTTAACACATCATTAAAAACAGAGCTCTCTCAAAAAGATAATATTCTTCTTTTTCTAATACTGCTTACCTTAGTCTGCATTTTGAAAATAACCCTAGTTCGGTTCTATAACTGGTCACTAGGAGGTAGGCATAGCTTTGTTTTCAATCCCAGATTTCTCTACAGCTATGAATGATTTGCCTCTCTGAAGGGATAATGTATATAAGACGTAAAAATGAATTCGTCTTAATATGTGACCTGGCCTTAAACTAGAACTCAACGAGATTCAAGCTGCAGCCCATTTGCCTTCCAACTAATGACAAAGCGACTTCCTAGCTCATAAATAATAGGATGCTAGGAGCCATGCTATCTTTCAATGTGCGGGGGGTGTGTGGAGGTGGGCTGAAGTCTGAAACATGTGGTTCACCAGCTGCAATCTAGTGGCACAAGCCATACGAGTGTGGTCATTTTAAATCAAGTCAAAGTGTACCCTTACTCTTTGCAGTATGCGCTGAAAGCTCAGCCTTGGCCCCATGTGTTTCCTCATTACTGAGTGTGGAGGAGTCTATGGCTCATTGGTTTCTTTCTCCGTTTCCTATTTGCAGGAATGATGTCCAACAATAAGCATGTCTAGGTATGCACAGCGAAGACTGCCGACCAGCATTCAGTGGGTTCCCTTTGCAACTGCTTACAGCTAATCTTGCAGTCAAAAAATTCTAGGGACTTTCCCTGGATGGTAACGGTGATGAATTAACCCTTCTGGTCCTCTGTGTTGCTCAATGAAATGAGGTATGCTTCAGCTTCCTATGGAAACAATACCAAGTGCTTACAAAGAAACCTAGGTGTACTTTAATAATACTAATAATGCTTTGGCTCTGGTTTTGGAATTATAAGACCTGTTCGAATGGATGTATTATTTTTATTGTTGTTGTAGTTACCATATTGTTTTAAGATCAAGCAGAGCAAATGTGGGCTTTGAGGGGATGTTATGTCATTTAGAGGTGGTGGGAACCACCTGAGGAGGAACAGGGGCTGATGCTGTGGCATCGAGGTGGTGGCCCTGAGAAGGTGCCAAGGTGGTGGGAACTGCCTGAGGTGGAGAAGGGGCTGATGCCGTGACATCGAGGTGATGGCCCTGAGCATGTGCCAAGGAGGTGGGAACTGCCTGAGCAGATGCTGAAGATGCTGGGTTTGCAAGCACAGGTGGAGGTAGACCACTTTCCTTTATCGGGCCCTCAGGGGAACTGTGGCCCGCGACAACTGTGGCATTATCTGCTAGACCACTTCCCATTGTCGGGCCCTCTGGGGA
>JAHTLZ010000195.1:9828717-9871447 GCA_023846285.1 Phrynocephalus versicolor
GGCATCATGCTATCAGCTGACACATCCTCCAGGTGACCCTGTATCATCCAAGAGACCAATTCCCCAGTTGGCACTGGACTCTAAGTTTTTTTTCCGAAAAGCTCCCCTCGATAAGAGAGAAATCACACAGACCAGACTAGGGTCTACAGCGACTCTCTGGGCAACCGTCGCAGTCTGTCAGCTACACATAGTGTCCCATGGCAATTTAGGAAGGAGTTATGTGTATCCACTCAGACCTATGCAGGACACTGTGTTAGCTGAGGTACAGCACCAAACAATTTCCTTTACCTCTACAAGTCAAACTATGAAATACACAAAGCTAGCCACATTATATGAGTGCATGAGGGCAGGAAATCTCACCCAGTGTCATTCTCCTTTCCTTGCTGCAAATATACAATAGCAAATTAAATAACTATCAATATTTTTCCCCTTCATAATTTACTGGAGCACTCTGACCAATCAGAATGTGTCTGTGCTCAGCCCAGATAGATATATGATGCAAGTGTCAGCTGTCTTTTAAGGGCCATCACATGTGATAGAGCCAGGTGGAGCAAATACTGTATGTACCAGGATATAATCTGTCAGATAAAGTTGATGATATATGATAGGATTAGGATGTTATTGTTAGCCATCTATTAAAGTTATGTAACAAATACCAACATGTCTAAGCACTGTGAGTTTACTATTTTACATGTGTTTTAAACAGTAAAGGTTATTTACTGTTTTTAGTGAAGATGAAGTGATTATTTTATTCACTTTCTACTGTTTGCACACACACACACGCACACATGTGCACACACATACATGGGAGAATACAATTTTTCCTCTGCAAGTAGTTTTTTTTAATCATGCTTGAAGTTGCTGTCTGCAAACTCTGCCAGTTATATTTTACATATTATTTATTATATCCCAAATTAATAAGAAAGTGCTTCTCTCCTTTCCTTGCAGTAAATATACATTAACAACAAATTAAATAACTAACAGCATTTTGCCCTTTTCACAACATCCAAAACTTGCTGTCAAAAGCTACTGCATGCTGACTAGTGACAAACCCAGACCTTGTACCTCAAAACTCTGAACTCCATGGAATATATACTTCAAGTGGGCGTAGGAGCTCCTGGCAAGGGGGTGGGGGGGAATGGGCTTTTAAACCTCTGATTTATTTACTTAGCATTTCCACCCATTCAGATCAGAAAGCAGTTCCGGTGATTGAATCTTTATCTTGCTTCCTGATCTTTTTCTTACAGGCTTCCACATAACAAGTTCCCACCACTTCCCTTTCCAAATCAAGAATATTTTTGCCACTAAAGGAGGCAGGGCGTGGAAATACTGCATCCTACTGCATGACCCACCCAGACCCAATTCTGCCATGTACCTCCACTAACTAAATAGGGAAGCTTCCTGAAAACCAGCTAGCTGGGCCCTTCCGCTTTGTAAAACCCCGATCAAATGTAGAAACACATAAAACACTCTATGGCTTTATGGGTCTTTTTTTCCTCCAGTGACTGTCTGAACACTTGCAAAACCGAACTTTTTTCTTTGGATGTTGGCCAAAAAACCCAAACAAACAAACAAACAAACAAAAACCCTTCACAAGATTACGCTTCTGTTGCTACTTCTGATATTTCCCCTTCCTCTCTAACATGTAGAAAACATGTCTATGGCAGTTGAAGAGGATAGCAAATATACGTGCTGAAATTGTTATTTCTGGGCGCAGCACTGTGTAGTGAGCATTCTAGATCCATGTCAAAACAGCTGTCACCATCAAGGATGGGACTGGTGCTTAAACCCTGATAATAAGAAATAGGTAAAAAAATGTTAAAGTTTTCCCACACACATGCATGCTAGTTGTGTCCGACTCTAGGGGCAGTGCTCATTTCCGTATTCAAGCTGAAGAGCCAGTGTTGTGCAAGTCCATGGCCATGTGGCCAGCATGGCTGTAAGGAAACACTGGGCCTTTTCACACGACCCCTGAACTCCGCGGCAAATGGCTCCCAGCTCCAGAGCTTAAAATTGTTTCCCCACCAGCTCCAGAGTTTACAGAAAATTAAGTGCGACCACGCCCACCTAAGCGCGTCCCAGCGCACTTTTCAGGTACCTGCTCTCCGGGGGTGAAAATCCCTGATGCGGATGTAACCTAGTGAGTGCCGGGCTCTCCGCGCTTCTGTTTGTTGTTGTTTTGCCCCCCGCCCCTTTAAGAGACAGGAATCATGACGACAACAGGGCTCGGGGTGGCTTCGACTGGCAGACGGAGGTGAGCCTGCATTCTTTTCTCCCTTTTTTTCTCCCTCCCCTCACGCAGACAGGAGCAAGGAAGTGTGGAGGGGTGGGAACACAGGAAGAGCAACGAACCCCCAAGATCTCTGGTCTGAATTTAAGTAGCCAGCGGATCTTAGGGGTCGTGTGAAAAGGCTCACTGTTTTACCTTCCCGCTTTTTACAGCAGTACTTATTTATCTACTTGCATTTACATGCTTTCAAACTGATAGGTTGGCAGGAGCTGGGGTTATCAGCGGGAGTTCGTTCCGCTGCATGGCACCCGGGATTCGAAGCGCCAAGCTGCTGACTTGCAGCCAACTGTTTTCTGAGCCTTAGTCCGCTGAGCCACCCTCTAGTCAATTCTGACTTAAGGTGACCCTTTTTATAGCTTTCTGGGTATACAATACTCAGAAGTGGTTTATCGTTTCCTTTTTCTGGGGGCACCCTCGGGCTGACTCTTGCCTAAGGTTATATGGGCTTCACCTGAAACAATCAAACTCACAACAACCTGTGGCTCAGCAGCCAGATACTTAGCCAATCAATCACTTAAACCAGGGATGTCCAAACTTTTTGCAAGGAGGGCCAGATTTGTCGAGGTGAAAATGTGTGGTGGCCGACCACTCAGCAGCATTTGGCCCCTGGGCTGGACTTTGGACAAGTTTCTATAATATGCAAGGAGGCAGGGAGGACGCTGCAGCAATGGAGCCGGGGGTGGGTAGGCTGGGCGGGTGGCTGGTTGGGTGGACAGTGGCAGGAAGGGCAGGCAAACCATAAAACTGCAATCTGATGTCTCCATCCAGTATGGGGAGAGGCCAGGTGGCAGGGATGCGTGACAGGCTGAGCCGGCGGGAGAAAGAAGCCGCGGGCCACTCAAAATTTGAAAACGGGCCGCATTTGGCCCCCGGGCCTGACTTTGGGCATGCATGACTTAAACCCTATCAACTCCTGAAGGGAAACAAAAGTAACTGCATCTATTTCTGCTTAGGAAAAAGCCTTCTTCAAATTCTTGATTTAAATTTAGAAAGTAAAGCTTGTTTTGATTTGAACCTCTTTGTGAGCAAATTATTTTTACAAGAAGTTGATCACATTTCTTGCGACACCTCTATCATCGTGGGATTCCCACTGGCATCACTTGCCCATTGCTGGCCAAGTCTACACACATCAAAGAGACCGATAGAACCTGAAAGACCAACACGTTTCATCTGGTAAAAGTTTTTACAGACTGCGCCAATAATGCTGCTCACTTGTAGGTGGTGGTTTAAGTGAAAATGGAGAGTTAACCAAAGACCAACTGGCTGATCTGGGAACTCACTGAACTCTTCTCAAAGATTCTAAAACACTTAGCAAAATCAATTAAGAATATGGTACACTCTCATTTCTTACAAAACTTAGAAACATGTGTATTTAAAGGGGAAGGCTGCTGCTGCCTGCAGACAGTCTGTGCAACAGTATGGGAAGTCATCTCAAAGGAGAGGTATACCGTGGGTATTTACCATTTTAACTGTAGGGGTAGCATGTGTATGTGTGTATTGTGTCATTACAGTCCTGACCCACTCTTTGTGACCCCATGTCCATGGAGTTTTCTTGGCAGGAATACTGGAGTGGCTTTGCCATTTCCTACTCCAGGTGCCTACAGCACCTGGTATTCCCTGGTGGTTGCCCATCCAAGTGCTAACCAGGGCCGACCCTGCTTAGCTTCCAAAATCAGACGAGATCGGATGTGCTTAGGGCATCTAGGCAGCAAGTAACAAATTCTGCATGTACACTGCAAACATTAGACCACAACAGATCCTTTTAGACCAGGCATGTCCAAACTTCGGCCGTCCTGATGTTTTGGACCACAAGTCCCAGAATTCTAAGCTTAGATTGTCAATGGCAAAGGACTGTGGGAGTTGCTGTCCAAAACATCTGGAGGGCCGAAGTTTGGACATGCCTGTTTTAGACTAAAGGGAAAGAATTTATGGCTCCAGGTGTTGACGAACTACCACTCCTATTATCATTATGCATGCTTGCTGAGGTTGATGGCATAACAACATCTAGAGGACTTGCCCTGCTCAAGATGTTGCAATCCTTGCTTGCGCTTCTCACTTGGACTAATAATCAGACTTGACTATAGTGTACACAAAAGTACTGCATACAGTATGTTGTTATTCTCCCCATATACAATTTTTATTTACCTAGTGATGAAAGAGGAACGATGCCAAAGGAAACAGCCCCATATAAACTCACTATGTACAACTTTAGCTCTGAGAACATCAACCACTCCAAGGCCATTTTTGTGCCGTGCAAGTTGTGAGGTGCTCGGGGGGTGGAGGAAGACGGCAATGAAGCACATTCCATTCCAAAATAAATGATCTAAGGGCCATTTCTGAAATTACATAGATGATGCTTTTCAAATCACAGCACATTCAAAATAGATTTTTGAAGAGAGCCGGGTACGGATTGAATTCAAAAGAGCCGCAATGCTTTTCTGGGGGAAAGAAAAGTGCAGATGTGATCAAAGGAAATTTTGCTGCTATAGCATTTCTACCATGATTATGTTAATAACTGATGCACTGCAAAGTGATATTTGTGTTGGAGTCACTTTAGTCTTATATCAAGATTCTAAGATAATCTTCCCCAATCTTGTTCACTCCAGATGGGTTGCTTTAAAAACTAACACAGTCCTCAGGCAACACTGCTTTGTTCTGTGGGGACAATGTGACTTATGGTCTAAAACAGGTACAAGGCACCATCCTCTGGGAGTTGAGTCATGGCTACTGGACTTCTTTTTGAGAGATAGAAATGTTTCGCTGTTCATCCAAACAGCTTCATCGGTCTGGATACAGCTAGTGCAAGAGACCTTCTTATAGTCAGCTTGACCTCTTGTCCCCTGGTCTGATTGGCTCATAAGATGAACAAAGCCTGAATAGGCTCGTTAGGGAGACATTAGTGTCCATGGCCTTAAGGTAAACAATGGCCTAAGGTGCTGAAACCCATCAAATATTATTTCCTGGAAATATAAAACTGGGGCACCTCCCTTATGAAGAAAGGTTAAAACATTTGGGCCTCTTTAATCTGGAAAAAAGGCGCTTGAGGGGGGGATATGATTGAGACATACAAAATAATGCAGGGTATGAGTAAAGTGGATAGAGGGAAGCTCTTCTCTCTCTCCCAAAATACCAGAACTAGGGGACATACACTCAAATTGAGGGCTGGGAGAGTAAGAACTGACAAAAGAAAATATTTTTTCACCCAGCGCGTTGTAAGTCTATGGAACTCCCTGCCACAGGATGTGCTGATGGCATCTGGCCTGGATGCCTTCAAAAGGGGATTGGACAGATTCCTGGAGGAAAAGTCCATCACAGGTTACAAACCATGATGGAGATGTGTAATCTCCAGGCTTAAAACCAGGGTACTTCAAGGGCCAGATGCAGGGAAGTGGTATCAGGAGACAGATATCTAGTCTCGTGCACTCCCAGACACATCTGGTGGGGCCACTGTGAGATACAGGAAGCTGGACTAGATGGGCGTTTGGCCTGATCCAGCATGGCTCTTCTTATGGAGGGATGGATGGATGGATGGAGAAAGAAGGAGAGAGAGAGAGAGAGAGAGAGAGAGAGAGAGAGAGAGAGAGGTGTTTCACAGTTTGCGTCACATATATATGACGAGAATTGTACCTTGCTTGCCTCTTGTAGGCAGAAAATCTACCAGCAGAATTAAATGGGTAGAAACCACACTTAACAGTGCCACAAATCTTCCAGCAGATGGAAACAAGCCTGTCCAAGACTCAGAATTTTTATCTTCCTTTCTCCCAGCACTAAGATATCCGTAGTATTTCAGAAATCATTTTTAATAAAACAGAAACACCATGAATATATAAAAATAGCTTGAACTGATTTGCTTATGTGAACACATATTTCACATAAGCATCGATAGGCTGTGGATTGCACTGACTGCCTTCATTCGATCATCACGGAATGTTAAATAATAGCTTCCACATCTTGATTTTGAAATTTGACGTTTATTGGCTTGGACTTTTTCTGAAGCTTTCTGTAATATACCAGACTTTACTTTTCTTCTTTGCAATAAAGCAGCAGCTTTCTTTTAAAGTGCAGCTGTGAAATTTGCTAGAACAGGCAACAACTTACATAAGCCAGAAGGGTAATATCTCTGCCAGGCAGCAGCCTGTCTACAGAATAATTTTGTTTCTCTTTATCAACTTCCTGAAAGCAGATTACTATTTTGGATAAACTTACTGGATCCAGCAGTGTCTGTTCTCCAAACTGGAATGCTGGAACAGTGGTGAGTACATCTGCATTGTATGTATCTTTTCCTGACAGCTACTTCCAAAAATGAAAGGGACTCTTCTTCCTAATGGAGACTGGAAGCTAGTGGAACTTTTGTAATATCTCTGTGTTTCTAATTATATTTGAGGTACAAATGGAAGCACATGCGCATGGAAAGAGAAAATACTATTTTATTTATTTATTTATTTATTTATTTACTGTATATGCCACCTGCTTCCCAAAGGGAAATCAAGGCGGTGTACATAAGAATAGACAAAACCCAGGAACAACCACAGCAACCCAGAGTTAGCGGCAGGGACAAAAAAAGCTGCTCTTTTGACTTTACCCTCGTGGCGCAGTTAGGAGCCTCGTGGCGCAGTGGTTAAATGCCTGTACTGCAGGTAAAACTGTGCTCACGACCTGGGTTCAATCCCCGGTAGCAGGCTCAAGGTTCACTCAGCCTTCCATCCTTCCGAGGTCGGTAAAATGAGTACCCAGCTTGCTGGGGGGGGGGGATGTGTAGCCTGCACACTGTAATTAAAATTGTAAACCGCCCAGAGACCACTTGCAGAACACTTTACTTTACCCGAGTGTTTATCTTCAATAATGAACTGGCTGAGAATTAACAACTTGAAATTAAACTGTTGAAGAGTACCAGACCCAGGACTGAGCCTTGGGTAACCCCACTTGTTAACTCCTCCCGTTCAGAGAAGGAACCATTAATCATTACCCTCTGAGCACAATTCTGTAGCCAACTGTGTAATTCACCTTATACTTGATCTATCCAGCCCACACCTAGTTAGCTAATCAGGATATCATGTCAAAAGCTTTGCTGAAGTCAAGATATATTACATCTACTGCATTCCCTTTGTCTACCAGGAAGTTTGCCTGATCAAAAAATGAGTTCAAGTTAGTCTGGCAAGATTTGTTGTTGTCAAGAGAGGAAAGGGCAAGTAAATGGGCAGAAGTGACAGCATCCAAAAGAAAAAGGTACACCAATGGAAGAGTCCCACTATGGTTCAAACAGGTCTTAATAAACATAATTGAAAGCGTAAAGGCTGCAACTTAGAAGAGATGAAATCATCCCAAGCACATCTGATCTCATTTGAAGATAACTGGGATTGGGCCTAGTTATTTTTAAGATGGTAGACCACCAGAAATTACCAAGGATCTCCCAGATAGGGCTAGCACAGAAATTTTCGAGTTGATGCCAGCCAGGTTAAGTGGGGCAGATAAGACTAATAGCCCGATTGGCCACTTCCTATGTGCCTAATTATGGGCAGTTACACTTGGTGATGTACTTTTATGGGATACAAATTCCAGTGGCCTTGCTGGCTGTAGGATTCTGGAAGCTGCAGCCCAAAATCTTAAATATTCCCATCTTTCCTTCTTATTTGCTTGCTTTCTGAATACAACACACATCTTGTACCAAAATTCTTATTTCTTCTATTATTTTCTTAAAGGGATTTATGCCTCAAATCTCTGAAACTAAAATAATTTAAAATCTGCTGTCCTGGCTTATCAGGGAGATGCAGTCTGCATTCCTAGTTGACCTTCACTGTGAATATAATATAATATAATATAATATAATATAATATAATATAATATAATATATATTATTTCATATGCTTCAGCCATGCTAAGCCATGTGACCACTAAGAAAGTAAACAGAAGTACAATATGTGGTTTTATTAGCACTTAATATGCTGTTTATTACTGAGGCATGTAATAACTAGGAAAGAGTGCAAAATGGTTTCTGAAGGTGGGGGGGGGAATCACATGCATGGTGTATGTGTGATTCTTTTTTCCAACAAGAGATGCACACTGGAGACCTGTATTTTCAATTAACTACTGTTGTAACTGGAAAACTGATAAATAAATCATGTTGTATAGGACTTCCCATGCATTCAAGCCCCAGCTGAACTGGGGCAATAACTTCTTTCCAACTTAACATATCAAAGAGCAATGAACATTCATGCACAGAGACACCGTGCTCCTCTCTTAAATTCTGAAATGTCACCTGCTTTGGCATCTGTCACAACATCTGGCTGCCATTTCCCCAGTAATAAAAGGGAGAGGCACCTTCCAAAGCTGGATAATGTCCTCCTTGAGATGGATGGAGCCTACACTTTCCTACAGGACTCCTCAATGCGAGACCAACTGTAGCCCACAGGCGACACACAGCCTCCTAGGCCACCACAGGTTCCTACCAGTGCTTGCGGCTCCACAAAATGGCTTGTTCTACTGCTGGGCACATCTAGAAGTAGCAGAAGCAGCAAAATCTCACAGCTTCTTGAGTCAAAATTGGCAGTGGAAAATAAGTTCATCTCTCTCTCTCCCCTCCCCCCCATTGGACATTTCCATGGCTTGTGTGATCCATGTTGGGAGAGAGGGGGGCAAAATCTAGCTCCCAGGATCATCCGAGTGTCTCACCTTTGCTGTACTGAGTGATTTGCAAGAGAAATGCTTTTAAAAACTCCTCTGGGGCAGCGTTGACAAGAATTTCCAAATACCGAGCTCACTCTGCCAAAGGTGCCCCTGAGTGCTTCTTATGAATGTTATCTAAAACATTTTTGTGCCCTATAAAGTAAACCAGAGCCAAAGATTTTGAAACACTGTAAAACTTTCAGAAGCTCTTTTTGCTTTCCTATAAGCACATGGTTCTTTTAAAAGGGTTCCAGATTACACACAGAGACTGGATGTTTCAACACCTGCAGGAAACCTGCCATTTTATACCTTAAATTGGGGCTCCTTGTTTTTCACAGGGTGTTGCTATCGGACGTTTTCTCAATCCAAGTCAAACAATACTGGTTGATCCATATGGTTATCATCAAGCAAGAATAAAGTCCTTGCTTTGCAAAAAACAAAAAAACAAAAAAACAAACCAACCAAAAAACGATACTACTGTTTATATAGTTTGCTATATTTAGAAATCCCTCTGCAGTGATATTTCAAGGCATCCGTAAGCTAAATTAATTAATAGGAAGAAATGCTTCAGAAGCAGAGAGTAGGACAAAGGCCACTTGGCATGGAAGAAGCCAGCTTCTACTGTAGGATGGAAAATGTCAAGTAGCAAATCCAGGTATAAATGATATGAAGAGAAAAGTGGAAAAGCACACATGTCCTGTTGACATGAATGGACCAGGACTTTCTGGTTAGTAGGATCAGTGATAGTATTTTGACATGGTTATGTTTCACTGTTCCCTCTGAATCCTAACAATATCTAGGAGGAAAACTGATTTATCTAGCAAAGATATACTGCTGTGTGGCTTGCTCTTGCAAGGATAATTAAAATTCATTAGATGTACAAAAGACCTGCTCCTGGGAGAAACAAACATTTCTAGGACTGGTTTGTTAAGTCTCAGATGAAGGGCTAAATCGAACTGTCAATCTAACTATGGCAATCCCATTGAATGAATGTTGATTGTTGTTTGTTGTTGTTGTTGTATGCTACCAAGTTACCTCCATCTTACAGTAACACTAAAAAAGTACAGTGGTACCTCGGATAACTAATTTAATTTGTTATCCGAAACACGGTTTCCCTTAGGAATTAATGGGAAACCAATTAATCTGCTCCGGAGCCTAGGAAAATGACACAGACACCTGATTTTTGCTCAAAACTCTTTATAAAGTGCTCTTTAAAGGTACAGATGTGATGCAGCCTGGGATAACTCTTTTTTACAGATGCATGCTGGAAATTCGCTATCCAAGGCAGCCCACAGAGAAAATTTGTTATCACAGGCAGCCCATAGCGAAAATTCGTTATCTGAGGCAGCCCTATACCTGGAAATTGTGATTCATTATCCGAAAGATTCATTATCAGGGGAATTTGTTACCCGAAGTATCACTTTTAGCTTGCAAAATGTCTTATGGGTAACAGATCTACTGTACTTCAAACCTCACACTGAATGACTAGGACTTGTTAAATCATGCCTTGTGTATATCTTACTGATTCAATGGGATTACTCTAGTTGGGATCAACAATATGATTCAGCCCAAGGTGCTCACTTCAGTGTCCAAAAAACAACACCTGAGCTCAGGTATATCCTGTTTATAGCTATTGGACACCCCTCCTCTATTCCATGCAGTGTTAGATCCATTTAGTCCAAGTTCAACATCCCAAATCGTATCTTCCTCTTTCCCAGTATACAAACGGTCAGAGGCACATACTGAAATGGATGTTATGCTGTGTATTTCCGTTCTCTTTCTCTCTCTTGGCCCTCTATATAAACATGAACATATGCAAAGTCAATAAAAATACAGTATATTAAAGAGAATGTTACCATATATATATATATAATGCACCGACTATATAATGTGTTTGTGTGTATGGTGCACAGAAAGGTAGTGACGGGCCTGCATTTTTGGACTTTCTTCTGGGATACTGATGGGGAAATTTCACCATGAATGCTTATACTTCAGAACTGGCCATTAAACTATTGTCAACAACATCTGTACATTTACAAGCTCTCACACAGATTCCCTTCAAGCCCTCTAGAGAGACTGGACAAATACGTTTCTACTGCAATATGACAGCCATAAGAAAACACCTCCATGAGTTAAGGCTCCACCTATGCAGTAACAAATGCAATCATCATCAGCAAATGTTCATTGCTTTACTTGATTTGTTTCTAAATCTTTCCTTCGCTCAGCCTATGGATGGGGGGAACAGCAGTGAACCACGTGACCCTGTAGGTTTGGGGCATATATCACCAGGTAAAGGTAAAGGTAAAGGTAAAGGTTCCCCCCGCACAAGCGTGCTAGTAGTGACCAACTCTAGGGGCAGTGCTCATCTCCGTATTCAAGCCAAAGAGCCAGGCATGGTTGCAAGGAAACACTGATTTACCTTCCTACTTTTTACAGCAGTACCTATTTATCTACTTGCATTTACATGCTTTCGAAGTGCAAGGTTGGTAG
The DNA here is from genome assembly GCA_023846285.1 of Phrynocephalus versicolor. Taxonomy (NCBI): domain Eukaryota; kingdom Metazoa; phylum Chordata; class Lepidosauria; order Squamata; family Agamidae; genus Phrynocephalus; species Phrynocephalus versicolor. Next base: position 9,840,161 of record JAHTLZ010000195.1, read on the forward strand.
GAGCTGGGGTTAACAGTGGGAGCTTGCTCCGTTGCGTGGGACTCAGGATTCGAACCGCCGAGCTGCTGACTTTACATCCGACAGTTTTTGGAAGCCTTAGTCCACTAAGTCATCATGTCCGTATATATCACCAAGCTTGGTACAATTACCGGTACTTAGAAAAGCTAATTGTTGATTAACTCGGGAGCTGTACTCCAAAACCAATAACTTTTCAAAGTTCTGAAATATTTTAAAGGTCCTTGTGATATAACAAGAAATCTGATAGAGCAGATTATTCAGTGTTTTGCTTCCAACAGACAACTAGATAATCCTGTGAAATTAACAAGGCAAGAAAATGGCAGGTCCTACTGGTTACCACCAGTACTTGGTATTCAGTTGTATACAATATTACTGCTATATATGGAGTTGCCTCCTGAAATCAAAGATAAAACTTTTCAGACTAGAAGAAATACTAGATGCATATACTATATTAGCTACTGCAGTCACTGTTTAACAAGGTATGGTACATTCTTTTAGATCTCACCCCCAGGAAACAGTGGGTGAAATCACAACCAAAAATTGCTTCATTGTACAGTTGGGCATTTGGTGAGCAAGTCCCTCCATAAATTCCACTGATTCAGTGTGCCTACTCCACTTACTACCTGGTTTCAGATCTTTTTCTTTTCTTTTCATAGAATCATAGAGTTGGAAGAGACCTCAAGGGCCATCCAGTCCAACCCCCTGCTATGCAGGAACGCCCATCACAGTATTTCCGACAGACGGCCATGCATCCTCCGCTTAAAAACCTCTAAAGAAGGAGACTCCACCACCCACCGTGGCAGCATATTCCATTGCTGAACAGCTCTAACTGTCATGAAACTCTTCCTAATGTTTAAATGGAATCTCTTTTTTTTACTGTAGTTTGAGACCATTGCCCTGCATGCTAGTCGCTGAAGCCATTGAAAATAAACCAGTCCCTTCTTCAATGTGACATCCTTTCAAATATTTAAACATAGCTATCATATCCCCCCTCAGCCTTCTTTTTGAAAGGCTAAACATTCCCAGTTCCCTAAGGCATTCCTCATATGACATTTCTTCCAGACCTTCAACCATGCTGGCCACCTTCCTCTGCACCTGCTCGAGGTTGTCAACATCCTTTTAAAATTGTGGCACACAGAACTGGTCACGGTACTCCAGGTGGAGTCTGACCAGAGCACTTCCCTTGATCTATTCTAGACACTATGGTTCTGTCGATGCAACCAAGAATCGCATTGGCTTTCCTGGTTGCCACGTCGTTTTCTTTTTGATTAGTTCATTTAGTTATTTCACTTCAGAACCTTTCATTCCAGCTTTTTTTCCCCCTCGCCACAATACGTCAGACCAAATGCATTCCGCTCACTAATTAAAATGAAATTTTAATGAAATATGCATTGTATTTTAGTAATTTATGGCCATTAATTATAGACGACTTTGGGGAGATGGTGATCCGACTAGATTGTACGCTCTTGTGTAAGTGTGTCTTATCAGACATCCTATATGGCACTGCACCGCAGAGCTGTTGGTGTCAGGCTCAAAACAGTAAGTCAACAAAGGACCTTACAGCAATGCAGCATTGTGAGTTGACATCCTTTTCTCTAGTTCTCATACCATTCTTTTGTTGTATCCATCCAGAACTGTAAACACAACAAGTTAAACCATGCTGTTCAGCACTCTTTATACTGACTGCCAGTGGCTCTCTAATGTTTTAGGTACCCGAAGACATCGGGGATTGAAACTGGGACCTTGATGAAGTCATCAGTTGGTGCTTGTTAAATTTAATTCAAATTACTCGAAAGCTCTGTATCCTCCCCTTGGCTTTTTCAGGTTCTAAGACTCTCTAGACTCTCTTTTGCACTGAGGAAGCCTTTGGGAGCTTACTGACAGGAGGGAAGCCTTCAAACAGTCCACATTTGCAGCCAAATTGCTGCCAGGACTGAAACTGTGGCTGATGATTTACAGCAGCATTTTTAAACTGTTAAAGGCTCCCCCACACCCTAGTCCCAACTCTCTCACAAAAAAGGAGTCCTAGAAAGCTTCTGAATTGGATAGGGGGACTAGGAAACTTTAAATTAAATTTTACTGGCACTAGCAGATTATATTTGCTCAGTGGTTTAGGACTCTGGCTGCCAAGCCAGAGATAAGGAGTTTGCTTCCCCACTGGGCCTTCTAGACCAGGACAAGACTCAGTGATCACCACATCTCAAAAAAAAAAGACATGGGCTCTATCACACGTCCTTTAAAACCCAGATCTAATTTTCTGATAAACCGGCTTCAAAAACCTTGTCCCCAGGGTCATCAGACTTTTTAAAAAAATGGTAGCGCCCCCTTTAGCGGGTTCTAGTGAGCTTTCCAAGACCTACCGGAGATCTTGGGTATTTTTTGCTCTGCTTAAAAATGCACATTTTCCCCAGCGTGGGGTTGCATATGATCTGTTTTTTCGGCTTCTTTTATTTTTTCTTTCCTTAGTGCCCACCAGCTGGCCCTGGGGCTGGTCGGTGCTATTTTTTTACTTTTTACATTTTTATTCCCCCCCCCCAAACACCAGTCAGCTGGCTTGCCGGCCGGTCAGGACATTTTTTAATTATTATTATTTATTTTTCATTAGCCCCCACCAGCCCTCTGGGGATGTTCAGAGGCTTTGTAATTTAAAAAAAAACCCTCCCCCCAGCACTAGTCAGATGGCCTGCAAGCCGATCGGGGCATATTTATTTATTTATTTATTTATTTTATTTCTCCTTAGCTCCCAGCAGCTGTCCTTGGGGCTGGTCGGCCATTTTATTTATTTATTTATTTTTTAATCCACGGGGCGTCGGAACTCAAAACCCACGTCTTCAATCACGTGATCAGGTAAGGACAAAAGCTGGAATTTCCCATTCCCTGCATCTTCCCCCTCGTGTGATAGCGCCCCTTGTGGAACTGGAAAAGGTGCAGAAGAGAGCGACTAAAATGATTAGTGGGCTGGGGCACCTCCCTTATGAGGAAAGGCTAAAACATTTGGGGCTCTTTAGTCTGGAAAAAAGGTGCCTGAGGGGGGATATGATTAAGATGTACAAAACTATGCAGGGCATGAGTAAAGAGGATAGAGGGGCATTCTTCTCCCTCTGTGACGTCACCCCTTTTACAGACTGAGTTTTCAGAGGCACAACCGGGTTTATTTCGACATCCCACTGCTGTGCCACTAAATTGTGACACCTCCCTTTTACACACTGAATTATGTGATGGAAATGGTACTGCTGCCACCTTTTATTCACTTAATAATGCTGCCACCTTTTAAACTCGTCGCCTCATGAATTGGGACAGACTCATATGAATAATATAAAAATAATAATAAAGTTTATTGAGAAGATAATAAATATAACAGTATCTGAGGATGGTATGTGTTGCCTTTAACATATACTGTAATAGATTTAATCAGCTCTACAAGCCTCCCTGTCTTCAATAACTAGTAAACAGTATAGCCCTCACTGCCTGACAGAACTCTCACAGAGCAGTGCTTTCTCCCAGCACTCACTCTCAACTTCAACTTAACTGCTCTGAACTCAACTCACTAGGCTCCACCCTTTTTATATCATACCATTCCCCGCCCTCCTGCTGGGATTGGCTGATGATTTGTATATTCATCACTCCTGTCTGCCGGGTTTGTCACACCCTCTCACAAAATACCAGAACTAGGGGACATCCACTCAAATTGAGGGTTGGGAGAGTGAGAACAGACAAAGGAAAACAATTTTTTTAACCCAGCATGTTGTTAGTGTGTGGAACTCCCTGCCACAAGAGGTGGTGATGGCATCTGGCCTGGATGTCTTCAAAAGGGGATTGGACAGATTCCTGGAGGAAAAGTCCATCACAGGTTGGAGATGTGTAATCTCCAGGCTTAAAACCGGGGTACTTCAAGGACCAGATGCAGGGGAGTGGTATCAGGAGACAGATATCTAGTCTCGTGCGCTCCCAGACACATCTGGTGGGGCCACTGTGAGATACAGGAAGCTGGACTAGATGGGCCTTTGGCCTGATCCAGCATGGCTCTTCTTATGTTCTTATGTTCTTAATGACCCATGGGTTTCTTCCAGCTCTGCAGTTCTAACAGGATGACAATGATGATGATGATGATATCATTAGTTTCCACTGGTATAAATTTATGTAATAGGATTTTGACCCCAGACATGTGCTTTATCCCTAGTTTAGGGTGCTTGTCTTTGTACAGGCAAAATTAAGCCTTCAGTTTCTTTTTAAATGGTCCCTAGTTTTAGCCATGCCCATACTGAATTATTATCATGCTTTCCATCAATATTTCTCAGACATTATCCATGCAGTGGTTTATTTTTCTACCTGTTCAATTTATTTTCAAATTGTTTCTTATAATGAGCCTTTGTTTCTGTTGTTTTCAGAATAATCTCTATTTTGATAGCCTTCAGTAATTTTTCTCTACTTGTACAAATATAATACTTTGGGCTTCCCCCCCCCTCCTCTATTACCTCATGTTCATGGTAAACATTCATCATCATCACCACCACCACCATCACCATCCCCTTTTCTTCCTTTAGAGTAAATGTATCTTGGCATGATCTGGATTAGGGGTGTTATATATAAGTAGGAGTTCTAAACATCACTCACTCAACTGCAAGAGAGAGAGAGAGAGAGAGAGAGAGAGAGAGAGAGAGAGAGAGAGAAAGAAAGAGTTGGTTTGTCTGTTAGCCTCTGTGGTGGACAAGTTTAAAGAAAAGAAAAAGTTGTGAGGAAAGATTTTAAGCTTCCTCTTCCTGTGCATGACATATATATAGACAATAATACTAGGGAAAGTTGAAAGGAGCTAGAGAAGAAAAAGACAAAATATGAAGTGCATTGACTCAGCAGCCTTGAGTTTGCAACAGCTGAGCATGGTTGTCGGGATACCACATTTTGGAAGTCATTCATTCATAAGTTTACCATATGTCAGATGTGATTTGATGGTACACAACAAGAACACTTGTAGATGGCAGCCCAGTCCAGGAAAGAAACCACATACAGAGGTAAAGATCTGTTCCAATCAACCATGGGTTAGGGGGTTGAGAAAAGTGTTCTACGGATACCTCGCCCTCCTTGTTTCTAGTCAGAATTCCTTTCCCACTTTGTAGGTAATGAGAAAATGATTTCACAAATTGCAGATGTTTCCCATCATAGCAAAAGAGAGATGAGAAGAAGGGGAGGAGGGAAAGATTACTTGGCATTACACCCAATTCATTATGGATCAAGACACAATTGTTTGAACCAGGTCATTGCACTATTCTAAAAGGATGCTTTAATAAAGAAGCCTCTATCATATTTGAAGGTAGGGGGCAAAATGGTGGCCTTATCACATTTTCCAGTGCAGCGATAGCTTGCTGAAATTAGACAAGTAACTTCAATTTATACTCAGAAATATGGATCCAAGGTAGAGAGGGAGGCACATTAATACCAGCCATACTATTTTGCACTTCTCAGACTCAGATGTAGACGAACATGCAGTTATTCTTTGGATCACTAGCTGTCCTTTTCCCCCTCAATGCAGTTTTTGGATTTATTTATATTTATTTATTTGTTTGTTTCATTTTTATACCGCCCATCTTCCAACAGGAACTCTGGGCGGTTTACAAGTTAAAAAAGACATCAACATACAAATCCTCTGGGCGGTTTACAAGTTAAAAAAGACATCAATATACAAATAAAATATATACATTGGGGAATAGTATACAAAAGTGCATATATGGGGGAACTACATATGGAAATAAATGAACTTTAAAAAACATATTGATGTAGATATTGTATGGTATTTAAATAATAAGGGAAGATAAATATAAATCACTTGTCCCTACTCTGGGATATGCACATACTTACAGGTTCTAAGACTTCTGGCACTGGGGTCTTTCCTTTGACATCCTCCTCTTCTGGCTCTTCATTTTCTTTATTGTCTGTCCATGGACCTGTATCTTGAGCAGAGCAGGTGCTAATTAAGTCTGGCAAACTTGTAGATGGGTAATTAAGAAAATCCTCTTCTGCCCCTTCCTGCAAGCAAAGAAGGAAAGAACAATTGGCATTAATTCTTTTTGTACAGAACTTCAAGGATACACGAACTACCCTTATTAGTATCATATTATGCCAGTGTTGGCAAACCTATGGCACAGGTGCCAAAGGTGGCACTTGGAGCCCTTTCTGTGGGCACCTGACATCGCCCCTTCACAGCCACCTGTATTCAGGTTAAATTGGTATATGCATGCTTTGCAAAAAATTAGTGGGTTTTGAATCACAGTTTGGGCGCTCGGTCTCTAAAAGGTTCGCCATCACTGTATTATACCAAGTTGATGACTGATACTGAGGGGACATAGGAGGTGAGATGTCACTGGTTCATAATGCTTTGAGGCATTGTAGGCAAACAACATGATCCACATGTTGTCTCTAAAGCTCTCACAGATCAGCTGATTTCTCTAAGACAGTTTGACACGAATCAGACCAAACAACCAAGGTAACAGCTTACTTTCGTTTTTACAATTGCCATTAAAATGGTTCATCTTATTATTTATTTATTTGATTTTTATACCACACCATATGACCAACGGTCACTGTGGGCAGTATATCTTGTATATATATTTATAACATCCTAATAATCTAACAGCTGCCTATGTGCCCTAAGCACATCTGATTTCGCCTGATTTCGGAAGCTAAGCAGGGTCATCCCTGGTTAGTACTTGGATGGGAGACTACCAGGGAATACCAGATGCTGTAAACACCTGGAGTAGGAACTGGTAAGTCATCCCAGTATTCCTGCCAAGAAAACTCCATGGGCATGGGGTCACAAAGAGTCGGTCACGACTGTAATGACACAACACACACACACACACACAAAATCATCTAACAGCTGTGCATAGTTGCCCTTCTCCTTAGATAGTGACTCAGGACTCAGATCTAAGTTCAAATCCCCACTTAGCCATAAAATTGAATTGGTAATTCTGAACAAGTCATGTTCTGTCACTCCAATTTGTTTCATAGGGTTATTATGAAGATAAATTGGAAAGGAAACCAATTGTGTAATCCATTCTGAGCTAACTGAAGAAAAAGCATGATATAAATGTAGCAGATTAAACTGTTCAAAAGCAATCATTCTGAGAGTTTTTGCATACGTTTTTCTTATTAATGTTTCTACCTGTAGTCATTTGCTACTCATAGTTCCTCATGGATTGTCTAAATGTAACTTTATACAGTGCTTTTAAAATTGCATAACTAAACTTATTTTAAAGGCACAGGTACACATTGGAGCACTTCTAAATTAGGCACAGTTCAAAGCGAAGAATTTACTAGCGGGTGGGGGGGGCACAAAATATTTTCTGCTAGGACCAAAAATTGAAAAACAAAACAAAACCTCAAAAACAGTTGGTCACACAATGTGCAAGATATAACAGTACTACTCGTGAGTAATACGACTAGGACAAATTGCTAAGTAGAAGCTAGACGTTGCTCAGAGCGCTCTTCCCAAAATGAAGAGATGCATCGATGGGGCTGGATATTGGGTGAGAACAGTCAATAATTTTTAAAAGCTCAATATCATATGACACCAGCATCAGTGGATAGCCAAACAGTTATTTAATTGATTTTTCCATTTCAATATTTTAGCAGCAAAAATATGTTCAGAGGTCTGGTTTATCTGTTGTTGATGGCGGCAGCAAGCAACTACTCACATGTGTGAATGAATGAATGTCAAAGGTAGAACTTTCCATCAAACACAGTGCTACAGGAGTTGTAGTCCAAGACATTGGGATCCTTTTGATCATGTGGACCTTTTCCAGCAGCAGACAGCTAGATGCTTTTGGAAACTCCTAAGTGGAGGAGGGGCCAAAGCTCAGGGGTAAAATTCACGCTGTACATGCACAAGATACCAGCTTCAGACCCTGGCATGTCCAGTTGAAAATATCTCAAACCACAAGATTGGGAAAGGCAGACTCCAGAAAGATGTCCTCAGTTGAAGCAGACAACACTAGGCTACTGAAAGGGAAGGGCATATCAAAATGGATAGGATGGTTCAGGAGAATAAAGAAGTTGTGCAGTGCTGCAATGGATGCCCAGCTTTGCTTCTGGCTCCATCAACCATTGCCTCTGTCCCTTGTTTCTACATTATCCTTCTCATACAAAAGATTTCTACTGCCTGGGCCAGAGAGACCCATGGTCTCAATCCCCAAAAGGGGATTGGATAGATTCAAAAGGGGATTGGACAGATTCCTGGAGGAAAAGTCCATCACAGGTTCCAAACTATGAGAGAGATGTGTAATCTCCAGGCTTAAAACCAGGGTACTTCAAGGGTCAGATGCAGGGGAGTGGCATCAAGAAACAGATATCTAGTCTCATTCACTCCCAGACACATTTGGTGGGGCCACTGTGAGATACAGGAAGCTGGACTAGATGGGCCTTTGGCCTGATCCAGCAGGGCTCTTCTTATGTTCATTCAGCATGGCAGTTTATAAGACTAGAAGTCCTTACCTGTTATTAATTCCTAACCTCTGATATTTAACAGTACAGTTTATTGAGTTCTGTTAGTGTGAAGGAAGATATGAAATCTGACATGTGGTGGAAATGGTTTCAATGTACATTCTCTGCTCTTTGCCTTGTGTAACAAATACTACCTTTTCACCTTATTCATTCATTCATTCATTCATTCTGCCCGCCTCATCTGTTCTGAAGGATATTGATCCTCACTGTTTTATTGGATTTTTTCTCTCTTTCCTTTTTGATTTCTTGGTTTTTCTTAGTGTAGTTTTAACTTTTGTTAGCCACCCAGAGTTCCGCTCTGGAAGATGGGCGGGATACAAGCACAACAAATAAATAAATAAATACTAAAGAGGAGCCATTTAGATTTTGTCCAGCTCTCGGAATTCTCAAGGCACAATTCTCGGAGTTCCCGCTCACAAACTCAGACTTAACAGATATCCACTGAATGATCTGGACACATCTCAACGTATGTCACCACATATGGGATATTACCTACCCTGCTTGCAATGACAAGGTATATAAGGCCTTCTGCTGACCGGAGAAGAGCGACAGCATCTTGATGGGAGAGGCCAACCAAAGAATGACCGTTGATCATTAACAGCTCGTCACCTACTTTCAGCCTACCATCCCTAAGGAAAGAAGAAGGATAAGTGTCTGTAGTTTCCAAAACAAATCATTAAACCCAGATCCAGCTTCTGGAAGCTTAAATGAAGGCATGGCAGGCTGCTTCTACAGGTCATGTCCTGCTGTCAGTCCTCAGAGACAACAAGGCAGTGCGGCGACAGCTAAAATACTTTTTGAGCCATTGATTCAACCCCTTCAAAGCGAGGAAATGTATGAAGAAATGACAGGGCGTTGTTTGGAAATGCTGTCCCCATCCACCCTCTCTCAGAGGGAACATTTCCAGCTGAATGCAGGAGATGCCCGTCTGTATTTTGTTAATAATGAATAATCAAGTCACTCCACATTTAGTTAACACTTTCTCTGGAGCGTCTCGGAGCACTTCCTAAAACACCAGCGATATCACCGGTAAGTAGGTCAGCTTTAATATTGCATTTTCCATGGAGTAGTTAACTCACATACTTGCTTTGGAGGAGTTGACGCGGCATAGCATCCTTCTACTCGCAGTGCCTAGCAGCTCATCATCTTCAAAGGGCTGAATGGGGATTTCACTGGCCAACTTCCTTTGGCCTCCTTTTCAGGCAATGGAGTAGTGTATCATGCCAAGGCTTATGTGGTGAATGCCTGACCTAATTTCTCATGTTGCGGAGGGAACCCCATCCTGCGTGACATAAGCAGGATTCCCAGACTGAAATGCTAAAACAACCACAACAAAAGACTTGTGAAAGAACTATTTGTCCCCATGGACTGGGACAAACAGCCCATGGGGACAGACATGCCCTCTATCCTCTACCCTGGCTGTAAAAATTCTGCCACAAATAACCATTTGCTGCCCTTTTGTGACGCAAAAACCAGCAGCCTGAGACACCTACCTTACTTTTCCTTTTGTTCGCACAGCTATCTCACTAGTTTTCCTTTACCCTATTTTTAAATGTCAGTTAGGGATGGGCATTTCGTTTCGGAACTAGTAGGTCAAAAACAAACCACGTGAGCCCAGGTGGTCCTTGGAACCGGCTGATACACACAGATCCAATTGCTTTACCTTTCTCTGTCTCACGCAGGGTTAAAATCCAACGAGGAAGCACACTGCGACTTTGTGCTGCTGGCCAATCAGAGAGGGAGGCGAGATGATGCCTGTCCCTGCGCAGCTTCTGATTGGCCAGCATTGCAGATCTAGCACAGATGACATTGCAGCATGCTTCCTCGTTAGATTTTAACCCCGTGGAAGACAGAGAAACGTAAAGCAATTGGGTCTGCATGTATCAGCCAATTCCGAGGACCACCTGGGCTCGCGTGGTTCATTTTGTAACCTACTGGTTCTGAAACGAAATGCCCATCCCTAATTTCAATCACTATTTCAGAATACAATATTGGTGAAAAAGCAGAGTACAAATCTTAGAAATAAATGAGTTTAGCACCTACCACTACTGTACATTTACACTACTTTTTTTTTCAGTACTTATGATCAAGATGGGCAGGACAGTTGGACTCACACAACATGACCACGCGGCAAAAGGTACCTGTGAACACAGCCACCTTCTTCCACCCGTGCAATAATGATGGCATGAGGAGAACGCTTTGATCCCCGACCTCCAGTGATCTGAATGCCCAGGCCATCCGTTCCTTTCATCATGGTCATCTTCCATATCCGACAGCCTTCTCGCTGGGAAGAGAATTAGGATCAAGCTCTTGTTTTTTTTTTTTTGTTTAAGAAAACCTGGACAATCTGTATATACTACTTTATTTCTTTATTTATTTTGATTTTTTTTACCCCGCCTTTCTCCTTGGAAATGGACCCAAGGTGGCTTATAATAATGAGAAGCAATATAAAGTACAGTTCAGAACATTTAAGACATATGGAAAACACTGGTGTTCTTATGAAATCATAAGAATAGTAGGAAGTCCCTCATTCAGGGAAAGCTTGCCCAAAGAGGAAGGTCTTTGCCTGCTTCCGGAAAGACACCAGAGATGGGGCAGTCCTGGCCTCTAGTGGGAGGGAGTTCCAAAGTCTGGGAGCAGCAACAGAGAAGGCCCTTTCATGTGTTCTTTTGAGGCGCACATGTGAAGGTGGCAGGATGGAGAGAAAGGCCTCTCCTGATGATATTATGATATTAAGAATCTGTGTCCGTCTTGTTTTCTCCCCCCCCCCGACCCCACTCCAATCCTCCAATCCCCATTACCAAGTTTGAATGTCTTGATTTAAGAAAAAAATAACTTGTAAGGATCCGAGAGGCTTTTCTGTTGTGCAGCACACAGCGTAAAAGCAATAAGCAAACATATACTCAGAAAGAGTATCCATTTAAAGTGAGATAACTTTTTATCTACTACTATAAATATTTTGCAAGCACTCAACGGCAATGACATAGCCCCCTCCTGCTTATTTATTCAATTTGATTTGTATCACACCTTTCTCCAAAAAGCAGGGGCCCAAGCAGACTTTCAGTTTCATTATAAAACAACAACAAAAATCATAGCTGATATTAAAATATATTAAATCACTTGTCATGTTCAAACAAAATGCAATAAAAACATTTAAAGCTCTTACAATTAATAACAGAAATGTCCTTAGCAGTCAGATAGTTGCAGAATGCCAATTAGAGAGGATATTATTGGATTTAGGGGGGAAAATCCTAATGCCAATTAGGACATTAGAAAGGTGGTCAACTTTGCTTACATTCAAAGCAAATCCAATAGTCTGGAACAGACTACAGCTTCCCCATTTGCCCACATACACATTTCACAGAGCAGGTTAAGTGAAAAGGGCAAAACCCACTACCTCATAAACAATATTTCAAATCAACCACAGCTGGGATGTATCATGCTGCCCTTTCATTAATTCCCAGACACATCAGAAGCACTTCACACCTCCACCAGGAAGGCCACGGTTAATGACTCGTACTTAACGGGTGTTGGAAAAGGCTTGCCTCTGGTTTCTCTCACCACAAAATATCCGATTACATTACAGGTTTGAAATCCACTTGGAAGACAATGCCCTTAATTCCAAGTATCCCCTTTCTTAGCACATGCAAGGTGCAAACAGTCTTGAAGGAGATGCTGATTTGTTCGGAAGAAGACGCAGAGTAGAGGGAGGCTATTAGCTGGCGTAGAAGAAGGGCTGATTCTCCTGCACTTGGGAGAGGATTTTCTCCAAAGCGGCGGAAAAAAAACATGACGGCTGCCTTTTGACACGCCTTCCTTGTCAGTGGCAGGAAAGCACTCAGCGGACAGCAGACCACGAGCACTTAGCCAGGCATTGTTTTAAAAAGAAGAGAGGAATGTTTGAAATAATTGAACACAACAGTTTGCAGAAAGATGTTCCAGTGCTGGGAGGCACTTCCCTCTTCTCTAGAGATGGGCACGAAACGAACTTTTTTTTTGTTTCTGTTAATCATTATTCATTTTGTTACGTAATGAAACAAATAACGAACATTGTGATGAAATTGGAACGAACCGAACAGAACCACGAAAATTAGGTTTGTTACGTTTCGTTTTTCGTTAATGGCGACACGCAATGAAATGAGCTGTTTTAAATGTTAAAAAACGCCCTGGACATCCATAAAAGCGCAACAATAATTATCTATACTGTCTGATAATACCTACCGGGGTGGTGGTCCTTAAAACGTTTGTTTTTGACTTCTCCCATCGCAATGTATTTTTCTTTTCCCTTTAAGGATGACAAAATGAAACCAAATGCAGCGTTCTACCCTCCTTTGGATGATCCCATTCATATTTCCCCATACGTTTTGACGCCAAGGATTGTATTATAGGAATGTAAAAGACAGTCCTGAACCAGGTCAGTCTAGCTGGGCATGTAGCCCAGGCAGGGGTTGTGTAAGATGTTTGTGCAGGAGAATCAGCCCTTCTTCTACGCCAGATAATAGCCTCTCTATACTCTGTGTCTTCTTCCAAACAAATCAGACTAGGGGAGGGGGAGAGATGAACCCTGTTTTCCCCCCTTCAATATTGACAACAGAAGACACCATCTAGCATCTGAAGGCAGAAGGCTGGTTTAGGAGGCTGGGGGTTAAAGCAAACTATGCATCACACAACTGCTTTCTAGTCTCTTGCTGACATCTCCCATTATCTGGTACTTAAGACAATGACCTATTTCGTAACAGTAGAGGTAGCTCTGAGCCCAGTACCATCTGTTCTGATAAACAGCACCTCTCCAGGTGCTCAGGCAGGAAGGTCTTCTTCATCACAAAGGGCAAACAGGTATCTTAACAGACTTTCCTTGGAAAGACAACCTCTTCATCTTCAAAGCTAAACTTTACTCAAAATATTTAACTGTATTATAGATCACCCCTCATTACTGCAGAAATCAGATTAGTTTTATCGAGACGTGCAATCTTTCTTTGCGAATTCAGACGTGAAGATGAAGAATATGCTTTATGTCATGAAGACCAATTGCAAACCAAGCTAATTTGCAAGCTGAGTACTCCTGCCGTGACAATAATACACAACCAGCATTTAAAGAATTATCTCTTGGAGTGAGAGCGATATACAGATTTACCCTTAGCCAGGTCTTGTTTTTAATCAGGCTTATAGTGGGTTGGACTAGATGACCCTTGAAGTCTCTTCCAACTTTATGATTCTATGACTAGATATCTTTTAGAACTGATCCCTGACTGGAAAGTGGTGTATGCTGTGTGTGTATCAAACAGCTGTTTTTTGGTTAGAGCTCTGAAGACTTTCAATCTTTCCTTGGGGCTTTGATTGCAGCTTGTTAATGTAGGTCTTCAGGAGCATACAGTAGGACCCCCATATCCACAGATTCATTATCCACTGATTCAGTTATCCACGGTTGGCAGAGGAAAAATAAATAATTCAGCAGTCACAAAGCAAGCTACTGTCACAAAGAGCAGCTTTAAAGCAACCTACCATCACAAACAGCAGCTGTAAAGCAAGCTACTGTTGCAAAACAGCAGCGTTAAAGCAAGTTACTATTACAAAACAGCAGTTTTGGGGAACATGTTGGCGTTCTCTCTTATCAACGGTTTTCATTATCCACAGGAAGGCTTGGAACCAATCCCCAGTGGATACTGGGGTCCTACTGTAGTTATAGGAAAACTACCTTAACTACGAATTTATTAGAGGACAACAGCTATCTGAGAAGGCACTGTGCATTTAGTTTTGCAACCTGCTTAGAGGAAGTAACTGCACAATGCTTCATTATTCCATGTTAAGTGGAGACCACTGCCTTCTGCAGCTATTTCCTTTTAAAGAAATCATTGCAAACCAGTACAAAAATGTCATGCTTAAGCCCCAATGATTTAAGCAGATCATGGCATTTTTGTTAGCACTCCTAAACCATTAAACAGGGGGGAATGAGAGTTTAAAACGGGACCATACAGAAACTACATCAGGATCTACTGAAAAGTCTTCAGTCACCCACAAGTAGGTTTTAACATAATTTTCCATTTCTACACAGTGTTATTAGATTATAGGGAAGCAGCAGCCCTTGGCAATCTATTGCAAATTTTAAAAGTTATCTGCAATGGTTGATATTGTGCTAATCCTTTATCTTTACCCTTATAAGAGCAGGTTTGTGTTTTCAAGGGAGGAAAGAAGTAGCTTACCCTGAAATTGCTGGGTGAGTTACATCTGTCCCTGCTTGCCAGTTCACTTTAGGGTGAATTATATCCTATGGGTTGTGTGTGCGCCCCTTCCTGAAAGGCCTTCATTTTTGCATCGCATAAAGAGATCTGGCTGAAATTTGCATTTAAAAGGAACACAGATTTCCATGTACATTTGCTACAAGAACAATTAAACCGTGTTCAAAGTGGCAAGAATATCATTTTCTGTCTCATTATGTGTGAAAATGGGTTATCTCTGTCAGAGAACCGAACCTAAGCAAGAATGATGTGTGTTAATTTCATGCTGCTCCTAGGATTATCTGCTAGCGTCAGGAAACCATTGACCATCAGAAATATGCATCTATCTGTGGACCCATCTACACAGTGAATTAAAAATGTGTGATACAGCTGTAGAGATGGCACTCCAGAAGGGAAGCTTCATGTTTTCTTGGCTCAAAGTAGGGCCGTTAATCCTCTTTATTTTTAAGTTCTAAAATGCCATCATTAATAAAACAAAAGCAAATGTCCAGAGGACAATTCCCAATCTGGAAACCAAGGGCAATGAAGAAAAGTATAGATATGTCCAGCCCTCAGGAGAGACAACAGTGAGGTGATAAGACAACCATCTTCAAATATTGTATAAGATCTCGCACAGAAAGATGGAACCAAGTTTGCTCCCTGCAATTTCACACAGTAGGAGCCTCCAAGGTATGGGTTCAAATTACAAAAGTAAATTTCGACAAAATATTAGGCAAAACTTCCTGACAGAAATGGCTGTGTAGCAATAGAGAAGACGGTGGACTTTCCTTCACTGGAGATTTTTGAACAGAGGCCAGGTGTTAATCAGCAGGAGGTTGAACTCTGATCCTTGGAGTTCCTTCCAGCTGTTGAATCCTATAGTTCTAAAATGCAGCTGCTATTAACAAGTCTTGACTTGGAATGAGCGAACTTCAAGCCCAAGCACAGATGAAATTAACCACAGTTTAAGATTAAGACTTAACACTAAACAGTAGTCAATTGAAAACAGTAGGGGAAACGTCTGGTCTACTTTTTGGTTCTGTCATATGAGGAAGGGGCTCAAAGTAGGGCCTAGCAAGAGACTGTTATAACAGGAATACGCGTAGACCGTGGCTTAGCTTGAGATCAAAATACAGTAACCCCCCACCTATCGCAGGGGTTAGTGACCCACCCTACCTGCGATGACTGAAAATCCGTGATATGTGGATGGTGGTTGGGTGGGGCCTGGGGGCGATCAGATCCCCCACCGCCGCTCGCTCGGGCTGCTCCAAGACTTCTTGGAGCACCCCGGGTGAGCAGCGTTGGGGGATCTAATCCATCACCAAGCTGGAGCCTGGGGCTTGGGGAAGGGAGAAAAAGTTTTTAAAAGCCTGTTGTAAGTCTGCAGGTCTGGCCTGTCTTCACTTTCATTTATTGCACAGGATTCTGTTTTGAAAATGCTTTAGACATTGTAAATATGATGGTTATTAGCCAAGCTTTTACAGTTGTGCTGCAGGAATTGCAGCAAAGGAATGAAGAAGAAGGGGAGAAGAGAGGAGGAAAATTAGAAATTGCATACATATTATAAACATCTTTTTAAAATGATTACTTGCACGTTAGTATGTATCCCTTTTGAGAAGGACTACTATTTCCAGGGACAAAAATGTGGCAGCTTTAAATGCTTTGCATAGCATGACAAGTAAAAAACAACTATTCCTTCTGTTGTTGAATTCATTTTTAGACACAAACTGAGCTGTGGCCTTCCTTTTGTTGCGGCCCCTGCTTGTAGGACAGGAAAAGGCCCTTCCGCCCCTTGCATAAATGTAACAGACAGTGGCCTGCAGGCACATGAAGCCCTTCAACTGCTAAAGCTGAGCAGGTCTGACCTTGCAAATGACCTGGATAAGGGGCCATCTGCAAACCATATGTGAAAGACTCTGAGCGGAAAGGCAGGGCATTCCTATTTAGCATAAAAGCAATTGGGGAGGATCACACATTCTGTTTAAGACGAGATCTGCACTAGAGTCTTCCCTGCTCCTGATTTCAGCACTAAAATGAGTTGTGGCTGCCTTTCTTGTATTCCTCACCCATCCACCCAATGCCTTTACATATGGAGCACAAGAAGTGCCAAGGTTTAGTTCACTTCAAATTTCCAGGCTGTTGCTCAGTGGCAAGTAGTTCCCCTACAAGATAATGGCCTGCACAAACAGATTGGCTGGTAAATAATTGTGCAGTTTAAAATATTTAAATTAATGAGAATGGCTGGATAGCTCAGTGTCTTTGGTCTGCCTATGGAGTCACAGGCTGTGAGTTCAATTCCCCACTGACTGTCTACATGAGAGGAGGTGGAACCAATGATCCAAAGGGTCTTTTCCATCTCTGCAGTTCAACGGCTATCATCATCATCATCATCATCATCATCACACAGCAGACAAGATAACTACGCTGGATTTTGTATTACAAATCACTAGTCGAACACTTCCCACGCGTTTAGGACTATATGATGTACCGGATAATTATGCAGGCAGATCCCATTATTATTATATACAGAATTTGGTTAGTTAACTCTTCAGTAATTCCCACTGATTCAAGGGGCTTATGTTAGTGCAATTTACTACCAGGATTCACTATCATCCACTATCATACTATTCACTATTCATTTTGGAATTTAGCAACAAAAAAGGAAACCCAAATACCATTGACCCATCATGTCTGTGAAAATTATCAGTCATCCAGGTGAGTTTATCTGGAAAATGAGTCATGGCAACTGGACCTCTTTTCTTGAGAGATTAAAATGTTTCGCTGCTCATCCAAACAGCTCTGTCAGTCTCAGGAAAGCTAGTTGCGAGTCCTCCATTTTTGACTTTATTTTGAGCCCCTGTCACCCTGGTCTGAAATAGGCTCATAAGATGGACAATGGTCTGAATAGGCTCGTTAGGTGGATACGGTCTAAGGTGTGTGAAAGTCCCACTTTTACAACCTTCCCAAAACCCATAAAGTATGAGTCCTTAGCCATGGCCTTGGTGCTGAAGGCGTGAAGTATTTTTTATTTGTCTAGGGACTGTTGAAATCACAGCCTGATAGCAGATAGACTATGCCTGAGCCCCCCACCTCTGATGAGAGAGGGGTTTTTAATACATGAATGGCTTCCCTGACCCCCCTCTCAAACCACCTATCTTCTATGTCTAATGTGTGCAGTTGTGCACATCCTCATCTTTGAATGAGTGACCTTTGTCCTTCAGGTGGAGGTACACTGCTGATTCTGGTCCTGAGCTGTGGCCCCTCCTATGTTGGGTCATCCTCCTGTTTAATGGCTGTTTAGTTTCTCCAATGTAGAGGTCTGCACACGCCTCCCTGCACTGGACCGCATATACGACTTTTAGTGAACCTATGAAAGGGCTCTGAGTGCCAACGGTGGCACTCAGAGCCCTTTCTGTAAGCACCCAACATCGCCCCTTCACAGCCACCTGTATTCAGGTTAAATTGCTGTATTGGCACTTTGCAAAAAAAAAAAAATTACTGGGTTTTGAATCGCAGTTTGGGCGCTCAATCTCTAAAAGGTTTGTCATCACTGGCATATACTATATTGCTCCTTTTGTGCTTTGTTGTGGGTTCCTTTGGGTAGATGAATCTCTGCCTTAATGTGTTTATGGGTTTGAAGTAAAGAGGGATGTAGTATTTGCCAAAAATCCTTTAAAGCTTTTCTGACACTCCAGCCATGTAGAGAATGACCAGGTTCTTCCATTGGCTCTGGGTCTCAGGCTGATCCATTGTTCTTTCTGGTTCAGCACACTGCTTTGTTGAAGGCCCACTTTGGATATCCGCAAGCCTTAAGGGCTGACTTCAGGTGGCTGTCTTCCTTCTTCTTGGCTTCTGTGGAGGTGGGGATGTTCTCTGCTCTATGGTTTAAGGTCCTGATTACTCCTAATTTGTGTTTTAATGGATGGTTCGAGTCAAACTGATCTGTGTGGGTGGGTTTCCTGTAAACTTCTACTCCCAGGCAACGGTCAGGTCTGATGATGACTGCACAATCCAGGAAAGCCAGCCTGTTGTCTTGGGTGTCTTCCCTAGTGAACTTAATATTTGGGTTCACCACATTGATGTGGTTTACAAAGGCCTGTACTTCCTGAGTCTTAATTTTCACCCAGGTATCATCTACATACCTAAACCAGTGGGATGGTGTCATCCCTGGGAAGGTGTTGAGTGCCTTCTTATCCACTTTTTCCATGTATAGGTCGGCAATAATTGGTGACACTGGGCCACCCATGGAACAACCAAGCTTCTGTCTGTAGAAGTCCCCTCTGCACATGAAATACATGGTATTCAGACACAGATCCAGCAGCAGGCATATCTGGTCTGGGTTGAAGCTGCTTCTGGTGTTTAGGGTGCCATCTTCTCTTAGTCTCTTCTTTACAGTTGTTAGGCATCAATGGTGGTAATGATAGCAAAGAGAGTTGTAACATCAAAGGATACCTTGGTTTCGTCTGTATTCACTTTCCGCTCCCTGAAACAAACTCCTCTGAGTTATGCATGTGGTGGTCCATGAATCCAACCAGTGGGGCTAGGATAGTCACAAGGTATTTTGCAATGTTGTAAGTCACTTAATTTATACTACTGACAGTGAGTCTGAAGGGAACTGGTTGCTTGTGGATCTTGGGATGTCCGTAAAAGCAGGGGGCGGTCTCTCCAGGATATAACCGGTGGTAAGTCACCCTGTCAATTGTGTTATCCTTCTCCAAGTGTTTTAAGCATTCTATTGATTTTTTTTCTTGTGATTGCTGGTGGGGCCTCTTTTTAGCTTTTAATATGTATGTTGGTCATCTAAGAGTGAGATAACCTTTTGATGGTTGTCCACAGTATTGATGATGACAGTGCACCTTTGTCTGCAGGCA
The DNA here is from genome assembly GCA_023846285.1 of Phrynocephalus versicolor. Taxonomy (NCBI): domain Eukaryota; kingdom Metazoa; phylum Chordata; class Lepidosauria; order Squamata; family Agamidae; genus Phrynocephalus; species Phrynocephalus versicolor. The sequence goes on from JAHTLZ010000195.1 coordinate 9,859,758, forward strand.
GAATGGTGGTGTTCTCATTTCCTGCTGAGGGGTGTCAGAGCTCTTCTGTCCTGGCTGGCGAGGTTGAATGGTGGTGGTTGAGCACCGGAGAGTGCGGCAGAGACTTTTAGCCTGATTTTAGCCTGACTCAAATTCCAGATTGACTCATCATGACCAAGTCTAGCCATATCAAACTCTTGTGCAAATTCTACCAAAATTTTATCTTGAAGTGAAATGCAAGTCTATTTGTTGCTTTCCTCTTCTGAAAGTTGTTTTAAATAGAAGAGAATACTGGAGCAAGTGAAGAGGTCCCATTATGGAGGTCCTGCAGGCAACAAGTACGCACTAAGCACTCTCTTCTTCATACATGTTGCGGTGTATATACAACACATTTGATGTCTGCATCTACAAACAAGATGTGAGCATCAGCCTCATTTTGTGGCTGATGCTCACGCCTTACTGATTCTTTCAAAATTCTCATTTTGGTTCCATTCCATATCACATTGCTAAGATGCGAATGTCATTCTGCCCTTGGTTCTAATGCCAACCACTGTCCTACATGAAATTGGGTGCATCTTCTTTCAAAATCTATGCTCTTAGATATATCTTTTTACTTACATGCCTGTTTTCTCGCGAACCAAACTATATGCATGTGGATTCATGTAAACACCACACACATTGCTGCCAAGGCATAATTTTGAAATGTATGCATCATGCACATTTTTTCTTTGTCAAAAAATAATCACGTACAGAGTACATCTGAAATCTGACACCTTGTAAGGCACTGTGTACCTCATGCTATTGTTAGTCCTGGGAAATGCAAAATGCTAATTTCTGTAGGGAAATGCAAGCCCTGCACCCCCCCATCTCTACTTGCAGGTATGTACAAGGGGGGGGGTCACAAGTGCCAGCAGCTCTCAAAGTATGCTCAGTTTCAAACTCAGATTTTGCTCCACCTAATCTGCAAGAAGGTACAAACATGTTTGACGAGAAAGTAATGACAGTCTACATTTATCTTTCAAGTAATTAATCCTTTTGTGGTTAATCTATGACAATTTCTTCAGCCTCCCTGGTTGCAATGAAGGCAATACATCTCTAGATTTAAGTAACGACAGTTGCAGGAATGGAGTGTAAACAGGAATTGCAAAAATTCAGGAGGAACCACAGCGTGAGTTCAGCTCCCTCAGCAACAGACTCTGGATTCAGAAGCCAGCACACGTTTTATGTCTCATTTGGTTTTGCCTCTGTTATATTAAGCCAATGTCAATAATCAGATCCTCGGGGCACACAATACAGGTGCTTTACTGGATCATCCCACATGGCAGACAGTTCGCTGTAACTCCTGGGCACATATCTGTTGCAAACATCAGATGCGTATCACATTCTAGCATCTGTGGTGACAAGCAGCAATATGCCTACACACAGCCCACATAAACTGCATCACGAAGCTTGAGCCTATATTTAAGTTAAATACAAAAAGCAAAGGATATTTGTATCACTTGCTTTATACCCCAGAGCACAGAGAGAACTCCTAGTTCCCTGAGCTCCTTGCCCTCTGAAGATGCCAGCCACAGAGTCTGGCGAAACGTCAGGAAGAAAAACTTCCAGAACACAGTCGAACAGCCCAAAAAACTCACACCAACTATTGAATCCCAGCCATGAAAGCCCTCGAGAATACATAGATATTTGTGTACTTTAGTGCTCTTCCACTTTCATACATGCCATATAAAAATAAAGGAGCTGCTTGTACCTTCTTAGGACCTGGGTGACTTCCTCCTTTGGGAAGTCTACCTCACATCTGGAAATATCCCTTCATTAAGTAAAGTTAAAACTGAATGAAAATACATGTGGAAAATCAATATTACTTTGGGTTTCCTCTACTATCAGAAAGGCCGTCACTTCACGAGGCTCTTCGCTTCGCAGCGTGATTGCCTTCGCTTTGAATGCGAAGGCGATCACGTGGTCTCCCTTCGCCCCCACCCCTTTTTCCCTGTACTCACGCGGGCCGCTTTTCCGTTCGAATCGAGAATGACCTCACGAGCTCCATTCGCATTAAAGCACTGATGTTCTTCCCCCGTTTCCCGCGTTCTTTGATTTTTTTTTAAAAAAAGGGACCGGTGTATCGATGCATCAATGCTTGGCTGTCATTCACGACAGAGCGTGGTTACTGTACGATCCTGTGTTTTGTTTCCTGGCATCATTGGCAGCCCCCCCGCCGCCGCCGCCGCCGCTACTCGGGGGGAGCTCCGCATGGCACAGCCGCCCGCCCTCCGCCGCTTGCACGCTGCCTGCCCCGGGTGCCCTGCTCTGGCCGGGCGAGGCAGCAGCGGCTCCTCCTGCGCCCGCCGTCGCCGCCGCCGCCGCCGCTGCTGCTACTTGAGCGAGGAAGTAACAGCGCAAAGCGATGAAACAATATAGCGATGCATCGATATCCCTGTTTGAATATTTTTTAAAAAAACTTGAAATAAAAGCCAAAAACTGAGACCACACGTGGCGCTGGGTGCGAAGCGAGATGCGAAGCGAAGAGATTCCCGTCCTCCGCCAGGGGCATCACTTGCCCCGGTTGGAGCACGCTAAAGGGGGCGTGGTCGGGGTGACGTCGCAGCCAAAAGGGAGGAGCGTGCGGACTGAAGCGGTCGGTTCGCACGCAAATGACGGCTTACCGCGAAGCGAGCGGCTCGTGAAGTAACGGCCAAAGTTAACATATACTGGACATTAAATAGAATGTGGATTCCTGACAACTAGTCCCCTTTTCCTCCTTAGATTCAAACAAAGCCTCCATTCTACCCTTCAGTGACTAGTAACAGCACAAAGCATACTAAATGTAAGCTCTATCTGGGTGAGGAAGATCATATGATAACCAGAATCTTTTACCAATTAATGGTGCACTTCTTCAAACAATCTGTTCAGTGTATCATCCAGTTTGATTCATTTAAGAAGGAAGATGCAGGCAGGATTAGGAGCTGGTGATTAACTTCCAAGAAATTAAGGAGACAATTAAGTAAACGAAGCATGGACCTGAGACCAAACTGCCACACGCTTATTTCAGCAAGGAATTAGATTTGATTACCCTTGAGTTCCCTTTCAGCTGTATGATTCTATTACTCATTTTCCGTGAGGGAGACCTAGATTCATTTGAACTATTTGAACCACAGCCAAGACATGGAGCATCTGAGTATAATTTCTGACTATGCAGGGGAAAAGTCTTGTCAGCTAGGGGTTGACAACATGCGACCCTTTAGATATTTCTGGCCCACAACTCTTAAAATCCCTCACCACTTGTAAACCAAAAACATCTGAAGGGTCAGAGTTGCTCACTTCTTTTGCAGATAAGTGTCTTTAATTTGCTTCACGGAATCCGCAGTGGAGTGCTTACTATGGACAAAGGTTTGAGGACACCGCCGCTAAAATTCTGGCTCAGAGTAAAGCTGTGGGAGACAATGGATAGTGAAAGGCAGTAAAGGACAATGTTAAAAAAGAAAGAAAGAGTGAAGGAAAAAGGGCCGGCCCAGCTGGCGGTGTTTCCAAACGACTTTAAAAACAAAGCATTTGTTCAGGTGCTTGCAGTGGTCCAGTGGAATGTTTAAAGCTTCTGCCAAGGAAATTATGTCAGCAGCAGCTTGGCTGCTGACATAAGATAGTTCCCTGGAGCTCACTCCATTCTCAAGCAGAAATAACAGAGTTTTCAGCTCATCATCTGCAGGGCCTATCTTGTACCTCTGCATTCTGCAGCCCTTTAATCATAGCGACTCACTGGGATCCATGCCTGCGGCAGGTCCTCCCTCCCTCCCATCCCTCCCCCTTTTTATGCATGGAAAACAAATAAACTTCACTGGCTTTTGTGAAGGAAGCTAATGGGAAAAACAGCGTGAAGTCAGAATACCAATAAAAACCTGGACATGTCCAGATAGCACTAATGGAAGAGGATTACACAGTGCCTATTTTGGCACTTCCAATCTCTGTAATCTAGCTAAACAGATAGCCAGTGCCTGCTCTATCTCCTCCCTAAGCCTCTAATACAGTGGTTCCCAACCTGGGTGTCGGGACCCCTTTGGGGGTCGAACGACCATTCCACAGGGGTCGCCATGAGCCAGTGAAGAAAAAGGCACAAACGGCTTGGGTCTGGAGGAAGAGGGGGAGGAAGGGGGTGAAAGAACAAGTTACAGCTTGATAGGTTGGAGGGGATGTCAGTCAATGGCACCGGAGGCTGCGACTGGCTGAAGGTGCCTGTACAGGGAAGTTCTCTATGGCACTTGAGGCAGCTGCCTACCAGAGGGGGCTTGTGGCCTCTTCTAAGCAGGGCAAGGGGTCCCCACAACATGAGGAACTGTATTAAAGGGTCGCAGCATTAGGAAGGTTGGGAACCACTGCTCTAATACAACTGGCAGAGGGCAATTCTTCGAAAGGTCATCAAGTCCAAACCCCTACTCAGGACAGGAATGCAAATCATAGGATATCTGCCAGATGGTTGTCTTCTCAGTTGTTTTCTATGAGTTGGGGCTCTTACCATACTTAAGTATCCACAGAGAATCAATTCCAAACCCCATTCCATATTTTCCCATCTATAAGATGCCCCATGTATAAGACAACCCTGACTTTTCCAACCCAAAATTAGTTTCACAACTGTGTGGTTCTTGCCTTGCTTACTTCCATGTATAAGACGACCCCAATTTTTAGTCTAACAATTTTAGACAAAAATATAGTCCTATACAGTGGTACCTTGTATAAAGGAATGAATTTGTTCCAAATGAAATTATGTTAAGTAAAATTTCCTTTATACAAATTCCCATAGGAATGCATTGAAGTTGGAGTGATCCCATTTTTATGTTGTACAGATTCTCCCCATAGGCAATTATGTTAAGCAAATTTTCCCTATCTCCGGAATTTTTTATGTTGTACAAAATTTTTGTTATACAAGCTGTTTGTTATACAAGGATTCACTGCATATATGGAGAAATACTGTATGTAGCATAGCCTCTGGTTTCCTCTAGCGGCCCATTCTAGCAGTGTACCTTAGAAATACCTATTTATGTGTATTTATTTAATACTTTTAGTCAGCGGATAAGTGAAATCACATGTACTGACCCTGCAGATACGGTGGCCCTACTGTACAACACTAGGTTTTTCAAGATTTATTAATTTTTTGGCAATACCACGTCCTTACCCTTCTATCTAAAGGAGAAGAAGGAAACTATAGGTGATTTGACTCTGAATTTCTTTTTAAAAAGAACTGATTTTAAATTCAAAGTTTAAGTGGTCATTTGGATAGTGAAGAAAAGGCATCTATGGGACTCTAATCTGGAATGGCTTTTTTAATATTGCAACAGGATTTTGCAGTGGTGTCCCACTAAACATCTGCCCTCCTCTTGTGACACCAGATCCTGTTTGCTTAGAAAGCGAGAGTCTAAAGCAAAAGCAAAGTGTTCTGCTTATATACCACCCCATAGCCCTCTGGGCTGTTTACAGTTTATTTATGCAGGCTACACATCGCTCCCCCCCCCAGCAAGCTGGGTACTCATTTTACCAACCTTGGAAGGAAGGATAGAAGGCTGAGTCAGCCACGAGCCAGCTCCTTGGGATTGAACCCCATGTTGTGAGCGCAGTTTTAGCTGCAGTACAGCAATTCAACCACTCAAATGTGTGTGTGTGTGTGTGTGTGTGTGTGTGTGTGTGTGTGTGTGTGTGTGCAATTTTTTGCCAGATTTATCACTGGCATCCCAATGTGGGCCTCATTGCAGCTTTTTTTCAGATTAAGAGTTCCCAGTCAAAGTACAATGCTTTAAAAGAAGGAACAATGTCTCCTGTATTTTGGTGTTAAGATAGACATGTGTAGGGTTGACATGGAGAGCTGCACATAAGGTAATGCCGACACATCCTAAGAACAGGCAGAAGGCAACATGATTACTGAGGGCCTAAAACCAGATACTAATACTGTACCTTTATTATATTATTGTTAGAGTTGTGTTTGAGTCCACCTTCTCCACAACTTAATTCAACTAACTCGACTCTTCAATTATACATTTTTTTCCCTTTTTAGTTTTATGATGTACTAGACATATGGACAATTTAAGATCTCTCTCTCTCTCTCTCTCTCTCTCTCTCTCTCTCTTAAAAGTACCTAACAAGAGCTCTTAAGGATGACCTCTCTGATCAAAATGAATTTATCTTGCTCTAGGTAAATCAGTTTCGCCAATATCTGTAGGAGGTCCTAATTGTATTAGATTGCCTCAATCTCTTCAGAATAAATTGTCGCATTTATTAAGGTAGATTCACTGCTAATGAAGTGATTAAATGGCATTTATTTTCACCATCCTAGGAGTAAATAAGAAAAGTTTGCATGGTACACAGTTTCCTTGCTCACACTAAGTAGCAGACAGTTAAATAAGAGTAGGGGGAGGAACTGTCAAACAGAAGGACATCCCATCTCATGTCCTTTGATCACATTCTGTCATAGAGAGGGAGGTCAACAACAGATGTATGTTTCCACATAACCTGTAACACCCAGATTTGCCTGGAGGTTGATGGCATAACGGTCACATAAGTCCTATTCCATGGGTGGACAGAAGGTAAATGTGATTCTGCGTGTAGACTTCTGCATGATCTGTAAGACTTATGCTAGAACTTCTGACCTCCAATTGTTTAATAAAAACCACAATAAAATAAGTTCCTAAAACTTTTCCTGACCTAAATTCTGCTCCTTGAATAAAGACAGCTTGGAATAAGGAGGAGTAGAATTTTGGGTAGAAGAACTGTAACTTCCAGTTAGTTCTAATCCTCAACTGGGCTCAGAATATTTTAGTGTGTTTCAAGGCTGCACAAGGCTCTATTGTTTTTCTAGTGAAAAACAAAGTAAAATAACCCCGTAAGACTGAATCTGCCCACCTTTGCCTTCTGCCAGCTCTCCCATAGTGTGTTCTAGTACTGGTGCTATCTAGATGGGCTGCAGCTCCCATTATATCCCACAACCAAGGGTCATGGTATCAGGGGATGATGGGATCTGCAATTCTACACAACTGATGGTCACCAAGGTAGAGAGGTTTCCCTTACACTCTGCATAAAATTTACTGCAACCAAACTTTGAATGTCCAGAAGAAGTGCTTTGTTCTCCAAAGCAAAGCAAAGCAAAGCAAAATTGGCTCTGTTTAAAACAGCTTCCAGGGAATGATGGACACAGGATAATGGACATTTAAAATGAATTTACCTGCAAGGCCAGTTCGCTCGCGTTGAGGTCTAGAATCCCTCCATCTGAAAGTCGAGACCGGTAGTGTCCTGCAGGAAAAGGAGAGTCTGCGTTCTGAAGCCGATCCTCTCCTCTGCTTTCCATTTTGGATGCTTCCGGATGTAGTCTGTCCACTTCCATAGGGGCGCAGTGTCCATCCTCCGGCTCTGTCCTGGAACTGCCTTTGGTGCCTTTGCTCTCCTTCCCACTAGGAGGAGTCCTGGTAATGACTCCAAACTTCCTAGTCCGTTTGCCATTTGGGGTTGACTTCCCACTGGGCTCAGAGGTAGGCCTGGCTTTTGGCTCATTGCTGCTGTTGCTGTTGTTGCCATTTGTAGGAGGGAGAGGGGCCTTGCGCTTGATGCGACGAAGCATGATCAGGTAGATGAAGCCGCCATTCCAGCACTGATCAGCAAGGTAGCTGCAAGGGGAAAGGGGGAAAAAGATACAGGGTCCTAAAATATCCCATTGCTGGAAGGCTGGCAGCAGCTTAAAAAAAACACCAAATCACAAAGCATTCCATGTGCATGTCACAGCCTTCGAGCATGGTGACCAGGGTGGATAAAAATCAATGGTGTTTTAAAGTAATATTGATTGAAATTAATTACACCCTGCTGGTGGTACTCTGTGGACTTGGTTAGGATTCCTGCATCATGCTGAGTATTTTCCTGTACTCTTCATACCAGAGTTCTCTTCTCCCAGAGTTCCCTTTGGGGAAAATTGGATGCGGTATACAAATACAAAAATAAAATAAATAAATATGTGGACTCCCCACAATTGGAAGTCCATGCCTTCACATGAGCTTTGCAGTGATGCAAAGAAGACTTTGTATTCCCGAAATCCGAAAAATGGAGGAGATTCATATGCCTTTGTCCATTTGCAAAGGAAAAGCCACTATGTGAGTAAGGAAAATGCATTACTCTACCAACAAGTTGAATATTGGGTCACTCGGATAACTCATAAAAGTACAATACCGTGGTAGCATTGTCAGCTCTGGATCTTCCAGTTCCCCTGATCCTAGGTCTCATGTGAAAAAAAGACTAACCCTTGGTTTGTGCACATAGTGTCAGAATAACTACACAGTACTTTCATGTCCTAAGACATTGACCAAGATGCAGGGATGCAATAAAATGTTCATGAACATTCTAACATCTTTGGGAAAGAAAGAGTATTAGATACTATGAGTCTCAAATTAAAAATCCTGAAAGCCAGACAGTGGTGCCTTGCCCAGGAACAGCTGGCCAGAAGAAAACAGAAACATTTTAAATACAATGTAGTGCGAATATAACAGTTGTTATATGAACCTACCAAGTGCAGGTTCCTAATGCAAATCCAGCTGTGAACTAGTATTTCCATCTTACCACTTCATCTGCAATAAGGCACATGCCTTATAATCAAATACTTGCCTATAATAAGATAATGTTTTGTTCCTTCTTGAGCAAATATTAATGACAAGATCTAAACTCTTCTGAAAAACCTCTGCCCAATTTCAACATAATTTCTAGGACTGTCATCTTATAAACCACTGTTCTAGAAGAAGCAGAGTCATATAACAGAATCCAGATTATCTACTCAGAGAATATAAAATTTGTGCAGCACTTTGAACTCTCCGCTTACCCACATACTCCACGCACCTGGCCTGGAATAATCCAGGTTTTAAGTGTTCTGCAAAAATAACTTCAGAGACATGCCCATGCATGCACTCCATTTCTATGACAGATAGAAATCTCTTAACACCACACAGCAAATGAGAGTCCCTGAACAACAGGGAGTAGATGAGCACCCATATCACCTCAGGCACTGAAGATTTTAACAGATCTTAATGTGCAAATTAAAACAAGATATTGAAAAAGAAAATGGGCTGAGGCCCTTGCAAAGAGTTTGGACAAAGTGCTAAAGCAAAACAAATATCTGAAGTTACCACAGCTTTTGAGGCCATTCACCCATCTAGACCTGAGTCAAAGAATCAGAAGAAAACTGATACTTAGAAGGACAGCTATGCAGAAACTAGAATATATCGTGAAGTGTAAAAGATATCACTGAAAACCACAACCAAGATAATCAATATTATGCTATTCCAGCACACTATGTACATTTGTGGAAGTCAGAAAATGAACCACAGAATCATAGAGTTGGAAGAGACCTCAAGGGCCATCCAGTCCAACCCCCTGCCATGCAGGAGCCCCCATCACAGTACTCCCGACAGATGGCCATCCAGCCTCTGCTTAAAAACCTCCAAAGGAGACTCCACCACTCTCTGTGGCAGCATATTTATTTATTTATTTTATTTATTGGATTTTTATACCGCCCATCAGACAGCGAGGTCGCTCTGGGCGGTTTACAACAATTAACAAATTCAAACAATTCATACAATAAAAACAGAAAATACAGCAACACAAGAAAATAAAAAAACTGTTAACATTAAAGTGAATGTTTTATATGACACTACCAGACAACTTGGACGGTCAAGAAGTTCTTCCTAGTGTTTAAATTGAATCTTTTCCTGTAGTTTGAAACCATTGTCCCTAATCTCTGAAGCCACAGAAAACAAACCAGTCCTCTCTCCTAATATTAGACATCCTTTCAAATATTTAAACATGGTTATCATATGAAGAAAGGCGATAAAGAAAAAATGTCCATTCAAAATGTTGTGTTGGAGGACAAATTAATAGATACCATGAACTTCTGGAAAGACTTGTAATTTTATCCAAATCTAGCCTGAACTCTTTCCAGAAGCAAAAACAACTAAACAGAGTCTGTTGTAGTTTGAGTGTTATCAGAATAAGACCTGACTTGCTAGAAAAGGTAATGATGCTTAGAAAAGTGGACTGCAGCGGGGAAACACTGAATATCAGATAGATTGATTCAATAAAGTCAAAGTCTTTAAATTGCAAGACCTGAGCAGCATTGTTAATAGCAGGGCCTTTTAAAGAGTACTAATTCATAGAGCCACCATAAACTGGAAGAAGCTTGACAGCATATAACAGAAGCAGAAGCAGCTCACCTGGAAGACAGGTATTTAAAAATAAATCCAACCCCATCCATCATAACCAGGGAAAATGCAGAAGTCATAGTTCAAAAATAACTGTTTAAATATTTCATACATTCCCTCTGAAGCAGACCTGCCAAGTGTCCCAATTTCACGTTTTCTAGCCCTTGTCCTGCCATCTTCCCGGAACATTTCTTTTCCTGGAAATGTCCCGGGCAGCAGCGGCAGAGGCAAGCTTTCTCCGACTGTCAACAGGAGAGACTTGGGAGTCCGACTGGAGAGAGAGGAGACTACAACTCCTGTGATCCTCTCTGCAAACTTGCTTCATGGCCAGCAGAGGGAAAGATGGGGCTAAGGATGCTGGAGGGAATCCCTTGCTGGCACTTCCCTGGCTCTGGTACACTCCCAGTAAAGCTGCAAGTTCCGGGCAGCCCAAGTGTATGGGCTGCAGGCAGGCAGGTAGGCTGCCTGCGTGGTAGGGTTTATTTTCTCCTTCCCTCCCCTTCCCGGTCTTCTCATGCCCGGATCCTGCACCATGCCCACTGAAGTGGGCAGTGGGGGGAGAGAAAAACTGAAGGTGCTTCTTAGACGTGGCAGCAATTGCTGCTGCTGCTTTCTCCTCCTCCTTTTCTTCCTTTCTATTTTCCCCTTCCCTCCTCCTCCTCCTCCTCCCCTCTTATCCTCCTCCTTCTGCTGCTGGCTGTTGCTTTTGTTTTTCCTCCCAGCATTGTGTTTTCCACACGTGATCGCCGTGATCGCCATGTTGTTGCATGGAGTGCTCGGCGGGGCAAGGTGGTGTGGACCTATAAATGCTCAGAACTTCGGCCCGGAGATGCCCTCCTCCTCCTACTCGCCCTCCTCGTCCCCCGGCACGGCTTCTACTGGGGCCATGTTCACTTTAGGCTGCGTGGTGGTGGTGTGGTGTGTGCGGGTGTGTGGGTGCAGGTGCACACCTCCCTCCTCCCGTCCCTCCAGGAAAAACCTGACAGCTATGCTCTGAAGGGCCACATATCTGTAGATGGATCCAGGGCAGATACGTTCCACTTACATGCTATCAAAACACAAACATACATACGTACATACATACATACTAGAGATGGACACGAATCAAAAAATGGTGTTTTGTTTGTTGTTTGTCGTTTAGGGGGGTCCGTTTCGGTTTGTTTCCGTTTTTTGTGAATTTTTGCAAAAAATTCATTTTTGTTTTCATTCATTTTGTTACCATTTCGTTACCATTTATTTCAATTTTTGTGATTTTTTTTAGCATTTAAAGCAGTTCAATGTATTGCCATAACGAAAACAAAACGGACGACAAAATTTCTGGTGTTTCTGTTTGTTTCGTTTCATTTTAGAGACAAAATTAGTTTGTCGTTTCGTTGCGTAACAAAATGAAAAAACGGAAACGGAAACAAAAAATTGTTCATTTTGTGCCCATCTTTAATACATACATACATACATACATACATACATACATACATACATACATACATACATACATACATA
>JAHTLZ010000195.1:9871457-9937002 GCA_023846285.1 Phrynocephalus versicolor
ATACATACATACATACATACATACATACATACATACATACATACATAAGATATTAAACATTTATGTTAATTTATGTGTATAGATGCAAAATTAGAGACTCTTCCTCTGTCTGTTCCCTTTCAGTTCAAATCACACAAATAAAGGGCTATCCTTTGTCTCACAGCCACACCAATCTAGGAATCTCTAGATGCACCACTTGGCAGCAGATGTTGGGGGATAAGAAAAAGGATGAGAAGTCTGTGTGGTTACCCTAGGTGTCCTTAGTTAACTCCCTGCCCCTAATGGGGTCAGTGTCCTGTCACCAATGTCAAAGTAAGTTTCAACTACTCAGTCCAGGCAGTTCAGACAGCATCTGAATCTTACTTCTGTGTATGAGGTAGTTTCAAAGGCAGTGGTGGTTGATGCCATTTATAACTGGTAGAGAGGAAGAAAAGGCAGGAAGTGGTAGACAGAGCATGCATTTGCATGCATGCTTACCTTTTCTGTCACAGACATGGAGTGCAACAGTAGAATGAGACAAATATAAATTTACTCACTGTAAAGTTGCACAAGAGAATCTGGGTTTTTGTGGACCTGTTTTAATTAACTGGCCACACAAGGGGAGGAGGAAACAGGCTGAACAGTATTGTTTGCAGCTTGTTACAGTAGCTCTTCTGTGGCTGCGCAGGAGGTGTAGTTACAGAAGAACTACTTAGTAAGCTGTGAACAAGGCCAGAGTGGAGATTTTCTCATTTTTATTCTATTTTTTCTATCTTTTCTTCTTTTCTTTCTTTTTTTTGGGGGGGGGAGTGGTTTCTAGGTGCCTAAGTACAGCAACACAAGCGCCAAGCTGTTTAAAAAGAAAAAAATTGTCTGTGCGTGTGCATGCAAAAGAGAGTCAGGGGAGAGGGAGAAAGACAGAAATCTTGCCAACAGAAAGGATTCCTTAATTATAACCAACATGCATACTTCCTGCAATCTTGTTCACCCATGTTTTACTTTTCCAATATTAATAGTGTGAAAAAGAATTTTGTGAGGTATGTTTGTAAAACACCTTCAAAATGTTTTGATATATCTGACAGAACAGCTCCTCCCAAAAAGAACTGCCAGGATCACTCCTTCAAGTCAGGTGGGTTATCTGCAGGTACCGACCCTGAGGGACGCCCAGAAAGTAACAACAAAGAAATGAGCCTTCTAGTGGTCACACCCCACCTGTGGAACCAGGTTCCCCTCTCTACAAGCTTTCAAGAAATTACTGAAATCCTGGCTTTATAGGTTGGCCTTCCTTGATCATTCTGTTCCAACATCCTTATATTAATAAGATGCTATTGTTTCTCCCTGCCTTGTGATAATTTTCTATTAGTTCCTTATTTTTTCCATCTGTTCTTATTTTGAATTGTTAAATGGTTTTGATTTATCATATTTGTGCTTATTTACTTATTTGTTCTTTTTATTATTATGATTTTATTATTTACCTCATGTTGGTCTGATTGATTAGTGTTTTATTTACTATTTTAAGTTGTTTAATCTGTTTTTGTATTTTGCTTATGTATGTAAACCACCCAGAGTAATTTTTTTTTTGCTAGATGGTTGCAGTCTATAAATCAAATAAATAAATAAATAAATTGTGAAAAGGGATGTACATGTTCCCTGAATGAGCAGACTGCTGGTGTGTAGTCACACTGTGTTAGTACATCAGCAATCTGTGGCCTAGGAATAAATTGAACTGGCATAGTTGCCAGCGACCTAAATATGACACTGAACATATGGAAACCCTGCATGGTTAAGTTTCCTTCAGTTTGTCTATCCAGCATCATAACTAAACCAGACCTTGGCTACTGCTCTCCTGAGACTGAAAACCAAGAACTTGGCACTATGAGGTCATTACCCAAAATAATGCAAATACAGCCTGGCTTCAATAAAATTTCTGTTCTGTTCACCCAGCCATTAAAAAAAACAGATGCTTCTTTGGGCACTTTACATGGTACGGGTTTTGTCTTGCAAATCCTCGTTTGCCAGACTAGCCTTCTCCTCTTCCATACATCTGTTGCAATCAGTTAGGATATGTGCGTTTCCTTCCTGTCTATGGATAGACAAGTGGGACATGTTATGAGTAGAGATGGGCAAGAAATGCCAAAATGGCGTTTCGTTTCATTTTTTCATTTTGTTTGAAACAATTTGTTTGTTTGTTTTAAAAATTGTTTTTTTGTTTCTTTTTGTTTTTCTTTGTGTTTTAAAACCCCTCAGCATTCCCCCTCCAATGAACTCTATGGGAGGGAAGCGTGAGCTTTTAAAACTTTTTTTTAAGCCACCGAAGCAAGAGGCAGGCGGCTGTGGACATTGCTGCGTGCTTTGGTGGCTAAAAACTGTTTAAAAATCCCACACTTCCCCCCTCAATTGGGTGCATGGGGGGATGGCACAGGTTTTTTAAAATGTCTTTGAGCCACCGAGGCAGCCTCGGTGGCTCAAAGACATTTTAAATGACCCATGCTTCCCCCCCCCCAGTGCGCCCGATTGGGGGGGGGAGGCACAGGTTGTTTAAAGTGGTTTCCCATAGGAATGCATTGCTTTTCAATGCATTCCTATGGGAAACCTAACGAAAAATGAAACAGAATGAACAGAAAATTTTCAGTTTGTTTTGTTTCATTTTTAAAAAAAAAACAGGTTTTTTTTGTTCTAAAACAAAATGAAAAATGAAATAAAAAATTCATTTTGTGCCCATCTCTAGATAGGAGAAATTCCACAATTCTCCTTTTTTCCTGCCCAAAATGAACTGGCTTACATATTGAGAAGGATCATGTGGTATAGTCCCCACAGACCCCAGTACTTCAGAAAATAGTATTCTCAACACTTCCTATGCCAGAAATACCTGCAGATGGGACAGAAGGCCCATCGGGGAAAAGACTTCTGGCTTGACAAAGCACATCTCCATAACATTTTGGAGAAGCATTCAGACATGAATCCCACACCAGCATTTTTAAACAGCACAGTCCCAAGTGGAGTCTTCGCACATACCTCCCCCCCCCCTTCTGTGCCTTTGGTTGGAGCAAGTTGTTGACTCCAGGCGGACCAGCAAACCTGAGTCAGAACTTGAAAACTGTTCATTGCTAGAAACAAAAGTTGTCTTCAATAATGAAGAAAGTAGTTACACTACTTTATGTTGTAACAACATAATGAATCCTGTCAGTGTTCATGTCAGGTTTACATAACTTGCCACAACTAACTGATGCTCATGTGTTGATATGAACCAGTTGTGCTCACGGGCACAAGTGAGCAAACCCAGTGCACTCTGGCCCCTGATCAACTAGCAAGAGCAAATTATACAAACCTTCTGTGTGAGTGTTAGGAGGATTCTAGTGATAATAATGATATCTTCAGTCTCTTTGTGGTATAACTAAACTGCTATAGCTACTTTTGCAGCTGTGGATGTTTGGTCTCTCTAAATGGTATGGAAGTAATATACAGTGGTACCTCGACTTATGAATTTAATCCGTTCTGAATGCATGCCCTTAAGTCAAACTACTCTTAAGTCGGAATACCTATCTAAAAAAACTGAAAAAAATAAGTTAAAAAATTTAAAAATGGAAAAAATTATTTGTAAGTCGAGCAGACCATATCTAAAATTAGTAAGGTGGCAGTTAAGATGCCAACAGTTTTATGCTCTTAAGTCGAATTGCTCTTAAGTCGAGCTGCTCTTAAGTCAGGGTAACACTGTATAGGCTTGTATTGTATCCAGGGGTGCATTGTAGCTGATGAAATGGCAGCAAGGTGCTTATAGCATAAGCTAGAAGCTTGTAACACTCTAATTTTAAAATAACAAATAAATAACTATTGTATTGACTTGTTGAAATAAGGGAACAGAGACACAAAACAGTGTCCTGGGACACCAATTAGAAATGGGCACGAACTGCCGAACCGGTACTGGTTTATTTTTTGACCAAACAGATGTTTGGTGCTTCTGAGCCTCACCTCCTTCGGCAGGCACTCATTCAGAGGCAGCACCTAGAGGAGGCAGGGGAGGGAGGCACTGAAAAGTAGAGATGGGCACAAAACGAAAAATGAAATGCTGTTTTGTCATTTTGATATGAAACGAAACAACAAAACAGTGTTTTGTTTTTTGTTTTGTGTCCATCTCTATTTTTCAGTGCTTCCCTCCCCTGCCCCCTCTAGGTGCTGCCTCCGAATGAGTACCTGCCGAAGGAGGTGAGGCTCAGAAGCACCAAATACTGTTTGGTCAGAAAACAAACCAGTACCGGTTCAACAGTTCGTGCCCATCTCCAACCAATAAAGAAAAACAGGGAGTGGGCGGAATGTGAAACATAACAGAAATGCCAACGATATGTGTATAAATGTCTGTCTGCACTTCGTACAATTGAAGATGTGAGCAGGCGTCCAAGAAGGCTAAATAAAACACATCATCCCATAAGACTTCTGGCAATTCTGCTGCAAAAGAGTTAATTTAAAAAAAAACACTTCTAACTATAGTGGTGAGGAATCACCTGGAGAGGAGTGGTATGGAACGATAAAATTAACTTTTAAAAACTAACTTTCTGAGCTCTAAATGTGACTGACTGACCGCATCACTTGCAATGTTCCACAAAGAACTTCCATTTGTGGTTCAGGCAAGAAACGGGCCAAGGTTGCTCGAGCTTGCCTTGTGCTGTTCTAAGACTCCAAGCTGCAGCATCATGCAAAGAATGGCTGGATTCAATAAAGTCTCTGTTCCACTCTGGCAGCCGGAAAGCCAAACAGGACCCGAACCTCACTTTTGGCAGCTTGTAAAGTGCATGAAACCAGTCAAGCTTTCAATGAATTTGGCCTCAGAGTATTTGAAAGGTTTTGTATTTTATTTTCAGTGTTTGAAATCCAGATACCATAAGGATTTTGGTCTGGGTTATATTGGAATTTGCTATGCAACGCTAACTCTGTATATGTTCCTCTCATTATGAACTTGGATGCTCTGGGCTCCCATACTTTTATATTTCAATTCACCCCCTTTTTTGGAAGGGATAAAGATAGAGAAATATTGTATTGCTAACCAGACTTTAACTAAGCCAAGATATTGAAAAAAGAAACTGTGATTGCTCTTATATAAATGGAATGTTCACTCCAATTGGGAAAAGATGGCTTCAACTGGATAAGGGTGATTTAATTAAAAACCTGGGCATTAAACAGCTTGTAACTAACTGATTTCGCTTAACCAACCAGTTCTCAGTACTTCTGAGTCATTAAGAGAATTCATTATACTGTACCACAAGCTTTAACATTTCTGCTGTTGATCTCTTACACAAAGCTATGAATATCATATTCCTTCACAGTAGCAAGAGATTTGGGAAGCATGAGACAAAGGCTACGTGTGGGGGTGGTGAAGGTTACCACATCTGTGTGACGCAAAGGTGAAAAATAAATTCTAAGCCAACCTTCTTCAACTTGGGGAGTTGAAGGTGTTTTGGAGTACAATTTTCATCACCTTAGCCCACACTGTCAATGGCTTTGTGGGTTTAGGAATATGGCCGCTGTAATCCAACACATTTGGACAGTCTCTGTTGAGGGAAGGCTGTTCTAATTTGTCCTTGGCATGTTATCAAAATGTGGTCTACTTCCTTATTGGAAACGGTTGCCTGGGCTTACTTAGTTCAGGCTGCAGATGAAATGCTGTAGGTAGGAATCTGGATAATAAATGGTCCAAGGCAATGCAGAAACTTCAGGGATAAGAAAATTGGTACAAGAGGTTACAGGAAGCAAGGCGAGTAGACCAAGCAAGGTTACTAAGGTGGGGAGATAGAAATCTCAGAAGAACAGAACCATGATGGAGATGTGTAATCGCCAGGCTTAAAACCAGGGTACTTCAAAGGGCAGATGCAGGGGAGTGGTATCAGGAGACAGTTTTCTAGTCTCATGCACTCCCAGAGGCATCTGATGGGGCCACTGTGAGATACAGGAAGCTGGACTAGATGGGCCTTTGGCCTGATCCAGCATGGCTCTTCTTATGTTCTTATGTTCTTAATACTAACATGGTGTTTCAAAAATGACTGTGTTAGTACATCACCCTCAAAGTAAGAGATCACTGTAGAAACATCTGCAGATATCCCATGTAGAACTGTCAAGGACTATTTCTTTTAAGAAAAACATGGAAGCCTCCTAACATAGGTGACTGCTGCAGACTTGGAAGTATATGTTAGAGGCCACAATACTGTCCAACATTGGTGAAGTCAAGATATATTACATTCACTACATTCCTGTCGTCTATCGTAGAGGTTATCCAATTTTAAAAAGAGGTAAGATTAGATTTTTTTTTGGTGAATCCATGCTGGCTTCTAATTATTATTGCATTTCTTTCAAGGTTAATGCAGAATGGCTACTTTACAATTTGCTCCAGAAGTGTCATTGGGATTGATTGCCAGGCAGGCTGGTTTCAGTACACAGATATTTGCCTATTAGCATGGAGTGGGCAGAATGTGAAATGTAACAAATTGCAAACGATATGAGTGTATATGTCTGTCTACAGCAGGGGTCCTCAAAGTTTTCAAACAATGGGCCGGTCCACCACGCCCCAGACACCACTGGGGGCTGGACCACAGTCCAAAAAAAAAAAAAAGGCTGACATGGAAAAAGGGGGAGGGGCAAGTGGACTGAGCCCCCCATGATTGGCCCATGGTCATTGTGTCTCCAGGGCCCCAGCAATGTCTCCTGCTCTAGATCACCACCCCGAGGGGTCAGTGCTGGGATCCCTCTGCTGCACCTCTTCCTCCTCCTACTACAGTGGCAGCGGCTGGAGCGGCTCTCCTTCCTTCCTTCCTTCATTGCGATGGGAAGGAGGAGGCAGCCCAGGCAAACTCAGGCCCCTCAGGCCGTAGCCCTCCCACTTTGAATGCCCCACTAGCCAGCATGCTGATCATCTGGGCGGTAGTTGGGGGGAGTGGAAGAAGCGACATAGCCCACTGCTTTGAACTGCTTCAGCAATAGAATCAGCTGCGGAGGCTGGCTTGCTCGCAAAGCAGGGGGTAGGTGGGGGGGGTTGCAATTGGTCCCGGTGGCTGGATTCAGGACCTTTGGGGGCCGCATCCGGCCCCGGAGCCTTAGGTTGAGGACCCCTGGTCTACAGCTTCCTCCTTTATGCCCTTTTGGAAGATAGGGATGCTAGCCCTTTCCCACTCATCCAGCACTTCACCCATCTTCCATGTGTTAAAAAAAAATAGACAGTGCTTCTGCGAGTACTTTAGCTTGTTCCATCACTACACTTGGATGCAGTTGATCTTGCCCTGGAGATTTGAACTTGTTCAAAGACATAAGGGATTTATCAGCCTCAAGGTGCATTCCTGTTCCCTCCACCTGTACTTCACATTTGCAGGAGGAAGGGGCTAGACTGTCTTTTGGGAAAAGACCACGCTAAAGTAGGAATTGAGCACTTTTGCCTTTTCCTGGTCATCTGTTACCGCTTTTCCATCCCACCGAGCAGCTAGCCATTATTTCTTTTATTTCCTCTGACTTTTGCTACATGCTTTTGGTTGCTTTTATCCTCTCTGGCCTTCCTTCCCCTTTCTATTTAATCCTCTTTAGTTCTCAGTTCCTCTCTGAGCTTTTGGTATTGGTTTTTATTTTTTGGCTACCTCCAACTTCTTTTCTTGTTGGAACTCTGCAGTTCTGCCTTTAGAATTTCCTTAAAAAAACAAATGCCTCCCACTCATCTTGGACTCATTCACGGCATCCTCCTGATTCGTCTCTCTGAAATGGGACTTGGTGGCACTATCTTACAGTGGCTTCAGTCCTTCCTACAAAGAGAATGCAGAAAGGGGTGTTAGGGGACTCATGTTGAACACCATGGGCATTGCTCTGCAGGGTACCTCAGGGTTCTGTTGTGCCTCCTATGTTATTTAACATTTATATGAAACCACTGGGGGAAATTATTCGGAGTTTTGGGGGTTAAGTGTCACCAGTATGCCGATGACACTCAACTCTACCTCTCGTCACCTCCGGATTCCAAGGAAGCTATTTTGATGTTAGATCGGTGCTTAACATCAGTAATGAACTGGATGCGGAAGAACAAACTGAAACTAAACCCAGACAAGACAGAGATGCCTCTGGTCAGTCAAAAATGACATCAAGAGATAGGGATGCAACCTGTACTGGATGGAATTATCCCCCCCCCAATTGAAAAAAGAGGCTTGTAGCTTGGGGGTGTTCCTGGACTCATCCTTGAGCTTAGATGCCCAGGTCACAGCTGGGGCCAGAAGTGCTTCATGGGGTCAAAAAAAAGTAGAAAAGTGACGTTTTAAAGACAGAAATAGTGACAATATAGTGGCTTTTTGACACATTAAGTGACCAAAAAGTGACTTTTCCCAACTCCATTTAGGTTAATTTAAAGTGAGGTAGTGTAGTTTTTGACAACATTTCAGAGCTCATTGACAGGATGAGAGAGATTGTTATAAAACAGAGATAAAATATAAAACATCAGTACACTTTAAAGCATAAATATTTCTTTCATTTTCAAAGAAGATTAAACATTTCAAAATGTAATACTGGATTAACATATCACATCAAACATTCCATCATCACGACCACATGACTAAATTAACTTATGCTGTCAGGATCATCCAGGTTAATGGACTTATCCTCACCACCATTTCCATTTGTCTTGGGAACACCTTGGGGGCTCCTTGAGCTCTGAAATAGTGACAATAGTGCTGTGGCCAGAAGCACATTTGCAAAATTAAAACTAGTACACCAGTTACGCCCATTTCTTGAGAAATCTGCTCTAGCCACTGTGACACATGCCCTAGTGACCTCCCGGCGGGACTACTGTAATGCACTCTATGTGGGGCTACCAATGGAAAGTCTCAGGAAACTTCAACGGGTCCAGAATGCAGCAGCCAGATTGCTGACTGGGGTGGGTTACAGAGATCACATTACACATATACTAAAAGGGCTCCACTGGCTGCCAATCATTTACCGGGCACAATTCAAGGTGCTGACCTTAACCTACAACGCACATAATGGCCTGGGCCAAGCTACCTCAAAGATCAAATATCTCAGTATGAACCAGCTTGAGCGCTAATATCATCAGGAGAGGCCTTTCTCTCCATCCCGTCACCTTCACAGGTGCGTCTCAAAAGAACACATGAAAGGGCCTTCTCTGTCGCTGCTTTCAGACTTTGGAACTCCCTCCCACTGGAGGCCAGGACTGCCCCGTCTCTGTTGTCTTTCCGGAAGCAGGCAAAGACCTTCCTCTTCAAGCAAGCTTTTCCTGAATGAGGGACTTAATAAGAATAGTAAGAAGTTCTTAGAATAGAAAGAACATCAGTTCTTATGTTTTAAACGTTCTGCACTGTACTTATATATTAACATTGGAAATTATGTGATATGTGACCTGCTTATCTTTGTCCTTTTTTTTTTTTTTGAAGATTATTGTTGGGCCCCATTAGAGGTACCTGGTCTGCTCCTCTTTTTTGTACATAAGCCTTCATCTATCTTTACCTCTGAGCTTGCATCTCCCTCCCTTCAGTTTAAAGCCATCCTGATGAAGCTCTTCATAATGTGGCTAAACTCCCTTCAGTTTAAAGCCATCCTGATGAAGCTCTTCATAGTGTGGCTAAACACATTCTTCCCACTCTTGCCCACAGTCCACCTTCCAAGGAGTGTCATCTATGGTCCCAGTATCCAAATCCTTTAGGTTGGCATCACCTTTGTGGCCAGCTTTGCAGGTGCTGGATTATGTATTTGTTCCTTTGCCAACCGTGGATTACTGAATCAGTGGAGACGGGGTTCCTACTGTAGTCTTAAGTGTGGCCACTTTCTGCTACAGTATTTTTACTATTTCTTCCAACAGTGCCTTCTTTCTATCTTTTTACTTGAGGGTTAAGGGAGCAGTCAACTGGACAGATCACTACTCCACAATGACATCATTCATAACAGGCCTTGTGCTGATCCTGAGCAGAGCTTACCGATAATGTGATGTGATTGCACCAAGAGTTACTGTCTGCATGAGTGCATGCCAGTTCTGTATTATCAAGGCTCACACTCAATTAACAGGCACATTATATCTGTCATACTTTGGATACGTCAGTGGTTCCCAACCTTCCTAATGTCATGACCCTTTAATATAGTTCCTCATGTTGTGGTGACCCCTTGCCCTGCTTGGAAGAGGCCACAAGCCCCCTTTGGCAGGCCACTGCCACAGGTGTCACAGAGAACTTCCCTCTACAGGCACTCTCAGCCAATCACAGCCTCTGGTGCCATTGACTGACATCCCCTCCAACCTATCAAGCTGGAACTCACTCTTCCCCCATTCCTCCCCCTCTCCCTCCAGACCCAAGCTATTTGTGCCTTTTTCTTCACTGGCTAATGGCAACCCCTATGAAATGGTTGTTTGACCCCCAAATGGGTCCCAACACCCAGGTTGGGAACCAATGAGATAGTTCTATATGACTGGCTTCGATTCCATCCTGTTTTGTTCGATGTCCACCCATGCATATTGCCAAAGCACACAAGAAACACAAACATGCAATTATGGAGAATGGGGCTTTACAGAGAGACCATATTACCATATGTGATTTTTTTTCTTCCCAAACATTTTAGTACTGCAGGATGCTAAAAAGAGCTATGTAAGTCATCTAATTCATGATGCAAGATGAAGCAACTGGCCAGGAATAGCTTGGTGTTTGCAAGAAGTCATGTATGGTGCTTAAGTGGAAGAGAGACTGAAAGTGATATTCAGACTCTGAATTTATCAAGCCCAAGAAAAAGGGATGGATGGCGGGATGAAGAGAAGGATCTTGATTTCAGTTCTAAAAACAGTATAGCTCTTCTCTTCTTGAAGTCATTCCCTATATGTATCCTTTGGCATCTGCTGGCAGAAATTATCCAGAAGAACTGGACACAGTACTCCATGTGGCCCCCAAAGATCATAGAATCATAGAGTTGGAAGAGACCTCAAGGGTCATCTAGTCCAACCCCCTGCCATGTAGGAACCCCATCACAATATTTCTGACAGATGTCCATCCAGCCTCTGCTTGAAAAACTCCAAAGAAGGACACTCCACCACCCTTTGTGGCTGCATATTCCACTGCCGAACAGCTCTAAATGTCACGAAGTTCTTCCTAATGTTCAAATGGAATCTCTTTTCCTGTAGTTTGAAACCATTGCCCTGAGTCCTAGTCTCTGAAGCCATGGAAAACAAACCTGTTCCCTCTTCAATATGACATACTTTCAAATATTTAAACATAGCTATTAGAGATGGGCACGAATCAAAAAAATGGTGTTTCATTTATTGTTTGTCGTTTAGGGGGTCCGTTTCGGTTCATTTCTGTTTTTCGCAAATTTCTGCAAAAAATTCATTTTCGTTTTCGTTTGTTTTGTTACCATTTTGTTACCATTTATTTCAATTTTTTTTAGCATTTAAAGCAGTTCACTTGTATTGCCGTAACTAAAACAAAACGCACAACAAAATTTCTGGTGTTTCTGTTCGGTTCATTTCATTTTAGAGACAAAATTCATTCCTCGTTTCGTTGCGTAACGAAATGAAAAAACGAAAATGGAAACAAAAAATTGTTCATTTCGTGCCCATCTCTAATAGCTATCATATCCCCCCTCAGCCTTCTTTTAGAGAGGCTAAACATTCCCAGTTCCCTAAGCTGTTCCTCATAAGACATTTCCTCCAGACCCTCAATCATCCTGGTCGCCCTCCTCTGTACCTGCTCGAGGTTGTCAACATCCTTTTTAAATTGAGGCGCACAGAACTGGACACAGTACTCCAGGTGGGGTCTGACCAGATCAGACTAGAGTGGTACTATCACTTCCCTTGATATAGACCCTATGGTTCTGTTGATGCAACTAAGAATTGCATTGGCTTTCTTCATGTTCTCTACGATTGGCAACAGAGTGATCAAATAAGAAATTCACCACAATCTTTTCTGCCTGAGGACCCCAGATGTTCCTGAACAAGAGTTCCCATCATTTTTGTTGTCTGGCCCTTTTAAAAAATAATTCTCTTCCTTCATTTAAATGTATGATTATTCAGGCTGGAATTCTATCAAGTTCATGTAAGATTTCTGCATAATTTACGATGATAATCTGCAGTTAATAAAGTGGTAGGGTGCTTCTTGGTTGTGCAATCAGGCACATGGCAAGGCATATGACTGAGGTGCACCACATCTCCTCATCAACTAGCTGCAGCAAATTATGGAAAAACTCATGCAAGCACCAATTGGATTCTCCAAAAATGTAATTAACTATTATAATCAATGTTTGGCGATTTCGAGTAGAACTGAATAAAGCAAAATATTGGTGCATTTGATTACACTTGAACCATCCAGGTATTCAAGAACAAGATATATGGAACTTTCTATTTCATGGAAATCTCTCTCTCTCTCTCTCTCTCTCTCTCTCTCTCTCTCTCTCTCTCTCTCTGTGTGTGTGTGTGTGTGTGTGTGTGTATTCATGGAGAACAGGAGTATCAAAGGGTTGGAGAGATAACTCTCAATGCCATTTGCAGGGAATTATAAGCAGTTGAAGACATCTGCTTGGAAATACCCTGAAGCAAAGGATGAACCACTGTGTGAGACAGAATGCTGTGGTCTGTTCCAGCAAGGCTGTTCTTATGTCCATATGTTCTTATATTTTTATGTAGGTAGTTAGGTAGGAACAGATTCTCTTTCTCTCACACACACACATACACACATACACACAAACAAACATAATGGTCCACGCATATAAGATAAAATAAAGTACACATTTGAGAGGTCACCTTCTGAAAACACTGTAAAGTGTAAAGTTTGGACTGCAGATGAAAAACATATATATGAAGCTTTCCTACCTGGGAGTGGGGTGGAAAAAAACAATTTGTCCATGTTAGAAACAGTAGAGCAGCAAAGCTGGGGAAGCATTCTGATGCGGTTCACATCCATCCCTGCAATCTGACATGGTTCACTCTGCTTAACAATGTCATTATTCTACCATCCCATTCAGCAGTGAAGGCCTGAGCAAGGTCCTGAGAAGTTACCTCTTTCTCTCTGTTTGTGTGTGTGTCCTGTGCTGTCAAGACAGAATCGACTTATATTGACCCGAAATAGAGCTTTCAAGCTAAGTGATAAGTTCTGCAGCATACTAATTCAATGACATTATGACTCCACGGTCAAGTTCAAAATCAAGCTAACGGCGCCTATTCCATAGTGTTCTGCTCATCTAACAACGTTCAGCCTTGAAAGGGATAGTCTTTGCCCCTTTGATGAGTCACACTCCTTGGCATCTGTGACACATCTCCTAACTTTGGCATTAGCTGTGCGACTAACACAATTTGCTTTATTTATGAGGACATCTGTCTTCTACCAAGAGCCCTACAGTTAATGTAAGACCTCTGAAGAGCAACTCTCAACAGATTACATCAGACAAACCAAGACATATCCAGAAGGCAAAAAAGTTATATTAAGCTCCTGTCTGAGGGTATGTGACACAATGTGAACATCAACCAACTGCATCCGTCAAGCCTAGTCAGTCTAGAGTGACTGCCACTGTTGCACATATCTCAGCTGCATTCGTTTAACTGAAGGAACCCGGTGTGTTTCCAAAGAGTCATGTTAGTTGCCAGCTAGCTAAGGGGTTTAATTAGTTGTTTAATGCAATAGGTTTCTCTCCTCTCCTTCAATGGGCTTGAAAGAAGATTATGAGATATCATACACTGCAGCTGTACCACATTCCAGCATTTACATGTTCTGCATCTAATGCTTCTTTGGAAGCTTGGATTGGCTTTGGCTCTTAGCTCTCCCTCTGGATCTGTAGGCAGCATCTAATGGTGTTGTTCCACTGACAGGAGCAGTTCTGTCAGCAGAATCAGGAGCGGATGATCCCGTCCTTCAACTGAGCTCCCTGGGCACTCTCTAAGTCTGCGCCAGAGGGCTGCTAAATCCTCCAGAACTGATTTTTGGGTGGCAAAAATCCAAAGAGAGGGAAAGGAGCAAAAGGCTCTTACCGCGCTAGTGCCACATAAGAACCTGGCCTTAGGAAATGTAATTACAAGAAATTAGAAGAAATTAGCTACTGAAGACTTTTGGACATTTTTGAGAAATAAAGTACAGGAAAGAGCTTCCCCATAGAATGTGAGGATTGTGAATACACCCACCCACCCACATAGGTACCCCGACTTAAGAGCAGCTCGACTTAAGAGCAATTCGACTTAAGAGCGGAAAACTGTTGGCATTTTAACTGCTGCCTTACAAATTTTAGATATTGTCTGCTCACGTATATATAGCTTGTATGCCGCCCACTACCCAAAGGTCTCTGGGCAGCTCACAGTCAAAATAAACAATTAAAAACATCAAAATTAGAACAATAAAAACATAAATACAATAAATGCAATACATTAAAACATAACACTAAAATTGCCATCAGGACCCACAATCATCAGTTTAAAAACTTCTGGCACAGGAAGGTTTTTACCTGGCGCCGAAATTCTATCAATGTCGGCGCCAGGCGGGTCTCACTTGGGAGGTCATTCCATAGTCTGGAGGGAAGTTGCTGAAAAGGCTCTATACCTGCAAGCCATCCCTTTCACCTCCTTGAGGGATGGCTCTTTCAGGATAAACTCAGGCATCCTCTGCAGAACAACAGCTGATCCTTCTACTCCATAAGCATTTTTGTATTGCTTTTAACATGAACAAAGGAGAAAAGAAGTATAGTCAGTTCTTTTTTAAAAGGAATATTTAGAGCAGGGGTGGGGCTTTAGATTAGTGGTGGCAAACCTTCAGCATTCCAGATGTTTTGGACCACGACTCCCAGAATTCCGAGCCTGTGTTGCCAATGACAAAGGACTGTGGGAGTTGTGGTCCA
This sequence comes from Phrynocephalus versicolor, assembly GCA_023846285.1. Lineage (NCBI taxonomy): Eukaryota > Metazoa > Chordata > Lepidosauria > Squamata > Agamidae > Phrynocephalus > Phrynocephalus versicolor. The sequence goes on from JAHTLZ010000195.1 coordinate 9,886,257, forward strand.
AAACATCTGGAGTGCCAAAGATTCACCACCACTGGTTTAGACTTTCAGAACTCTCAAATTCTCCCTAGATCTGATGGTTTTCATATTTGGACGTTTCTCTTCTTGAGCAGGAGCAAAGACATCGTCTTTCGGCAAACTGGGTTTTCGCAGTTCTGGACATTCCCAACTCCAGGAATCTTCCTATTTCTGGCCAAGCTGGCTTCTTATATACCATCGAGTAAATGCCTGTATGATCAACCACAATGGATGTGGGTATCAATTAGGCAGAAAGGGACAAATCTTCTCACTTAATAAAACAGCCACCATCAGGAAACAGTAGCTTTGTGAATAGTATTTTAATAGAGGCAACAGGGTTGCAGGATAGTAGTATCATTAGGCAAGCAGAATGTTGGCAGGTACAAGTAGTAGAAGCCCCACCCTCAGCAGAGGTCGTGCACTGTCCTTCTTACCTACCTACTGAAAACCAGCCCATTACTTCCTGCCTCCTTATCAGAAATGGAGGGTCATGGTCCCATCTCAATTCGCCTCCTACTTTGTATACTTTATTTAACGTGTTATGTCTGTGAAGATTCTCAGTCATCCAGGTGAGTTTATTTGGAAGTTGAGTCATGGCAATTGGACTTCTTTTCTTGAGAGATTGAAACGTTTCGCTGCTCATCCAAACAGCTTCATCAGCCTGAATACAGGTAGTGCATGTGAGTCCTCCATCTTATAGTCAGCTTTGACCTCATGTCACCCTGGTCTGAAATAGGCTCATAAGATGAACAATGGCCTGAATAGGCTCGTTAGGTGGACAATAGTCTCAATAGGCCATAAGGTGGACAATAGCCTAAGGTGCTGAAACCTATAAAGTATGGGTTGTTAGCTATGGCTTTGGTGGTGGAGGTGTGAGGTATTTTTGATTTGTCTGGGGATTGTTGAAATCATTGCCTGATAAGTAGCAGATTGTGTCTGAGAGGGGTTGAGAGAGGGGTTTTCAATGCTCACATGAATGGCTTCCCTGATCCTTCTCTCAAACCACCTATCTTCTCTGTCCAGTTGCCAGATTAACGTGTTGTTGTTTCATTTGTTGACAACCATCCAGAGTGGGCTTGTAGCCATATGGACAGCATGGAAACTGAATGAATGAATGAATGAATGCTTGCCTGCCTGCCTTCCTCTGTACCTTTGTATATATGTCTCAATGTATGTATGACTATTCACTTTTGCCCACGGATGTCTGTCACACCTGTTTTGCCAACCTGTGCTGTGCTGTATCTTCCAGCCCAACCAACAGTTATCTACCATCATTGTATACTCAACCTGCCACCCAGTTAGGAAAGAAAAGAAGAACAAAAGAGAGAAAGTGAGAGATGAAGACACTCAAAGACAGACATGTAATGTTACGCCACCTCCCTGAATCTGCAAGAATATAATACCTCAAACCATTCTGTGGCTCCTTCAAGACTAGCAACCACATTGCACCCTCAAATGTCATGGATTAACCTACAGTAAGCACATCTCATCAGGTGATGGTGCAACTGGGTTCCAATCCATGCTTAGGCTGCAATAAAAATATTGTATAAGTCCGAAGGCTCTATAGAGGTATTTGTTATTTTTTTGCTAAAACAGAGTGACACAATTATAATTCTGAAACCAAATATCTCTATTGCTAAACCACCAACATTATCAGGCTGGTTCCTCTCTCTCAACATCCCATATTGTTTACCTTTCAGTAAAGCAGACGCACAGGTACAGACTTGCCCTTTCATGATACTCTGACCTCATGATACATATAGCCTGACATTGCACAAGCCACTCCTCCAAGTTCAAAGCACTGAAGGAATTCACTAGACTTCAAGTCAATCTGCTCCTAAGGCCCATATACTGATAGCTGCATTTCAACGGGAATGACATGGTTAGGTATACTGGTCAGCAGTTTTAGGTACCTTGCTGCAAAACCAGAGGCTGGGAGTTTGATTCCCCTCTGTGCCTCCCTGACAGGGGCTGGATGTGATTATTTATAGGGTCTCTTCCGGCGCTGCAGTTCTAAGATTATGATGACGATGCATATCGGCAGCATCCTGAATCTCTCTCAAAATATTTAACTCTGCCCCGGAAAAGCCTCAGGGAAACAATATTGTAAACTTCTATAAAGCGAAAGGGCAAATCACTGAAAATGGTAACAACAAAACAAAAAAAGAAAAAAGAAGAAAAATCATCAGAATGGTTACAACTGAGTTGCACAAAAGAGTTGAGGGGCCCCATTCTATCCAGGATGGTTGAAGGTCTGGAAGAAATGTCTTATGAGGAACGGCTTAGGGAACTGGGAATGTTTAGCCTTTCAAAAAGAAGGCTGAAGGGGGATATGATAGCTATGTTTAAATATTTGAAAAGGAACAGGTTTGTTTACCACGGCTTCAGAGGCTAGGACTTGGGGGCAATGGTCTCAAACTACAGGAAAAGAGATTCCATTTGAATGTTAGGAAGAACTTCATCATGTTGGTTAGAGCTGTTCGGCAGTGGAATATGCTGCCACGCACAGTGGTGGATTCTCCTTCTTTGGAGGTTTTTAAGCAGAGGCTGGATGGCCATCTGTCAGAAATACTCTGATATGGGTTCCTGCATGGCAGGGGGATGGACTGGATGGCCCTTGTGGTCTCTTCCAACTCTATGATTCTATGATTCTATCCTTTATAACTATTGTCAAACAGAGGGTGGGGGATAGAAAGATAAATGAAAACAAACAGCAGCATACCACTATTAAGAACTGCACTATCTCATTTCTCCCACACAGCCTAAATGCTAATTGATGCTTGTCACTGGCGGTAAATCAACATGTCTTCCTCACCAGAACCCCCTTTTGGATTTCTAAATTGGAGCTGAGAGATGTTTGCTTTTAACAACATTTCAGCAATTAATTCAACCTGTCAGTTTCTGTTCCACAGGACTAGCAAGGACTCAGCAGGCAAGCAACACCTGGCTTGAAAGATAATAGGCTTGTGTTCTGAAAGACAACCCAGTAGCTAATAGTTGAGCCGTTGCAGTAATTGCTTGTAATGAATGAGTCACGCTACCAGGCAGCACATGAACGCCGTTCCTGTTTAGCCATGCGGAGATATGCCTGCTTCCATCTGTAAGAAGGACGTTAACACTGGTTTCCAAAACAGACACCCCAAATTAGCCTTTATTAAAAGAATATCAGAGCCTTCTCCAGATACTCAGTTTGAATGTGTGAAGCGCCCTCCAGGGCCACGAGGAACTTATGCCCATTTCATGATGGCACACACCAGCATTAGAGATTGCAAGTTAGAATGCAGTCAGCTACATCCGAAGGGGACCTCTTCATGGCAGATAGGGTTTCCATGGAGACAGAAGGGATTCCAATGGTGCAAACCCTGTGTGGCCACTTCCAGCTCAGACAACCACAGCACCAATTTGCTGTTGTTGTTGGATCCAGAAGCAACTGAAGGTCACACCACCCATTCCAAGTGCCCATATGTAGAGGGTTCTGGCCTCTCATCAGGTATGTATGCCTAAATTCCAAGCTCATATTTGGACAACTGGTTTAAAATAATGCTGCCACTCCATTCTACCTCACAAAAGATAGCTGCACAACTCCCATATCAAAGGTAAACAACACTTCAGCCACTATGAGAGAGGACATAACATACTATAGAGCAAAATGGCAACCTTGCTCTATAGCCTTAAATGACTTGGGCCCAGGGTGCCTGAAATACTCTATCTTCCCTCAGCAACCTCCCTGAGTGTTTAGATGTCCAGGCGAGACTTTATCTTTTCCCACCAACATCACAGGCACACCACAGGCCCTTGTGGCTACTCACTTGTTGTCCTTCCACCAGCATATAAACTCCTTTCCTTTCACAGAGGCGTTTAACGTGTGAATCACAGGTCAAGAAGGGATTTTAAGGGTAAATGTCCCTATTTCATCCTGTTAAACATGTTTTAAATAGTTTTAAAGAGGTTTTATTTAGTAAGGCAAAAGCAAAGCAAAGTGTTCTGCTTATATACCGCCCCATACCACTTCAAATAGTCTCTGGGCAGTTTGCAGTTTTTTAATAACAGTATGCAGGCTATACATTGCTCCCACCTCACCACCCCCCCCGCAAGCTGGGTACTCATTTTACCGACCTCGGAAGGATGGAAGGCTGAGTCAACTATGAGCCGGCTACCTGGGATCGAACCCCAGGTCGTGAGCACAGTTTTACCTGCAGTACAGATATTTAACCACTGTGCCACGAGGCTCCTTTCAAAAGCTAACATTTAATTGTTTTTAATGTTGTGAGCTATTATATTTGTAATTGTTTTAACATTTGTAGTTTTTAAACTGTTTGTAAGCTTCCTTGAGTCCCTTTAAAGGGAGAAAGGTAGACCATCAATTAAATCAATACAAATACATTTTAGTTCAAGGAGATTGCTAAAAGGTTTGATAGTAAAGAAAACGTTTCTGTCGTCGGGATGAACTTGGTTTATTTTTTTCTCGTCCTCTTTCATATGTGTGTATCTACTCTTCTTCGCAACACAAAAAATGGAAGAATAGCAATGGTGCATTCAGGAAGTTAAGTAGATTATGTTTGATGGCAGCAGTAGAATTTCCATGACAATTCATCCTTTAGCAAATAGTTACATACCCCATATTTCAGCTTTCATGTCCCAATCAGTCAAGGATTTTCTTAATTAACTGTGCCAGACCAAAGCCAAGAGCTGCTTTTACGGAAAAGCCATTGGCTTGTAAGAAAAAGCAGCCATAGTAATTCTGCTACTATAGCAACATCAAGCAGCCCACATAAATATTTTCTGTCCTTTTATGTGGGGTGGAAGTGGGATGAGATTTGATCAGCCTCTTTATCCCATTAGCAGGCCCACACAGCAGTGCAGCCTGCCTAACCTTCCATTTCTTCTTCACCACTTTTGTAGACAATATTTCTGTGGGATTTTTGGAAAATAACTTTGAAAATGTTAACATTTATATGAAGAGAGAACAAACCACTTCAGCCATTTACATGATATTCCAGGACTGACTAGAGTGGGTGCAAAAGGTGTATGGACCAGTACAAAATGCAGTAAATGAATGAAATACAGTGGACCCTTGTATAACAAATGGTTTGTATAACATAAAATCTGTACAACATAAAAAATTCTGGAGATAGGGGAAATTTGCTTAACATAATCGCCTATGGGGCGAATCCATACAACATAAAATGGTCACAATTAGGAATTACTCTGTTTTCAATGCATTCCTATGGGAAATTTCTATAAAGGAAAATTTGCTTAACAGAATTTCATTTGGAATAAATTAATTCCTTTATACAAGGTACCACTGTACCTTCATTTCTGACTTGCCGGAAGATGCCTTTATATATATATATTGGGAAGAGAGCTATAAAAGTTCCTTTTTTGGACTACTAGAATCCCTCCCCCAGGATGGAAGCCATAGTCCATTAAAAAAAGAAGAACTTTTCCACATTCTGGGATATGTGTACAGACAAAAGCTATTCAAAATGATCCAATACAGTAAGTACACTGCTTCCAGTGAAACAGATTCCAGTGGATCATGATCCATCTCTATCCAGCTTTGTCACAAACTAGAAATAAACTGACAGCATAACAAGCAACAGGCAGACACAATTTAACACACTCAACAGGGAGATTCTAACATTTGAGTGTGATATGCTATAAAGTTACATCTGATTTACAGTTACTCTAACAAGATTTTCCAAGTATGCAAGATGTTCAAGGTATGGTTTCCTCCACCCCACGAAATTCCATGGCTAAGTAGGGATTTGAACTCTCCCGAATCCTTGACTGGACAATCTAGCCACTACACTACACTAGTTTGATGTTTATAAATAATAATGTGCTGTCCAGTTGATTCCTAACGGCAACCCCTTCTTGGGGTTTCCTGGGCCTAGGCTGCTCAGCAGGGATTCACCATTTTGGGTCAGTGCCCTGTGATTATGCAGCTTTTTCGAGGCTATATACTGTAGGCTGGGTCTTCTCTTGGGATGCATAGTAGCAACTCAAACACCCAACCTCTGTTTTCACAGCCAGATACCTATAAAGCAGTGGTTCTCAACATGTGGGTTCTCAGATGTAGCTGGACTGCAACTCCCAGAAACCCCTTCCAGCACAGCGAACAGTGGAGGCTTCTGGGAGTTGTAGCCCAGGAACATCTGGGGACCCACCAGTTGAGAAGCACCGCTATAAAGCCAGTCATGGCTTTATATTCCCTCATAACTAAACCCTCCTGAGTTTGGTGAAGCAGATTTCAGTGTAGGATTTAAGTCTTATTGCCTTCTTTGGGAGACAGGTGAGCATGTGGTTTTAAAAAATGGAATTAAAAAGTTCTTAACTTCATCTTGATTGTGTTCTAATGACATTTGGGCAGCTGGGGATATACCACAATGTCACACACCTCTGTCATGCATTTTATTTTATATAAGACTATAAGAACAGCCTTGCTGGAACAGCCCACAGCCCATCCAGTCCAGCATTCTGTCTCACACAGTGGTTCACCATTCCCAAGCAAAGTATTATACAAAGTACAGTATAACAGGATAGATCTCTGATCTAATGAATAGCACTGGCGGTAGCAGCTGTCCAACATTATAGGAAGACTTATTTTCTATCTCTACCTTGATATCCTTGGGATTCCCACATGATCTCCTGTTCTAGTAACTAAGGCCCAGTCCTGCTTAGCTTACAAAACCAGAAAATAGCAGATGTGTCTAGGATTGGTATGTAGCCAATTTGCAGCCACCACCTCATCCCCGGCCTCATCCTGACAGAGTCCTCAGAGCAAAACTGAGGAGAGGCAACTATTTCCAGACGATCTACTGACCTTTTTGGCTTTACCAGATCGAGCAAGACTTCTTACCAGGTATGGACGCCTGTCCTTTTTTGTTTCAATGCTGCATGTATGGCTGGTTTCCCTTAGGGCAGGCATGTCCAAACTTCGGCCCTCCTGATGTTTTGGACCACAACGCCCACAGTCCTTTGCTGTTGGCAATCTAATCTTAGAATTCTGGGAGTTGTGGACCAAAACATCAGGAGGGCCGAAGTTTGGACATGCCTGCCTTAAGGGCTTACTGAAGATCCCGGCTGTTATGCTAGATTCAGTGGTATATTTGCCAGATCAAGCAAAGCTTCTTACCAGGTTTGGATGCCTGTCCTTAGTTTCAATGTCAACTGAGTATATGGACAGAGAAAAAGCACCTGCATTTATCTCTTTGTAAGTGTACTTCAAAGATAGGAAATGTTTGTTTTTCAGGTTGTAGGTCCCAGAATCCCACAATTAGCAACGTCACTGATTTTGGGAATCTTAGAATCATAGACAAAACAAACAAACAACCTGCAAGCATTTCCTGTTTCTAGGTTACCCTACAAAGAATTGCACGAACGTAGGAATGTGTCTTCAAGCCCCATGCCCCATGACAGTGAATCAAAGCGGGCAAAAGTAGCGCCTCTGAGTACGACATGCACGTGATCTGATCCTATGTGGCTTTTAAGGAGGCCCCAAGGGCCATTGCACCACGTGAGATCAATACTGGCCTCAGCCTGTTTCATGAGACGCAGGCTGACAGAAGTGAGCTCTCACCCATGACAGCTCATGTCACTCAGAGGCCACAGTACTTTTTGTCTATTTGAATTAGAGTTCTTGCTTAAGAGGTATACAGCCAAATCCGAAGCTCAGGGAGGCCTTAGAGTGATCTGACTCACAGGTAGGATGGGGAAACTGGCTGAATTATTCAGACAAGAGTGTCTGGGAACATCAGGAAGAAGAGCAGTTCAATGCAAATAGCACACTAACCCTCAGGGACACTTCCATGTAATGCGAGAGGTGTTGTTGTTGCAAATTCCTGCGTGGAAAGAGGAACTGGGGTATAGAAGATTCATCATTTGCCGGGCAGACCTGAGAAGGTCTAAGACAGTGTTTTAATGTATTGTACTTATTGAAGTTAAATGTTTTTATTGTTTTAATTTTATTGCAATTTTGATGTTTTAATTGTTTATTTTGATTGTGAGCCGCCCAGAGACCTCTGGGTAGTGGGCGGCATACAAGCTATATAAATAAATAAATAAATAAAATAAATGACTAAAAACTAGACAAGACAGCACATCAACCCCCAATTCTAGTTTGGAAGATACCACTCACTGCTGCGATAATCATGTTAGTAGTAAGTGCACTTCACAGTTTTGGTGACACACTGATCTTTTCCCCCCAATAAATAAATATTCAATAAATACTGTGCCCCTGCACACCCAACATCTCATGAGTTCAGCACCATAGGGGTTGAGGGGGTCCACTTGTCCCCAAACACAACATCACTAATTCAGCCTCTAGAATAAAAGGGCCAATAAGACTCATTACACACAGTATTGTACGAAAAGGATTTTCAATGCCAAGAGAGTGTACCCTGATAGAACTGCTCTGTCTGTCTGTCTGTATATCTGTCTGTCTGTCTGTCTGTATGTAAATAAACTTGTTTGTTTGATTGATTAATTGATTTGATTTGATTTTTATACTGCCCATCTGGCAGCAAGGCCACTACAGTATTAATGCTTTGTAGTTAAATTGGGGGGAGGGCATAAGAGCTATACATGGTTTTTGAACTACATGAAGGACTGGCACCCTTGCCCCTGTGTTGTTGTAGTTTCAATGCATTAGGATGGAACTGAAGGCACTAAAGTACCGTGAAATGCATTACACAGTTAGAACATTTAGTCTTTTTCCTTCATTTTATTTCAAGGAAAGCTTTGGTAAACAAGAAGGCTGGAACAAAACTGGGGAGTCGTCTGCCGTGACTTTTATTAGTATCAACATGGGAAATAATTACAGTCCTGTACTCTTCTTTAACTCCAGCTCCTGCCCACCTAGCAGTTTGAAAGCATGTCAATGCAAGTAGATAAAGAGGTACCACCGTAAAAAGCGGGAAGGTAAAACAGTGTTTCCGTGCAGCCATGCTGGCCTCATGGCCACGGACTTGCACAACACTGGCTCTTTGGCTTGAATACGGAGATGAGCACCGCCCCTAGAGTCAGACACGACTAGCATGCATGTGCAGGGGGAACCTTTACCATTTACTTTTCTTTTCAGGGACTACTCAAAGAGCTTGATCAGGAAGTCCTGCCTGAAAATAATCCCTAACCTCTCACCCAAAATGGTGCTTAAGCAGCAACAAGACAATTGGGGGGGGGATGTCAGTGAACCCTGTTTAGAATATTTCATAATTATAAGGTCTTCCCTCCCAGGAAATATCCCATAATCTTTTGAAGTACTGCTTCCACACTGAAACCCAATTTTTCCAGCAACAACAAAAATTCAGCACAACCCTAGCAGCAAAGAGACAGAAACTTTGATAAGCAGAATTAAGAAGAAGGGCTCGGCATTTGCTTCCGTTTTATCCACTGCTAACTGGAGATATCGCAATAAAGCAAGATTCACTAGGAAAGACAATAATGTTAGAATAAGTTGAAGGGAGTAGGAAATAAGGAGGACCTAACAGAAGATGGATTGATTCAATAAAGTGAGTAAAGGAACCCACAAGGTTTTGCTTTTAAGGTATGTGCAGGGCTTGTTAGCGATGGTAGTAACTTTTAGAAATTACTACCTGAAATCCTATTGGCCAGTTGCCAAGGTTTGGCAAGTGCTCCTGGATTTGTGTCTGAGCCCGAATGCCTAGGTTTCTGCAGCAGCCATGGGTGCCTTTGCGCAATTAAAACTAGTGTGCCAGTTGCGCCCATTCTTGGAGAGATCTTATCTGGCCAGTGACACATGCCTCTTACTCACATCCTACATCGCACGCCTATGAAAAGTGGCAGGAAACTTCAGTGGGATCAAAATGCAGTAGCCAAATTGCTAACTGAGGCTGGTCACAGGGATCATCACTCACTCACTCACTCTTACTCTCACACTCTCATACATGCACACACAGAGAGAGGGGGGGGGGGGCTCCAACAGCTCTACTGGCTGCCCAACCATTTCCAGGGAGAATTCAGTTCTAATTTAAGGTAAAGGTAAAGTTTCCCCCCGCACATGCGTGCTAGTCATGTCCAACTCTAGGGGTGGTGCTCATCTCCGTATTCAGTCCAAAGAGCCAGTGTTGTGCAAGTCCATGGCCTCGTGGCTGGCATGGATGCAAGGAAACACTGTTTTACTTTCCCGCTTTTTACGGCGGTTCCTCTTTATCTACTTGCATTTACATGCGTTCGAACTGCTAGGTTGGCATGAGCTGGGGTTATCAGCGGGAACTCGCTCCGCTGTGTGGCACCTGGGATTCGAACTGCCGAGCTGCCGACTTTGCAGCCGACAGTTTTCGGAGCCTAATGGCCTGGGCCCAAGCTATCTCAAGGGCTGCATCTCCCTTTATAAACCTGCTTGAGTGTTACGATCATCAGGAAAGACCTTTCCCTCAATCCCACCATCTTCACCGGTAAGTTTGGTGGGTAAACGGGAGAGAGCCTTCTATGTCGCTGCTCCCAGACTCTGGAATTCCCTCCCACTGGAAGCTAGCCTGTCCTTCCGCAAGCAGGCAAAGACTTGATGTTTGTTGGCAGTAACCCGCTGTTCACTTTAAACTGACCAGTGTCTAACTATTAAGCTGTGCCGTAGGAAGTAGTTTGAGGAGCACTGCTGAAAATAACCCTCTATGGCCTCTAGGACCTCCTGTGAAACTGTCTCCAATGGGAACCCGATTCCTAACAGTTTCTGAGTCAGTACAACGCGATTAGCCTGGAGGGAATTTAACAGCTCTGTAACTGTCAATGCTTTCATGAGCTATTCAAAAATGTCTAATGCATTTGTTTATCGAGAAAAGACTAGCAGCCTTGTTCTTTCGCATTTTCATCTCTTGGGAATTTGGACTCCTCTTTCATAATTAACGTGACTTCTCACTTGAAACAGCAATTGAAGCTATGTTTTTGTGGCAAGTTCCTGCTTCTGCACAGCTTTTTATACATTCCATTGCGAGGCTTTGCGCTACAACTGAATGATTTTAAAACGAAGCAGGATGCGGTATTTGGACCAGAGAGGCCTCCGTTTGAATGTCTCTTTCAGCTTCATTGCTTAGCAGGTGTCAAAAAAGGCTCAGGACTGGGGCAGGGAAGTTCTAAAACCCTGAAGTTCTGAGGCGATGCACACCCCCTATCTTGGTCTACAAGTTACCCCTTTTGACTTCTCTTGAAAAAATAAATAAACTACCTATACCTTATACCATTGTCTATGCTGGATAGAGGATTCTGGGAGCTGTAGTCTGAAAAGATTATTTTGTTCATGCATTGTAGTTGGGATTTGATAGCTAGTAGAGATGGATGCAAACCACGGTTCATCCGTTTGGTCCAGTTTGGTGCCACGCCCACACTAGTGTACTTGGGCACCACACACTCGCCCCTTCCTGCCTTCACTCCACAATGTGTGCTTCATAGAATCATAGAGTTGGAAGAGACCTCAGGGGCCATCCAGTCCAACCCTCTGCCATGCAGGAACCCCTTCATAATATTTCCAACAGATGGCCATCCAGCCTCTGCTTAAAAACCTCCAAAGAAGGAGACTCCACCACCCTCCATGGCAGCATATTCCACTGCTGAACAGCTCTAACCATCATGAAGTTTTTCCTAATGTTTAAATTGAATCTCTTTTACTGTAAAGCAAAGTGTTCTGCTTATATACCGCCCCATACCACTACAAGTGGTCTCTGGGCGGTTTACAATTTTAATTACAGTGTGCAGGCTACACATTGCCCCCCCAGCAAGCTGGGTACTCATTTCACCGACCTCGGAAGGATGGAAGGCTGAGTGAACCTTGAGCCTGTTACCGGGGATTGAACCCAGGTCGTGAGCACAGTTTTACCTGCAGTACAGGCATTTAACCACTGCGCCACGAGGCTCCTCAATACCACTACAAGTAGTTTGAGACCATTGCCCCATGTCCTAGTCTCTGAAGCCACAAAAAACAAACTAGTCCCCTCTTCAATATGACATCCTTTCAAATATTTAAACATACGTAACTATCACGTCCCCTGTCAGCCTTCTTTTTTTAAGGCTAAACATTCCCAGCTCCCTAAGTTGCTCCTCGTAAAATATTTCTTCCAGACCCTCAATCATCTTGGTTGCCCTCCTCTAGACCCGTTCAAGGTTGTGAACATCCTTTTAAAATTCAGGTGCACGTAACTGGGCACATTACTCCAGGTAGGGTCTGACCAGAGTAGAATAGAGTGGTACTATCACTTCCCTTGATCTAGACACTACGGTTCTGTTGATGCAACCAAGAATCACATTGGCCACCACATCACACTGTTGACTAATGTTCAATTGGTGGTCCACCAAGACTCCCACATCCCTTTCACATGTACTATATTCCAGCCAGGTGTCTCCCATCTATATCTGTGCAATTCATTCTTTTTACCTAGATGCAGCACCCTCTATTTCCCTCTGTTGAACCACATTCCATTAGCTTTGGCCCAGGACTCTAATCTGTCAAGGTCCTTTTGGATTTTCATCCTATCCTCTAGGGCAATGGTGTCCAAACTTCAGCCCTCCAGATGTGTTGGACCACAACTCCCAGAATTCCAAGCCTCTATTACCAATGACAAAGGTCTGTGGGAGTTGTGGTCCAAAACATCTGGAGGGCCGACGTTTGGACAGCACTGCTCTAGGGAATTAGCAACCCCTCCCAATTTGGTATCGTCTGCAAATTTGATCAGCCTACTCTCTATTCCTTCCTCCAAGTCATTAATAAAGATACTGAATAGCACTGGACCCAGAACAGAACTCTCCCAACCTCCTTGGTGCAACTGCAAATTAATGGAGTGCTGTATATGCTTCCACCCTCAGCCTCCCCCAGCAGCTGCGCACTCAAAGGCAGCGCTGCAGGCTTCCTGCCTTGCTTCCTCATCTGAGTGGCCAGCCCCTGGAGAAGGCAGAAGAGGGAAGTGCATGCTGCGATTGGTGAGTGGACCATCTTGTTGAGGAGGAGGGAAGGGAAGCACACATTGCTAAGGAGTGGGTGAATACTCAGAGAAGAGGGAGAGAGGAATGCACAGCACTCATGGAAGAGTTCTGTGCAGAACTGGGCGGAACCGTCAAACTGCAGTTTGTGCCCATCTCAAATAGCTAGCTAGCTAGACAGATACAATTCAGCCCCATTTAGTAGAATTGTCCAAACAAATTATCCATGTGTGAGTAGTACTGTATGGAATGGCACAAACATCTGCAGGGAGAAAGACCACCCATATGCAGCTTTATGTGCCGAAGATACCACTTATGATCGGGAATCCTGCGGAACTTGGGACTCGGGACTTGCATAGAAACCTCTGGTCATACAGGGCTTCTAAACTGCTTCATAGTTGAACTCCGTCCCTACTTCTCCTTGGGGAAAAAAACTATTTCACAATGAAAACTATTCAGTCTTTACTAATGTGGACAAAGTCACCATGCATCAACAGGGGGGCATACATTCTCCCCAATTCATTGCTCCTTCATGTGGGCACTCAAATATTTGCAAATGAGATGTCCCTCTTCATTTGTAGGCATTCCACATGATGAAGCACACTAAAATGTGAACCGTTTGCTTGCTTACCGACCCCAAACAAGAGCAGGAGTTTCTCCTCCCCAGTGACCTTGCTTCCCATGCAGAAAAAGGAAGACAGAGGTTGAAGCGGCATAAGCTGCGCCAGATACTGCAAGGGGAATTTGCAGTGACTTCCATTGCTGCATGTGATGCAAGTGTGTTATCAGTGCCATTTTTGAACTGCACCAGAGGTTCCATCATCCGCTGGCCAGAGTTGGGAGGCTTTCCAGATAATGCCAGCACCGTTTTGGGCTCGGCGAAAAAGGCAAACAGGGAGCTGCAATGAAAACTGCCTCTGAGGCAAGAACAAAGTCATTGCCTAGCCAATGCTAGAGGGTTTCCCAGCTAACTTAGCACTGGCCAGCTGACAAAGTTGGGTTTGCCAGGGTGAAGGACACCTTCTGCAGCTTCATTTTCACCACATGTCAGATTTGTGTTTCGATGCCCTCAACCCCTGCGAGTAGTGATGGTAAGCCTGCCACAATACTGGCCAGCTGGTCAGCCAGCGGCAGTATTTCCTACAGTATGTCCTACTTTAATGCAACCAATCGCATTGGAAAAGGATGTGTAAAACAGGTGGTATTGTGCCCGCGACACTAAAAAGCGAACTGCGGGTTATCTCAAAACTTGCTGTTCCTGATGGAGAGAGAAGTGGCTAGGAGACCTTTTCTAAGGGAGATGAACCTGCCTCTGCCCATAACAGCAGCACAGTTCTTAAGTCAAAAGTATAGGAAAACTCACAAATTCCTGGGAACTCACTTTGGTTGATTTAACAAAATTATTCAAAAGCAACATCAGGTACATAGAGGGGTGTCCCTCCCTCTCTTCCAGAATGCCTTGTTGTCTTCATTCAGCATTTATTATATGCGAGGTCAGGCTCTTTACACTTTCAACATGATGTTTCAAGGCCAGATATGGATCCGCCTGTATTTCCAGAAGCAACCACTACAGCCAACACTTGCCGGTTTACAAGCATGGTTATGGGTTCAGCCATACAAAGGAGGAACAGAGATCCTAAATCTGTAACTTGCAGACAACCAGGGAGGGGTCATGAAAAGCACTCTTGACAAGTCATCTGCCCTTGCCCCACAGAAACACCCCAAGAGCATGTGAGCAGCTGCCACTCTGGCCTTGGGCAGAAGGCTGGGGGGGACCCCTCCCATCTTACCCCCCCAGGTGCTGAAGGGGAGTGGGATGAGATAAGCAGCTGGTGATGGGGTAGGAGGGTGTGCCAGCAGCATTAAATGAGTGTGCATAGAAGGGCCATAGTCTTTGGGCTCTGGGATTCCCAGTGAGGAATCGGGTGAGGAGGAGATCTGGGGATCGACAGCAGAGGAGCTGGCGCTTCTCCTCTACACATCTGGAGAGAAGGATGATGATCCACAGCAGGCAGAGGGGCAAAGGCCAGGGGAGAAGGGTGCCCATTACCACATCCCCAGGAGAGCCCCACCAACTCTGGGGTTCCTGGAATGGCTGACAGGTCTATTGGCACCCACCTCCACTCAGATGATACACACTTCAGCGCAAGAAGAAGAGGCAGCTTGCCGGAGGGCAAGAGGACAGCAGATCTCTCCCTGCTGCCTCTATTGGCCCTTGTTGAAAGATCCAATGCCAGCCCTGAACTGGGCAATGTTTATTAAAAGGACTGCCTCAGTGACTGACTGTATGCAGGGGACTAATGTAGGAAAATCAGTGGGGTGTGGGAGGGCAGTGACAGGGAAGCTCTATGCAAAGCATCTAGGTCAGAAAAAGAGCCCTCTCACCAGCACCCTGGAGCTGATGGAGGCTTGAACCCCCTCCAAGGCTGCCAACTCTGCCAGGGGTCCTGATTTTGGATTAGACGTACAGAAACTCTTCTTAAGAATGAGAAGCATAGCAAATGCTGGGAGATTTTTAGCATTAAAAAGGCTAGCACCTTTAGCAAAAGGTGCAATTTCAGCATAGACTTGAGCCCGTGATCTTTGCTTCCTGTACTATCTTGCTGCCTATGCTGTAGCTCAGTAGATGATGGGAAAGATAAGATGCAAATATATGGCGTTGTCATCACTCTAGATTTGAGCGGTGACATGCTTGCTCAATCTACGACATATGGCATTAAATTTATTATGCTTGGACTCGCTGCATAATGAACAAGAGAAAATGTCAAGGCAGAAGGAGAAACAGAGTTCTACAACGGATACACACCGTCATTCTGCTTCACTGGCAACAATAGGCACACAAATGGGCAGAAATTCAGTACGATCTTGAGGGAGTGCTAGGAATCCTCCACCCAACCTGCCTCCCAAAACTGCCCCTGGCATTAAAATTATGATATAGATAACATTCCAGACCTCTAGGAGCAGGTTTTTGGAGGTGCTTTGGGGGGGCTGCAGCAGTAGAGTCCCCTCTTATTTGAGCAGGCAGTACTGGATGCAAACTATTGTTGTTTAGCACAACAGCGCTCTTCATATATACCAAGTCCACATACAGTATTAGGAAATTCCTATTCCTTTCATCGCCTTATTTTCACAATCACTACAAACACCTCTAGGCATCAAAATACAGTTTTGTTCTGTAGCAAAATCCTATCAGCTATGGGGCTTATTTCTTTAGGAATGGTCTCAGCACTAAGAATAATAAGACCCCTTGACACAGAACCTAAAAGAGCCTATAAGGCAGTGGTGGCCAAACTTTGGTCCTCCAGAACGTTGAGACCACAACTCCCATTGTCCTTTGTCATTGGCAATACAGGCTTGGAATTCTGGGAGTTGTGGTTCAAAACATCTAGAGCGCCAAAGTTTGGCCACTACTGCTTATAAGGCCATTGTGTCCATCCTCCTGTAGCAAAACTATTCAAATCTCGCCCTGCCCTTCAAAATCGTGAACTAAAGCAATCTTCTGGATGACTGCAAATGGTTTAGAGAACATCATGTAGAAAACAAAGCTATTGCATTTCCTATCAGCCTAACTGTGCATTTCCAGATTGGAACTGTCCTCTTTGCTGACTCAAAGTACATCTTACAAATGCAACAAATGAGGAAGAAGGGATAAAATTTTCTCCCTCAAGCAAACAAACCTCCTTCCTTCTTCAACAACAAACACACAGCTTCAAGGTGAGGGAAGGTTTAAAGTCAGTTGTTTTCTGAACTCATTTTGGTGGAAGTGGAAGCTGTCCATTAATGCACCGTTTGAGAACTTTTCACAAAAGAACCTATCCCAAAAGGGGAAAGATCTGAAAATGAGTAGTTGGTAAATGCACAGGAACTTCCGCACCGGTCTTAACAAACCTGAAAATCAACAAACAGTGCCCACACACCGCGGCCTCTCCTACCTGCTGGAAAATCCTGCCCCGTCAATTACCGCAACCTGAAGTCCAACTGTGTCAGATGAAAAATAATAACTCCTCTTCCCTTATGTTATCTGTTCCACCTGCCATTTTACAGGTATTTCTTTGCCAGGTAGAAGAATGTGAAACATGCTCAAAGGTTTGCCCCAGACGTCCTGCTGATGATCCCCGTTTCAAGCGTTGCCCGAGTTGGATTTTCTCTCTTTCTACTCCACCCTCTTCTGCCTCACCTCCTTTGACACACGTGTGCCCCACCCAATCCTCTCTGAATATTTTCCATGTACGAATGTTTCCAGCTAAATGGCGTTCATAAGAGAGTAGTCTGTTGCTTTGGCTGGGCTCTGAGATGTTTCCAAATACTGTTTGGCTTGAGTACAGCAGATATGGTGGGGAAGGGGATGCAAACAGTATAGGGAATAGTGGGAAAGGGGGAAGGAAGAATACTTACAGACCATTCAGCCTAGATGTTAACTGGTAACATGAACAAATCGGTTAATTTAGTTGTAGCTCTGTATCTAGATTCTAGGTCTTGCCTCTTTAAAAAAAAAATATCCTTGCATACAAAAATGAAATACTAGACCCCAATGCAGATATACTTGAAAGGAAGCCCCTCTGCATTTGATGGGGTTTCGAAGCAGAAGGGATCTACAGTACAGTATGTCTAAATCCAACTGCTAGTCCCAACAAGGGCAAACCCCTCTGAAGCCTTTGCTAAATGTTGCATCAACACCCAAGTCAATTCCACTGATCGAATGGGTCTACTCTAGGTGGCACTACCAAATGAATCCATGACCTAGACCAGAGTTCTTTTCTTGTAAGTGTTAGTGTTCTATATGTGGGGATTTTCAAAACACAGACACACAAATGGACTTTTTTTTATATAAGATATTTGATTACACAAGGTCATACTTGTAGTCTGTAGTGGAGGAGCCCGGGCATATGTTTATCACCTCTACAACAATTAAGTTTAAAACAGTGTTGGCGAATCTATGGCATGGATGCCAAAGGTGGCACTTGGAGCCCTTTTTATGGGCATCCAACATCGCCCCTTCACAGCCACCTGTATTCAGGCTAAATTGATGCATTGGCACTTTGCAAAAAATTAGTGGGTTTTGATTCGCAGTTCGGGCACTCGGTCTCTAAAAGGTTCGCCATCACTGGTCTAAGACAACTATATTTTTATGTATTGTAATGTCATCACAACCACAGCATCGTTACAATCCTTTCCATTTTCTTTTTCAACTTCTTTTTCAACAACAAAATCAAAAAGTTTTCACTGAGCTCTCTTTCGCTGTTGCAACTCACACCCATAGGCCACAGGCAATTTGTATACTGGTAAGGAGACCCTCAGTAGCCTTGACTAAGACATGGAAATAGTATACACGTTGTGGATACACAACAGCTTCCTTCGGACACAGCTAATATAAGGGTATGAAGCCTTCATTATGTTGAAGTTAGGAATATGAAAAACTCAAGTTTTGTTATAATCCTCACAATTCTACTTGCATTCCTACCCCATACTTTGGTATCATCGGGATATGAGTTAATTTTTCTTGTTTTTGTGGAAATCCATCCACGTTTTCTGCTTTTCAGAATGAGCACATCTATCTTTCTGTCTGATATCCTGCACATCTGGACACTCTGGGCAGCTTACAGCCTTCAAATACTGTACAGACAATAAACCAGCAAAGTGCAAATTATTTAGGCATTAGCGGCTAAAATTCTATGGCACAGCTACGCTGAAAGCGTAACTTTCAGAAACAAATCACTGTAAATTAAGAAATTTCCACAGATTGCATGTAAACTCGGCGTGCTAACAGATAGTGTTTACGGAGATTTCTTATGGCAAATTGATTCCAAATTTACGCCTTTTGCCCAACTTCAGAACAAGATTCCACCCAACAGAAAAGTCTTTGTACACTTTTCCTCCATTGGCCAAAATGTGCTATGTATTCTAAGAAACATATTAATTTCATACATTCATTATTTTAAAAAATATTCAAGATTTCATATGCAGAAAGCATACTGCAAGGCTTGCAAATGTATGAATTCCTGATGCATGAGACACTCGGTCTCGCAACGAGTCTCCAAAGCTGCAAAATAAATTATTTCACCGAGAATCTTGAAACCATGTACTGTACATTTTTTTCCTGTCATTGAGGGTTACAGGTCAATCGGAGGATCTGTCCAAAGCATGTCAACAGTGGATCTGCACCAAAGGCAGTGAGATTTTGGACTAACCTTTATCACTATTTCTTACCCACTTCTTTCCCTGCCTAGTAAGCAGCTAGGAATGTCAACGGATTTCTTCCAAATAATTTTGCAAGGAAGCCAAAGGCTACACACAGCACAGGGCCAAGGTTTGCCCAATCCTTGTTCAGCATTACAAGAATGCCTTGCACCAACTTCCGCCTTGCAACATAACCTCCCCCTCTCTGGCACAGCTTGAGCAAGTAAATTTATGGACAACAATCTACTGGCCATTATGGACGAAGGAGGCTGGGAATTATAACGCCCTAGTAAAATTGTTCCAAACTACCATGAGGATTGGAATAGCTGATTTTCACTTTCAGTTACTTGTTGGGAGTTTGCTGGAGATGCTCCAAGCAGACTGGTCTTAGTTACAGAAAGGAAGAGACGGAGAGAGATAGGTGCCTTTTTCCAGGCCAGCTGGTCAGGACACAGATAGACAAAGAAGTGTCTGGCCCCTCCCAGAAGCCTTGATTTATTCATCAAGTTCATAAGCAGAGAATGGGGCATTTTATGAAAACATTGCCTCTAACAGGAAGCAAATGCCAGTTAGCTTTAGTTCTGCCTCAAAGCAAAGTTGTCAGAGGAAATAGAAGGTCACCTCCCCCCAGGGATGCTACATGGCAGAGTCAGGAGAGTGTTCAGTAGCTCTGCTACTGAAATTCTTCCAGGAAACATGCCCTGCAAAGAAAGGTTCCTACAGTTACTGACAGTTTAGAATACAGTAGGACTCCTGTATCCACTGATTCATTATCCATTGATTCAGTTATCCACGGCTGGCAGAGGAAAAATAAATAAATAATTCAGCACCCACAAAGCAAGCTACTGTCACAAACAGCAGCTGTAAAGCAAGTTACTATCACAAAACAGCAGCTTTGGGGAACATTTTGTCGTTCTCTCTTATCCACAGTTTTCATTGTCCACAGAAAGGCTTGGAACCAATCTCCAGCGGATACTGGGGTCCTACTATACTGTTTAAACCTAAGCCAAAGATGGACAACTTGGGCAGTCTCAAAGGGCAAAGTTTAGCTGGGAGGATGCTGCAGTAAGACCAGAAACAACATGTTAAATAAGTAAAACAGGAAGTACCCAGATGGGCATTTCCAGTTTTGGCTTTTCAGAGGTTGATATTCCAGGGAAATCCATAGGTCTTCATAGGACCAGGCATGTCCAAACTTTGGCTCTCCTGATGTTTTGGGCTGCAACTGTAAGAATTCTAAGCATAGCTTGCCAATGGCAAAGGACTATGGGTGTTGCGCTCCAAAACATCTGGTGGGTTAAAGTTTGGACATGCCTGCATAGGTGGTTTGGGACACTCTTGACTGCTACACGAGTCTCTTAAGTCACACTCTGCACACCCCAGCTAAAATGCTAAAGTGTTACCAATCTTAATTATGGTATGTTGAAACAGACCAGATACATAAAATATGGTCTGACCTGCTGAGCATTGGACACCCTTGGTCTAGACAACACACCAAGTTGAAGTTAACCCAAAGCAGAAATGATTGCTTCCACCCCTTAGGCAGCTGTGCTGAAAGGCAAACCAGCATATAAGCCAGAGGCTGTTGCAGCTCATTTTTCACCACGCTAAATGACAGTTTCACACTTATAATTCATTACAATATAGCATTACTTCCAAATCATTCCAGGGTGTAGAATACATGGTGTGACTGGGAAACCGAAAGAAGAGATTGCCCAAACAGAACATGTATTTGTGCTGACACAAAAACGTTTGAATAAACATTAGGAATAGCATTTCCCCAGTTTATTAGAGAGGCTGCAAAAAAGATAAAATCACAGTATTGCAGATGGTGTTTATTTATGCCTGGTGTTGCAAGTAAGTCATTTATTCTTGTATTCATTTCAACAGTGTTGTTCTTCACCTCAATGTGTTCGGTCAGGCCCAGTTCAAGCACTCAGCTTTTAGCCTGATGGCTGCTGAAAATTACAGCTAAGAAAACATTAACTTCCTTTTGCAGGGGGTGGGAGGGCGCTTCTTGGCTGCATTTGAAGTACTTTCTTGCATCAACACTAATGATATGATTAATTGCCAAACAATCTGGTCGAACCACATGGAAAGAGCATGTAAATATTTGGATAGTGGCACATATCCACACACACCCCAGTCACACAAATGCCCCCCTTTTTGACAGTCACTCTAAGAACAAAACTTCCTTCCACACTGGCTTTCTAAGAAGCTCAAAGAGATGTTCTCCGATATGCGTTGCCTTCACGAAAACCAAACTAAACACAAGAATGATGACTCATATGCCTTTACACTATGCAAGAAAGCACAGAGGCTTAACCAAGCATAGGGTGCAGAATAGGATTGCATGATATGACCATACTGTAGTCCAGTGGTTCCCAATCTTCAGTAAGCCCTGTGATCTTGGGCGGCAATTCCCCAGAAACCCCAGCCAGCCCAACTGGTGGCAAAGACTTCTGGGAATTGCAGTCCTTACAGAGTTGAGGAGTAGGTTGATATAGAAGAACAGCTCAGGGAGATGGTTTTGCTTGGGTAAGACTCTAGTGGAACATCAAACTCAAGGCTCTCTTTATCTCCCCAATTCTTCATCATTTTATGTAGCTCTCCTCCTCACTTTATTCCTACTACACCCCTGTAAGGTAGGCCAGGCAGGAAAAATGTAACCGGGACATGTGAGTTTCACAGCAAAGTAGAACTTGACCCTAGAGTTCTAGTGTCCTAGTCCAACACATTTATCTGCTATATCACGCTTACTTCTTCCTATAGAAGTGGTGGCGAATCTTCGGCACTCCAGATGTTTTTGGACCACAACTCCCACAGTCCTTTGTTATTGGCAGTCTAGGCTCAGAATTCTGGGAGTTGTGGTCCAAAACATCTGAAGTGTCGAAGGTTCGCCACCACTGTCCTATAGGGAAGGATACAACGCGTAGCCAGGACAGTCAGAATTTGTACTGAGTCAGATGACACAGATGACACTTTTTTAAGGAGGCTTCCATCTGCAATTTAGTTTTTCACCACAGGGGGTAGCCGCCGCTTCAAACACCATCACCAATAGTCATGATGGTTTATGGAAGTATTTGTCAAACTTGGGTTTCCAGATCTTCATGAATTTCAGCTTCCAGAAACTCTAGACAACAAGGACTATGACCAGAAATCAGGGCCACTCCAGTTCAGCTTCAACTGGGAAACCAAGGCTGGAAAGACACAGCAACGAAGTAGTGTACAGACAGGAGAGCTACAGCTCTTTATAGTCCAAACCATAATAGGCAGTGTGGGGCGTGGTGGCTTAGCGGGCTAAGAGCCCTGAAAACTATGGGCTACAAAGTCGGCAGCTCAGTGGTTTGAATCCCAGGTGCCACACAGTGGAGTAAGCTTCCACTGTTCGTCCCAACTCCTGCCAACCTAGCAGTTCGAAAGCATGTAAACGGAAGATAAATAGGTCATGGCAAGATAGATACTGCCGTAAAAAGCGGGAAGGTAAAACAGTGTTTCCTAGCCGCCATGCCAGCCACATGGCCACGGACTTGCACAACATCGGCTCTTCGGCTTGAATACAGAGATGAGCACCATCCCTAGAATTGGACATGCATGCTAGTTACTTTTTTATAGTAGGTATTGGAATGGGCTGATTCTTTAAAGAAAGCAAAGGTGTTCAGTTTACAAGGCCTGTACATGACTGTTGACAACAAGACCTTTGGAGGTCAGTGATTTGTAAGATTACCACAAATAGAAAGTGACTTGGCAACAGTGAACAATAATGTTAGGCAACTCAGGTGCTTGCAATACTGAGTGGAGGCTGTGTTCAGTTTCCTCCCTGAACTGCCAATGTGCTGGCATTGTGTTTTCTATCCCCATGATCTGTTCCAAGCTCTCTAGGGAAGACGGCACTAAAACACTGCCAGATGTTCCAGCTACAATTTTATGATCAGACAGCACCTGTGTTCAAGTGTGAGTGAACTACAGTATGTGAGGCTATGCCCATCAATAACCTCTAATTTAGCTAGGTGAATGGCAGCAATTTATATTTATTTTACGTAACAGTGGGCTAAAAGAGCAGCTGTAGAAGGGCTGATAAACAGATACCGAGCTCAGGAAAAACATACAAAACTGGCAGAAAAAAATACATTCACATACATCCAACCAGCAGGGTCTTGAAGAAGTGACTATTCAGCAGATAAGAATTTCTGCCTCTTGCACTATTGTATGTAAACAGGAAATATTTTTAGATGGTACCTATGCAACCCTGTAATCTAATTAGCAAAGTTTCTGCTCTTTGCATCTCATTTGTTTACACGTTAACTCCCTCAAAGCTTAGGAGTTTGGCTGGGTCTGATCATGAAAGCTGCTCAGAGAGCGACTACAGAGAAGGCACAGCTTGCTAAATAAGCAGTTCACAGCAGTAGGCACGCACAGGCAAGCAAGCAAACAAACAAAATGTACACATGCACGCCGACACACACACAGCAAATGTCTTCATCCACACTCATGTTTTGCAACAACCATAAGCGAGGCAATGGATAAGAATACACTTGTCAGGAAATGAGATGATGTTGTATATCTCTGATCACTCACAACCAGAAGGAGCTCTGGTTGATGATGATGATGATGATGATGATGATGATGATGTTAAGTTCTCTAACTAACAAGCTATGCCTATTTTCTGCTTTCCCTAACTATAAACTTTAAGAAGAGACATGAACAGCCAGTCTTGTCCTCTTAGCAGGTCCAGGAGTGCCAGGTGTACCTGAGTATTGTCCCCATCAATTTTAGATATTTATTTCTGTGTATACAAAGATTTCCTGATTTGGGATTACAGTAATACCTTGGTTTAATAGTGTTTTGCAAGACAAGCAAACATTTCTTCTAAATATTGCCTTGATCAGTGAGCAATGCCTTGATATACAAGCACTGGAGCAGGTCACATGATCACAAGGGAGCCATTGGTGGCACTCCCTCCCTCCCTCCCCCTGCTGGATTGTGCGGGATTGTCTGGAACGTTCCATCTCAGTCAACTTCCCAAGTAGAGGGAGGAGAGAGGAACAGAGGTCTCCCTTACACCAGCCAGGAACGTGCAGGTTAGGGATTTAGTTTTCTTTATATTTATATTTATATTTAATTTTAAACTAAGGTATTGCTATATTTCTGTTTCCCTATATAACTGGCAGACACTCCACTACCTGAATTCACTAAAAGAAGGACTGGGTGGGGCGTGCAACAAAATACTGAAATGTAGATCATTCTATGTTTCAATTAATTACTCAAAGTTAACCAAGATTTCTAATCCAGTAAGCACCCTCTCTACAATGACCACATGCCAGGTAACGGGAAAAGTGGAAGGCAGCTTACTAGTTTTACTTTAAAATATACGGTTACATTAAAATATAAAAGTTAGTCTTTAAGGTGCCACATGTTTTGTGTCTTTTGTTTTGTTTTCTTTTTCTTTGATTTTGCCTTGAAAAGACTAACACGGATATCCTCTCCAAAACTTCTAGTATAAGCACTAGTAAGCAGCACTCTTTGCTCATCTTTGCTTTTGGAACAGCACCTTATTAGTCAGCCACCTACAAACCAAAAGCAAAGGAACAACATGGACTTCTGCTGGGATGCAGTTCCATCATCTTTGGCCACAAATGGGAAGGCTCACTACCAGTCCTATTCCAGCTGAGGAAGGAAATCAAAGATGGGATTGTGGGATGGATTTCAAACAGTTGACAATGGTACTTTAAAGTACACAATCATTCAGCGACAAACAGAATATTTTCTCCACTTACATTGTCATGCTTAACACCTGACTTTGAACACCATTTATCCTCTTCCGACTAATCTCTTCTATTTCAATACGGTCAACTGAGAACAATTTCGTCTTAGATTACACAATTTCCCACTTGCACTGAAATATCTTACTTCCTCCTGGAGTGCATGGTTTCAGCACTCACTCTACCTCCTTTACTGCAGATGTTAAATCTAATATAGCACCCCATGACAATTTCCCTTTTCTCCAGATTTAATTTCCACTGTGAATAGTTTTTCAGGACTGCATGGTCTGGTTTTGTGTTTTGATTCTTTCTGATTCAGTGTTAGATAATCTGTCTGAAGTTCCCTAGTTCCTTATTTCCTATTTCTGGCACAATGATTTGAGTGGGTGGGTGGGGAAGGAGTTCGCAAATGCTTTTGTTTATCTGCTTCTTACTGTAATTCAGACAAGCAAATGTGTGGCTTATCACAGTTTGCTGACCTTTTATGTTTTCACATGCCATCAAGTCACTTCCAGTTTATGGAACTAGAACTGCATTTTGAACATCTAATATAATCTGAAATGGTTGTCGGGATTATATGAGATGTTCAAAATATGGTTACAATTGTCACACACCTCAGTGAGTTTCCACGGCCAAGCAGATATCTGAACCCGGGTCTCTTGCATCCTTACCTGACCTTTCATCCCCTGCATGGCACTGGCCTTCTACAACACGGCTGTAAATTGGGCAGAAAGCACCAAGAAATTGGCCCTAGGGCAGTGGTGGCAAACCTTCAGCACTCCAGAGGTTTTGGATCACAACTCCAGAATTCCAAGCCTGTATTGCCAACGGGAAAGGGCTGTGGCAGTTGTGGTTCAAAACATCTGGAGGGCCGAAGTTTCGCCACCACTGTCCTAGGGTTTCAGCATTTAGAGTGTCAAATTTAAAGATGAATTTCTGTATTTCGTTTCATTTTTGCACCACCTTTCTCCCCATGAAAGGAACCAAAAGGGTTCACGAAGTCTTAGTTCGCTGGTAAATATTAGGGAAATAAATACTATCTGCCATTTCCATGAACCCCCTTTTCTGAATGCATAACCTTGCTCTTCTCTTTGGGGGGAATACCACATTTATTTCCTCCCTTTTCAACTTTCTTTCTTTCTTTCTTTCTTTCTTTCTTTCTTTCTTTCTTTCTTTCTTTCTTTCTTTCTTTCTTTCTTTCTTTCTTTCTTTCTTTCTTATTGGTAGCTCACATGAGATCCTTAGGGCTGAGTGACCAGATGCCAAGTCACTGGTTTCTGGTCTTACCAATTGTACAGGTAAGGTTTTCAAACCTATATGACCTCTGTTTTCACAGCAGCAAAACCATGGGGCCTGCATGGCACTGGACACAGCCGACGGTCAACCTTGGTCACACTGACTGACAGTCCAGAGCAGATTGTGCAGCTTCTCTTCTTCTGTTACTTATCCCCAACAGGAAACCTCTATTCTATTCCTCACAAACCCCCCCTTTGTCTGTTCAGCCTGTTTTCTAAGATATGTCACTTGCTTTGACGTAAAGGGGGACGCATCTTTGCAGATAAGCAAGCTATTTTGCCTGTAAACAAGATGCCTCAATTGGTTCAGAAGGACACAGGAATCACTTTCTAAGAACAGCAAACGCTGAAGTTACAGTAGTCCAAAGGTTGAAATGCAAAGCAAAGTGTTCTGCTTATATACCGCCCCATAGTGCTTCAAGCACTCACTGGGCAGTTTGCTTCAAATGGTTCAGAAAGACACAGGAATCACTTTCTATGAACAGCAGATGCTAAAGTTACAGTAGTCCAAAGGTCTAACTCTCCTATTATATTCTGCTTGGGAAGCGCTCAAATGCAATGCAGTCTAATGGCATTTTGATGAAAGAGGAAAATGGCATCCCTCCCAGTCCATGAGAAAAAGGGGGATATTTCTTCAATACTGGCAAAAGTACAGTGTCTTCCATGTTAGCTAATCAAGGGATGGGCAACCTGAGAACCACAATTTGCCTGAGTCTGCCAGTGGGCTCTCCAGACCAACTGCAAACATTCCAGACATTTTTAGGGAGTACAATTTGCCACTGTATATAATCCACTTTAGGCAAAGAGAACCCTAAAAGAAGTTGGGGAATAATTTTTCCTACAACCCTTAGAAACTCCCAGGCCCACATGATCAAGTAATGTATTTTTTCCTGGCTTTGATGCAGGACCATTTGACCAACACAAAGGCCTTCCCTTCAACAATTTGCTGCCATCTTCTAGCAACTGCTCTCTGAGTTTGTTTACAATACAGTATCTAGTATTCACAGATCTATGCAGTCTCTGAACAAGGAGGCTACAATTTAGTGCAAGTGCTTAGAACAGATGAATTCTCAGAGTTTCAAAACATTCCTTGCTGCATGACCACCACTTTTTCTTTTTCTTTTTTTTTTGAGGATCTGACATCTTCTGGCAGGAAATTCAATAAGCTACCGAAGAGTCGGTCACAACTGTAACGACACTGCACACACACACACACACACACACACACCCCATTGTTCGGAGAATAATTTTCATTCATTTGTCCTTTCAAATAAATCAACGTACGCTTCTTCTTTGAAAGCTACACCACCGCCACCATCACGTCTGTTTGCATTAAGGATACATGATATGCGACTGTTTGGTTAACCCTCTGATTTTATCACTCCTAATAGGTAACAAATATGGATCTGGCTCAGATACTGTTTTATTTCTGCATGGATGAGAGGATTCTTAGAACTTTAGCCCCCAAATCTGTTATTTTTTTAAAACTCTGTTGATAAGCACTGGCTGCACATGAGTGGAAGCCCAAATTACTTCTAGTTCTGCATAATTGTAGAGGATTCCTAGTTTTGCCCAGATGACATGGCCTCCTTTCTTCGCCTATTAATTTCTCAGGCTGTTCAAAGCTCTTAAATATCTACAGATTTTGACAGATGCCTAACCCCATATTGTCTTCTTTTAACTTCATTTCCCACAACCTTCTTTAACAATGAACTGTGTGCAATTTCCGTTCGCTTGTGAGCCTGCTGAACTGGTAGTGACCTCGGGAACAAACAGTCTTCCTTGCCAAACGAGGATCTGCTGAAACAAGCAAGATTTAGAGCTAAATTCTAACACACACAAAACACAGGGGTGTCACATCAGGGCTCTCAGCAGCCTCTGCGTGCACTGAGTCAGCTGGTCGCAAAAGCAAAGATGTCTTGATTATCATCTTCCCCACAATCTCATGTTTTTTAAAAGCACATGTACTTACTGCTAGGTCTATCTCGGATGTAATCTTGCAGAGTGCAACGACGACTTACTGTGACTACCGAGAAGAAGTAATCCCTCAGAGGACCCTTATTGGACAAAAGTTAAAACAAACTTGCCCTTTGTTGTCTTAAGAAATCCATTGAGGATTGTGCATTTTGTGCGTGTCACCAAATCACATCTGATTTAAGGCAACACTAATAGGGTGTTTTCAAAGTATGGCAGATATTTAAGGAGTTGTTTATCACTGCTATGCAAACACACACACAGGGACAAACAGGGATTTGAACCCAGGTTCCCTGCATCCCATCCTGCTACTCTACCCATTATATGGTAAGGACAGTATAGGAGGATAAAAACCCAAAACCTAGATGAAGAATGTCCTAGCACTGGCCTTTGTTGTTGTTGTTGTTCAGTCGTTCAGTCTGTCTCTTTGTGACCCCATGGACCAGAGCTCGCCAGGCCTTCCTATCTTCCACTGCCTCCCGGAGTTTGGTCAAATTCATATTTGTTGCATCGATGACACCGTCCAACCATCTCATTCTCTGTCATCCTCTTTTCCTTTTGCCTTCAATTTTTCCCAACATCAGGGACTTTTCCAAGGACTCCTCTCTCCTCATGAGGTGGCCAAAGTACTGGAGCCTCAG
Source organism: Phrynocephalus versicolor (assembly GCA_023846285.1). Classification (NCBI taxonomy): domain Eukaryota; kingdom Metazoa; phylum Chordata; class Lepidosauria; order Squamata; family Agamidae; genus Phrynocephalus; species Phrynocephalus versicolor. The sequence continues at coordinate 9,915,051 of JAHTLZ010000195.1, forward strand.
CTTCAACATCTGTCCTTCCAGTGAACATTTGGGGTGGGTTTCTTTCAGGATGGATAGGTCTGATCTTGCAGTCCAGGGGACTCTCAAGACTCTCCTCCAGCACCACAGCTCAAAAGCATCAATTCTGTGGCAATCAGCCTTCTTTATAGTCCAGCTTTCACTTTCATAGATCACTATTGGAAAAACCATAGCTTTGACTATCCTGACCTTAGTTGGCAAAGTGATGTCTCTGCTCTTTAGGATGCTATCTAGGTTTGCCATTGCTGGCCTTTATATGTATGCACTTTGTATGCACTGGCCTTTATATGTATGCAACTCTGCGAACAGCTCTTTCTCTAGCTCAGTGGCTTAGGTCTGTAGCTGTGGAGCAGGAGGTTGGGAGTTAGATATGGTACCCTACTGTGCCCCCTTGAGTGGCTTGATCCATAGAATTCCATCCAACTCTACAGCTCCAAGATTATTATGTTATTATAAAGTGGAGGGGGAGGGGGAGGAAGATGAAAGGAAAGGGAAAATAAGGAAGAAGTAAGGAATTTCTGAAGGACCTCAGAGGGAGAAGCAGTAAAGGATATTTAAGAGTGCCAATCTACCTCTAGATAGAGAAAAGCCAAGGGGGTGAACACACTTGTTCTAGCTACTTATTGACCCCCATCCCATGGAAATCACGTGTTATAATCCTTGATGTTTTGGTGCTAGGGAGAAAAAGAAAACCCTCATACTATGGGTTTTCTTTTGAGTGTGCTCCTGTTCCCTGGTCTAATTCTGGAAGCCCAGGTAGACTCAGTGGCTAGGGGTGCCTTTCTTCAGCTGCGGAAATTATACCAGCTACTACCTGGACTCATGACAGTTACGCATCCCATATTGATAATCCCTTATTGATTACTGCAATGTGCTGTACGTGGGACAGCCTTTGAAAACAGTCCAGCAACTACAAGTGGTCATGCAGCACAGCTGGTAAGTGGTGGAACCACCAGGGACCATATCACGCCAGTTCTTTCCCTGGTACAGTGGCTACCAGTTGCTGCCCGAGCCTAATTCAAAGTGCTTGTGTTAACATATAAAGCCCTAAACGGCTAGATACCTGAAGGACTGCCTCCTTCCATATGAACCTACCCAGCAGTTAAGATCTAGCCAGCAGGCCCTTTTGGAAGAGCCATCCCTCAAGGAGGTGAGAGGGATGGCTTGTAGACATAGGGCCTTCTTGGCAGCTGCCCCCAAGCTATGGAATGCCCTCCCGAGTGAGATCCGCCTGGGGCCAATGTTGATGACATTTCGGCACCAGGTGAAAACCTTCCTGTTCCAGAAGTTCTTTAACTGATACAGTGGTACCTTGTATAAAGGAATTAATTTGTTCCAAGTGAAATTCTGTTAAGCAAATTTTCCTTTATACAATTTCCCCTAGAGATGCATTGAAAATGGAGTAATTGCTAACCGTGACCATTTTTATGTTGTACAGATTCACCCCATAGGCGATTCTGTGAAGCAAATTTCCCCTATCTCCAGAATTTTGTTATGTTGTACAGATTTTATGTTATGCAAACCGTTTGTTATAGGAGGGTCCCCTGTACAACATAGTTTGTGGGTCGTGGTGGCAATTTTAGTATATTGCATTTTAACGTATTTTGAATGTATTGTACTGGATTTTAATGCTTTAAATTGCCTTAATTGTCCATTTTGCTTAATGTTTTAAATTGCTTTAATTGTCCATTTTAATTTTGAGTTGTTAAGCCGCCCAGAGACCTTCGGGTAGGGAGCAGGATATAAGATGTATAAACAAACAAACAAACAAGCAAACACTTTTTAAGTATTCAAGACCTGCTAGATAGCTCAGTGGCTTATACGCCTGGTTGTGAAACAAGAGGTAGGGAGTTTAATCCCCCATTGTGCTTCCCTAACAGGGGCTGCACTTTAGGATCCATAAGGTCCCTTCCAGCATTGAAACTGAATGTTGTTATTGCTAGGAAGTACACAGTGGTATACTATCTGCAGTGCATAATTTGAATTTCAATTACTGTATATACTCGAGTATAAGCCTAGTTTTTCAGCCCTAATTTTGGGATGAAAAAAGGGGTCCTCGGCTTATATGCAGGTCAATACTTTTAGCCACTGAGGCAAGTTTGGGTCGGTGGCTAAAAGTCGTTTTAAACATTGTGCGCCACTTCTCCTGACCCCCCATGTTTAAAATGACTTTTTAAAAAGTCATTTTAAAATAATGTTTAAAATGACTTTTAGCCACCAACTCAAGCACTTGCCTCGGTGGCTAAAAGTCATTTTAAACATCACACACACACCCAGCTCACAAAGGAGAAGTTGCCAGGCCCTGCTGCATTTCCCATCCTAGGCTTATACTTGAGTCAATAAATGGGCCCCGACTTATACTCGGGTCGACTTATACTCGAGTATATACGGGTATACAGTAAACCCCCACCTATTGTGGAGGTTAGGGACCCAACCAGACCTACGATAATTGAAAATCCGCAATATGGGGATGCAGAGTCAGGTCAGGACTGGGGCCTCCTACACTTACCTGAGGCCTGGCGCTGCCCTGAATGGGCCTCCAATGGGCTTCCCGGACTTGTCAGAGGCCCCAGAAGTGGTTTCTTGCAATCCGGAAGTCACTTCCGATTTGTCAGAAACCACTTCTGGGGCCTTTGACACGCCCGGGAAGCCCATCAGAGGCCCATTTGGGCCAGCCTGTCAGGCCTAGTTAAGTGCAGTAGGCCTCAAACAGGCCCAAGCAGCTTACCCCAGGGGCCCTTGTTTTTCATATAGTGCGGTCGCGCAATATACCAGGACCGCAGTATATGAACCGTGAAATGGCGGGGGACCACTGTAACTAGCCTTTTTTCACTTGCAGCAAAGATCTTGCGACCCTCTCAGAAACACTGGGACAGTTGCATACCTCCACTTGCCCCTACTCCCCTGTAACCCACCCTCTCCATCATAGAAAGGGGTAACTTCACTTGGCTGCACACCCTTTCGGTGTGGAATCTGACTGTTCTCAAACAGAACATATAGGGACCTTGCCGTTTTGTCTCCTTCACTCCTGGGCCACTTCCGCTACCCACAGCACCGCTAGCCTCTAACATTAGATAAACTGAGCAGGACTCAGCCAGCAGACTTTAAACCTCACCAGGATTTATTTATCTGTTTTGCTATTTTTGCAGTTTCTTTTTTTTATGTGAGGGATTGGTGTTGGGGGGAGGTAATTATGGGGTTTTCCAATCCCCTTGTTGAAATAACTTTGTTGGGGTTGCATACTATGCACTTTGACATAGGTAGGCAGTATGCACCAGTTGCCGTTCTGCTTCAGGCAGCACAACGCCTTGGGTAAGCTATGTTCAAACGGGCAGAGCAGTGAGTGGGAGCCATGATCTGAACCACTGACACAGTTTGCCAGATAAAGCCGGAAGGATCGAACACCAAGTGCAAAAGATGTAAATGTAGCATAAGCTTGTAGAATTAAGATGATCTGAAGGAGTTTCACTTACTGACCTATTTTACTACTAGCTCTGATAATTTTCTGCTGAAAAGCAATGAATACGTGTCCAAAATAATATATTTTTTCATTTATTTTAAAGGATAGAAAGAAAGACAGATAGACTTTTAGTTCTGGGAGTTCTTTTTCAAATATATGAGAGAGAGAGAGAGAGAGAGAGAGAGAGAGAGAGAGAGAGAAGAGAGAGATTGTGCTCTTTTTCATATACCCCGTATATACTCGAGGATAAGTCGACCTGAGTATAAGTTGGGGCCCCTAATTGAAACCCAAAAAACTGGGAAAATTTATTGACTCAAGTATAAGCCTAGGGTGGGAAATGCAGCAGGGCCTGGCAACTCCTCCTTTGTGAGCTGTGTGTGTGTGTGATGTTTAAAATGACTTTTAGCCACTGAGGCAAGTGCTTGAGTTAGTGGCTAAAAGTCATTTTAAACATTGTTTTAAAATGACTTTTTAAAAAGTCATTTTAAACATGGGGGGTGTCAGGGGAAGTGGCGCACAATGTTTAAAATGACTTTTAGCCACTGACCCAAACTTGCCTCAGTGGCTAAAAGTATTGACCCGAATATAAGCTGAAGACCCCTTTTTTCAGCCCAAAATTAGGGCTGAAAAACTAGGCTTATATTCGAGTATATACAGTGCATTGAAAAGTATGTGTGTGTGTGTGTGTGAGTGAGTGAGTGAGTATGAGTGTAAGTGAGTGAGTGTGTGTGAGAGAGAGAACCACTCCCTCAAAAGTGCCTGGATTCTACCTTTAAGAACCATCAGTTACCAAGAATTGCATTTGTAAATACTAGAAACTGACTGAAACACCAAAGAGACACCCAAGGCAATAGATTGGCTTTCTTCGATTGTGCAGTCATCATCAGACCCGACCGTGCCCTGGGAGTAGAAGTTTACAGGAAACCCACCCACACAGATCAGTACTTACTGTTTGGCTCCAACCATCCATTACAACCACAAATTAGGAGTCATCAGGACCCTAAACCACAAAGCAGTGAGCATCCCCACCTCGACAGAAGCCAAGAAGAAGGAAGACAGGCACCTGAAGACAGCACTTAAGACCCGTAGCTATCCAAAATGGGCCTTCAACAAAGCATTGTCCCAACCCAGAAAAACAATGGATCAACCTGAGACCCAGAGCCAACGGAAGAATCTGGTCATTCCCTACATGGCTGGAGTGTCTGAAATGCTTTAAAGGATTTTTGGCAAACACCACATTCCTGTTTACTTCAAACCCACAAACACAGTAAGGCAGAGACTCGTCCACCCAAAGGACCCAACACCAAAATACCATATAGTATATGTGGCCCAATGCAGTAAGGAGTGTGCAGACCTCTACATTGGGGAAACTAAACAGCCATTAAACAGGAGGATGGCCCAACACAGGAGGGGCAACAGCTCAGAACCAGAATCAGCAGTGTGCCTCCATTTGAAGGACAAAGGAAACTCATTCAAAGATGAAGATGTGCACATATTAGACAGAGAAGATCGGCGGTTCGAGAGAGGGTTCAGGGAAGCCACTCATGTATGTTTTGAAAACCCCTCTCTCAACAGAGGTGGGGGACACAATCTGTCTGCTACTTATCAAGCTGCCATTTCATCAATCCCCAGACAAATCAGAAGCATTTCACACTTCCACCAGCAGGGCCATACTTAATGGATATTGGGAAAGGTTGCATAGGTGGGACTTTCACACACAATAGGCCATTATCCACCTAATGAGTCAATTCAGACCACTGTCTACCTAGGAACCTATTCAGGCCATTGTCCACCTAACAAGCCTATTCAGGCCATTGTCCAACTTATGAGCCTATTCAGACCAGGGGAATGTGAATTCAAGATGAACTATAAAATGGAGGACTCGCCACTTACTTTCCTCAGACTGATAAAGCTGCTTGGATGAGTAGTGAAATATTTCGATGTCTCAAGAAAAGAACTCTGGTTGCCATGGCTCAACTTCCTAATAAACTCACCTGTATGACTGAGAATCTTCACAGACAGCGAGACAAGAACTTCTGGAAAAATTATTTGAAGCAATTGAGATGGGCATAACATTGGAACTGATAAATGATACAGAGCTACAGAAGGCAAGAGATAGCTGGAAACCACTCCACAATTTTTATGAGAAAAATGTGTAAATAAATAGCTCGAATAATATGAATGATAGCTATGAGTAGTAATCAGGGCCGGCGCTTCCATTAAGGCGAACTAGGCAGTTGGTGAACAGCATGCCGCACCCCCTGCACCACCACCCCGCCGCTGGCCACCACAGTCCGTCCCCTCACTGCCCTCCAGCCGCCCGTCGCTGCCTGTCGCTGCCCCCCGTGCCCATCGCCGCCGCCCCACCCCACCCCGCCCACCCCACCCGTCCCCCACCCTGTCCACCGCCCACCCCCATCCCCATCCCCTCACCCCACCCCCTCGCCTAGGGCGCAAAAAAACCTAGCACCGTCCGTGGTAGTAATATAAGAGAAATATTGTAAGCATACTACTTGAGCTCTCTGGTTTATATCCTTAGAATTCCCACCCCACCCATACCCTGTAGGTAGGGAATCCACATGTTATGGAAATATATAGTGTATAATAATATACTATACAGTATTAAAAATCAGAATAAAGAACCATCAGTCAGAGGACAAAACAAACATTTGACATAAGGAGAAATAAAGGGATACCCAGATAAAATATTGCAACTGGGGGAGCAACTCATGCATGCAGCATTTCAATGAATCTGTGTTGGCACAGGAAATGCCCGTGCAAAATATAAATACAGTATTCCTGTCAAGTACACAGGAAGCTGGCACACTTGAATGCTATGTTTAGTATGAACCTACTAGATCTTGGAAGACTTTGGATGAGGTGCAGAGAATGTAAAGAGGCCTTAGAGATGCCAGCAATCACACTTCAGTCATAAAGAAATGCAAACTCTTTTTAAAAAAATTAATTAACTACTTTAATTGGACTGGGAGAAAGTACAGTGCTTGTCAACTGTACACTTGCAGTACAGACAGTGGAGGCATTTAGCATAAGCTAGAACACCTAGAGAGTTATTAGAGGCTGCATACCTTTCATGTTCCTCAGTAAAAAAAAAAAAAGTCCAGAAGCTTATTTCTGAGATCAGCAAAGGAAAACAGACGCCCTTTTGGCAGAGGAGGGAGAAATTCATTCATTCATCCAGATTGAGCTGTATTATACGGTTTAAAGCACTGGTCCTAAGGGGGGCTTAGAAATCAGTAACAGTGCACATATTTAAATTGGCATAACCTGGTGTATTTAAAACAGAACAAGAGATTAAAAGGATATCAAGAGATTTTTCTCTCTCTCTCCTGCTTAGATACTAGAATTATGAACTAATACGGTCTCTGAAAAATTAAAAACAATTATAATTAAAAATATTAGCTACTCAATTATTCCAGGGGTGCCTCCTGTGGCAGATGAAAAGTGTTATGTTCTTCTAAAACTGTTAAACCTGTTCTTCTAACGCATTGTTGCACAACATGAACCCTCCAGATGTGCCAAAATACATCACCTTCAATCATCTCTCAGTAAGGTCATTGGCTATGCAAGCTGTGGGTGAAAGGAACCATAGTATAACACATCTGGAGGGCACCAAGTTGAAGAAAATCCCTTTAATAAACCTTCATTGGATTCCCTGGGGCAACACTAATAATAGCAGTGCTGTATTTTAATAAATTCTGTATTCGTTGATTATTTTACTGCAGGGTAAGTGAGGCCCAGGGGTAGAGCCAGATTCAAGTCCTGATTGTAGGCAAGGAAATGGCCAAAAACGGCCATTAGAACGAGGAATTTCCCCCTCCATGGACTGCTTCTGAGTAGGCACCTGCCAGTGGGGGCAGGGTGCTGAACCACAGATCAACTGTTCTGCCAGTAAATGAACCAAGCTGAACCACAGAAGCAGTGATTAATGCCCAGCTCTACTCCGTTTTGATAGTAAACTGAGATTTTTTTTAAAAAAATCACCTAGTGCTTTTTCTGGAAGTTGAGTCATGGCAACTGGACTTCTTTTCCTTGAGAGATAGAAACGTTTCGCTGCTCATCCAAACACTTCATCAGTCTGAATACAGCTAGTGCAAGTCCTCCATCTTATTATAGTCAGCTTTGACCTCTTGTCACCCTGGTCTCAGATAGGCTCATAAGATGAACAATGTCCTATGGATGCTATTGTCTACCTAACAAGCCTATTCAGGCCATTGTTCACCTTATGAGCCTAAGATGGAGGACTCACACTAGCTCTATTCACTAGCTGTTTGGATGAGCAGCGAAACGTTTCTATCTCTCAAGGAAAAGAAGTCCAGTTGCCATGACTCAACTTCCAGATAAACTCACCTGGATGACTGAGAATCTTCACAGACATACACCTAGTGCTTTCTAAACTTTACAGAGGGACTCTATTGTGAGGGAATGTCCTTCCCGCCTGTGGTTTATCCGAGCACCCAGTTTAGGCACAAGGTCCCGCGGAATGCACACTCTGAGGAAAACCCAACTGGTGCTGCATAATGTGTGAAATACCCTATCCGTTCCTTCCTCAAATCCCCTTATCCTTTCCTTATTGTTGTGAAACAGGAAGGCCTATGCTTCCCCAGAACTTCCCCAATTTAAAAAAATGCCTTTTTAATTCTTATGAATGGGATGTTTCACATACTTAAAGCTCATCTAACCTTACTCCCCACCCGCTGCCTGCAGGCAGGCAGTCACAAAGCGTTTAGCTAAATGCAGTTGTAATAGCTAGGTATTCATATTACAAAGCAACCACAGTCTCTCTTGGCTACTTATGCTGCCCTAGAAAACCAGTCAGACAATAGTATTTCATTAAAACAGATGCATTCTTATCCTGCCTTCCCAAGCCTATTTATTTATCACTTGCCCTGGGTTAAAATTCTCCCCTCTGGATAAAAGAGTGGATTGGTGAAGCAGAGCAGGGGGAGTGGTGAACAGCTTTCCCCTTCCCCAATGTGGTGTAGTAGCCAGCCAGAGTTGTAGAGCAGGACTCGGGAAACTTGGGTTCAAATCCCTGCCTAATCATGGACACTTACTCTGAATGTGGAACTGGTAAAGACACTGCTAAAATATTTCACTTTCTTCAAAAGCTCAATTAGGATCACTATCAATGAGTTCTGACTTAACGGCATATAACATGAACCCCCCACGATGACCCTCCCTTCTGCCACGAGGAAGTGCCACATCAGCCATTCCAGAACACCCCACTGACACCACTTTCACTGCTCCCCTGCTAGAGATACTTGAACGGGTCATGATGACACATGCCTGATTACATCCTGTTCGGTCTACTATACTGAGCTTAGTTTGGGACCGCCGTTAAAAAGCATTGGGGAACTTAATCTGCTGTCTCTTTTTAACTGTCAGTTCAAGAGAATATGGGACTCCCTAGTCATGACAATTTAACTCATGTTAAAATTCAAAATGCTAGTTATAAGGTATAATAACTAGTTATAAGCTTCTAAGCTCCACATGGCTTGGGACCAGGTCACATTCCCCCACATGAGTCATCTTCTCCCATATGAGTCCACTCAACAACATCTAAGGAGGCTCTTTTCTCAGTCTTATCAGGGCGACACCTGTTCATAGAATCATAAAATCCCATGTCAATGCTTTTTCTTTCCTATAAAAAATAGTTTTTTTAACTGAAAAATCCTCTGGCATCCTCAGGTGGCCAAAATGTTATGTTTAAAAATATTTAAAATGCTTTTCAGCATTAATCTCTAGGTGGTGTGTGTGTGTGTGTGTGTGTGTGTGTTTTGTCATTACAGTCGTAATCGACCTTTCGTGACCCTCGCTAAAAAACATAGCAAAATCATGCCCTGCTACTCCTGGGGGGCCACAAGAACAATTCTGGAACGATTTTCTAATTTGGTGGGGCTGCATGTTGCCAACCCTGGCTCCCAGCCAAGGGACACTAGGCCGACTCCTTTTTTGCTACTACCATGTATCCAAATATTCCTGTCTATAAGACGCTCCTGCCCACTTTCCCAACCCAACATTACAGCTTTGCAACCACCTGGTTCTCTTCTTGGCTTACTTCCATGTATAAAACGACTCTCAATTTTTTGTTTAAAAATTTTAGACAAAAATATAGTCTTACGCACAGAAAAATACTGTAATCTGCTCTGCTATCAAAAGGAGTTAATTTCCTAGATGCCATTTCTGGGCACTCTTCTATTTGTTTTTGTTTTTTAAATTAACTGGGTTATATGTTTAATTTTCATCCCAGATTTGTTTTTAATTCTGTATTTCAGCATGGTTACCTAGGCATGTATACAAAGAAGAACAAAAGCATTTGAAATGTGCATGTATTGCAGGATGCTAAGGATGAAGATGGTGACTAGGAAATAAATACTAAAGAGAAGGAATAGAACCCAAGACAGTATAATATATATAGAATGCTGAAAGCTAGGACAGCTTGGATACATAATGGGAAATGAACAATACAGAATGCTACAAAATTATCATTCTAGATAAAGTAAATACAAAAAGATGTCTAGAAAGGAGAACAGCCTCTTAGCTGAATAACTTTGGAGTCCAGTTTCAATGCAATGCAACATCACTGCTCAGCAATCCTGGGTCATGAGGCAGAATTGCCATAACATCCAACCTCAAGGAGGCAAGGAATGGAAGCACACATCATTAGCCGCCTTGAATGCTTTTATTGGTGAAAACAGAGGCATGTTTGTATCATACAGAATGAGAAGTTGAACCAATAATGTGAGAATTGTGGCTAGATGGGACACACAGAGCTCGTGTTTAGCAAGGTTACAAAGCAAAGAACAGCAACATCTGGTTTTTTCATGTGTTATTGGACTACAGTTCCTACCATCCCTCTCCATTGTGTATGTTGGCTAGGAGTGCAGGACATGCAACAATGGGCTCAAGTTAAGAGAACCCAGCCTTTGCTTGAATATCAGGAAAAACTTCGTAACTGTTAAAGCAGTATGGCAATGGAACCAATTACCTCAAGAGGGGTGAATGCTGCTGCAACACTGGAGGCATTCAAGATAAATTTGGACAACCACCTGGCAGATATCCTTTGATTTGTGTTCCTGGCTGGAGCAGGGTGTTGGAATGAACCTCTTAATGAGTACCACTACTGAACTTCATATAGCAACTGCTTTTTGTTTTGAATCGCCTTTTGCCCTCCCCCCCCCAGTCACGTGGTCGCTGAAGCGATTCAGCATTCCGCACTTGGCGTTTTCTCATGAACTGGTTTCCCCGTCCGCACTTTGCTAAACCGCTTTTTGTTCTGATTTTGTCCGTCATCTGCTTCTATTTCGGAATTTTTTTTTAGGGTAACATCATGCCATTATTCTTCCATTCTAAGTAATGTAGCTAATTTTCCGCTTTTCTATCGGCAGGATAAGGCATACAAAGGGGAAATCCAGAAAAAAAGATTGCATGGTGTCCACAGTTTCAGCCAAATCGCTTCAAAAAGCAGTCTATTAATCATTTTTAAAAAAAACACCACCCCTGGTGACCGTCGCAAGAAAAACTGACACAGCGGCCAAAAAGGGGTGTGGCTAAGGGGGCTCTGTGGAAAAAGCGACTGGAAATGCGGTAAGTGATTTTTAAGGCGATTTGACTTTAAGCAAAAGGTGATTCAAAACCTAAGTGGGTGAAAGAGGAGAGTGGGAAAAATGGGCTGAAGCTTAACATAAAAAAAGCCTAAGATCATGGCCACCAGTCCCATCACCTCCTGGCAAATAGAAGGGGAAGAAATGGAAGCAATGACAGAGTTTGTCTTGTTGGGCTCCTTGATCACTGCAGATGGCGAATGGAGCAATGAAATTGAAAGATGCCTCCTTCTTGGGAGGAAAGCGATGGCAAACCTAGGCAGCATCTTAGAGAGCAGAGACATCACTTTGCTGACTGAGGTCCGGATAGTCAAACAAACTCCAGGAGGCAGTGGAGGACAGGAAGGCCTGGCGAGCTCTGGTCCATGGGGTCATGAAGAGTTGGATATGACTGAACACCTGAACAACAACAACAAAATAGGCCCCTTCCAACTTCACTAGCCAATGATTCTAAGATGGCTGAAAAATCTCTTACCTAAGCTTGACTCATATTAAAGCTATGTCAGATGCTGAAAATACTTAAACTTAATATGGTGCAATAGAAAAGTGTTCTTGGATGCAAATGATATGGTAGATTCTTTCTGGATATGTCATCTTACCACCGGAATAATCCGTATGAACTTCCCAAGAGTGAGAAGCCACACTGTGAGGTGCCTGAGTTCAGAAAACAAGACTGAACTTGCAATGTAGGGAAAGTCAGATTACTCATTCTTGCAAACCTTAAATTATGGGGAGGATCCTATATTGTACCCTGTGCTAGTCTAGCGAGATCAAAGCTGGTGGCTTCTTAATTGCTTGTATTTCGGGAAACAGCAACAGCCAAGCTGCTGGATCAAAACCCGGAAAAGGTTTCCCAACTTCCTTATACCTAGCAAATCTTGACCAAGATTGCTAACTGGGCTGAGCAACCACCTCCAAAGATTTTCTTCATTGAAAAAAAGGATGAACTCCTTCTCTCTCCTAGCGAGCATACTGAATATGTGAAATAGGGAATGCCTAAAAAACGATCTCATTATTTCCAGACCAGTGGCTAATTACGTGAGGCTGTCTTCCCAAAGTGCTGAGAATACACCAATCAACTCAGTTTTGACAAACAGTTACAGGATGACGAGAGAAGCTGCGCGTACAGCCTCCTAATGAAGAGCAAACCTTCATTACAAACATGTCAGAACTGAACCAAATAATCAGTCACATAGAGCTGCAAACTAAAACTTCCCGAGATGTATTTCTGCTTTGTTTACTAAAACTTGGGTTCCTTACAGTGCCGCCGCCCCAGCTCTGGCTGGTTAGGCTAGTTTGGGGGTTTCCAAACTTCACCCCCCCCTGATGTTTTGGACCACAACTCCCGGAATTCCAAGCCTGTATTGCCAATGACAAAGGACTGTGGGAGTTGTGGGCCACAACATCTGGAGGGCCGAAGTTTGGACATCACTGTAGTTCTTCTTCTCCTTCCCTCAGGAAGAACAGTGAGAGAGAGATGAACAGGTGAACACAGGTCGCTTTGCTACACATGGAGGATTATTCCCTTCTGGGATGGGTCATGCAACTGCTCCTCATCCAACACAAAGAGCTTGGAAGCATTTATGTTTGGGGAGAACAGCTCCCAGAGCCCCCCAGCTAATGAGGCAAGTGGTACAAATTATGCAATTAATCTTCTGGTTTAAAAGGATACAGAGGCCTACTGCATTATTTGTTAATTAACTATATGATGCACACTAGTGGCCTCTCTCTCTGTTCAAGGTTGAGATGACTCTGCCCGAGACATCGCATGGAGTCAGTGGCATAGCAAGGTTTTGGGGTGCCTGGGGACAAAGTTGTTTTGTGCCCCCTGGCCCTCCCCAACCCCATCGCATCAACCCAGCAAGGGGGGGGCAATCCTGAAGGTGTAGGGTGGGCGTGGGGCAGGTGGGCGCATGGGTGGGTAGGCATGTGTGCATGCCCACATGTTAGTGTGCCCGCGCCTTACCTCTCCCACGGTGGTGGTGGCAATGAAGAGTTGGAGCAGGAGGAGGAGGAGGACGCCACAGCCACTGTGCTCGCACGCCTGCCTTCCTATTTGCTTTGTTTGCTTTGCTACTCACCTGGTGTGCAGCAGCGGGAGAGCGCAGGGCTTCCTCCTCCTCCACCCCTTCAGACGCCCCCAGATTTCTGCACCCGGGGCAGATGTACCCTTCTCCCCCCCCCCCCACAGATACGCCCCTGCATGGAGTGCCTACTCACTCTTCCATGTGTTTAGCCAGACCAGAGAATAGGATTGTCAAGGGATAAAGCCCAAACTGTTGCCAAAAGGACCCAGGGTCTAACAACAGGTGTGCCAGGTAGACTTTCACTTTTCTGTCCAACTCCATACAGGCCAGGTGGCCACAGACAGGATGTTTCTATGATTCTATGAAAACAAGGTATAATCATGACCCCTGGTTCTCTAAGGACCACTTTAAAAATAGAGTTACAAGCAAGCAACTTGTCCTTTTATGAGGTTTTGGGTGGAAACCATTAACAACAATAAGTGGAAAAGCTAGAATTAGTATCCAGGTTTCCTTGAATGACGTATGTACGTACACAGTGTAAAGAAATAGGTTTACAACAGAAGGAGGGGAAAGGAAACAAGATACACTGCAAAACAGAATGACACTGAAAAGGCATATAACCTGCAGAAAGTGAGAAAGCTAAGATAAGCGTAGATTATTATATTATTAATTATAGAGACCATACAAGACAACAAGCTTAGGACCAAACAAAGCAACAGAAGCAACGCCAAATGTGAGACAAGAGGCAAAGGCTGCTTTTACAACAAAGAAACTTGTTCACCACAACAAACCAAATTGGTCTGAGGCATCAATGCCAGAATTGCTTGCACTTTGCTATACAGTACTTGCTTATCCCTCCAGGAACTCGGCTGAAAGCAGCTGCTGTAATGAGCAAGGCTCTCTTAACCTTGGAAAAACAAAACAAAGATTATGCAGGTGGTTCTACACAGCGATATAAGCTCATTCTGCCAGAAAATGGATTCTGCAAAGAGGCACAATAAAAGACCTTCATTTTATCACAGGGACCATCCCAAACCTGCCCTGTTGCCTTCTGGAGTTGCCTCTGGAGAGAAGTCAGTCAGAAACTTCAACACAGCTTCCAAGAGGCTGCACCCATGTTGCTAACTGGAGCTGCTTGTTATGGGTAAGCTCATCAGGACTCAAAGACCATAATTCTCCATTCTGGGAGTTCTCCTTACCTTCCAGATTCCTGATAGAACCTAAATGTGACACACCTGGGAGAAAGGCCTACACTGGAAAGATCTGAGGTGAAACTAAACTCCACCCAAGTTTCTGGTGCCTGCTACAGTACTAGCTGGGAGCTTTCTTTCTGGGTAGGATACACAGGTGGAGCTTTAAGGTAGGTAGAACTCCCAGAATGCAGAACCATGGCATTATGGTAGAGAAAAATCCCCAAATCTCATACTACTTACAGTAATTATAGAAATCTGTTCCACTGACAACAGCTTCCCTGGCGGCTATGGGTCCATTTCCAGACACAATTCATGTATCTTCTTGGGGGAGAAAAGTGGGACAGAAATATTTTAAATAAATTAATGAAATAAATTCTGGGAAATTCCATCCTAGAACACCCAGGTTCCCCAAGGGTGAGAATGGCAGTATTTAGACAACAGCTGAGATGCAAAGCTCTTTTAAAAGTCCACACTCTCCGCACCAAGCGACAGAAAGGGATGCATAGTACGATGGTTGCCCTGTCCGAACATGCCGTGACTCTCCTTGCTAGTAATACCATCCTTAACAGAGTAAATAATATTCTTAGGGCCTTTTCACATGACCCCTAAGATCCGCTGGCCACTTAAATTCAGACCAGAGATCTTGGGGGTTCGTTGCTCTTCCTGCGTACCCACCCCTCCGCACTTCCTTGCTCCTGTCTGCGTGAGGGGAGGGAGAAAAAAAGGGACAAAGGAATGCAGGCTCACCTCCGTCCAAGCCACCCCGAGCCCGAGCCCGTTGTCGTCCTGATTCCTTCTCTTAAAGGGGCGGGAGGCAAAAAAAACAACAAACAGAAGTGAGGAGAGCCCGGCACTCTAGGTTACATCCGGATCTGGGATTTTTCACCCTCTGAGAGCAGGTACCTGAAAAGTGTGCTGGGACGCGCTTAGGTGGGCGTGGTCGCACTTAATTTTCTGTAAACTCCGGAGCTGGTGGGGAAACAATTTTAAGCTCCGGAGCTGGGAGCCATCTGCGGCGGAGTTTAGGGGTCGTGTACAAATACCCTTAGAATAAAAGCAGTGGCTGTGAGAGGCAACCAGTGCAAGGGCAGGAATCCCCCCCAACCAATATACAACACAGTTTTAAAATGAATTAAAAGTTTTCCCAAGAGGACACACACACTGACCCCCCCAAGCCACATGACTACCATGTGACTTGAAACCGGATTTAAAAAACCCAATCCATTACCTGGTTTATTTAACAGTCTAACAGTGCCATAAGGTTAATACAGAACATATGGAACAAACGTCTGTAGAAATGTACTTGAACAAGAGAGCTGAACATCAAAGTAAAGCTTTGGTCAAGAATGAAATAGGAAGAGTGGAACCTAATTGTGGGGATATTTGCATTTTAATTTTCATGCGCAAAACAGCACCCCTCACTTTCCTTCACAAAGAGGCAATCAAAGAAATCTGATTAGTGGCAGATTTCAAAAAGGAACAATGCCTTGCCACTGAATATCATTTCCCCCCCTTTCAACGTGTTGTGGCAAATGCTATCTTTTGAGTTAAGGATTATATTATCTTTCAAGTTAAGGATTATATTATCATTTTTAGAGTTAGGGATTTGATTATTTTAAAAAACCAAGGAAAGTAGGTCAGGCGAATTTACCTTCTAACCTAATAGAAGCTGCAATCCTCCTTGAAAATCTTTAAGAAGGGAGACGGCACCCTTTCAAAACAGCAGAAGCTGAAAAATAAAAACCAAGCAAAATCACCAGGACTTAGAGAAAAGCTGAAATAACTTGTTCTGCTTCTTTACCCAATATGTCATTATCAACTCTGTTGGACAGACTGTTCCTAAATGACAGTTTGGATGAGGAGGACTTCTTCTGATCTGCAAAAGGATATGAAGATTGCGGAGAGGGGACACTGACAGACCAGTGTTAGAAAAGAAACTCTAAAACAGTGTATAGATATAGATGGAAACAGGTGTAACATTTTCAGAGCAGTGGAAACTGCTAGAGAGCTCCCATAGCCAGCAGTACACTTGGGGTAAAGGCCCAGGTCCCAGTTCAATGTATCGAGCAAAAGAAATCCCAGATCCTGGTATTAAGACTACAATTCCCAGCATTCATCACCACCGGCTTCCCTCAGCTGGAGCTGAGGAAAGTTGCATTCCAACAACAACTGGAGGGCCACAGGTTGCCCCCCCCCAACTTGAAATACTGTATTTTTAAGTCTATAAGATGCCCCATGTATAAAACAATCCCCACTTTCCAGCCCAAAATAACAGTTTGTCTACTGTGTAGTTCTCTCATTGGCATACTTCTGTGTATAAGACGACCCTAACAGTTTTAGTAAAAAATATAGTTTTATACATGGAAAAATACAGTAGGTAGATTCTCTCATCACATAGAGCTGTTAAGTGTATGTCTCTTTCTGTCTTTTGATAAGCCCTGAAAATTCACCTCTGAAAGATTCCAGCTTGAACACTGTGACAGTAAGTTGTGGAGAGCTCTTCTATCCCATAACGTCAGCAACTGAGGTCCCCTTTCAATCCCTGGCAGTTTTGCCATTGTCTCTTACTCAGGCAATGTCAAAAAGATATATAATGAATATTTACAAATGTTCTCATCTTGAGACAAGAAATTGTGTCTCAACATGGCACGACACCGTGCTGAAACAACTGTCAACTTTCAGTCCTTCATGAGAGCAAAAGGTACAGTACATTTTCCCGATCAGTGGCTGGCTCACCAAGGAACACTATTTGCATACAAAACCTTGCATTTTGTGTAGAACACAAGGCTTTGTTTAAAATACATGAAATTTTACACACAAGTCCCACGGTGAAAAAAAATCTATCAGAGTGCTGTAATTGGTTCTGTTGTAATTATGTTACATGTTCTTCATTGTAATTCTTAATACTGTACAGGCAAAACAACAACTGCTTTAGGAGAATGTTCATATTTCATTCTATTACAGAGGAAACCACAGAGAGTGCAGACAGAAGAGGCATGCGGAACAACAGATAAAGGGTGACTAAACGTACGTAGATATGAGACTAAATCATTTGGGATGTAGACATGAGTTCTCTATCAAATGTAAAGAGTTGCAGACCACATGGGAGCCTTCCTGCAGATGTCTGTACTGTGCATAAAGGAACAATAATGTAGGGCTAGTCAGCATAGCACTGGTCTTCCTTGTGCAGTCATTGGTAAATGGGAGAGAAATATATGAAGAGGACTAAAGACTGAGAGTTGGAAAGAGCTTCATACAAATAAAGAGGTGGAAAAGGGAAAAAAACTATATACAGTGGTGCCTCGGATAACAACTGCCCCGGATAACAAATAATTCGGATAACAACTGCAAATTTCTGGGTATAGGGCTGCCTCTGATAACAAATTTTCCCGATGGGCTGCCTCGGATAACGAATCGCAATTTCTAGGTATAGGTCTGCCTTGGAGAACGAATTTTCTCTATGGGCTGCCTTGGATAACGAATCTTCCTATGGGCTGCCTCGAATAACGAATTTTCCCTATTGACTGCCTCAGATAATGAATTTCCAGCATGCATCAGTAAAAACGTTATCCCAGGTGAAATTGCATCTGTACCTTTAAAGTGCACTTTTTAAAGAGTTTTGAGCAAAAACCAGGTGTCTGTGCCTTTTTCCTAGGCTCCAGAATGGATTAAACAGTTTCCCATTCATTCCTATGGGAAGCTGCATTTCGGATAACGACGTGTTTCGGATAACAACTAACCTCGGAGAACGAATTACCGTTGTTATCCAAGGCACCACTGTATTTTATTTTCAGGGCAATTTAACACTTAATCTTGGTTCAATCCAGCAGAATTTCCAGACAGCTTTTACCACAGGTTACACACATTAAAAAAACATGGGTACAAGACAGTAAGCGACACATTATACAAAAATTAGTATGAGGAGCTAAAAGCTAGAAAGGCTTTAAAAATAATACTTTCAATATTTCAATGTCAGGTTTGGTCCCTATAGAAGGAATTCTGGGAGTCACTAACAGAAAAGTCCTTTCTCTGGCTACCACCTGCCCTATTTCTAAGAGCAGAGAGATCTGGAAAAGAGCCATCAAAAGGAAGGCAGCCTTAAGATATCTGGACGATGAATTTGAAATGCTAATAAAAACATTTTGAACTGTACTTAAAAATAAACTGGAAGCCTATGCAGGTGTCTTTTTTGTTTTGTTTGCTTGCTTTTATTTTGTTTTTTTACATTAGTGGGGTATCTTCTCAATACCTAGTACATTTTTGTACCAAGTGCAGCTTCCAAAATAGTTCTTAGAAACACCCCTACATACAATACAATGGTCCAAATAGATATTGTTAATATACTGCACTATACAACATACAATGTAAGATGAGCTTGTGCTCAGAAAAAGAAATGCCGTTTAGCTCTTACGGGAACTCTCCTAATTATGTGCTAACAGTATTGTTTAGTTCAGCCTCAAGCTAGTAGAAGATTTTTTGCTGATGTTAAAAATGCTACTTAGGTTTCTATAGACACTTAGTATTGCTCAACTACAAATTTAGGTGTAATGCAGTGGATGGGCACATATACTGGACACCAACATTGTGGCCATCTTATCTCAACTGAACTTCAGTTCATTGGATATACGGGTTTAGGAAAAGAGGTTGAGGACTATGGGCGCTTTTACATGACCCCTAAAATCCGAGGCAAAGGGCTCCCAGATGCGGAACTTAAAATTGTTTTCCCACCAGCTCCAGACTTTAAAAAAAAAAGTACGACCACGCCCACTTAAGTGCGTCCCAGCGCATTTTTCAAGTACCTGGTGTCCGAAGGTGAAAAGTTGCTGATGCGGATTGCAAAGCAGTCCTCGCCTTCTGTTTTTTTGTTTTTTTGTTTTGCCCCCCGCCCCTTTAAGAGACTGGAATGCTTCCCCGGGGCAGCTCCAGACGGCAGAGCAGAGGTGAGCCTGCATTCTTTTCTCCCTTTTTTTTCTCCCTACCCTCATGCAGACAGGAGCAAGGGAGTGTGGAGGGGTGGCAACACAGCAAGAGGAGCAAACCCCCAAGATTTCTGGTCCGAATTTAAGTTGCCAGTGGATCTTAGGGGTCTTGCAAAAGCACCCTAAGAAACCATCGGTAGAAATGAGGAAATCATTTACAACAGCAGTAAATAATGTAAATACTGGTTGAATCTTTGCTGTTCGGCAAGATACAGAGACAAAATTAAAACTAAGCCCAAGTCCATCTCAAGCTAAGGCTCAAACACACCAGTGAAATCCTGACATTCCATCATGGGATGGTTTAGTCTTGACAATGTGTGGGCTGGACAGCAGGTCCTCAAAGAATGAGGATAAAATGTAACAGGAAAATCGGGAAGCAAGTCTGACTATAGAGGCTTAAAGAGGCATAGGACCGAAGCATAAGGAGTTGATAAAAATGTAAACTGTACCTCATTTATCTCTAATATGAGAAACATCAAACTATGCAGATGACACCACCTTACTGGCAGAAAGGAGCAATGACTTGAAATGATTTTTGGTGAAAAAGAAAGAAGTGCCCAAGGAGGATTGCAGTTAAATGTTAAGAAGGACAAAAGCACAACTACAGAAGTACTACACAGCTTTAACAATAACAATGGAGAAATTGAAATAATTAAACATTTTGCATACTTTGGAAATCGGAAAAAGACAATAATGCTGGGAAAGGCTGAAAGCAGCAGGGAAAGTGGAAGACCAAATACAAGGTGGACTGACTCCCTAAAGGAGTGGTGGCGAACCTTCGGCACTCTAGATGTTTTGGACCACAACTCCCACAGTCCTTTTTCACTGGGAATCTAGGCTCGGAATTCTGGGAGTTGAACTAGTCCTCTGGACCTGTTCAAGGTTTCAGCCAACCCATGTCTTTAAAGCTGGAAGGTTCTATTTCTGTTGCCACTGTTTAAAGGTGGCGACTGATAGTCATTAATATGGGATGATCACCAGCCATCAAGGATCCGGGTGATCGCTGCCAATCTGCCTACGAAATACACTCACCCCCTCCCTATCCCTTGTGACAGAGGCTGCATCCAAGTTAATCCAGTGGCAGGAAAAGCCACAAGAAACATAATTTTTTCCATGCGACCCTTCAAAGCAGCATTCCACAACAGGGTGCCTTCCAGTTGCCGAATTGCCATCATTTTCAAGCAGCATGCCTCTGAATATGGAGAACATAAGAACATAAGAAAAGCTATGCTGGATCAGGCCAAAGGCCCATCTAGTCCAGCTTCCTGTATCTCACAGTGGCCCCGCCAAATTAATCTTGGAACGAATGAGACTAGAGATCTGTCTCCTGATACCACTCCCCTGCACCTGGTCCTTGAAGTACCTCGGTTTTAAGCCTGGCGATTACACATCTCCATCATGGTTTATAACCTGTGATGGACTTTTCCTCCAGGAATCTGTCCAATCCCCTTTTGAAGGCATCCAGGCCAGATGTCACCACCACATCCTGTGGCAGGGAGTTCCACAGACTAACAACACACTGGGTGAAAAAATATTTGTCTGTTCTACATATTTATCTACATATTTATCATATAATCAGCGCTTAGAGAGAGGGGGAGAGAGAGAGAGGGAGTGAGAATATTTTTTGGACTACAAACCCCAGAATTCTGGGAGGGGTAGTCCTCCCAAAGTAACTTCTCCAACCCCCGTTCATTTTACATTTACACGGTAGACTTTGGATCGAAAAGGGCAGCCACTGTGGCAAGGGGGCGGGAAGGCAAGTACTGTATCCTTCTCCGGCCACCCAGAGAGAACCGAGCTTCTTGAAAGAGTCTCTCTGGGTGAATTAAGAGCCCTTCTCCTTGCGCCATGTCTTCTGCTGGCCTCTCTGTTCCACTGGCAGAGTCTCCGCTCCGGCTGCTCTGCTTTTTGAAGGGTCCCAAATGGAAAGCAGATGGTCTGTGCTGTCTTGGAGATGTGCCTCGATTCAGGCTGAAGGAAATGCGCTTGGACATATTCTTGGTGCCGGTGCAGAGAAAGAGTGGCGGGGAGGAACGGGACAGGAGGCTCCAGGACAAGTCTGCTGCCTGGTGGTGTGGGAGATGCCTGATATAGCCAGCACAACGGATCATAGAGAAGCCAGTACGGCGGGGGCGGGGGGTGAACCTCAGTCAAAAATTACACGCAGAGAACCTAGAAAATGTGCTTTTGGGGGGCTACAGTGAGGAAACTCCAGCGGCCAAGGTGGCTAGCTGAGAAATTCTGGAAGTTTTAATCCAAGAAGCGTCTCCCCCCCCCCCATATATATGAACAGGGGAAATGTAGAGGGCTCTTTTTAAGCAGGCTGCCAGGAATACAAGAAGCCTCAAAGACCAGGACACTTTTTGGGGATTTATGCCCTATAGGTTGATCATGGGTACACCTTTGGATTGGGGCTAAATGTATGGCTCCGTGCATTTGTTTGCATGTCATTTTAAAAGACCGAGGGGAAGTAATCTGACATTTGCAGTTTCTTGCCCACAATGGAAAACCAAATAATATGCCCATGCTTTCTATAACCAGATTATAATTAATTAATTAATTAATTAATTAATTAATTAATTAATTAATTAATTAATTAATTAATACATACATACATACATACATACATACATACATACATACATACATA
>JAHTLZ010000195.1:9937042-9997211 GCA_023846285.1 Phrynocephalus versicolor
GGTCCGGGGATTGAGGATCATAAAAAATGTTGGTAAAGTGATCCTTCAATATTTTAGGACTATTTTAGGATTTCCCTTAAACAAAGGAGAGTTGATTTCTTTGGCCTTACTGTAATCACCGGAGTCTGCTGCGTTGTGGTTTAAATTCTCAGGGCTATGTACTGTCTCACATGTAGGCCCGAGGAGCGAGGATTCGAGATCTGAACAGGAAGGCTGGGTTGTAGATATAAAGATTGGTGAAACACCTAGGCCTTCCAAAATCCCCCCAGACTCACCATTATCCAGTAATGTTTCCAGGCTCATCTCTGCATGGTGCCAATGAAATACAGTCTAGAAAATTAATCTGCTAATTAATTGAAACATTATCTGTCTCTCTCTCTCTCTGTGAAGCACAGCCTTATCTGTGTGATGCAGTCTTGAACACATCTACTCAGAAGCAAGCCTTACTGACCTCATTACTGTACTCCTAAGGACGGTAAGTACTGTATTGGAATATGGCCCTATTTATTGACATGCCAGGGGCACCTGAACACAGGGGCTAAGGACCAGAGTGTCCCATTCCGCCATCCCCGCACCCGATCCGCTTCCCTATACCCAGTCATCTACGATGGGGGCTCCTGCATGGCAGCCTCTCAGGAAACTAGGTCAATCTTCTGAGCATGCCTGGTGGGCTGGCCTCTTCAAAGCATTCTCTTATCTCATTGGCTCCCAAACGTTTGGGAAACATGGACTTTTTATTGTTATTATTATTATTGAGACATCCTCCTCACCTGCTTTACCATTACCCACCCCACCCCCCAATAATAGAACATCCAATTCCAACTTATAGGTACCTCAATAGGGCTTTCAAAGATATTTATTATTTGTATTTAAGATATATTTACTCCACATTTCTCCTTGAAAAGGAGCTAAGGCTTACAACACTGAAGGCCAATAGATAGAGAGACAGACCAACAAACAGACCGACTGACCGACAGACAGACAGACCGACAGACAGACAGACAGAGTTGGAGACAATGAGTAACAACGGTTGTTAACTGTTGTTAACTGATATAATATTTAAAGGTAATCTGGAAGTGGAGTCATGGCAACTGCACGTCTTTTCTTGAGAGATCGAAATGTTTCGCTACTCATCCAAGCAGCTTTGTCAATCGACTGATGAAGCTGCTTGGATGAGTAGTGAAACATTTCAATCTCTCAAGAAACGAAATCCAGTTGCCGTGACTCAATTTCCAGATAACCTCACCTGGATGACTGAGAATCTTCACAGACATATTTAAAGCTAAGGAACAATGAATGTGAAGAGGCATCTTCCATTTTACAAAAATTATTTTATATTATTAAAAGCAGTATTAATGCCAAGAACGGTAAGTAAACAAATAAAGGGGAACAAAAGCCACTCTAAGAGACATTATCCAAAAAATAGAAAGCACAAGTTATAGTACTATTAATCCAGTCCAAGCAGTAATGCATGGCAATCCATCACAAAATAGTTGGCTAATTACTGAGGAGAAATGTCTTTGCCTGCTTGTGGAAGGACAGCAAAGATAGGCCAGGTCTGGCTTCATGTGGGAGATTGTTCCACAATCTGAGACTGTCAACAAATAAGCCTCTATCTTTGTATACTCATCAGACATTCATGTGTAGGTGGGGGAACCGAGAGGAAGGCCTCTTCAAATAATCTTAGCATTCATAATGCTCCTAATGGGGGATACAATCTTTGAGATAGCTTAGTCCTAGGCCATTTAGGGCTTTATACGTTAAAGCCAACACTTTGAATTATGCCCAGTAAATGACTGGCAGCCAGTAGTAGCTGAGATATTTAAGGAATGGTTTTACCAGTTCAGCACCTACCCGACAAGTTTCCATGGCTAAGTAGGAATTTGAACGCAAGCCTTTTGCATTCCACTCAACCATGGAAATCCACTGGGGATGTGGTTCAACCACGAAGCTTGAACCACTTAAAGTCCTATTAGGGTCCCTTAAACCAGTCCTGACTTGATGACATATAACACACTCTATAAAATGAAGCTGCTGTAGGTTTACAGATGTCCGCAAATGCCCTGAAGTCCTGTGCGACATCAAATCCCCAACTTCAATTATTTTTCCTGGAGATCTTTTCATAAAGTAAATTGCCCCTAAACTAGCATGGAACAAAGATCTCTTGTTATGTGCTGTGTTTATAAAATTGGCGATGATCGATAGAATTTCCCTGATTTTTTAAAAGAAAATATATCGTGACAGTGTTTTGGAGAAAAATATACAAAAACGAATCATTAATTGTGGATTTGTGTACAGATAAATAGGTGTGTCACACTCTTTTCAGAAAGGCTTACTTCTAAGTATGCCTGCACAGGATTCCAACACACCCAATTCAATTTCTTTGCCAATCTCATGCCGTGATTCCTTTAGCCCTCATGCTTCCTTGAGTTGACAAATTCCTACAGTTGCTATAATTGCATTTAATGGGGCAGGAAACCCTTAATAAATTTGGAACGATTGATCCTAAGACAGTTTCACTAGCCGGGTGATTCTCAGTGGTTTGGGTATCTGTCTGTGGAGTCAAAAGCTGGGAGTTCAACATTTCACTTTGCATTCCTAAAGAGCCAGCCTCTGTGGCCTTTGACAAGACACATAGTCCCAGTTTAACCACTTCTATATACAGTGGTCCCCCACCATTTCAGTGGCCCCTGCCACGGCTGTCCCGGTAGATCATGGAACCAAAGTATATGAAAGGCAAGGCCCCCCGGGGCAAGCTGCATGGGCCTGTCTGGGGCCTCCTACACTTACCCTAGGCCTGGTGCTGCCCCCAAGTGGGCCTCCGACGGGCTTCCCAGGCCTGTCGGTGGCTCCTGAAATGGTTTCCGGCAATCTGGAAGTCACAGTTTTCGGAAAGCACTAACGGGTCATCGGAAACCACTTCTGGGACTTCCAACAGGCGCGGGAAGCCCGTCGGAGGCCAATTTGGGGTAGCGCCAGGAGAAGGTAAGTCTAGGAAGCCCCGAACATGGTATCAATCAACATAACCATCATTCAAATCCATTTTGTGTACAAAACAAAATAGGTAAATAATCCATCCAAATGGAAACTGTAGCTGAGAAAGCAGAAGACTGCGACTTGATAGGGCAGCAAGGAAGAAATTAGAAAGATACTCAGGTGCGGTCGGCTACAAAGTCAGCGGCTCAACGGTTCAAATCCCGTGTGCCACGCAGCGGAGTGAACTCCCGCTGTTAGCCCCAGCTCCTGCCAACCTAGCAGTTCGAAAGCATGTAAATGCACGTAAGATAAAGAGGTACCGTCGTAAAAAGCAGGAAGGTAAAAACAGTGTTACCTTGCGGCCATGCCGGCCACGTGGCCACAGACTTGCACAACACTGGCTCTTTGGCTTGAATACAGAGATGAGCACCGCCTCTAGAATCGGACACAACTAGCACGCATATGCAGGGGGGACCTTTACCTTTACAGGTGTAGGGATGTGTTACTGGTAGAGACGGCATGAACTATGGTTTGGCAGTTTGCTTGCGCAACTATTCTATGGGCATCCTGGCTTCCCTTGCCTCACCTCCTTCAAGGGGTGCTCACTCAAAATGCAGCACCACAGCTTCCTAGCCCTGTTTCTCCTGACAAGTGCCCACTGAGAAGCCGCACCCAGAAGAGCTGGGACTGGGAAGCTGCACCGCTGCTTCTGAGTGAGAGCCAATTGGAGGAGACAGGGCTGGGAAGCCAGTGTGCTCACATGATAGCTGTGAAACTCAACTGCCCAACAGTGGTTCAAGCCCCTCTCTAGTCACTGGAGACCAAGCCAGGATAATTCACAAAAAAATGATTAGTCTGAGATATGGTGCTAGAGGAGAGCTTGACAGATACTTCGGACTATTAGAAAAAACAAACAAGTGTGTCCTTTAGCAATTCATTTATGAACTATCTCTGGAGGAAATTATGCAACTGAGGCTGTCCTACTTTTGACACATCATGATTTTTTTTGTTTTGTTTTAAAATTTGGCATCACTTTAGACATCAGCAGATGTACTTAATAAATTCTTGCACACTACATGGGACTCGTTTGATTTCTTCCTCAATTTCCTCAAGTTTGTTGTCCTTGTTCTTGATCTTAGCATAAATATGCTCAGTTTTGTGCATTTCTACAAGATGGCCATTACTGAATGCATCAATAGTATCACATCAACTTTGCCTGGTAGTAAAAACTATAACACTGGATGTGCTGTTTGTATCTTTGTGAGCCATCAACCTAACCTGTTATGCTTGCAGTATGTTTGTGTGTCTAGCTTTACTAAAGGAAAAATGCATGATTGTTGCACAGAGATAGAATACTTTCTGAAAGCTACAAGGCTACTCTGGGTGGGTGGCCTCCATTTGATATCCAACTCTCATGCTGGAAACAAGACATTTCAAGATCTGAAGCACTGCCGAGATACTGCCTCGCAATGCGGAGAAAGCCAGCCTTTGCTAAATGGAATGGCAATAGAAGAGTGTCATTCCGTACCTAGTTTCACGTTCCTGGCCAAATCAATGAAGTTAGAGGTCTATAATGCCCATCTCATACTCCTCCCTTTAGATATTTCAAGCAGCTTCTGTGAAGCTTTTGGTAAAGAAGTTTTATGTAATGACATCTAGGCAAAAAGAATGAACTGCACAGATATAGGAAGGGAAATACCTGGCTGGAAAATAGTACATGTGAAAGGGATCTGGGTGTCTTGGTGGACCACAAATTGAACATGAGTCAGCCGTGTGACTCAGTGGCCAAGAAAGCCAATGCAATTTTTGGTTGCATCAACAAGAACATAGTGTCCAGATCAAGGGAAGTGATAGCGACTACTCTATTCTGCTCTGGTCAGACCCCACCTAGAGTACTGTATCCATTTCTTTGCACCTCAATTTAAAAAGGATGTTGACAACCTCGAACGTGTACAGATGAGAGTGACCAGGATGGTTGAAGGTCTGGAAGAAATGTCTTACGAGGAATGGCTTAGGGAGCTGGGAATATTTAGCCTTTCAAAAAGATGGTTGAGAAGGGATATGATAGCTATGTTTAAATATTTGAAAGGATGTCATATTGAAGAGGGAACTTATTTGTTTTCTATGGCTTCAGAGACTAGGACTCAGGGCAATGGTTTCAAACTACAGGAAAAGAGATTCCATTTGAGCATTAGGAAGAACTTCATGACAGTTAGAGCTGTTCGACAGTGGAATATGCTGCCACAAAGGGCAGTGGTGTCTCCTTCTTTGGAGGTTTTTAAGCAGAGGCTGGTTGGGGGTTCCTGCATGGCAGGGGGCTGGGCTGGTTGGCCCTTGAGGTCTCTTCCAACTCTACGATACTGATTCTATGATTCTATGACCATTTCTAAGACCTTAGCTTTGATTACTTAATCATCCCCACCTCAAATTATCTCAAACCAGTGGCTTATGGAAAAGCTGGACTAGGAGTGTGTTGTCCCGCTACCTTACCCCGATTTGGTTAAAAATGGGGCTGTGAGAGAAATCTCCTTATACCAGCATGCATGAAGGCATACAGTTTCAACATTTCTACTACAAACCTTGAGCTTTTGTATGCCTCTGAGGATTCCATCTTGTCGGCTGGTACTGTCCTTTACAGTTGCTTTATCCAACTGAGATTTCAGCCTTGTCTCTACTCTGACAGACCTGTCACTCAGGATTCCCAAACCTCAAGGCTAGTGTTTATTTGTGAAGTTGTAACTTCCATAGATATTTTTTTTCCAGAAGGTCTTTGAAGTTTTGGACTTTAAAAAAAAAAGAAATCTTTCTCTGTTCAGAGTCTTAGGTGGTTACTTCAAGTCCTTCTTTGTTCCGTGACTAGTTTTGTACTGTGGCAGCATTGGTCGCGATCACATGGTTTTGTCCCTGTTTCAATGTTCCCATGATCGTAATAACTTGTCTCGTGACAAGTGTTACCTCATGGTCTTGTACTGTGACAAATACTGAATTTGTCTAGCTTCCTGATTCCTTTTTTTTGGGGGGGGGACTTAAAATTATTTTTCGATATTTCATTCTGAAAAGTCAAAATAAAATTTAAAAACCCTGGACACAGTTTTCTGAGAGAAATGAAAGTTTTGTTGCATGACAGTTGTTACTATACTGTGTCTTCTCTCGGAACAGAAAGCGGGAACAAAGAGTGACAAGGGAAAACCCTACCCCAGCACCAGGTACAGATTTGTCACACTTAGCAACCGTTCTGGGGGCGTGGTCAAGACAAATTTCAGTAGTTGTGCAATGGACATGAAGTAACATTTTTGTACCACTCTTAAGTGCAACAATAACAGAGACAAAGCGGACGTGAAGTAACTTCCTGAGAGAAGACCTTCGGCTCCCTCTCTGCTTATGAAGACAAAGGGATGAATAAAAACAGATAATATTTATCCATTCATATTTGTCGGGTCTCTGGACCTTACAAATAGGAAGTACAAAACTAGACTAGGTGATAACTTTAGAAAAATAATAATAAAGTTGCTAATATTTTGAGGGCAACTCAACGAAGTTCTGGGCCTCAACTAAGAAACTACCTCACATTTTTTTTCTTCATCTTGCCAAGAACTTTACATCTAAGAACTAGCTCCTAGCAATTCCATCTTTTGCCATGCTTGAACTTTTGGTACAGCTCTGAGGAAGAAGGTGTTGCCCTCGAAATATTAGCAACTTTTTGTTATTTTACTAGTAGCCTAAAAGTATCACCTAGTCTAGTTTTGTATTTGGTTTTTGTGATGGCTACATGGCTCCCTAACATGTTTTGCTTAAACTGGAAATAGGAAGTAGTGAATAGTCAACGAATCAGCAATATTTGTTGAATATCACTATTTGTTTTTTATTAATCCCTACCTCTACTCTGGAGCTATCCTCAGTACTTGATGTGAGTGTCCATGCTCCTCTATAGAAGTTCTGTAGCTCCTAATTTCACCCTCGGTGCCAGGTTTTTGCCCAGCTCTCAAGCTAACAACAAAAACCACCATTGACTTCAAGCAGAATGAAAACTTCATCACTACCACCACCACGCATCTACATAAAGAATTAACCTCAGATGCAACTGTGCCAAGATTCCTATGGAGAACTTTGTGGCTCATTTTACACAAAACAATGAACAACTGCAGTGACAAGACCAACAGATCAAGGGAACACTACATGGTAGCAGAACTTGGGAATGAGGAGCAGCAGGGGGAGCATTAACTGTTAACCTCACCCTTCAGGAATGTCTAAATCCCAACCAGCACTAATTAGATCTACCACTGGCAAACTTCGCTCCACATGGGCACACAAACAAAACAGAACTTTTCAGTGAGTGAATCCATATACACCCATTTGGTGGCCATTCCGAAATTTCTCATGGATTTTCGCTTTTTCGTGCACCGCTCTGTCCTCAGTGGTGCCCGCAACAGATATCTGAAAATGCTCTGTAGGTGTCTAGCTAATGGCTTCTCTCCAAAGATGTCATACCTTCAGTGAAGGGGATTCTAGTCTACAAAAACGTATGCCAGAATAAATCTGTTACTCTTCTGAAATGTCACTCTGCTATTATCCACCACGTCTGACTTAAAATCCCTCTGGACATGGCAAAACCTTCAATTATATTACTTCAAATCACAGGTGGCGAAGGAAGGACAACAATCAACACACACGACTGCTAAAAATCCAGTAACTTCTGGAGCACCCCCTCGGTAGAACAGAAATGGTGGGCTACTACTTCAAAATGAATTGGGGAGAGGGCTGGAAACATCATAAAAGACTGTAAAGTAATGCATAAAGATGACTGCGGTATATAATGAGAAATAAATACTTGCAGCAGTATTATACATACTCATTATTGCTGCTTCAGTATAGCAAAGCCAATTAGTACATACTTTCATCTCAACCAATTAAAAGGTGGAGCTTTAAAAAAAACCCTTAGAGAAATGTTCCCTCTGGTATCCCTGGGAATGATTCAAAGCCATCGGTCTCACATACAAATCCCATTTTCATAAACTTTGTCAGGAGGTTGCTGTTCTATTTTTATGTATGTTGATATATGTAAATCTTTCTCTGTGTGTATGAGCATACACACACACAGACACACAGAAACAGCTATCTATCTGGAACACTGTGGGATAGCGAGGGGAACATTGCAAACCTTCATTTGGGCCAATTCCCAGTCTCTGCTCTGCAGACAAGGCAGTTGTCACACACACACACCCGACACTGAGCTTAATACTCCTGTAAATCTCTGAGTGGCACCCTACAGGCAACTCTGATCGCCAGCCTGCCAATTTGGATGGCACTCTAATGGTGGAGCAGTTGGCCGTTCATTATGACTGCAAATACGACTGGCTGAGCACTGCCAATTACATTATTCATAGCACTGTGTCAAGAAAGCCACCCACCACAGCCAGGTTCATCCATGCATGCCTCCCATTTGCTTCCTCTATGCTAAATGACCAAAACCCTTTTCTGGCATTACATCATCCAGTGTTCTGATTAGGCACAGAGTAGAGTAATTTGCCCCACACCTGCCCTCGTTGTTCTCGTCTTATTTTTCTATTTAATTTCTATTATTTTTTGAGTGACCAATCTGAAGAGGAGGAATCGTGCTTGTGTGTAGACTCTCCCAATGCAGGTTCTGAAGACCTGAGTGTATAACTCCTGAATAGGACTTAATTCACAGGGGAAAGTAAGCATAAAATGAACTAAGACATCTGGGTTTTCCCCAGCGCATTGTTTGCACAAGGATGTTTACACAAAGTAAATGCTCTGTTTTCCCCCAAACTCCAGTCCATGAAAAATCTCTCCAGAGGACCTCATATCTCTCAGGAAAAGCAGAATATGTGAGGTAGGAGGCTACTCCGGGAAGGGGAAGTAAGGAAAAAAAGCTACATGAAGGCTGTTCAGAACTTCAGGATAGATGAGTGGTTTAAGGCACCTGGTTGCTGAATCTGAGGTTTGGGAGTTCAATCCCCTGCTGTGCCTCCTTAGCAGGGGCTAGACTTGATGTTCTATAGCAGTGTTGGCGAATCTATGGCAGGGGTAGCACCCCTGCTCTTTGATCCTCACTTTCCCGAAGGGTAGCTCCCAAAACATTTGTAACTGGGATACCACTGTATTCAGGTTAAATTGCCACATTGGCATTTTGAGAAAAATAAGTGGGTTCTGAAACGCAGTTTGGGCACTCGGTCTCTAAAAGGTTCGCCATCACTAATCTATAGGATACCTTCCAGCTCTGCAGTTTTATGATGATGACGATGCTCCTCTTGCTTGTACAAGCTGCTACAGTAAAAAAAAAAAAAAAACCCATCTATCGTGGGGGTTAGGGACCCAACCTGACCCGCAATAATTGAAAATCGTGATATGCGGATGCAGGTCAGGTCGGTCCTGGCGCTTGGCTTCGTTGTTTAAAGTCATTTTAAACATTGCTCGCCACTTCTTTCGACCCTCCCCCCGGGGCATGGGGGAGCTGTGCACGATGTTTAAAATGTCTTTAAGCAATGGAGCCAAGCACTTGGCTCTGTTGCTTAAAGTCATTTTTAACATCGTGTGTCATTTCTCTCCCCCCCCCAGTGTGGGGGAGCGGCTTGCGATGCCTCCATGGAGGCAAGCCCTGGCTCCAGCTGATTGGCATTGGGGTGGGGGAGAAAAACCTTTCTTTTCCCACCTCAGCGCCAATCAGCTGGAGCCCGGGACTTGGAAAATGGGTGAAAGTTTTTAAAAGGCTTTTAAAACCTTTTTTCCCCTCCCTCAAGCCCTTTCGAGGTACCACTGTGCTGTGGTCCCATGATATAGCGGGACCGCAGTATATGAATT
Source organism: Phrynocephalus versicolor (assembly GCA_023846285.1). Taxonomy (NCBI): domain Eukaryota; kingdom Metazoa; phylum Chordata; class Lepidosauria; order Squamata; family Agamidae; genus Phrynocephalus; species Phrynocephalus versicolor. Next base: position 9,946,841 of record JAHTLZ010000195.1, read on the forward strand.
GCAAAAGGACGGGGGACCACTGTACTGCCCAATTTCCCCAAGTTTCCCTCCGGCAGCAATATGGCTCCCTGCCCAACCTCCCAGGTGTTCATTATGCATCTGTGAATGACCATCTTAATGGCTAGGCTACACAGCGCCTCCATATTTGGAAATTGTACATTTTTGTAGACCAGTTGCTTCTGAGAACCAGCATAGGAGCGCTAGAGCCCATGTGTGGACTTCTGAAAGACATGCAATTGGTTTATATGGGAAGCAGAAACCCAGACTAGGTAGAGGCAATTTGGCGGGGCTGTTCTTAAGTGCTTGTGCTGCAGGATTATTATGGCCAGCATTTGTTTCAGTGTAGTTTCCTAGATGCCCTAAGCACATCTGATCCCGCCTGATTTCGGAAGCTAAGCAGGGTTGGCCCTGGTTAGTACCTGGATGGGAGACCACCAGGGAATGCTAGGTGCTGTAGGTGTCTGGAGTAGGAACTGGCAAGCCACTCTAGTATTCCTGCCAAGAAAACTCCATGGACATGGGGTCACAAAGAGTCAGCCATGACTGTAACAACAACAACACACACACATACAATAATTTCAGTGTATACAATACACTGAAATTAGGGCATGAAACTTTGTAGGCCTCATGCTGTGCTGCATACGTGGTCGGAAATTCACCCACATGTATTAATGGCCGTCTGATTCGGATGCATTTGTATCTGAACAGGTTATTAAAGGGGGGAATGAGCCAAGAGGACCTAGGAACAAGCCAGGCCAACATAGATCATCAAGTCTAGCCCCTGATAAGGAGGCACAGCGGGGGATTGAACTCCCAGACTTCTGATTTAGCAGCCGGGTGCCTTAAACCACTCAGCTATCCCAGAGTTCTGGACAGCTTCCATGTAGCTTTTTTTGCTTATGCCCCCTTCCCAGAGTAGCCCGCTACCTCACATATTCATCTTTCCCTGAGAGATATGAGGTCCTCAGGAGAGATGCTTCATGGTCTGGAGTTTGGGGGAGGACAGAGCATTGTCTCGTGTGCTCCCAGACACATTCCTGGCCACTGTGAGAGCAGGAAGCTGGACTAGATGGGCCTTTGGCCTGATCCAGCATGGTTCTTCTTATGTTCTTATGTAGGTACTTTAAAGGGCTAGCTAGGCAAAAGGTAGTTTCTGCAAATATCTGGATGTCCACAGATGATCCATGGAAGCGTTAACACAGCAGCAAGCCTTTTAATGAAGCCACAATGCAGCTGCCTCTTTTAAATGAAGAGGGGGGGGGGGACTCTCTTCCTTTAGCTTTCTGGAGGAAAGCACAAACTTATGAATATTGCAGTACCTTCCTTAATGCATTCACTTGGAGTAAAGTAAGCGTATGCCGTCTGCCAATTTTGAAGCACAGCTCCTGACATTGCGACGGAAAGCAGAACACTTTCACAGCGGCAATTAATTTTCTGCAAGTCAAATGTTAATCAAAGTCCACCTTTCAACTCTTATCAAAATTGAAATGGGAAGGCTCCTGAAGGACACGGGTGAAAATAATGTTATTCTGTAAACTAGGGGTGGGCAGAATGCAGCCCTGCTGATGTTGTTGGACTACAACTCCCAGCAGCCCCAGACAACATAATCAATGGTGAGGGATGATTGGAAGGGCAGTGCACTACCCATGGACCTGGGTGGGGTTGGGGTTGCTGTTCAAATTTACATTGCTGTGTAATTAATGGCAGAGGTTGGAAAGGTTACTCTTTTGGTCTCCTAATGCCAAGAATCCTATAGACAACAGAGCCATTTATTGAATTTGCTTGTGTGTAGATCCACAGAGTTGCACGATGAAAAACTTTCATCAGGTTTGGATGGAAAGAATGATGCCTTGTGGCGCAGTGGTGAAATGCCTGTACTGCAGGTAAAACTGTGCCCACGACCTGGGGTTCGATCTCAGGTAGCCGGCTCAGGGCTGACTCAGCCTTCCATCCTTCCGAGGTGGGTATGAGTACCCAGCTCACTGGGGGGGGGGGCAATGTGTAGCCTGCATACTGTAATTAAAAAACTGTAAAACCGCCCAGAGACTACTTGAAGTGGTATGGGTTGGTATATAAGCAGAACACTTTGTTTTTGTTGCTATTTGCCTAGTGGAGAGGGGAGGGAATCTTCAGCAATCCAAGCAGAACTCTTATCTAACACATTTAGCTGCAGTTGCTGTGCATTTTCTAGCTCTTTTCAGCCATGGGGACTAGGAACGTGAAACGTAACATCATCTGAATGTTAAAGAGCCGCTTCCATATTTATGTGACAGATCCATACAGACATGAAGCAGACACAGCCCTTGTATTCACATGTTTGGCTGATGAGAGACAACAGGGCCGTAGTAAATTCTGAAGTGCAGATGTTCATATTGAAATCTCCACGGGAATCTCTGCAGGAAAGTCCTAGTAACCAGCCCTTTTGGTCGCAAGCACACCAGTTCTAGCAGCTCCCACTTCTATCAGCACCAGGTATTTTGTAAAGTTAACAGATCATCATTGCTCCCCTAAGACCACAGCACTAACATGCACACATCCAGTAATCTGCATAACTGTAAGTACAGCTTATAGGATGGGCACAAAACAAAATGACATGCTATTTTGCCATTTCAGAAGGTTACAAAACATTACCCATAAAAAATGCAAGCATGCATTCCATCAAGTAACAAAATGAAATGCCATTTTCTGTTTTGGAAATGAAACATTTTGTCCTCCCTTGTCAGAGCATGCCAATACCATGCTAGGGAATCAGGACAATAGGCCAGAAACTGCAGTCTGTGTGCAGAAGAGATGGGACCTAGAAAGGGATGATGTACCAGTAAGATATTGTGATCTGTCTGGGAAGAGATGGGCCGCCAAGTAGATCAGGGTGGAGGATGATTTGATGGTGATTTGGGAAATATCCCATGCAAAAATCATATGAAATCAAAAGGATACAGTAAGATCCGGCTTCTTTTACCCATAAGCCTCTTTTATTTAAATTTAAAGAAAGAGGATGTATGGGTAAAAGAAGTCAGATCTTACCAGATCCTCTTGATTTCATATGATTTTTGTATGGGATCTTTCCCAATCGCCATCAAATCATCCTCCACACTGATCTACCTGGTGGTCCATCTCTTCCCAGACGGACCACAGTATCTCACTGGTACAGCATCAATTTCCTAGGTCCCATCTCTCTGCATATGTGTGTTGTGTCGTTACAGTCGTTACCGACTCTTCGTGGCTCCATATCCATGGAGTTTTCTTGGCAGGAATACTGGAGTGGTTTGCCAGTTATTACTCCAGGCACCTACAGCACCTGGTATTCCCTGGAGGTCTCCCATCCAAGTACTAAGCAGGGCCGACCCTGCTTAGCTTCCGAAATCAGGCAAGGTCAGATGTGCTTAGGGCATATAGGCATATAGGTTGCAATTTCCAGCCTGCTGCCCTGACTCTTGAGCTACCCACAAATCTGGTTGCCTCTAGGACCCAAGGAAGCAGACCCATATAGTGTTAACAAATCATTTTGTATTGTTTTGTTTTGTTAGGATTTTTTTTAAAAAAAAATGTTAATAATGAAATGAAACGAAACAAAATGAAATGCTATTTTTCAGTTTTGTGCCCATCTCTAACAGTTTACAACAATATCTTGCTGCTGGAAATATCAGCTTCGTCTAGCCCAATCTATTGTAAAAATGGTAAGCAAGCTCAAAAGTCTATCAAGGTTATGTTACAGGAAGTTAAATTTTGGCTGAATATGCTGAGAGGCAAAGAGAAACAGATGGGCATCTCCTAATACAACCAATAATGTTTTCTACAGCTTCGGAAACTGAACCCGTTTCCCCCACATTTTATACCTTAATTTTTGTATGCACTGAACAGGACAACTAATAGGAAACCAGACAAGCTCAGATTCACACCACCTTTCTTGCTTCCAGATCATAAAAGTTCACTTCCATGATTTGAACTTCCCCCTCGCCGTACGTACTTAAGCCCGCAAAGATGATGCAGAGCAAAATTATAAACATACAGTATCTAAGACAAATGGGCATCTCTCTCCTCCACTGATCAATGCGGCCCGTATTCCTGACCCAGTTTCTTGAGTTTTACACATTGTTTCTACTGGCGGGGCAAAAAAAAATGCCAGGGAATGTAACTTGGCCAGGCACTCCTGAGCTCCAAGATCAGTTACTATTATATACATCAGTATCTCATTACTGAACTGTAAAATCTCCTCCAGCCAAGTGCAATATGGAATGTCTCTGCACATCAGATGTTGATCTCCGTGAAAATGAGGAATTTGGCTGACATTCCCACAGCCAAACAAAACACAAGGGGAGGGGAGCCGCATAATTCTTGAATGCAACCCTCATTCATTCACAAATACTGTCACCGTGGCTACCATCTGTCATGGTCATTTAGGCCACAGGCAGATAGATGATGGTTGTTTGTGAGAGGATCTGATGCCAAAGACGGGAGGGGGGTGATGTTGCAGGGGGCAAAGCCCCCTTGGGAGAGTTTACTGAGCCAGATTGCTCTGTCCAATCCTGGGAGAAAAGAAGAGAATGTGAAGCACATCTCCAAGATTTTTCTGCTAATTAAATACAATAACAAAAACAAAAACAACCTCTTTCTCTTCCCCAGCTTGGTTGCTGTCTTTATGTGTTATCAAGCTGCCTCTGACTCATGTTGATCCTATGAATGAGTGATCTCCAAAATGTTCTGTTTTTAGCAGTCCTGCTCAGCAATTATCAACTCATCTCCCAGCGTAGAATGCCACTACCCCATTTTTAAAAAATATTTGCAATATCCAATTAAAAGACTCTTCCACCCAGCAGCGTCCTACACTCCTGCGTGTTCTGGGACAGTGTAAAACCTGCTGGATTTCTTCTCATCCAACTCTCGCTTCAGTGCAGCCTGTGACTGTCCTTTAAAACAGCTGGGCTTCTTTAAACCTTGCATGATCTTATTGGAGAAAATTGAATTTGCAGCTGTGAAGCAGCATTTCAGATTTCTAACAGCTGCTTCTGGAAAACAAACCAAGATGACCCGGTATAGGGAATAAAAATGCATGGGGGGAGTGCCTTTTGAAGTGTCTGCATAACAAATAACTTCAGATAATGTGTGGCTGTATTATGCTTTTGGCTCTGGCTCTTGATAAAAAGAGCCCTGCAGGTCTGCCTTGCCTCCTGTTACTTCTTTGGAATATGCAGTACAACAATTTAGAAAATACTACAACAACTGACACTAGAAGGTAGCAAGCATCTCTACTGTATTTAGAAAAAAAATGAGACCCACTATTTTTGTTGTTGTTGTTGATGATGATGATGATGATGATGATGCCTTTCACAAAAGTTCTCTACTTGTTTTATTTTACTGATTTTATAGGGCATTTCCAAGGTACTGTACTTTGAACTTCATTACTATAAAATGGTAAGAGTTAGATCAGGAATGTGTCCTAGTCAAACCAGAAGTTGAGTCCTGGCAACTGGACTTCTTTTGTGGGACCGAAACATGTCACTATTTATCCAGTAGCTTCATCAGACTTAAGAAGTCCAACTGCCATGGCTCAACTTCCAGATAATCTTGCCTGGATGACAGAGAGAGAGAGAGAGAGAGAGAGAGAGAGAGAGAGAGAGAGAGAGAGAGAGAGAGAGAGATTCCCAGTCAAATGTGCCCAACTGAAAAAGAATATTTTGAGGAGTGTGCAACAATAAAAGATACACATAAGCCACCAAAAACATAAACACCAACTACCTTCACATGATAGAGAAAATAAACAGCAGGATCCTATTGATCCCAGGGGAGGCGCCACACAAACTTTAAACCCCAGATGTTCTTGGACTACAACTCCCATAAATCCTGGCCAACGCAACTAGTGGTGAAAGCTTCTTGGGCATGTAGTCCAAAAACATCTGGGAACCAACCTTGGTGGTGACAGTGACTGTACCAAACAGAACTATGAAGTTGCCCACTGTCTTAATTCAATTTAAAGGTAAAACTCAAAAGAAGTGTAGCCTTCTTGAAATGAATGATCAAGACAACTCTGCTCACTTAATCACACTTTTCTTAGGGTCACTGATCAATGGCAATGAAAGCAGGAAGTCATAACATTCTAAATAAATATTTGCATTATAGCATGCATAAGTGTGTTGAGAATGCACTTATGGGTTAGAGCCAAACTCAGATATGTTTAGAATAGAACCACTGAAATTATTAGGACTTTGGTTAAGCATGACCAGCTAACGTCCCAGTGATTTCAGTGGATCCGAATAAACTAAGACTTCCTCCACACAGTGCTTTAGCTTTCTTTGGTCTGAGAGATTCCATGTGTACAGGCAGGCAACTTGTCACAAATTCGTTGGCTAGCACATCATCAGATTCTCCTTTTTGTTCAACAAAAACAGAAGGAAGGTTGTGTGGCTTTTATATTCAATCTGAAGGCAAGGTTGGGTGATATTTTATTAAACTCATAAGAAATGACAATGATAAGCTTGCTTTTGACCCCATGTGGTTCTTCTTCAGGTTGAGCACTACACAGCTGTGTGTGGTACAGAACACCCACTGCAGAAGTTCCAAATACTATGGCCAGATGTGCAAGACAGGCTCCTTGGTTAAAATCAAGTTTCAGAATGGAACCAGCAGGATCAAATTAGAGACTAGGTAAACAAACTGCACTCAAATTGAAAGCATAATCCAGTGTGTGTGTGTTGTATCGTTACAATCGTGACCAGATCTTTGTGACTCCACATCCATGGAGTGTTCTTGGCAGGAAGACTCCTGGCAAGACAGTTCCTACTCCAGGCGCCTACAGCACCTGGTATTCTCTGGTGGTCTCCCATCCAAGTACTAACCAGGGCCGACCCTGCTTAGCTTCCGAAATCAGGCGAGATCGGATGTGCTTAGGCCAGTGCAGTGACTCCCAATCTTGGGTCCCCAGATGTTCTTGGACCAAAACTCCTTCTAGTTGTGTTGGCCAGGACTTCTGGGAGCTGTAGTCCCATGGGTCTAGTGTTTAGAGGGAAATGCCCTGGGATCACAATTCCTCTTAGTCAATGTTAAGTGCCCTTGCTTTGGCTGTGGGTGGTGCTATGGTTGGCAGTGCAGGGAATCTTTCACAGTCCAACAAAAAGAACAAAAGCTGGGTGGACTTGTACAAATCAGATGGCAAGGAGCAGGTAATGCATTTTTGTTCTGGAGAATGCTAAACTGCTCTCCACACTGTTGTGGAAAGCAACTGTCACCTAGGCACCGGGTGATGGAGGGTGTTTAATTTGTCCCCCTCTCTCACCTGTCAGACTAATGCCTTAGCAAAGCAGAAAGCACATCTTGCACAAATTGTCCATCATTAAAGATGGATGATTAGTGCTTAACTTCCACTTCACTTACTGCCAGGCTAAACACAGTTCTAAGAGGGAAATGCAAAAGAAAGAAGTAGAGCAAAAGGAAATTTGGACTGGCATAACTCTGACTCCATTTCCTCTTTGTGCTGATTTTGAATGTGTTTTTAGTATGAATATTATTTTGCCATGTTGAATCTAGTATTTGTTTAATTCTCTTTTACATTTTTATACTTACTTCTTTTAGCTTTTAAATGCTGTCTTTCTAATGATATGAGCCAATTTGGGTCCTTTTAGGAAGAAAGGCACGGTAAAAAATATTTTAAATAAATATTTAATATAATACTTATTACACTACTGACTGTACAGTAATGCAACTGGGAGGGTATAAGTATAAAGTGAACTGGTATTCTCTGTTGTACTAGTTCAGTGGTTCTCAACCTTCCTAAAGCCGCAACCCTTTAATACAGTTCCTCCTGTTGTGGTGACCCCCTTGCCCTGTTTGGAAGAGGCCACAAGCCCCCTCTGGCAGGCCACTGCCACAGGTACCATAGAGAACTTCCCTCTACAGGCACCCTCAGCCAATCACAGACTCTGGTGTCATTGACTGACATCCTCTCTGACCTATCAAGCTATAACTCACTCTCCCCTCTTCCTCCAGACCCAAGCCATTTCTGCCTTTTTCTTCACTGGCTCATGGCGACCCCTGTGAAATGGTCATTTGACACCCAAAGGGGTCCCGACCCCCAGGTTGGGAACCACTGTACTAGTTTGTGGTTAGTGTATACTTCACCCCTGAGGTATCTAGACGTATGAATGTATCAGTGGACTCTCAAATAAAGGATCCTTTATTTGCTTCTGATATTACCTATTCATCCCAGGCAAATGGCTGTTTACATGCCCAAGGCACTATGAAGTACAACCAACAATGCAGGCCTAAAATACCCAGTTTGGGAATGGGAGAAAGGATACACATTTTTTCCTTTCTTTTAAGCAATTGCTTATATTTTTGAAATACGTCCATGACTGGCAATAACTCTTTTCATTACAGTGTTTTAGACTAGTAAACAAATTACACTGGGACATGACACAAGTCAGCAAGCTGCAGGGACACTGGGGGGACCTGACTGAGTAGAAAACCAGAGGAAGACACCCAAACAAAGCCTGGATTCTTTCCTAGGTTGGGACATTGATCACTGTTGAACCACGAGAAAAGTGACTACGGAAAAAAGGTCTCTGATTTTTGTGGCTGCTGCTGAAGTTCCTGAAGTTGCTTCACATGCCAGGGTTCCCAAAGATCTTTTATGACAGGGACAAGTGCCCATTATTGGGTGTCAAAACGGCATATTCTACCTGCTCAGATACTATGGACTACACAGAAGTAAACCAAACCTAGGTTTGTAGAGAAAATGATGAGGACTGATATATTATGACATTTGTTGCAAGAAAAACAGCTGTCTTTCCCATTTCTACTTGGTGGACCAGGTTCTTAGCCACAGAAGGGAACTCTTAAGTTTTTGTCTTTTCTTCCCCTCACCTATTGTAGATCACAACACTACTGGCCAGAAGACAAAATTGTACACATGCAATAAAGGAAACTCTACAAACCACAATACCTCTATTTGAAACGCCCTAAGATATTTGAAACAGAGCAGGGTCAAGAAAACCAGGTTTTCCTGGTCCACCAAGTAGACTTTTGGCAAGGTACAATTCAATCACTTTGAATATATATTATCAGGAGTGAATCAGCAGATCCACCCCAACCTTTGGGGCTGGTGCACTCATGCATATTCATAACTGGGCAATTACAATGCGTGAATGAGAGATCCCTGAGCAAATACCACACACGAAGAATTCAAAAAGCACTCCAAGTGCTCTGCTGCTTCTGTCGTCAAGTGTTGAGAATTTAACTGAAATGAAGAGCATTTGAGGAGTACGCCTGAGGTCAAGTAGCTAAGTACACATTTGGTGTGTGGAAAAAGTCTGAGCTTCAGTTTCCAGCATTTGAATGGATTTGGTTATTACTTATTTTTCTATTTACATGTTTCAAATTTCAGAGTCCAAGGTCTTCCCTAGTCACTTCACAATTTAAGTCATAATAACAATTTAAGATTTAAAAGAGAGAGCAGCTCAAGAGGAACAGTGAATGTCATAAAACAGAGGCAACACTGAAATGGCCGTTTTCCTTTCTTAAGCCTAATGGATCGTCATGCCAGGCTCAAGAATGGTGTCACAAATATGTAATAGTGAAGAACCTCTGAAATCCTAGAGGGCTACTACAACTCAGCATAACAACTTGTATGTGTGTGTGTGTGTGTGTGTGACAGCAACTCCCATTATTCCTTCTTGCCACAGAAAAAGTTGGTAGTTATTGGGACTTGTAGTCCAGCAAAATCGAGAGCGTGACAACTTACCATTGTGGGTACAGGCAGTACAATGCTCAATCAGCCAATAGTGAGAACTCATGTATAGGTCACTTTCTTCTATTCCAACTTATAAATATTTCAAACAAATCAAAAGCTAAGTGGTCTGCTTATAAACTGCCCCATACCACTTCAAGTAGTCTCTGGGTGGTTTACAGTTTTTAATTACAGCATGCAGGCTACACATTGCCCCCCCCCTCCCCCAGCAAGCTGGGCACTCATTTTACCAACCTCGGAAGGATGGAAGGCTGAGTCAACCATGAGCCTGCTACCTGGGATTGAACCCCAGTTCGTGAGCACAGTTTTGCCTGCAGTACAGGTATTTAACCACTGCGCCACGAGGGTCTTGTGGTTCAGAACCTAGAGCTGCTGCCTTTTTGTACAGTACTATAACCAGGGCCGGCGCGTCTATTAAGGCGAACTAGGCAGTTGCCTAGGGCGCCAAAATGGAGAGGGGGCGCTGGCCAGCCAGCTGCCCCCCCACACCCATCGCCGCCCACCCCCGTGGCCATCGCCATCCGCCTGCCGCCCCGCCCCCTGCCCGCCACCCCACCCCCCGCACCTTGCCTAGGGCACAAAAAAACCTAGTGCCGGCCCTGACTACAACCCCCAGACACTAGCCATATGGGAAGGGGGATTCTGAAAGTTGCAGTCCACAAAAATAATGTTTCCAAGTATAGGTCATGTCACATAATTGGTGCATCATGCCCAACCCTGCACTGCTCCTTCACACAACCATGCTTTTTTCTCCCCTGTGCATCGTCTGCACCTGCACACATGAAATAGGTCCACCCCCAGGATGCCCAAAATCAGACCAATCCATGTTTACTGGTTGGCATTTTATCTGACCGTAATACTTCTGTAATACCAAAGCGTGCACCTATTTATCAAACGTCTTATTTCAACCCCGCAATTATACGAGATATAATCGCAAACACGCACATCAGCAAGAGGCAAAAGCTTTGGGAAAACAAAGTGGCATTTTAACACAGCTTGTACTGCTGTGCACAACGGTGCTTTCCAAAACTAATTTAAACCACAGTGAACACCAAACACAGAGTCAGTGGCAGACACAGGATTACGGAACATCATTTCCTGGCTCACAGCATCCTGCTCCATACGCCAGCCCATGCTGTGTGTGTTTTTTAAAATCCTTATTTAAAATAAGACTTATTTCTTGCAACCTCACTGGCTTCATTTTAATTTTAACTGTGCCACCGACCAGGTACGGGCACATGCAAATGCAGAAGTAAGCAAAGCTAGATGCTTTTTTGCTAAAAGTCACCGAGAAAACACCCAGGTAAGGAACTGTTGCCTGGCAGTGGATGAGTGCCTCTGCTCTTTCCAGCTGCAACTCAATGTGAAAGTAGCTGGAAGGCAAGGCCGCCACCCAAGCGAAGTTTTAAAGCCAGTTTTCATCAGAGAACGGGAATGACTGCTGAAAGCTTAGAGGCATGCCTTGAGGCTTAGGGCAGTCTTTCTCAAGCCAGAGTCCTGCAGATGTATTGGGATACAGCTTCTGCCATCCCAACCAGGATGTGTCTGCCCTGTTGATCCAGTCCCGCAGCACCCAGCCAGATGTTCACTAAGACGGTTACTTCATGTCCTTCCTTGTTCCGCAACTAGTTTTGTACCGTGACAGTGTTGGTCGCGATCACATGGTTTTGTCCCTGTTTAGTCCCTGTTTCCGCCTTCTCACAGTCGTGATAACTTGCCTCGTGACAACTGTTACTTCACGGTCTTGTTCCGTGACAAATTCTGAATTTGTCTTGCTTTCTTAACCCTTTTAAAAAATATCGTAAATAAAACTTTTTTGATATTTTGATTTACTGGTCTTCCGGGATTTGCATGCCAATGCTACATAATTTCCAGTACTTTCTTTAATAAACATTTGTGCTGTGTGGTGTTTCCCATAGGGAAACTAATGACGAATGCTGCTTCAGCCGCTGACCACTAGGTGGACACTGGTTGTTGCATGACAATTGTTACCTCACGGTCCCTTGTCTAGGAACAGGAAGCAAGAACAAACCATGACAACAGAATACCCCAAACTAGTGCTAGGTACAGTATTGTCATGCTCTGATCCCCCTCCGGGGGCATGGTCGAGACAAAAAATTTTGTACTGGTCTGAAGCACACCACTTACAGAGACAAAACGGATGTGAAGTAACCGCCTAAGAGTGTCCACAAAGCAACAGAAGACGCAGCACGTGTTAAGAGCACACATGGTATTCTTCCACCTATTCCCTGCAAGTGTAACATGAGATAAACATCAAAACCTGCCACGGACAAGGGGAAATTGCCTCCAGCTCGGTTATGCTACTTCTTTGACTGGGTTGAACCTGTCATGCCACATATCTACAAGTCATCCCAGCGGCTGCCCCAAATGTAGAGCAGAGGCAAGGTGCCTTGCAGCATAATGCTGACCCTTCCACTTGCTGACCTCATGTGCATTTTGCACACTGGCCAAGATGATTCACGGTGACAACCAACTCTCCCAAGAAGGGCAAGGAGAGGATCACTTGTACCATGCATGGAAATTTCCAGGATAAGGTGCAATAAATAGACATCTAAGAGAAGATACAGTTTAGTAGTCAAGGATGTGCTCAGTTTGCATCCGGTTTTAGACTCAAGACACCGGAATTTCTGGAACCAAAGTTGACAAAGACCTTGCTGGAATTCACAGAGACCTGTTGCCAGAGTGGCTTGCATAGGGTGGGTGGGGCAGGCATTTGATTATTGCATTCAATGATTTTATGCAATGATATATATCCTGGAAGAAGACTTGAAGCACATGACAGCAAGCAGGATGTCAAAGAGGGTAGAGCAACAAGGCCAAACAGGTATAATTTCATTTTATTAATAAAAGGGAATGATTTATTAGTACTTATTGGGTGAGATAGTGTTGACCATTTCACAATAGAGGCACATGCTAATTGGTCTTTCGGTGGCTGAGTGATTGGTCCATTCATTCATTGATTCACTCACTCACTCGCTCGCTCACTCACTCATTCATTCATTAAAAAACACAGTCTGGATGCTAATATTATGGGCATTTGCATTTGCCAAGACTTCAAGAAACAGGAGAGATGCATTCACCAGAATGGGCTGCCATGGGAAAAGATTCTCTAGAGCAATCTAATGCTCAACAGTCGCAGCTGCCTTTGATTTCTCAGCCACATTTTACTTATTAATTTAATTTACAATATTCCTGCCAACCTACTCATAAAGTCCCATGCCAAGCCGGGCCCCTGCCAAAATGTGGTACTAAACAGAAACTTTGCATATGCTTTTCGAAGAAGTTTTATTTTCAACCACACCCGTTCTTTAGAAAGACAAGGTAATCCTAAAAAGGGTAGGCAGAAAAATATTATTGTGAAAACGCCACAGAAAGCAAAATCCCCACAGAAGATCCGCTTACCCAAGGGCTATTTCATTCATACACTCTTTGGAAAGACAGACAGACAGACAGACAGATAGACATGGAATGCAACTTGCGGTACACTTAGGTTGAGAACAGCTTGCTAGGAATTCAGTACGTGAACTGCAAGGAAGTAAGCATCTTCATTTTGCCAAAAGAAAAAAAAACCACTCACAACTTTCTCTTTCTTTGCTATGCAGATTTATCTCACAGTGGTATGTGTGATGCCTTTACATTTTGCAGATTTCATTTGCAAAGACGGGTTTTCTGCCAACAAAGAGTTTGGTTGTTTTGGACAGACCTCTGTTTGCCTTGGGCCAGAACATTTATCCCCTGCAAGTCATAAACAATGCTCTGCCCAGAACCTAGTCCAGTTTTGCATAGCTGGAAAAAAAAAACAGCACAGGCTAAAGCACAATGGAAAGCAACACACTGACAAAGTAGCGTGAGCTCTAAGCTTAGCAGGGATTTCCACTCTCCCACTCCATTCCTCCCTCTAAATACGCTCTTAAGCAAGGGCTATTAACACAGCATCGCACGGTCTCTGCTGCCAGTGACTTTTCACCTGGGTTCTGCCACGCGCATGGAGAGTTCAAACGCACACCTCTCAGATTTCATCGAGACAGATTCATCCTGGTCGCAAACTCCTCATCCCCCACCAGCCCCAAAAGCTGTGGCTGCAATAAAAAAACATTTAAAAATTGCATACAGTAAGCCAAGTCACCCGAGCATAAACCTGTGGCAAGGCAAAATTAACCTGAGCGACAGTCTTTAAAACTAAGCTATAAATAACAGTCTAGAGTTGGGGAGATATTTGTGGATTAAGACATTATTCTAGCCATAAATCCAAAGCCACATACTGCACATCTCATTGGTCCCTCTATTTACCTTTCAAAGGAGAGCATTGGAAACCGGTATACAGTCATAGTTACACAACTTTTTCGCCTCCATATATATTCAAGCTAAGCATCCTCGCCTGCCCCCCACCACACATGCCCGTTTCCCTAAGACTCCTACTAGAGCATGCTGCCCATACCTCTGTGCCTTTTAAATCCCCTCCACGGATCTTCCTCCTCTTTGATAGTCTTGGTCTTCCCTGGAATCCCCGCAAGGAGCAGCTGCCTTCTCTGGGTTAATCCACGAGCGGGTGGTTTAGCAATCCCCTGAGTCTGTTAATTAGCTTAATCGCTTGTTGGAACCCAACAGGAGAGAGGACACTTGGAACACCCAAGGAGGTAGATCCAGCCGCTGCCGCTGCTGCTGCTGCTGCTGCATCTGACACTGCCTGGAAAACTCCCTTTCCTTCCCTGACTTGTTTACCCTTTAAAAAAAAGAGAGAAAAAGAGAAAAGAAAAAGAAAAAGCTAAGCCTTTTGGAGCAGCTCCCTAGCCTGAGTTTCCAGAAGGAGCACGCTTTCCCCTCCCCTTCCTTGCTGCCTCTGGCTAGAGGAGCATGAATAGATTTCAGCGCATTCCTGATGCGACTCTTGTCAGTTGCAATGTGCTCAGCTGTCAAAGCTGCCCCCTCAACTCCTGGCAAAAATAGGGAGGGGGGGTGGCGGGGTAGGGCAGTGCCAGTAGGCGAGAGAGAGAGACGAGAGGGTTGAGCCTTGTTAGACAGGTAAATCTTAATTTCTGGCTTGCCAGTGGAAGCAGGAGAAGCGTGGAAAACTAAACAGAGAGAGAGAGAGAGAGAGAGAGAGAGAGAGAGAGAGAGAGTTCCCAGCCAGTCAAGTGAACCGCCTTCTACAAGAAACGAAAAATCAAAACCAGCCGCATCCTGCCACTATCTCGTGAGTTTCCAGAACGACTGGCTCTCTGCTTCTTTTCTCTCCGAGACTCCTTCCTAAAAAACGAACCTGCAAGGCAGTAAGACGGGAGAAAGCTCCTGGCAAGACACCCTGGAATTCAATTGTCCTTGAGCTGCACTGCCTCCCCTCGACCCGGCGGGGCTCAAAGACTCTGATCTGACTGCACGGCTCAAGCATTTCCTTTCCACCTTCTCCCGCCCTAGTGCCGAGTTCCTCCCCCCCCCTCCGATGGACTTCAATCAAGGCAGGCCTTCTCCCCCGAGGAAGCAGCCCAGCCTCTGAAGCGTCCAGTCCCGCGTCCAGCTGCAAAGCGATTAGGAAGCATGACCTAGGCAGCTAAGCTGTTTATATCACTGCTCGGGAGGGCTTCCTGTCTTGAATTAATGGAAACCCTAAACTGACCGGGGGGGGGGGAGCAGTGGCTGCTTTTCTTTAATATCAGTGTGCAGAAGAATGAAGGTTTCCGTCCGTATTTTGTTTTTGAAGTGGATGGTAGCCATTTGACTCGCACGGTAAAGGGTTAAACGCCTCCTTATTAAGACTGGTTGGGGGAAAGGAGCCTGCAGTCATTGCCTTATTTACTCAAAAGTAGCCCCGCTGGTTTTCACCAAATAACTTCAGAAGAAGTGGTTTGAGGGCTGCCACCTATAGACCATCACTCCAACCACTAGCAGTCTAACTACAAGCACATTCCAACTCTTCGGTTTTCTCTAGGTGGAAATGTATTCTCCAGATGGAGGGTCGTTGAGTTACCAAGACAGCAAATCATGTTTTTAACCTCCTGTGGCCATTTGAGGCTTCCCCTGTACCTTTGCTTTCATGTGTTTTGGCCTGCTTTAGATACACCATTTTTGCTGTAGATGGGCTGCTCCAAGAAATGATACCACAATGCAAGCAAGAATGAACCCTTGGAGCAGTGGGTACAAAAATAGGAAGTTTCTATCAATCCAGAGCCTTCGTTCCCCCTGCCCCAGGTACGGTTGACACCGACTGGCACAGATCTTCAGGGTTTCAGATGGTTGTTAGCTCTTGATGCCAATGTCAGGGTTTAAACTGAGAGCTTGCTAATGCAGATGGTGCCACAGAGCCGCCTACCAGCATCACTGCAGATTTTGCAGGGTGGTATAGACCACAAATACCTTGACGAGCAATTAATTACTCCTTCCTCCCATTCACTTCAATGGATAGCTTTAATGGACCACAGAGATCTTTTAAAGCAGTGGTTTCCCAACCTTGGATCCTCAGATGTTATTTCGACTACAACTCCCAGAAATCCTAGTTGGCACTGCTAGTGGTGAAGGCTTCTGGCAGTTGTTGTCCAAGGACAAAAAGTTGGGAATCACTGAGCTAAAGAAACCCTAAAACTAAAACAAAAAACTGCCTACAGAACTACAAAGAAGAAAGGGGAGATTTCACAAATTTTGGAATTTATGTCGGGAGCATTTATACACAAGTCTCCAACAGCCCCGCTCACGTGGGTCCACAGCTAATGTATGCCATTTTAGCTGTGATTCCACTCCAAATCATACTTCTTATTGTCCCTCAAAACCCAATTTAGGGTGTATGAAATTCTCATTCCCAAATGAGTCTTTTCTAGGAAAGAAACGAAAAAAAAAGAGTCTTAAGCTTGAAAAAAAGATGGGGGCTGGGCAGTCCTGAAGCCACCAACGACAGCAGATTAAAATCCTGGGCTGTAGCCAGGAATTTTGTGATGAGAGAGCTCCAGACTTCCCAGTATGAATGGTGCAGTCTATAGTGAGAAACTGAGTCTTGGCAGCCAACGCATTTGAAATGGTCCGGTCGGTACCTGGATCGGTACTGTCAAAGAGGAAGCAGACAAGTTGGAAAGTGGGGTTAAGAAGCAGACAATGCAGACTGTCAAAGGCATGGGAAACGACTGGGACTGAACAAAGGGGGAATAAAATGAAAGGGAAAAGTGCAGTGGGCGGTAAAAAAAAAAAAAAAACACCCTCTACTTTCCAATGCCAGAGAATGTCACACAGAAGGTGCCAAAGACTTGGTTTTTTACGTTATGTCAAGTCAGAACCAGCTAATAACAACCTTAATAGAGCTTTCAAGGCAAGTGAGGGATTTAAGGACTGGCTTTACCAGTTCCACCGTTGGGTTTTTCTTGCCCCAGGAGGGCCAGGAGTAGAGTTAATGGGGTGGAATTACAGGAAGTTAAGTACATAAGAATATAAGAACATAAGAAGAGCCATGCTGGATCAGGCCAAAGGCCCATTTAGTTCAGCTTCCTGTATCTCACAGTGGCCCCACCAAATGCATCTGGGAGTGCACAAGACTAGATATCTGTCTCCTGACACCACTCCCCTGCATCTGGTCCTTCAAGTACCCTGGTTTTGATCCTGGAGATTACACCTCTCCATCATGGTTTGTAACCTGTGATGGACTTTTCCTCCAGGAATCTGTCTAATCCCCTTCTGAAGGCATCCAGGCTAGATTCCATCACCACCTCCTGTGGCAGGGAGTTCCACAGACTAACAACACGCTAGGTAAAAACAAATTTCTTTTGGGAGGGGTTTCTTTATGATAAAAACTGTCTAGCAATGGAAATTGTGTCCACTTAAAGCACAAGTCAGAAACGTTGGTCAAATGTGATGCCCAGGGAATTTCTATGCAGCCACTAAGCCCTTGTGAAATAAAATCAGCCCCCAGACAAGGAAATTGGGGGGCTCCTCTGCGCCTCCCTCCTAAAGGAAGCAACTTTCCAATCACGTTCCGTTTCAAAGAAGAGGGTGTGTGTTGCCTACAGGAGTCTGGAAGTGTTGCCCATCCGTGACCTAAACAGGCCTGTCAAGCATCACATTTTGGGCAGGACATTCACGGATCAATCACTTTCACGTTGTCTTCCCAAAAATTTATTTCCCTCTGAAATGTCCCGCATTTCCAACAGCGGGCGGCTGAGCTCCAGATGCTGCTGGGCAGCCAGCCAACAGGTGGCCACCAGAGAACACTTCTCTCTGCGCAACCCCTTACCCACACGCCACCAGCTGTCCAGATTGGTATATAGATCCTCTAGAAAGCTGAGACACCTAGTTTACAGTGAGCATTTTGAAACCACCTCAAGGGATTCTGGGAACCCTGTATGCAAATGAGGCTCCACCCCCTAGCCGAAGGGCCTGGCTGTCAGTGCCCTGCCTCCTTGGAGCTCTCAGTTCCAGGAAGCCGTGAGGAACACTTGACAGCTGTGGACCTAAATGAGTAATGGACTCCTCCTCACTGGTGCTAGTTTTTTTTTTTTTGCACCCTACGTGAGGGGCAGGGCAGGGGGTGGGGAGGTGGCAGTGGGTGGGCAGGGTGGTGGCGGGCGGGTGGCAGGGCGGTGGGTGGGTGGGACAGGGGGCGATGGGTGGGCAGGTTGGGGGCCGGCAGGGGGTGGGGCGGTGGCAGGGGGTGGCCGGTGGGTGGGCATGGCAGGAGGCAGGGTGGGGGCAGTGGGTGGGCAGGGTGGGGGCCGGCGGCGGCAGGGGGTAGGGCGTCAGGCGGCGGGCGGTGGGTGGCGGATGGTGGGGGCGACAGGCATAGGGGCCGGCGATCGGTGGGTTGTGGGCGGGCGGCAGGCGGGCAGGCAGTGGGGGGACAGATGGTGGTGGCCAGCGGCGGAGGGGCAGCAGGCTGGCCAGCGCCCTCTCTCCAGTTTGGCGCCCTAGGCAACTGCCTAGTTCGCCTTAATGGAAGCGCCGGCCCTGATTGTGGTGCTCCAGCTCTCAATTTTCTGCAGTAAGCAAGAGGCTGGACAAGAAGAGGTATGACTGAGGGAGCTGTTTGAGGCTGCCATTGCTGGGCAGACTGGAACAAGCACAACAGTTTCCCTATACAGTGGTGCCTGTAGATACGAATGCACCTACATACGAAAAACTCAAGATGCGAATAAAAATCCATGGAGATGGGATGCCTTATCATACGACAATGTAACTTTTTTATTTTTATTTTTTTGAGATGCGAAAAAAGTTCTCCCAGGATGCATTGCATCTGGAAGGTTTATAGTGCCGTCCCCGTGCACATAATCATTAGAAATGGAAGGCAACCATTGCAAATGAAAGCTCCAGTTCTGTTTTTAATGGTTCTCTTCCATTTGCAATAACTATTGCAAATCTGTGCACACTAAGTAACCATTGCAAACAGAAGGCAACCATTGCAAACTGAGGCAGGGAGCCATTGCAAATGGAAGCAGGAACCCGAAGCTTCCATTTGCAATGACGTGCACGAAGCACCACCACCATTCTGGATATATTTGGCATCGTTTTGGGGAGTTTTTGGAACTTTTTTGTGGCTTTCTCAAGCAATTGAAAGGTAAGGAGCTAAGCTTCATCATTTCCATTGTGCTTTTTGCATTCGGGGAGTGTGTGTGTGTGATTTCCCACTTGTTTGACTTTTTCCGGCCCTCTGGAACAGATTAATTGGTTTCCCATGGATTTCTATGGGAAACCATGTTGCAAGCTACGAAATTTTCATCATACGAAAATTGGAACGGATTCATTTCATATCCAGAGGTACCACTGTATGTGTCAGCTAACCCATCTTGCATCCCTAAGCTGTCCTTTTGCCCTCAAGTATGGTGGTGGAAGATGCCTTCATCAACCGGAACCTTCCCTCACCACAAAAAAATAAAAAAATAAAATAAGATTTGTCTGTAAACAGAAGACGTGATGGCTAACTGTCTTGAACCCGGACTGCACCCCCTTGTACTTCCCAGGACAACTGGAGAGACAAAACCATCCAAAAGTCTTTCATTGGAAGCCATGGTGTTTGTTTTACTTGAAGCAAGCAGCTCCAAGTTGTGAGGAAATGACCGAGTGGCCCGAGAAAGTGGTTTTCCACTGAGCCCTGATATAGCTGGCCAACTCTTTATCAAAACAGACATTTCCCTACCACACAGGGGTGCAGCCCACATATTTTTACATCTGAAGACCACAAGTGTTTGTGCCAATCTAGCATTAAGTATTATATGACATTCAGAACTCTGTGTTATTTGATAACTCAGAACTAAGTTATTTGGGTTTATGTTACAAAATGAAAGCCGGTATTCTAACAGCTGAACAAATACATTTAGACAGACCCACTCCTTTATTGGATACAATTTTTGCGTGTATTAACCAACAGCACAGGTATCTTGTCCATAAAATAGGCATGGCTGGAGCACATTAGAAAGACAAAGTCCCGTAATTTTGAATCCATTAGGGAGCCACATAACACGCACACACAGAATGCACAATACATTCTTAAAAGTCCAGAGATTCTAATCCTACCTACCCAGGCCATGAACCCTTGGCTGCACCCGTGGGTGGGTGGTACCCATAATAAAGTCTGTTCAAGCAACTACTGGGATTGTACAGCTGAGTTTTCCAAATATATGGTAATCAAATCTACTGCTTTGCACATACAAAAAAGTTTCTGTATTATCAGACCACAGCAAAGCTGGCCGTAAACATGAAATGCAGACATCCATGATGCAAAGATTAGGCATCTAATTTCACCATCTTGGTCTTGGAAGGAATCTCAGGAAAGGGTGATCCATTTCGCAAGTCACTTCAGACTGCAGAAAAAAGACGGAAACAGTTGCACAGCCAACCCAGACTCTAACTTAGCTATATCCATCTGGTTTCCACTGACTTAGCTATGAATGCAGCCAGCTCTGGCCAACAGTTAGATTTTGAGCTTTGGTGTAATGTGCTAAACATGTTACATTACGTTACGTTACATTACAGTAGGACCCCAGTATCCGCTGGGGATTGGTTCCAAGCCTTCCAGTGGTTAATGAAAACCGTGAATAAGAGAGAATGCCAAAATGTCCCCAAAACTGCTGTTTTGTGATAGTAACTTGCTTTGCAGCTGCTGTTTTACAACAGTAGCTTGCTTTATGGCTGCTGTTTTATGACAGTAGCTTGCTTTACAGCTGCTCTTTAAGACAGTAGCTTGCTTTACGGCTTCTGATTTATTTATTTATTTATTCCTCTGCCAACCGTGGAGAACTGAATCAGTTGATAATGAATCAGTGGATACAGGGGTCCTACTGTACATCAAATTTGAACCAACTTATAACAATGCTTTTCCACACTCCCAGTAAGCTTTCATGACCGAGCAGGGATTTGAACCGAGGTCTCCTGAGTCTTAGTCCACCACTCTATCCACTGTACCACACTGGGCAGCACATATCTTGTGCTGAAGATATGCTTATCAATACTCTTACCACTCAACTTTCCTATCTAATCCATGTCCTAGTATAACTTCCTTCAATCCATGGAGGCTCGATGGAAGCTGATACCTCTGAGACAATGAGCTCCAAGCTACCCACCCCTCTTTGCTGAAACTGGATTAACACAGGCCAGTTCTGCACGGCAGACATTCACAACTAGGCCAGTTCTGCCTGCAGATATGCAGCCTAGCTGTGTATTGAATTGACTCTATCAGCGGGCTTAGTGGCGCGTTCCCCTTTAAGCAGATGCTGGTTGCTAGAGGACTTTCAATCTGTCCAGGATCTTCTAAGGTGGCCTGTTGCCATCCTGTGTGATATGGGCACCAGGCAGCAAAATGGCCAGCCCTGCTATTTCCCAGAGCACTAGGAATCTGCAGGAGCCAAGCTGTAGTTGTTGCAGATATTCATGGAGTTGAGATCTTGTGTCCTAACTTGGGCTAGAGGGCTGCAAACTGTCAGCTGCAAAGTCAACAGCTCAGCGATTCAAATCCCGGGTGCCCTGCAGAGGAGCGAGTCCCTGCTGGTAACCCCAGCTCCTGCCAACCTAGCAGTTTGAAAGCATGCAAATGCAAATAGATAAATAGGTACTGCCATAAAAAGCGAGAAGGTAAACAGTGTTTCATGCGTAGACATGCATTCAGCCATGCCAGCCACGTGGCCATGGACTTGCAAAACACTGGCTCGTTGGGTTAGAAATGGAGATGAGCACTGCCCCTAGAGTTGGACACAACTAGCACACATGTGCGGGGGGGGGGGCGGAGGACCTTTACCTTTACCTAACCTGAAAATGTCCCTTTTCCCAGTTCCTGAAAAACTAAGGAATCTTCCCAATGGAGCAAAAGTTCCCAGAAAGGTACCCACTTCCAGGCTGCTAATTGTGGGTGGAATTTTTCCCCTCCTCATCCAGAGGATGCAAAGTTCCATCCACTCTTTTCAGTGCTTTTCCCCACGGGCTTCCATTCTTTTGAAATCCACCTAACAGCTAGTTTTATTTTTATTTTTATTTCCAGGTTTTTGTGCAGGTTGACAAGAGCTTCCGAGAAAGCTTTCAATTAGCGAAAAACCACCAGTCCAAAAACAGAGAGATCAAAATCTAGCAGAGAAGCTTTCATTTACTTATGCAGTACGTATTTCTGCACCTGGTAATCCCTTAACATAGTAGGGGGCTATGGAGAGAGAGAGAGAGAGAGAGAGAGAGTATGCAAAAGCAAAGTGTTCTGCTTATATACCGCCCCATACCACTTCAAGTAGTCTCTGTGCGGTTTACAGATTTTTAATTACAGTAATGCAGGCTACACATTGCCCCCCCCCACACACACACAGCAAGCTGGGTACTCATTTTACCTACCTCAGAAGGATGGGAGGCTGAGTGAACCTTGAGCAGCTACCTAGGATTGAACCCCAGGTATAGGCATTTAACCACTGCGCCACAAGTGTGTGTGTGTGTGTTTGTGTGTGTGTGTGTGTAAAAGAGAATCAGGGTACAAAAGGGGGTGAGGGAATTGGCCATGAGAAGAGGTAGAAGAAGAAAAACACAGGAAAGGCAAAGTGAAGGGGTGATGCCCTAACATTAAGGGAAGCACAAGCGGGTCTAACCTTAATTTGTGCTCTATAGCTAGAAGAAGAGGAAGAAAAATTAAAATCCTAACATTACCCAAGGGGGAAATCACTGTGGTCATTCCACAAGGAGCAAAAAAAGATGTTGGGGGTAAAACTGGAGAACTAGAAGAGAATAGACAGCACTTTCATTATTGAAGGTATCACCCATAGTCTAGTCTTGATTTTGTTTGTTTTAATGGCTGCACGGCTCCAAACCTCTTATTACTGCTTGGTGATCCCATGTTAAAAGCATCAATGAAGCAGCCGTTTTCGGGAAGCCTCCCTGCTCCCTACGCCACTTGGCTAAACCCTAAGGATCTTCTTTGTTATTGTTGTTATATCCTGATGCTACACTTCCTGCCTCCGAAACCAAAGGGGAGCAGTACTTTTCCAAACCTTGGGAAAGGAAGTGATTGGACTTTAAGAGAATTCCCTTCCTGCCACCTCGTCTTCTCCTCATCCCCACTTTGGATTTATCGAAACTCTATGAATATGGATCCTGGTACAACTTGGGGTTTTTGCAGAATATAGAAATAGCAGCATTTCCAGGGTCAAAAGACAGCGGCAAGAGTCAGTGACACTGATCCCAGCTGAAATAACCTTTACAAGCAAATTCAGAACCCAGTGATATAAATATGTGGGCATTGTTTTTACTTCAATCCACTAACCCATGTCACACGGAGGCTTTGTCACAATCCCTCTCACACTATATGGGTCACGCCTAACTGTATTTTTAAAATAACTAGAATTGAAACAAAAATTTAAAGTACTGTATTCTGAAACTGGCATGTGAAGGGCTTGAGACTTAGTCGCAGATTTTCTGATGGTGTGGACAAATGACAGAGGATATGCTAGACATATAGAGTGGCACCTTGTATAAAGGAATTAATTCGTTCCAAATGAAATTATGTTAAGCAAATTTTCCTTTATACAAATTCCCATAGGAATGCATTGAAAATGGAGTGATCCCATTTTTATGTTGTACAGATTCTCCCCATAGGCGATTATGTTAAGCAAATTTCCTCTATCTCCGGAATGTTTTATGTTGTACAAATTTTATGTTATACAACTGTTTGTTATTCAAGGGTCCACTGTACATGAACAAATGCTTCTAGAATCCTAAACTCGGCTGCCAAATAATAAATACCTGTATCATGGCATGCCAGTTATCAGACCAAATACCACTGTATGTTAGCTATTGAGCAGTGCCTGATCTAAAGAAGCAACGAGTGTCAAAGAGTAAACAATGATTTCAAATGTCATGGGATTTCAAATGCCAGAATTTTTCAATTTTTTCATGTACTTGATATTTTAATTTGTAGGTGAAAAATCTTGGGAGAATTATTTTACTTCGAGTCTAAAGGCAATGAGGAAATTCAACCCATGGTGACAGCCTGCCATTATTACAGCATGGAAATCAAGGGCAACGAGCTTGTTTGCCTGCCTTCGGCCTGAAAGACCACAGTATTTTATTTCCCATTTAGAACAGTCCACTGCAAGCCATACGGAGCAGAAACATTTACTTCTGGGGAAACTGTAAACCAGTTCCAGAACTGAGATGTGTCAATGGGAGGGAAGAAATGGAGGAGGAGAAAGAAGGGCAAAACAAAACATTCCCACGGTGCGGCGTGAATAATGCATTATTGTGTGCACATTCTTTGACAGATCTAATGTTTAACAACAGTTGAAAAGAAACCAGCACACACAATAGCATGTCCACTTCTCCGAATCTCCTGCCTCTGCAATTCACGAATACAAAAAGGGCATGACTCATGTTCTTCCAATGGGGAAGCAACAGAGTCCATGGTTGATGTGCCAAAGATCCTGTTCAATCCCTGGTCTCTCCTTTCAAAAACAGGGTCAGCCATTGGGACAGGGAAAAATCTTTGGAAGAAGCATTGTATTTTTAAAGAAGTGACATATTAGAAATGAACATAGAGCCCAATTCTGAAATTGCTTTGTTATCAATATTTGTTTATAATAATTATGATTTTAAAACTAAAGAGTTGATTACCAATTTGTTGACTACGGCTAGATTCATAATTGCTAGAAATTGGAAATCTAAATATGAACTATGCTTAGATGAATGGTACAATGAAATATGGAATATCACTTTAAATGATAAATTGACATGTTCTTTAAAGATAAAAAGGAGAGTTAAAAAAGATATATTTTCTGTGATATATGGGCTAGATTTATTGAATATGTGCTTCTACGAGATAAGGGTAAGGCTTCCACGCAACAATCGATTTTGTTCTGGAGGGGAGGATAATGACTGTAAATAAGAAGAGTGATCCTGTTGGTGAAGGGGTGCGCTGTTGTTGATGTTTTGTCTTTTTTTTGTAATTTGTATAATAAATTTTTTTAAAAGTAAAAAAAGTAAAAAAAAAAGTAAACCAATAAAAAGAAGCATTGTACCAAAGAAAGGACAACTGCCGCCTTCCAGATGCTTTAGGCCAGTCCTGCCCAAAGTCCGGCCCGGGGGGGGGGCAAATCCGGCCCACCAGGCCATTCTGAGTGGCCCGCGGCTGGCTGGCCCACCCTTCCCTCCCCCTCCTTCACCCCATGTTTTTTTTAAAAGAAGGTGGGGCTTGCAGTGGGGTGGCAGGGTTGGGGAGCAACCGGCCCCTGACACAGTCTCAGCCACCAAATCTGGCCCTCGTTACAAAAAGTTTGGGCACCCCTGCTTTAGGCTGAATCCTCCCATCCATTTTAACGAGCAAGCAGGGATCGTGAAAATTGAAACCTAAAAGCAACTTGGTGGGCACCACTACTTACTCCTGCCCTAAGTAAGAGTTGGTCCTGGCAGGGCTGGCATTAAGGTAGAGGAAATAGGGCTTTACCTTGGGGCACCAGCATTCAGAGGGCACAAAATTTAGAGCCCAGTATGGCCATGACTCGTGGCCTTATTTCCATTCCATTCCTTCTTTGGGAAGGGCACCACATGTTCAGTGGCGGGCTGAGAACCATGCCTCACAGCAGAGCAGGTGGGAGATGGCCGTACCTTTTCCAGGTGCCCAAATTGTTCCTTATGGTTCTGCTCTTCCCAGTTATAATACTAGGCTGAAGAACAGATCCAGTCTGTAAAGTGTGTGCAAATGTGTAGTAAGATGAAGATGCGAGGACATAAAACTTATTGCACTTTATAGTAGACCCTCGTATAACAAGTGGTTTGTTTAACAGAAAATCTGCTTAGAGGGAAAAAATTCCGGAGATAGGGGAAAATCGCTTAACAAAAGTACTGTGTCCAGTTCTGTGCGCCTCAATTTAAAAAGGATGTTGACAACCTCGAGCGGGTGCAGAGGAGGGCAACCAGGATGGCTGAAGGTCTGGAGGAAATGTCTTATTAAGAACGGCTTAGGGAACTGGGAATGCTTAGCCTGTCAAAAAGAAGGCTGAGGGGATATATGATAGCTATGTTTAAATATCTGAAAGGATGTCATATTGAAGAGGGAACAGGTTTGTTTCCCATGGCTTCAGAGAATAGGACTTGGGGAAATGGTTTCAAACTGCAGGAAAAGAGATTCCATTTGAACATTAGGAAGAATTTCACGACAGTTAGAGCTGTTCGGCAGTGGAATATGCTGCCACAAAGGGTGGTGGAGTCTCCTTCTTTGGAGTTTTTTAAGCAGAGGCTGGATGGCCATCTGTCAGAAATATTGTGAAGGGGTTCCTGCATGGCAGGGGTTGGACTGGATGGCCCTAGAGGTGTCTTCCAACTCCATGATTCTTTGAAATCGCCTATGGGGTGAATCCGCACAACAGAAAAACGGTCATGATTGGGGATTAATCCGTTTTCAATGCATTCCTATGGGATATTTGTACAAAGGAAAATTTGCTTAACAGAATTTCATCTTGATCGGATTAATTCCTTTATACAAGGTACCACTGTATATCCCAGTTTTTCTTCACTGCATTCAAGGTGGCATGCATGGTTCTCCTCCATACTTTCTCGTCACAATGGTCCTGTGAAGAGTGTCAGATCCCGAATGGCCCAAGGTCATCTAGTGAATTTCCTGCACCTGGATCTCCCAAGTCCAATACTCGGACCCAAGGTTGGTCCCCAACTTCTAGAAATCTTACCCAGCGCCTCCAGTACCAAAGGCTTCGGGAAGTTAGCCAAAGAACATATGGGGACCCAAGGTTGGGAACTACACCATAATAGTTCCTTGTGCACCTATATATAGGTATGCATATAATACGTGTCAATATGTGTGGTGGCTCAGCGGACTAATGCTCCAAAACAGTTGACTGCAAAGTTGGCAGCTCAGCGGTTCGAATCCCGGGTGCCAGGCAACGGAGCGAGCTCCAGCTGTTCACCCCAGCTCCTGCCAACCTAGCAATTTGAAAGCATGTAAATGCAAGTAGATAAAGAGGAACCGCCGTAAAAAGCAGGAAGGTACAACAGTGTTTCCTTGCAGCCATGCCGGCCACGTGGCCATGGACTTGCACAATACTGGCTCTTTTGGCTTGAATACAGAGATGAGTGCTGCCCCTAAAGTCGGGCATGACTAGCACACATGTGTGGGGGGAAACCTTATCTTATGCTTTAAGAACACCTTAATTATCTGTAGTCTCCCCTGCTGGTGATGTAATCACTCCTAACAGGTACTATTTCCTCAACAGGATTTTGGCCATTGTCGGTTTTTCGTTCTTTCTCATGATAAACACACAGTGGTTTCCAAGTTGAAGACAATGCTCGATTTCTTTTCAACATTATTTGTGTGACAAAAATATGCCCACTTTTGTTCAACCGACCGCTGTGAGTGTTGCGTGTTTGTCCTGTCGTCTAGTACAAAGGTTAGCATTGTAGCAAATAACCTAAGGACATTTATATTCCAAAGAGAGATACTCCAACCCTAACATTATTTTTAGCTCTGATGCTGTTTAATGTTAGGAGTAGCAGAAGTAGCACACATAACCAGAGGGAGCCGAGTTATGTGGTTTATCTTCCTAGAAACATGATATTAGTAATACACTCCCTTCAGAAAATATCCTTAGCCATATTCTTGTCTTAAATTTCTCATAATTAACAGTTATGTCAGTTTCACTGTTTACTGGGTTATTTAATTTTTAACCCCCTTTTCTTCCGTGAGATTAAGGCAGCATGGATAGTTCTCACTTAATCCTCACAATAACCCCGTGACAGGCCTGGGGAAGGTGAATGAGAGGTGATCTTCATGGCCCGGCATAAATTTGAACCCAAATCTTCCCAGCTCTAGCCCATCACGCTAATCACTACGTCACACTGGGCCTCCACATGCCACAGACTGTAGCGTTCTTTGATCACTTATCTGAAAACCTCATCACATAGGATTCCTTCCCATTACGGTATGTCCCAGCTTCTAACCAAGATAGAAAGTGCCAGTTTGTAGAGTCAAACTGCCTGCCTAAAGAGACAGACTTAGAGGGGATGAATAACCCTAACCCTAACCCTAACCCTAACCTTTGGCTGATAACTCCAAAATTTCCCCAACCATTCTCTTCCACTGAATGATAAAGCCCTCTGTGTCACTCAGCCTGTTCTGCAGTGTCTAAAGCAGATGAATGCAAATGAAGCCCACATCAACCTCCCCGTATGTCTCTCTCAAATATTATTTTTCTCCCCTTTTAAAAATTTTCTCAATACTTTCCCAGGTTCCCTCTAAGGCAGCCCTGCCCAAAGTCCGGCCCGTGGGCCAAATCTGGCCTGCCAGGCCATTTTCATTGGCCCACGGTTGGCTGGCTGGCCCCTCCCTGCCTCCCACTATTCTTTTTTGAAAATATCCCTCCATGGGGCTCCTTGCAGAGAAGGCATCCAGGGAGCATCAGGTGTTTGTATGGTGCAGATGGGCATCCTCTGCCACCACCACCGCCGCCAAGGTGCTTGTGTGTTGGGGGGGTGCAGGTGGGCCTCTGCTACCACCCAGGAGCTTGTGGGGGAGGCAGGAATGCAGGTGGCATCCTCTGCCGCGGCTGAAGAGCTTGGGAGGTGGGCATGGGTGCAGGCAAGCTGCTGCCGCTGCCGCCTTGAGGTAGGTGGGTGGGGGTGCAGGCAGGCCGCCGCCGCTGCAGAGCTTGGGGGGTGGGCGTGGGTGCAGGCAAGCTACTGCCGCTGCCGCCTTGGGGTAGGTGGGTGGGGGTGCAGGCGGGCTGCTGCTGCCGCCGCTGCAGACCTTGTGGGGTGAGCGGGGGTGCAGGCTGGCCGCCGATGCTGCCACAGAACTTGTGGGGTGGGCGGGGTGCAGGCCAGCCGCCGCCACCACCACCACCAGCACCGTGGAGCTTGGGGGGGGAGCGGGCACTCCTCCTCCTCTGGTGCCGCCAGCGCCAGGTGGGTGGGTTGGGCGAGCAGGCACGCTGACCCACTGGAGCTTAAGGGACAGCAGGCGCTCCTCCTCAGCTGCCGCCTGCGTTGCCTGCATTTAGGTCCTCCCACCTCCATTCCCCATTCCTTCCCTTCTCTTATCTGCAATGTGTTTCCTGCTTGCGTTTTTCTCCCTTCCGATATCCCCATCTATTGATCTGCCAAAGTTTTGCAAAGGGTTGTATTTTCGGTGGTGGTGGTGGTGCTGGTGCTGGTGGTGGTGGTCTTGCCCCCTCCTGCCCTCCCTCCCCCTTCCCCCTCGGCTTGGGCAGGAAGGCAGCAGGACCGATCGTTCTCCCAGGCTCCGGTGAAGGTATCTGGAAGGCAGCAAAGTTGTTTTGAGAGTTAACTTGAGAAAGCTTGGGCTGGAAGGACTGAGTGGAGAGAGAGAGAAGGGAGAGGAAGAGGAGGGAACTGAACTATGGCTGCCAGGGCTGGTCCCAGAGCAAAGGGCAAGATGAGGCCTTCTCCCACTGCAAAAGGCAACCCGATTAGAAGCTGAAGCTCCCTTCTACACTAGAGAAGCATAGGTAAGTACAACAATCTCCATTGAGAACATGGGCGTCAGGCTTACTGGGGGTACAATATCACCCACAATGAATACACAACTCTGTTCTGCAACACCACCTCCTTGCACCCAAGCATATGCCACATAAAGCAGCCACTGCATTCACCTAATGGTAAGACTGGCCCTCAAGAGAGACGGTAACTGGCAACACTGTCTTCTTAGTGGTGGAACCCTCCCCTCTTTCTGCAATCTTCTTCTCCACTCGGGCTGAAAACTCAAAATGTAAATTCCCTTCATTTTTTTTTCTTAGATGAGGAGCCACATGCCTTGATAGCAGAATAAAACAAGGCAACAACTAGAACACCAAGAATGGTCATCCCTTCAGATTTCCAGCTATTACCAGGCAGTTCCAAAATGCTTTTCTTTGTGCTTATAGATTTCCTCTCAAGACGTCAATGTCTGAAAATAAGCTACAGGGGATTTTCTCATCAGTACTAACACACCAGGTAGACGCGGATTTCTTCAAAGGCAGCCACATGGCCTGAAATCATATAGCCCATATAACCTGTGCTGACTTTTTTTATTATCCATTCCTGTTCTGTTTTCAAGAACTATCCAAAGTACGCTATAAGCCTGTTGCTTATTATTATTTCAAGAATCCTGTTGTAAATCATGCATAAGAATTTTGCTCCAGGATTTTCCCTTGATCACTCCAGTCAGAACTCGGGGCACTCTTTCAGATATTGAATTTAATGTGCATGAACAGATGGCATCTTCATTCCCCTCCACGGACCTCCCCCACCCAGCCCAGCCCACCTAACATCGCCTCTGCCTTCACCGAAAACTCTCGTTTCTTTCTTTCTTTTGCTACATGCAAAATTGAATCCTTAGATCTAAGGATGGGGATCATATTCACTTAATTATGGCGAAACCGCCAAAAGGATGCTCTAATGCAGAATTCTAATGCTATTGTTTTATTTCCTGGTTCTTTTGAGCACAGAATCAGATTCAACAACCAGACCCTAATTACTACACATGAGGCATTCAAATCGGACATTGAAACAAAGGAAATTACTGTATACTGAGATGAAGAATTGGTCCCTCTGGAACAATAGCCTCAATACTGAGCGGCAGCAGTTTTCTAGGAATTCATTCAGACGTTTTTCCAGCCCTGAGATGCCTGGAATGGAATTTGCGACCTTTAGCATTCAAGAGAAATTTGGACAACCAACTGGCAGATGTCCTTTAATTGACCAAATTTGTATTCCTGGTTGGACTCGGTGACCTGATAACTCCCTTCCAACTTCATGATTCTATAATCATGCAAAAGATGAGCTCAGCTGTTGAACTATGAGCCTCGTGATGCAGTGGTTAAATGCCTGTACTGCCGGTAAAACTGTGCTCACGACCTGGGGGTTCAATCCCAGGTAGCAGCCTCATGGCTGACTCAGACTTCCATCCTTCCAAGGTCGGTAAAATGAGTACCCAGCTTGTTGGTGGGGGGCAGCAATGTGTAGCCTGCATACTATAATTAAAAAACTGTAAACTGCCCAGAGACTACCTGAAGTGGTATGGGGCCATATATAAGCAGAACACTTTTGCTTTTACCTGTCTACAAAACATGAGCCTTCTAGCACTATCCATTTATGCAGATCTCTTTCTGAGTCATGCGGGATCATAATGCAACGTCTGCACCCTAGCTGCCATTGTGGACTATTTCTCACTCTCTCCACTTATATCGCACATTGCCCCATCTTTATCAGTCGGCCAAGTATGATTAAAACACCCCTGGGCTTCACCTTGAGCCCTGTCCTCTTTCCATCCATTGCAAAATTCTCATTTCCCAGCCATGTGCAAACCTCAGGGTTGCCAAAGCATTGAATGCTCAGATGGAGTTTTTCAGCTTGCAATGTGAAGTTAAGTCCAGCTGTGGACAGAAGCAAGTAAGGTTAGTTGTCCTTGAAGAGAAGAGAAGTGTCCAAGGACATAGAAGGGTAGCCTAGAAGCGGAGATATGTCATGTGATCATAAAGTGCAAAGATGATTTAAAGCCTATATAAACTGTATGGGGTACCGCAGGTTCTTGATGATGGTTGACACCAATGATGGTGTGATGACATGATGAGATGCTATGATGCTGCTGACTATGATGAGATGCTGCTGTTAATATTGAAGAAATGATGGCTGATGTCCTCAGTGGAAAAGGCATTGCAAATGAACTGTAAATACAGTGGTACCTTGTATAAAGGAATTAATTTGTTCCAAATGAAATTATTTTAAGCAAATTTTCCTTTATAAAAAATTCTCATAGGAATGCATTGAAAACAGAGTGATCCCATTTTTATGTTGTACAGATTCGCCCCATAGGCAATTATGTTAAGCAAATTTCCCCTATCTCTGGATTTTTAAATGATTTTTGTGTTATACAAACCGTTTGTCATACAAGGGTCCACTGTACTGTAAATAGACAGCACAAAAGCCAGCAACTAGTCTGTCTTGATTTCCTCTAACCTAGACGTCGCTGCTTACTCTGCCACGCATGCATTGAGCTCCTTGACAAGGGTGGGTTGGGGTGGAGAGCTATCGCATTTTACCATATTTGTTAACTGTCCCATAAAACAGGAGGCAAGAATGGAAGATTTTAAACAAGTTTCAAAAGGCAACAGGTATCTTCAATGTAATCCAAGGACCAGACTGAATTCATAGCCAGCACAGAAAATGACACCAAATATTACAGGTGGATCATAGTGTGGCCAAAAGCCTCCTCTCTCTAATATAGTAATACCTTGATTTACGAGCATAATCTATTCCAGAAACGTGCTTGTAAACCAAAACACTCTCATACCAAAGCAAATTTCCCCATAAGAAATAATGGAAACTCAGATGATTCATTCTGGGGTCCCATAGACTATACATACAAAATGCCACAACTAACAAAAGAAGTTAGCTAGAAGGCCACGTCCACACAGTACCTGGCTGCGGGATCTGCCCTGTTTGGGACTAACAACTGGATTTTACTCTGTGTTTTTAATGTGACAATAATAAAGTGTAATGTGTAGCTCTATACACACTTGACTAGCTGCTCCATGACTAGAGATGATTTGAAAAATAAGAAAGGATGTTGAAAACAAATTAGAGAAAATATAAAGAAAATTGAAACAACCTGCACTCCTCACTGAAATCTTTCCTGGCTGGTGCAAGGGAGACCTTCATTCCTCTCTCCCACTTCTGCATTTGAGGCTTACCTGACACGGAATGTTCCGAATCCAGACTATCACCCATAATCCACCTTGGGGGGGGGGAATCCACAATTGGCTCCCTTGTGACTTGCTCCAGTGCTTATATTTCAAGACATTGCTTGTTGATCAAGGCAAACTTTACAAGAAATGTTCGCTTGTGTTGCAAAATGCTCTTAAACAAAGTTACTCTTAAACTAAGGTATTACTGTACCAGCTATAGTGAAATCTACCTAGTTACACACACAGCTAAAAACAAGGAGGATATAATAAAAACAGAAAATATATATATCAAACTCTAATGATGTTAATCAAGAATGAGAGTCTCCGATCTCCGAAGACTACTGTGAGATCCTTGCCTGGTTCCCAAAAAAAGAATTTCATCAGTTTAGGGAAAGCAGATGATTGCACAGCTGGGGAATCATCTGCTTTCCCTAAGAAGGCTTTTCCTCTTGAATCTACTACTCCATAGTTCCTATTGAAGAAAGACCTGTCTTTATGATTTTAGGACAGGGGTGGGGAACTTTCAGCCCCTTCCCAGATGTTTTGGACCACAAATCCCAGAATTTCAATGCTATATTACCAATTATAAAGGGCTGTAGAAGCTGCAGTCCAAAACATCTGGAGGACCAGAGGTTCTCCACCCCTGTTTTAGGGCAAAAGCAAGTATTGTATGCCAGGAACCAAATTAACCAATATGTTCAAAATTGTTCAGTAATGGCACAGCTGAATTCAACACTCACAGTTGCATTTCTCTCACCATCTCTTACTCAACGCAGCACTCTGTGGCACTGATCCAGGTGCTGAGGCTCAGCTCTGAAATGTTCCTTGCTGTTGCAAACTCAGCCACTGTTATGAGGATCTGCTGACTTTCGGCAGGCAAGAGTGAGGAACAGAAATTGTTAACACATGAGATGGAGGGCAACATTTCATGTGACTTGAGCACAGCCCGCCGCAATTCGAGTAGGCCCATTTGAATCCACTGAATTTATGGAAGAATTGATTCACTAAATCCTCATCAATTTAGTGCAATTTGCAACAGGATTTCAGCCAGTTTCCAAAGGTCAATATTTTACCATAATACTATGTTAAGACTGTTTAATCAAGGACAAACATACTGTGCATGTGCAGAGGAATGTTTAAAAACAACAGCAAAATGTACAGAATTTTTAAATTCAGGGCTCCAAGTAGCCACTAGCAGAGTCTTCCATTCCATCCTGATTTCTGATTTTCTTCCACCTACTCCTTACCTGCGGCCACTAAGCATGATTTCTACAGCCTTCTCAGGCTGCCTGGGGGAACATGTTACCCTGGGATTTCCCTTCTCCAAATATCCATTTCATTTCTGCACTACATAGGGTCCCACTGAGCTTCCCAATACCTCCCACTTGTTCCATAGTGCCTCTGTTTTAGGCATCAAGAAGTTAAGAGCACAACAGCTGAATTAGCTGTTTCGGAGAGAGTGATGTCCCTTTTGGGGACCAGTCCTGCTCCATTCGTGGCAGGGCTCAGGACTTTACCTGGACTTACCAAAATGCGGCTGCTATGGAGGATCGTCAACCTTGAAAATAATAAATGATTCTAGGGAAGTGATTCACACCTGCACTTATCTAGAGCTTCAAAAAACTCTTTTTAGGCTGGGAGCTTCAAGAATCACCGCACATCCAGCATAGGAACTGGTACAGTTGAACTGGTTCCACTGCAAAGCCCTGTGTTTGCAGAGAAATGGACATTTCAGGGGAGGGGATTAGCCCACTCACTAATAAAACCCATCACTTGGCGTGGCAGTCATGTGTGACCCAGCCGAAAGCCTCCATATTGCACCTGCTTATCTCACCACTGGGGTACATTTTCGTCCTTGGTTCCGTTTGCTTCACAAAAGCATATTTTCAAACTTGCCCAGACGACATGCCAAAAAAGGATTTCTCTCTTTCTTTCTCTCTCTTTTTAACAGAGGAGGATAAGGCTTCATTGAAGCTACCACATTTTCCTCTGTCCCAGTGATCTTTTTTTCTCACGAAAAAGCACACAATTCAATATGCAAAGTTTAAGCTCTAGGCATCTGAGCTGCTTGAGCTCAGTGGAATAAGCCCAGGCAAGGGAAAGTTTTATAAATATCGTGAGCATCTTTTGTTTGAAAGCCTTTCTTTCAAAACAGAAAACTGGCAGCTCTATTGTCCCTTGGCTTTGAAGTCAGAATTGACAGCAAACATAAAATGTCGTCTCTTGGAGCTGAATTTGATATGTACGTTGGCTGAAACAACAACTGCACAAGGAGATGCTTTTCATAACATATGCACAAGAAACATAAAACAAGATGCAAATTGGGGCCAAGGGTAACTGCTTAAAACTATGGGGGGGGGGACGACACACAGTCCAACTATTCCGCTGGGCAGATAGTTTACAAAATTCCTCTCACTATGCAGAACTTCTATCTGGAGGCAGAAAATAAAAAGTAATGTTTTTTGTGAAATTCAAGTTACTTTAGAAGTGAACGAACTCAAAGCTTTCCCTCCTGCAACCACGTTCCATGGATCCATTGGAATTTAGATCTGGATTGCTAGAGGAAACAACCCCTCTTTCCATAATTCCATATGGCAAACTGTTGCTGAAAACAATGAGAATTTCAAAAATGGTTTATGGTGCAAAATAAGCACGAGCTGTCAAAAAGGAAAGAAGACCAGACGTTCACCGGATGTCGACACAGAGGGAGAATGTATGGGAAATAGTCAACTGTTAAGAGTTAGAGAAAAGTGCAGGGGGTAAGGAGGTATCACATACTTCTGCTCCCATCCTGTGCTGATTCTGTTGTTCACACCTGTTGAACATCATTCTTCCAGCCATCAAAGCTGAAGCTTCCAAGCTTGGGTCCCCATCTGCTCTTAGACTACAAGCAAGAAGTCTCTGCACATGGGTTGT
The DNA here is from genome assembly GCA_023846285.1 of Phrynocephalus versicolor. NCBI lineage: Eukaryota > Metazoa > Chordata > Lepidosauria > Squamata > Agamidae > Phrynocephalus > Phrynocephalus versicolor. The sequence goes on from JAHTLZ010000195.1 coordinate 9,982,637, forward strand.
GCTACATAGCGCTTCTGAGAATACCTGAGAACCACTGTATGAAAGGTACAAAGACCTGCCAGTAAAGAACCACTTCTTCTTGACTTCTCGGCCAGCCCAGTAGCTCACATAGCTTTCCACACCTTGCAGCCCTCCAGATGCGTTGAACTACCATTGTCTTCATCCCCGTGATGCACAGTCAATGGCTACCGGTTATTGTGAACATTTGGTGTGGACTGCCGACACATGTAACCCATAACCAAAAAGCTGGTGAAAAGAAACCACAATACTGATCTGCATAAATCACACATGTTAGTTCATACGTACAGGTGCAAAATTAGAAATGACACCTGTAAGTTAACCTTCAGAGAATTATAATTATCCTTAAGAAAAATAAGACTGGGAATCATATAGAGCAAAGGCAGAATCTGTTCTCAATCGTTCCAGAGTGCAGGACACATGATAATGGGCTCAACCTACAGGAAGCCAGATTTATGCTGAAGGTCAGGAAAAACTTCTTAACTGTTAGAGCAGTATGATGGTGGAACCAATTATCTCAAGCTGGCATTCCATTGGCATTCAACAGAGGCATTCAACAGAAACTTGGACAAGTATCTATCAAATCTACTCTGATATGGATTCCTGCATTGAGTAGGGAGTTGGATTCAATGGCCTTACAGGCAAAACTCAATTATTCTATGATTCCACATAGAAATTATTCTATGATTCCACATAGAATCCTACATACATAGGATTCTCGGTGGTCGCACCCCACTTGCGGAACCAGGTTCTGCAAGAGATTTGCCTGGCACCCTCACTAAAAGCCTTTAAGAAAATACTGAAAACCTGGCTTTATAGGTTGGCCTTCCCTGATCATTTTGTTCCAACCTCCTTGCATAAACAGGATGCTACTCTTCCTCTCTACCTTATGATAGTTTTCTACCAGCTCTTTATTTTTTCATTTTGAATTGCTAACTGGTTTTTATTTACAGTTTGTGTTTATTATTATTATTATTATTATTATTATTATTATTATTATTATTATTATTATTATTCCATGTTGTTTTTTATTAATTAACCTATTTATTTACTATTTTAAGAGTAGCTTTTTGCTAGATGGTTGTGGTATATAAATAAATAAATAAATAAATAAATAAATAAATAAATAAATAGTCTTAATCAAGAGGAAGGAGAGAGTAACCAATGACCTACATGCCTACTGCTCAGTCTACTGTCCAGATGTTGTTCATAATGGACAGCAACTTCAAGACTCTTAATCTCATGTCCTTTGACACATTCAGCTTGAACCATGCTGGAAAATATTAAAAATTATCCACGGGCTGAACACAGGGGCCTCTGGTCCTTAGCTCTAAACTGGAGTCTGCCTGGCACAGTCAAGTGTCACAAACTAGGGGCCATACTGGACATAGGCATTATGGGAGCAGGAGACAAGGGGAGGGGAAGCATTATCAGTAATGCTGTGGTTTAGCAGAATTCTAGAAAGGTTCAAAGCAAAGCAAAGTGTTCTGCTTATATACCGGCCCATACCACTTCAAGTAGTCTCTGGGCGGTTTACAGTTTGAATTACAGTATGCAGGCTACACATTGCACGCACGCACGCACGCACGCACGCACGCACGCACGCACGCACACACACACACACACACACACACACACACACACCAGCAACCTGGGTAATCATTTTATCAACCTCAGATGGATGGAAGGCTTTTCATTCCAAGAAAAGTTGAACCGTTCCCCCCATATCAACATCCAAGCTATCAGAGGGCCTTCCAGCATAATGCAATGTTTATGCACAGACCTTACTAGTTACTCCTACGGACTACCATTCAGAGTCCATGTCATGGTACCCGCATGGACTATGCCAAGCACACTGATTACGCATGTTGTCAACTCCCATCAGATTCACAGTACTCTGGTCTGCCTTGTGACCTTGTAGGTGCCAGGGCATTATCTGGGGGGGGGGGGTTCTATCAGTATAAGAATTTAATACGCCTGAAATGGCCACAGAGGAGTCTTTCGGTATTCTGCAGCGAACCACATTAATTTTAAGCACCAACAAGAATCTAGTTTTCTGCATTTCTTTATTTGATACATAGGATCCTGTCCTGCATCAGAAGCCTCAAGGTGATTCTGAAAAAATTACCACCTGAATAACAGTGTACCTTGACAGCCATATAAATTTGTTTTATTGTCTCTTTCTCTACTGCATAAGTAGCAGTTGATTGAATTTTATAGTCCTTTAAATGCATTGTCCAGTTTTGTCTGAATAATGAATTTATGATTCAGGGCCTCCTGCTTTCTTGGGCCTAAATGTTCATTCTCTAATCTTAGGATCACACTTCAGCAATGGAAGTTTGTGCCAGTGGAGACCCTAGATGCGTTTCCCTGAGCTAAAAAGCCTGGTTTTGGAGCCGTGTTGTGTACACAATCTAAAACAAATACCACCAACCTGCTACTGTGCAGAAAAAGGAACACTCTGTGTGCAAGGGGGTGGGGGGTTCAACAGATGACCCATGTCCTCCAACAGATTATCTGCGTTATTAATTGTGAAAGCAGATCTTACATTAGGTTTTACACAGATTTAGGGAAAGAGTTTTTCTCCCAAGGGTCAGGGGATTCTAGAACTCCATGCTGGGTGGGGGATTCTGGGATTTGTAGTCGCCAAAGCCACTATCCAACTTCTGGTCTTTCAGCCTAGTGAAAAAAATATGGACACCTACTTACTTACTTACTCACCCACCCACTTCTATCTTTCTATTAGATCAATAGTTCTCAACCTTGGGAGTTCAGATGTTGTTGGCTTAAAACTTCCAGAAATCTTTGTCAGGACAGCTAGTAGTGAAGGCTTTGGGGGGATTTCAGTCCAAAAACATCTGGGGAACCAAAGGTAGGGAAGCACTGTATTCAATCATGATGTTTCCCAGGTGATTGGCCACCATTCTAGAACAGTGTTGCTTCATCCATGGCCCTCCAATTGTCTTCAACCTCAATTCCCAGACTACTTCAGCATCAGTCATGTTAAATACAGCTTCTGGGAGTGGAAATCCAAAATATCTGAAGGGTCAAAGGTCAAGAGTCACAATCTGGGAGACAACAACTGTTCCAGTTGATAGGTCACCTCTCTCCCCTTCTCCCTCTCCCCCCTCTCTCTTTCACACACACACATACGTGCACATACATGCATGCACACGTGCACCCACCTACCCACCCACGTGCGTACACACACACACTTGATGCACAGATTAATTCAAATATACACAACACAAAAGCCTGAATTAGCAGAATAATTTAAAATAATTCTTACTAGGAAGGAGTTCAGCCAGTTGAGATTCAGAGACATACTACACAGTGCATTAAATATCTGTATGTGCTTGTGATTTTTACTTAGAAAACAAACTTGTAGTAGGTTATTCATCCATCCATCCATCCATCTATCCATTCATTCATTCATTCAAAAGATTTCTATCCCACCTTTCTCTCTGAAAGGACCAAAGGCCTTGACTGTTACATCCAAGACACCGTTATCATTTGAAGTGAAATACTAGCTCAGGCAGCAAATGCTGGGGGGCAGCAATGATAATCCCTTAGCCACTCTGCTCTGCTGGGATTCAAATCTAAACTAGTGTGTTGCCCCAAAGGGCAGTAGAGGCAAATGTGCCTCTTTTTATTATTAAAGTTATATTAATATTTTGGAACCCTCCAGTCCTTATAGCCCCCCTGGCTTGGAATTCTTGGCATTTTTTTTTTGTTTTTAAATGCAAAGTTTCCAAGCTCTGAATAAGAGTCATCTACTTCCGCACAAGGAATAATCAAATCTTTTCAGTGGGAGCTGCTGTAGCAATTCAAGGCATGCCACTAGAGGGAGATGCAGTCACAAACAGCGGTGGCATCTTCATCCAAACCGTGGTGGTGGTGGTGCTCCTGCTGTTGAATTCATTCAAAGTACCAAGTGGGAAGGAGATTGATGTCTCATTCAGACTCAAAACTACATCTGGCTATCCAAAAATCTCATCTCTTAAAACCCAGAAATTCATATGTGTTTTTGAGCTCTGTGCTAAAGTGCCAGCTAATGGAATGCTTACCAGCTTTTGGTCTGTCTGCTAATTGTGCCATATTCATGTTTGACAAGATGACAGGAGGTGTGATACATCCAGCAATTTCCTGCAAATCAGCCATCATATGTTGGTGTCACAACAGTAGTAAATATTCCCTGGAAGCAAGCTTTCTACTATTAGTTAATGCACGTTTTGGCTTCAACGCCGCACCAGGTGTTTTTATGAACACACAAATGTAACAGAGGCTCAGTCTTAAAGTTGGGGCCAAATGACAGCTTATGAATAGCAATTAGTTCCCATCTGACAGTTGAAGGGTTTACTGCACATACCTCAAGATCATCACACTGAAAGTTTTTAACATACTAAGGTTTCTCAAGCCAAGCTCTGGGTGGCTGTACACATATGCAGCTGATCAAAAGCCTTTTGATCTGCGGATCCCAGAGTTCAAATCTACAGGTGTTGGCAGGAGAATGATTATTTAGATATGATCATGAGTGGATCCTCACTACACTGGTACAAGGATCACAGAGTTGGAAGAGACCTCAAGGGCCATCCCAGTCCAACCCCCTGCCGTGCAGGAACCTCCATCACAGTATTTCCGACATCTTAGAACTTCAGAACTGGAATGGACCCTATGAATCATCGATTCAGCCCCTGCCAGGAAGACACCATGAATTCCCCATCTCTGGCTCTACAGCCACATATCTAAACCACTGAGCTTCCCAGCAGTTCAACTTTAATTGCAATGGCTTCATCCTCAAGATGCCCAAGATTGGTAGTTTGTTGACATGCTTAAAATTATCTGCTGTGCTTCAGGACAGTCCATGAGAGCTCTTTAGTAAAGAATTCTAAGTAGTTCATCAAACAACAAATCCCATATTTATTAGAAAGGAGCTGTGGTATCAAACTGCTGGAGTGTGTTGGACAAAATCCAACTGTCCACCATCCCCCCGCCCTGCACGCAGTAGCACAACTGTAGAAGCCATGGCAGATAGTTCAGATCAGTCAATGAGGTGCCCGTTGCATGCCAGAAGTGTGCCCAGGAAGACAATCGGGCACACAACTAGCACCTTGCCAATAAGCTTCAATTAGCTGCATGCTGCAATCTCTGTGATTGTGCTACAGCATGTGCAAAACACCAATAGGCTCCTGGCTAGGGTGTCAACACATTCAGGTCTAATGTTTTCTTGTTAGAACTCACACTTTGCTGGAGTCTTGGTGGACCACAAGTTGAACATGAGTCAGCAGTGTGATGCGGCGGCCAGGAAAGCCAATGCGATTCTTGGTTGCATCAACAGAAGCATAGAAATACCATCTGCTGCAGGTTATCCTTCAAGGAAAAATAGATGGGAAGCATGGCTCGGGCCATAGAAGAACATTCTAGCTTAAGAACTTAAGCCAATGGTCCCTAGTGAGCACAGTGGACCATTGGCTTAAGACTTAAGTTCTTAAGCCAGAATGTTCTTCTACAACCTGAGCCATGCTTCCCATCTATTCTTCCTTGAAGGATAACCTGCAGCAGATTGTGCATTATGTGTCCGAAATGTTGCAGTTTTCTTCACTTTACAGTATTGAGGATTTCTAACTTTTTATTCATGCACTGTAATAACAGCCAAGAAGGCAATGCATAAGGCAAAGAAAATCAAGCAGAGTTGCATTGAAAGGCCTCTATGAAGGGCAGTACTGTATCTTCAGCAGCCTCCTAAAGGGAGGGAGGGAGGGAGAGAGGGAGGCAGCAAGATGCACAGTCCAACTGGGAACTGGTTCCTAAGAGCTGGTGCCACTGCCAGGAAGACCTGATTTCTCATAGACAATCTTCTGGCGTCCTTCAGGGTGGCACCCGGAGAAGCAATGCTTGAGAGGATCTGGAACAAACACATCTGCACATGGTGCATGAGCAACCATCTCTCTCTCTCTCTCTCTCTCTCTCTCTCTCTCATTTCCAAAGGAAAAGCAACAGCAGAGATTAGGAACCCATCTACAGGCATGAAGGCTCTACCTCCCTTCTGAACTTCATGAGAGTGCCTGGGCACCCAAGCCAAAGTGACCAGAGACATTCTTGCTGGTGGGGAAAAGGTCAAATCCTGCCTCCAGCCATTAATTAAACTGGTTCACAGCAAGCTGAATTGAGAAACAACCTTGACCGCAGTCCTTCCTAAAAGACAGCCGATTCTTCAAATAAGGACGAATCGGAAAATAAGGATGATCAGGAAATGCATTTTTTAACCTGGCAAGAGTTTATAGGATTAGCTTTTTAAAATATATTTTTATTTTTATTTTTCGCCTTAGGTCTCCTTGCAGAGTATTTCAAGCTTTTCCCCTTTACTCAAAACTTAAATGAGAACACAAGTTTTATTTCTTTGCCAAGTTGCACAATCTCTCAAGCTTCAAAAAGACCACTTGGTCACTCAACTCACAGCCTCACACTTTCAAAATATGACATTTCTGGGAATAGGTCTTCTAAATTGAATTAACTGCTCTTCCTGTTCTTGAAAGAAACAAACAGTCTTCAGTTATAAATCTTGGCAGCCGAAATGTTATAAATGCCCATTCGTTTTTTGTACAAATATTTCACAAAGAATTATAAAACAAGGATTGCATATAGCAGTTCATGTCTGACTTTTATACAGAAATTCTGTAACTAGTTTGGATCTTATGTCTCCTTTCACATGGCCAAAGGCAAATAATAAGCACTTGGCTGAATTAACAACTGAAAAGTCCAACTACGAACAAGCCTATGCATGCCTACTATGGTTTAAGTAAGTCCTACTCAATTGAAATTACTTTCAGGTAAATCTGCAGGATGAACTTTATATAAATCAAAGTGATTTAATTATCTTTGATTAAAATTACAAAAGCCTTGGGATACAGCAGTACTCCAGTGAAAACTCTACTCAGGACCTAGATTCAATCCCAGGTAGCCATTTTGAGATTCACTCAGCATTCAATCCTTCCAAGGTTAGTGAATTGAATACACTCAGGGCTCTATCACACGTCCTTTAAAATGCTGACTACATTTCAAAATAAAGTGTTTCCAAAAATATTGTCCCCATGGCCACCCGGCTTTAAAAAAAAAAAAACTGGTTATGCCCCCCTCTAGCGAGTTTTCCATAACCTACTGGAGAAGTTGGAAATTTTTTGCTCCGGTAAAAAATGCAAGCCAGAAGTCCATGGGAGCTCGCATATGATCCAGTTTTCTGCTTTTTTCCCCCTAGCCCCAACCAGCTCATCTTGGGGCTGGTCGGCACTTTTATTATTATTATTATTTAATTTCTCCTTCCCCCAGCGCTGATCAGCTGGCCTTTTGTTTTTTTGTTTTCATTTTTTCCCTAGCCCCACCAACTCCTGGGGCTTCTTGGCACTTTTTAATTTTTTTAACCCCCCTCCCCCAGCGCTGATCAGCTGGCCTTCCGGCTGTCAGGGCTGTTTCTTTTTTTCATTTTATTCCAACGCCACCTGTTGGCCGTGGGGCTGAATGGCACTTTTTAAAAATAAAATCTTTGTACAGTAACCCCCCGCCGATCGCGGGGGTTAGGGACCCACCCCACCGGTGATCCATGAAAATCCGTGATATGCGGAAGCGGGGGGGCCTGGGGGCAGGGGGCAAGTACTCCGGGTAGTGGGGAGCCATGCAATGGCTCCCCACCACCCTCCTGGGCGGCTCCTAAAAGCCTCGGAGGGATCGGGGGGATGGAAGGCAGGGATCGGATCCAAGCCGCTGCCGCCACCCGAGCGCACCACAGGGAGACTTCTCTCCACGGAGTGCCCAGGTGGCCTTGGCGGATCCAAGCTGACGCCTCCGCCCGAGCACGCCGCAGAGAGACTTCTCTCCACTGAGCGCCCGGGCGGCTCCGCGGCTTCCAGGAGGGGACGGGGGTGGCGAGGAGCCATGCGATGGCTCCCCACCCCCGCCCCCTCCAGGAAGCCTGGGAGACATGCGTGGGGATGGCGGGGAGCAACGCGATGGCTCCCCACCAGCCTCCCGGGCAGCTCCGCGGCTTCCCAGAGGGGGCGGGGGGCGGGGATGGCTCACCACCCCCTGCCCCCTCTGGAAAGCCGCGGAGGCGTGTGGGGAGATGGCAGGGAGCAACATGATGGCTCCCCGCCACCTCAGAGGGGGCGGGGGGTGGCGGGGAGAGACCCGATCGCCCCCTACCCCCCAGCGGTGCAGGTACTGCGATCCCGCGATGTAGCGGGACCGCAGGACCTGAACCGCGAAATGGCGGGGGGTCACTGTATATGCTATATGGGAAAGCAGATCCCACATCTTTACTCATGCGACCAAGAAAGAAGAAAAGCCAGACTTTCACAATATCCGGATCTTCCCCCACGTGAGATAGCGGCCTAACTTACTGGGGTGGCAACGTGTAGCCTGCATAATTGAACTGTAAACTTTCCAGAGAGTGCTTTATTTTATATATAATGTATAATATAAAGCACAATTTATATAATTACTGTACTCAGAAAAACTCCATCATGAGATTCTGCTCCCCCACCCCCAGAACACTTGAGCTATAAGCTTAAAACAAACTGTTTCACAGTCCCAAGATAAAAGCCTTTTTGAAAAAGAAGCTCTGTGCTGCTTTGTTTTTAAAAAATGTTTCAGAGGTCTCACTTTCAAGAATTTTGAAAATTATATGTGTTGGGGGAAGTAAAAGCACTAGCATTCAACTAGAGCTTGAAAGCACTGCCAGATAGGACTGTTACTTCTCATCTCTACATATGTTTCTTAATAGGCATATATTTAAATGGGACATGTCAGGTTTGAGAAATATAAATGTTTTATGGTACCCTCTAAACATACTAGACTGGATACTCGGAGATATAGAATAAGAACATAAGAACATAAGAAGAGCCATGCTGGATCAGGCCAAAGGCCCATCTAGTCCTATATCTCACTGTGGCCCCACCAAATGTGTCTGGGAGCACACAAGACTAGATATCATATAATATCTCCTGATACCAATCCCCTGCATCTGGCCCTTGAAGTACCCTGGTTTTAAGCCTGCAGATGACACATCTCCATTGTGGTTTGTAACCTGTGATGGACTTTTCCTCCAGGAATGTGTCCAATCCCCTTTGGAAGGCATCCAGGCCAGGTGCCATCACCACATCCTGTGGCAGGGAGTTCCACAGACTAACAACATGCTGAGCAAAAAAAAAAAAAGATCTAATGTATACTGAAGGCTCCCCAGGAAGAATTTAAATATCCAGGTAGCTCAGCGGATCCATAGTGACCACCACTACTATTGGTTTCCAATTGCAACAGGAGGCAAGTATTTTTAAAGCTAGTGAATATTAATTGCCCATTTAAGACGAAGTTACAACAACAGATCTGTCTGGAATATTCCTCAACTCTCTTACCCCATGCAATTAAGACTTAATCAAACCTCAAAGGAGAAAAAAGGGGAAGTGCAGGAAGTGCAGATGATATCAGCCTCCATCCAAATTGTTTTGACCCTGTAACGCTGCTCAAATATATCACTATATTTCCTCCTCATCCTATTGTCACCATTCAGCAACCTTCAAACTGTTGTCTAAATCTTAGGGCACGGGCTGGTCTGTCAGTAACATCAGCCAGCATAAAATTATGTACAATGTTGGTGCTACATATAATTCCGATTTTAGGCTACCTCCATCATCACCAGCTGAGTTCAGTAGTGCTTCACTTGGTAATCTAGGGAAATGGGCACACTGCTTTTAAAAATGCCTTTACTCTGAAGCATGGAGCTGGAAGATGGCTGATGGGGGTGGAGGAATGGACTGAAGCTTACATCTGTGGGTTTTCTTTTAATTCATACTAATTAAATAGGGGATTAGATACATTGCTTCTAAAAAATATTTTATTACATACGTCTGAAAATTCCTTATTTTCCCCATGGAGACAGAAACTACTTTTAAAGGCAAATCACATGTGTCACTTGATCTGTTCTATAAGAAATCCAAAATAAAGTTATTTTTATCTTTATTTTTGCCCTTTGATGCCTTGAAGATCCTAAGCCGTAGCTATAACTTCTAAACACGAAATGAAAGTATGTTAGGACAGTGCCCTCCTGAGGCAAGTGGAGAAAAAAAAGGAAAAGGCTTATGAATATTTATATTGGGTGCACAACATAAGGATCCCTGTAGAAATGTGCAATTGAAAGCGGGCGTGATGAGAGGTAAATAACATTAAAGATGGGTAGTAGGCAACTGGGTTCACCAGCCCCTCAGATAGTCTTTTAATATACACCTGATTTTAAAAGCAAAAAAGATGAAGAGAGAGACAAACCAAAAAAGAAACATGGAATTCAAGAAATATGGTGGCAATCCTCTGAGCCTTGAAGGAAGTGTCAGATCAGATTAAATAGAAAGCAAAGCACTTTAGCAGAGAAAGAAAAAAGGATTTCATTCCTTGATATTCTGACACTCACAGGCTGCTTCTTTCTCTTTGGATCTGATTTTTCTTTTCATCGTGACTATTCCACACATCCTGTCCCTTCGGAAGAACTTAATCCTATATTTCTTTATTCACCTGCGTACAGATTCAACTCATGGCTGACTGGCTGCAGACATTTTTACAGCCTGTGGAATAGAATAAAATGGTGCGTACACAGAAAAGTATAACCAAAGGGCAACCAGTGTTTGCTTTATCCACCCATTCCAGTATGTGCGAGTTGAGGTAACTGCCTCAGTCTAACGGCAGCCCTGCTCCAGACTGCCCCAGGCCACCGTGCATAAACTCAGTGGAAGGCAGTATTTCTATCCACTCCATCGCTCAAAGGTGGTTGAGCCACTGTAGATTTTATCATTTGATGAAGTATAAACAAACAGATGGATAGGCGTCATAATATTGGTAGCCAGTGAATGGTGATGACAGGAGCACACTTGTGGGGTTTAGTCTGAGGTTTAGTCAAGATGCTGAGCTCTGTCCCCAAAATAAATTCAGCACTTCATACAGCTTCTTTAAAGTTCACACAAAAACTTTGAAAGAATTCACCACTCCACAACACCAGTCACCTGTATTTTTCTGTTTATAGGATGCCCCCATTAGGGATGGGCATTCGTTTCAGAATCAGTAGGTTCCGAAACGAACCACACGAGCCCAGGTGGTCCTCGGAACCGGCTGATACATGCAGATCCAATTGCTTTACCTTTCTCTGTCTCGCGCAGGGTTAAAATCCAACAAGGAAGCATGCTGCGATGTCATCTGTGCTAGACCTGTGATGCTGGCCAATCAAGAGCTGTGAAGGGAGAGGCATCCCGCCTCCCTCTCTGATTGGCCAGCAGCATGAAGCAGGAAAGATGACCTTGCAGTGTGCATCCTCGTTGGATTTTAACCCTGTAAGAGACAGAGAAAGGCAAGGCAGTTGGATCTGCATGTATCAGCTGGTTCCGAGGACCACCTGGGCTCGCGTGATTCGTTTCATAACCTACTGGTTCCAAAATGAAGTGCCCATCCCTAGCCCACATGTATAAGATGATTCCCAATTTTCCAGCTCAAAATAACAGTTTCTCTAAAGCAAAGTGTTCTGATTATATACCTCCCCATACCACTTCAAGTAGTCTCTGGGTGGTTTACAGTTTCATTACAGTATGCAGGCTACATATTCCACCCCCAGCAAGCTGGGTACTCATTTTACCAACCTCGGAAGGATGGAAGGCTGAGTCAACGATGAGCCGGCTACCTGGGATTGAACCCCAGGTTGTGAGCACAGTTTTACCTGCAGTACAGGCATTTCACCACTGCACTACGAGGCTCTTACTGTGTGTTTCTCTCATTGGCTTACTTTCTTGTATAATATGACCCTAAAATTTTAGTGTAACAATTCTAGTAAAAATATAGTCTTATGCTGTACATGGGAAAATACGTGAAAGTGATAGACATCAAAAACTCAGTCATAAAATTATGAAAAAGTATATACATTATATATATTTTTTTTACTTATTACACTCCCCAATGAGGAAAAAACTTTTGGTTTAAACCAATAGAATTACTGGATTGAAGTTATATTTCAAAAACCAAGAACACTCAGACTACAGATCAACCTCATTTTATCTTTACTGAATGTTGACACTGACTGCTTCACTCTTATTGTAATTTAACTTCCACCCCAAGTAAACAATACAGTATACAGCATAGTACAACAAAATATACAATGAACTCTACAGCAACTGATTAAATGTATTTTTTTAAAAAACGCAATAGTTTTTGAACAAGAAAGCTGCCTACCAAGGTTTCCTCTAAGGTGTCTGCATACACACACCCTTTCCGCCCCTTCTGCATGGAGCTTTCCCATTCCCAGGCACCAATCTCAACTGTCTTTGTTATGGTTGTCAACCAACAAATCAAAAGAGACAAAGTCTCAGGATGCTAAGCAAAAAGGTGCTTTATTGAAACAAAAGCCCAATGCGTTTCAGCTTGGAAAGCCTTCTTCAGGGGCTATGTTAAACTGCATTAAACTACCACTATCATGTATTTTCTTACAGCCTCTGAGTTTAAAGCAATCAGCCCTATAAACTTTACATACCATCTTCACCCTTGATTATATAACCTAGCTATATAATCGCCATAGCCTTTGCCTGCATTTAGTCAGCAGTGTTTCTAGAAGCAGGAACGTCGTTTCAAGATTATAAGCGATACTCTCTGTGTTATGTACCTTTATGTTTTACAAATTCATTTTCTAGATTATGCATGCAATGTTTATTGTTTGTACTTAAAATATTTTATTGAAAATCTAAATTACAAACATCTTAGTAACCGGCCTACTGGCCTACTATAAAGAAAAAATATATCCTGTGTATGTACTTAGAGTATAATACCTTACTTATATTTTAAACTGTGAATATCTTAGCAAGAGTCCTACTGGGTTTGTAAAAAGCAAAAATATCTATCCAACCTAATTACCACTTATCCAATATTTTTAGTGTTTATAAGCCTTTTACCAGAATATACACTACTTATTTTATAGCATTTGCTGTATAAGAATAATAGATATTCATTGGTTGTCCCTTTGTTTTAATGCAATTTAACATAGCTCCTGAAGAAGGCTTCCCAAGCCGAAACGCGTTGGGCTTTTGTTTCAATAAAGCACCTTTTTGCTTAGCATCCTGAGACTTTGTCTCTTTTGACTCATTGGTTCCGTTGGATGCTCCAGTTCTCTGGGCTCTTTTGTCATGGTTGTGACTGAACTGTGCGAGAGGGAGTCATGCACAAAGATAACAGCCCCAATCAAAAATGCAAGGGTGCATTGCCCCCTCCCCACAATATTGCATAGGAAGACAGATAAAATTCCTTTAAAATTGGTTCTCTTTCATGGGCCACTAATGAGCCCTTTCTGTCCTCTCTTGTCCTCCTTGGGATGGTAATCACCGGACAAGGTCTGTGCAGGTCCTTATCTTTCCTTATTCTCAAAAAAGGTCCACCTTTTTAATGACATCAAGTCATCACAGAAATGCTGCCGGAAAACACCCAAGATGATTGATTCTCTAGCTGGTTTCACACCTTGCTCTGAGATTGTAGGTGCACGTATCATCTCGGAATGTTTGCTAGAAGCCAGAGAATCACCTGTAGTACAGCCATCAAGAAGAGATTAGAACTCTGAAACAGCAGTGATGTCTGGTACAGTACTTCCTTGGTTTACGAGCATAATTCATTCCAGATACATGCTCGTAAACCAAAATAGTCGCAAATCAAAAACAATCTCCATACGGGAAACAATGGAACGTCAGATGATTCATTCTGGGGACCCTGGATGCCACGGCCGCTGCCATAGCTATAATCCCCTCGCTACCACGGCTGCGGCTGGGGTGACACCAGTGGCAGTGAGGGAATGATGGCTGTGGCAGCGGCAAGGGGCTGGCGGATGCGGTGGCAAAGAGCCAGCAGACATGGTGGGTGAGGGGCCAGCCAGAAACCATGGCAGCCACCGTAGCCACCAGCTCCTTGCTACCGCTCGGTGCTGCAGTCCTCATTTTGCAAGACAGAGCTCATAAACCGGAACAAACATTATTGCTCGTCTTACAAATTGCTTATAGACCAGAGGACTTGTAAATGAGGTACAGTCATCCCCTGCCATTTCGCGGTTCATATACTGTGGTCCTAGTATATGAAGGCAAGGCCCCCTGGGGCAAGCTGTGTGGGCCTGTCTGGGGCCATCTACACTTACCTGAGGCCCGGCCCTGCCCCGAGCGGGCCTTCGAATGGGCTTCCCAGGCCAGTAAGAGGCCCCAGAAGTGGTTTCTGATGAACCAGAAGTCACTTGCGAAAAAAACAGAAGTGTCTTTTGGATCTCCCAAAACCACTTCTGGAACCTCCAACAGGCCCGGGAAGACCACTGGAGGCCCGTTTGGGGCAGCACCTGGCCTCATGTAAGTGTAGGAGGCCCAAGACAGACCCCCCCCCCCCAGTTTCAACCCGACCCAGATCTGCATATCGCAGATTTTCCTTTATCACGGGTCAGGTTGGGTTGCTAACCCCCACAATAAGCGAGGAATTACTGTAATATTGTATTGTGAAAATCAAATGCCTTGATTTA
>JAHTLZ010000195.1:10001003-10017300 GCA_023846285.1 Phrynocephalus versicolor
ATGATGATGATGATGATGATGATGATGATGATGATGATGATGATGATGATGATGATGACAGTAACCACAGATAGTAACTGTAAGTAAAGGTATCTTTTTCAACTTGAAATTCTCCTAGAGTATTTTTTATGGCAGAAAACTACTAGATTCAGTGGGAAAGAAGCCAAAGTGGTTGGCAGACATTTAGGCTGAGATGATCTCTCTAAGTTTTCTCTGTGTTGCTGTTGTCTTTTTTCTTTCTATCTCATACTGTGCTAACCAAAAAGGAATAATCAAAATTTCCTAAGAGCGACTAGTAGAAAGAACTGGTTATATTCTGAGAAAATCTGAGGGGCAGCTGTTTGTGCAGGAGTTTTTCACACCTTCTAGAATTTGCAGATCAGTTTGCTTTGTATCATCAGTGGTAAACAGTGACTTCATTTGCAAGTATGACTGCTCAGTCACAAAGGATCTGTCTGAACCACATCTCTGGAACACCAACAGATTTTCCTCTTCTAATGATGGGTTAGCTGTAATGTATAGTTTCACCTTTTTAGCTTCGTAGCAGAAGACTGATTGACTGACTGACTGAGTGACTGACTGGTTGAATTTTTATACTGCGCATCTAGTGACATGCCACTACTCTGGAGAGTTTACAAACACAAACATAGTACACTAGCACCAAGAAAAGAATTAGTCAGCATCAACACTCCAAAAATAATCTACTGCATTTATATTCTAAGCACAGATGAATCTGTTTTCCCTTTCTACTAGCTGTTCTGACTTTTACAAGAGATGTGCATATTTCTATTTTTTGGACGACTTTACATCAGGCAGCTGACCAACCCACTCACTTGCGCAACTGCAACTAGGTACAGTAGTTTTGTGTCCGAGGTTAGAACACAAAATTACACTCCCTAGTCTCCACATTGCTTGCTCTTTGCCATTCTCCAAAAGAAGCATGGGAGCAGGAAGTACAGGAATCACCTAAGAACATAAGAAAAGCCATGCTGGAACAGGCCACAGCCCATCCAGTCCAGCGTTCTGTCTCACACAGCGGCTCCCCATTTGCTTCAGGGTATTCCCAAGCAGATGTCTTCACCTGCTTACAATTCTCCGCAAATGGCATTAGTGTCAGACAAAGTTGGAAATTCGGAACCCTTGGTTCAATTTTAATACATCCGCTCATCCCTTCCTCTATCACCCCTTTTTGTATGTGAAAAGTGACATGTAAGCTGTGTACAGTGGTACATCTTAAGACAAATGCCTCATAAGATGAAAAACTCATAGGAAGAAAAAAAATTCTGATAATAGGCATAGCTTCATATGACAAAAAAATTCCCTGTGGGATGCTTCGCAAGATAAAAGAACTGTTCTGCATGTACCTAGGAGGAAAAACCTGGTTATTTTTGTCTTCATTCTAGCCTCCGGAACAGATTAATCCATTCCCAATGCAACTGCATTTCATAAGACAAAATTTCATAAAATGAAGCAACCCATAGCTTCCGGAACAGATTAATTCATTTTCAATACATTCCTATCGGAAACTGCATTTCGTAAGAAAAAATTTTCTTAAAACAAATTGACCTGTAGAACGAATTAAAATTGTTTTAAGAGGTACCACTGTATATGCACAGAAAGATGTTGCAAAATCAAGGTTCTTGTTCATGTGCAGATCCTACACACAAGTGGGAACATCTCCCCTGCAGATATACAACCTTCCACGTGTAGAATCTGAAGAGAGTGAGGTGTCCTCTCTAGCAAGGGTCATCTAGGCAAAGAGCAACTGATCAAGTCTTACAAATTGAGCCTTTTCCTTGCTTGGGACAGCTGATGTCTACTTTATGCATTCTTTCTGCATCCTTGGCCTTGTCTCTTACTTGTACAGTTCTTGTTAACAGTTCCGCTTGCTTGTCACCCATGGCTATCATGATTTTCCTGGAAATACAAGGCTGTTGTAACTTGTGTTTATATATCTGTAGGCATTTTGACAGACTTCCTCTGAAGACAGCTTCAGAGAAAGTCTGCCACTGCAGCCAAGGAGTTGTCCTTTTTCTGTGTCACTTTGCTCCATAATATTTATGAAATCCACACATCACAGATTTCAGTTTATAGGAAATCTTAAACGGAGCCAGTTTCCCTCTAAAATGATACCACACAAGAGTCGCCCTTACAGTATCTACAGACATCTGGCTTGAATGCATCCATATGTTCTCACTATTATATGAAATGAAGATTTTTGGAGGCCCACAAAATCCAGAGATGCATTTGTTTGCAATTTTTATTGTATCCACTTCCCATTCATATAACATCAACACAACCTGGATTTGGCACAGGAATGAACAAATATAAATTAATTGAAAGCTTCCTATCCCCCCCCCCCACTTTCAGATTTGGTTTGCCCTGGAGCTTTTCAGAACCTCAAGACGTGTGTGTGTTTAATACTCAAAACTCACAATTGGTGATCCTGATTATAGGAGTCAGTAACTTGCTACTGGTGGCCATCCAGTAGCAAGTTTTGACTATTAAAGACTTTCCCCATTTTGAAAGCTGATAGGGGGAAAATATATTCATTTCAAATCTGGTGCTGGAGAAGAGCTCTGCAAATGACATGGATTGCTAGAAAGATGAACCATTGGGTCTTGGAGCAAATCAGGCCTGAACCATCTCTAGAGGTCAAAAAACATGAATCCAAGGTGTGATGTGCCCCTTACACACACTGGGTTTCCACTCACTGCCACCACCAGATTGGACACTTGTATGTATTTGAGAGAGAGAGTCACACCAGGTTATATAGTTTTAAAACAAAACATGAAACATTTATTAGTTTACAATTAGATGCTCAGTATTATGATAGCTTTAGCCGATATTATTGTATTGCAAACACGAGTTCTTATAATATTGCATTTCCTTTATAAACCAGACCCTTTTCAGTGGCAGGATCTCCCATCTGACCAACTGACAATCTAAACTGACTCTCTGAGCTCTCTTAACTGAACGGAACCGACCTCCTCTCAGCTCTAACACAAACAGAACTCCCCATCACCCATTAGGTTCCAATATATAACATTCTTAAGCACTCCCACCAGCTTGGTGATTGGCTATTCAAAACACACTCATGAATATTTATCCTTTGTTCTACCCTTTTCGCCACACAAGGCTGTCTTAATTTTGGCACATGGTAAGAAAGCAAGATTCTTATAATGCTGGGAATGGCTGAAGGCAGCAAGAAAAGAGGAAGGCCAGAAATCGTATGGATTAAAGAGGGGGTCTCGGAACCTGAATGTGGAAGGAGCAGTTTAGGAAGATTTGAATTAGCTTCAATCTATTATATCCAGTGTCAAGGATGAATACTGTAAACAGCCCAGAATAGCCTTGTAGCTAGATTTTGTGGTGGTTGTGTCATTACAGTTGCCAGTTCCTACTCCAGGTGCCTACAGCAAATGGTATTCCCTGGTGATCACCCATCCAAGTACTAACCAGGGCTGACTCTGCTTAGCTTCCGAAATCAGGCGAGATCGGATGTGCTCTTAGGGCATCTACTGTAGGTAGCTTTGTAGCACATAAACACACACACCTCTTATGACATTTATACTGTAATTCCCGCGCCAAGAGGAATGAAGTATTAATGTCAAGATAGCCCCATGCCCTTGCTTGGTGATCCTTATTTATTTGTTGGATTTATATATGTAGCTAGATGGTGTGGTATATAAATACAACAAATAAACAAGTAAGGATCACCAAGCATAGGGCTATCTTGACATTAATACTGTACTTCATTCCTCTTGGCATGAGAATTACAGTATAAATGTCGTAACAGAGGTGTGTGTGTGTGTGTGTGTGTGTGTGTGTGTGTGTGTGTGTGTGTGTTTTATAAAGTGGCACAACATCTATCTGAAAGTGGGGAAAACGGCATCTTTAAAAAGCAGCCGTGCATGAAGAGCAATGTTGCACAAAAATTTATATTTCTTAGGATAACTTATCAAACAAGGACTATAGCATTTTGGGATATCCTGATTACATTCAAACTTTTGTTTCATTCTCTTAACAAATGGAGCTTTTCCTTCCTCATATGTCCTTCCCAACGGGAGTATCTAAGGACCTCTAAAGGCCCATTTCCTGGCTTATAGAAAGGAAAAGGAGCAGCACTTAAAATGCTCTATTGCTGACTTTGAAAAGGAGATTTATTTATATGCCTTTCTTCCAACACTGTTTTTAAACTGCTGGACAGCTCAGCGGCTTAAGTCTCTGGCTGTGGAGCTAGAGGTTGGGAGTTCAATCCCCCACTGGGTATCCTTGACAGAGGACTCACCGATCCACGGGGTCCTTTCCAGCTCTGAAGCTCTACGATGCTGCTGCTGCTAATGATTACCTATCGGAACCATCCAAAGCCCAAACCTCCTACACAGCACTGAGATTCCTGCAATGCTTCTTCTATTGCTAAAAAAAAAATGGTGCTGTGTTGTTATTAAAAACTTCCATTCCTCTCGTGAATTTGACTGAGGGGAAAAATGCATATGTACATGACTCACAGACTGGTAGCCTCCTGCCTGGACTAACTCAACACACTCTTATGGCGGTTACTTCACGTCCTTCTTTGTGCTGCGATTAGTTTTGTACCATGACAGCGTTGGTCGCAATCACATTTTGTCTCTGTTTCAGTGTTCCCATGGTCGTGATAAAACGGTCTTGTACCGTGACAAACACTGAATTTGTCTATCTTCCTTTTTCCTTGGTGGGGGTGGGGGGGCTTAAAAATTCTTTTTGATATTTCACTTCTGAAAAGTCAAAAAAAGGGCACAGTTTTCTGAGAGAAACAAATGTTTTGTTGCACGACAGTTTTTACTACACAGTGTCTTGTCACGGAACAGAAAGCAGGAACAAAGAGTGACAAGGGAAAACCCTACCCCAGCTACAGTATTGTCGCGCTGAGCACCTGTTCCGGGGGCGTGGTCGAGACAAACTTCAGTAGTTGCGCAACGGACGTGAAGTAATATTTTCTGTACCACTCCTAAGCGCAACACTAACAGAAACAAAACGGACGTGAAGTAACCGCCTTAGACTGATCCAGAAGCTGCAACTGCTACGGAATGACAGTCCATTGGGACGGCTTCTTGTGAAAACAACAGGAGGTGCCACCCCTCTTCCCCTTCCTCTTCTCGGCCTTTACAAACAACAATAAACACAACACCAAGTGGTGTTATGTTTATTGCTCCTGTGCCTCCCACGTTTTGATCTGCCAGCTCCATTTCAACAACAGAACATTCTGAGCATTCACGAAGAAGCCGCGAAGAAGCATGCTCTCATTTCCCTTCTGCATTTGGACATAACTGGACCGGATTTAACTTCATGGACACAAGCAAGTTCATGAAATTGGAATAAAAAGGTATGGTAAAATACCCATTTGCAGAAGGCACCTATAAGGGTAGATTCTGGGCTTGGTGGAACTATTTTCTCCCTCACCATTGGCCCCCTAGAAGAAAATACAGCCTCAATCTAGAACATACCAAACAATCTTCATTATTGTGGCAGGTTCTTTCCCAAAGCTCTTGTCAGGCTCAGGTCTTTCAGGACCGTCCACCTCAAAGGAAGCTAGAGTGCCGGTCTCCATGGTCTTCTCTCAGCTCCTGCCTGTCCCATTAGTCAGCAAGTGTCATTTTGCCTCTTTATAAATCTATGGCGAGGCCCCATCTGGAGTACTGAGTACAGTTCTGGTCACCATACCTCCAGAAGGATATTGTGAAAATGGAAAAAGGGCAGAGGAGGGCAACCAGAATGATTAGGGGACTGGAACACCTTCCTGACCATCTGAGGCTGCAACGGCTGGGCCTCTTCACTCTTGAACGACGGCGCCTAAGAGGTGACCTGATTGAAGTTTATAAAATCATACACAGTGTGGACAAAGTAGATAAGGAAAAGCTGTTTTCCCTATCGTACAACACTACAACTAGGGGACACTCCATGATACTTTTGGGCGCTAGATCTCAAACAAATAAGAAAAAGTACTTCTTCACCCCAAGGACCACTGGTCTGTGGAACTCCCTGCCAGAAGAAGTGGTGACAGCTGTCAGCCTTGACAGCTTTAAGAAAGGATTAGACAAGGTCATGGAGAACAGGGGTATCCACGGCTATCATTATGGATGCCTAAGGATGACCTTCGGTTTGGAGAGATAGGCAGGATATAGCTCAAAACCATTTGCAGGAAATCAAAGGCAGGTTGGGCTGTGGCATGTTCCAGCAAGGCTGTTCTTATGTTATGTTCTTATGTGCATAAACTAATGGTCTATTTCAGCAGGAAAATATTGGCTCAGTGAGGTTTTTTGTTTGTTTGTTTGTGTGTTTTCTATGGCTCAGTGATGCCTCCAGCTCTCTGCTTTGCTCTAATGATTTTGACTTTTAACCCTTTCCTTGCAATCAGGAGTTACTTGGTTCCTTGCATTCTGTCCCACCAGTCTATCCCAGCTTCCACTTGAAGTCGAACTGTACATAGAGCTTCATTGGCATAACCAGGACAGATTACCTGTTACCTACCAAAACCATCTTAGAAAGATTTAAACCCTGGATCAAGTAACCTAAAGGAGCCTCTTCACTTTGAAATGCTTGCATGTGCCACATGTACACCTCAGGAGATGTTCTTGGTGATAATGTAGTTGGTCCCCCATGATGGCATTGACTGTGAAGATGACCTTTCCTATCACAGATGCTCGGCTTTGCAATATCATACCAGGGTTTGGTTTGGTTTCTCCTTACTTTTCTAAGCTTTATAAACTCGGGTCTTGTGGTTGTTGCTTTTTCAGATGCTATATGCTGTTTATCATTGTATGTTTACTGTCGTTTCACTGATGCATGCTGCTTGAACGCTGCTTTAGCAGCCGGGGAAATATGCAAGGCAAATATGTAGATTCATTTTTCCAGACTCTGAGCCCCCTCAAGAGCTGTGTGTGCAAGATATAGAATGATTATATTTTGTATAGTATTTCATATATGCAAATTTTATCCCAGGAAATGTAACATCTG
This sequence comes from Phrynocephalus versicolor, assembly GCA_023846285.1. Taxonomy (NCBI): domain Eukaryota; kingdom Metazoa; phylum Chordata; class Lepidosauria; order Squamata; family Agamidae; genus Phrynocephalus; species Phrynocephalus versicolor. Next base: position 10,008,000 of record JAHTLZ010000195.1, read on the forward strand.
CATGTGATGGTTCTCAGCCCTCTGTGAAGGATCTGAAAACATTGGAATCAGAAAAAGATTTTGGCACATCTGCAAATGTGTTTGGTTCTTTTCCCAAGCCCTTTTCCATGGGAAAAAGTCTCCACTAATAAAGTTGCTCAGGGAACAAGTAAAACTTTGTTGTCATCTAACAGATTTCCCCACCCCCACCCTCAGGGTCACCAATTTAGAATTTAAAACATACATCATTCAAAAAAGTGCCTCCATTGTCCTCAATCTGAATTTTACTTATGACAAATTCTGAATATATATGCGGCGGGGGGGGGGGGAATGGGGTAAAAAGGTACTGCAAACCGTTTTGGGTTCATGGCAACTACCATTCAGGGTGGTAGTTTCCCACTCTTTGGGACCCAGATGAATCCCATCACGCTTTTCTAGTGTGGCCAGTAGCCAGTCATGATGGCAGCCATATAATTACATTACTTATGTTTTATTTTATCTATTTTAGGTTTATACACCACACTGATTTTCCCAAGGGAACTCTGGGCAGTGTACAGAACAAAGCAAATCTAGGGACTTTGGGCTGATAACCACTTATTTACACACCAATGAGACTACCTGTACAGAGAAATATCACACAGCCCTAAAATATAAAGCCAGGTGGCTGATTAGATCAATGAGCTAGATGTCTGGTTGTGGAGCCAGATATCAGGAGTTTGATTACTCTCTGTTTGATTGCTCCCAGGAAGCGTGCCAGCCTACCTCACCTTGGAAAAGCTGCACAATCCCAGAAAACAAAAGGAATGCAAATCCCAGGGTGGTGGAGTCTCCTTCTTTGGAGGTTTTTAAGCAGAGGCTGGATGGCCATCTGTCAGGGGTACTTTGATGGGGGTTCCTGCATGGCAGGGGGTTGGACTAGATGGCCCTTGAGGTCTCTTCCAACTCTGTGATTCTATGAGTACTCTATAACTAGAACACCCTGGAAGAGATTGCCATATATTGGAACCAGTCTTGTGACATCATCATCATCATTGTTGTCATCGTCGTCGTCGTCGTCATCATCATCATTAAGATACTTACTTACACAGGCAGAAAATAGAGAAGATATTTTCCAGTGAGTAGGAAGTCATCTGCAGATTTGAAGCAACATATCTGCGGGATGCATACATTTATTTCTATTAGATTGACATCAAAACCTCTCAACGGGTTCCAGAAAAATATCTGCTTGAAGGTATGGAGGGCACTTGCTACATTATTTGTAGCTAATGCAGGGAGACGGGACAGACAACTGAACTAGTAAATTGATCAGGCCCTACACATTAACTACAAATGTCTCCACAAGAGTATCCTTTTAAAATAACAAACAAGGATTAATAATCAGGAAAATATAAACAATGTTACATTAATTTTAAAAGCAATATCTTTCCAAAGGGAAAGGCAAACAGGAACAAATTTCACCTCATCTTGTTTTTGTAGTACGCTCTTTCCAAGCACTAATATTGTAAGCCTGATAATTGCAAACACTAGTAACAGTATCTGTATGTGGATAATATCATTATACTTTTTTGACACTAGGTGGCACTGAGCAAAATTCTTTTTGGTTGCAGTCAGCCGTTTCCTGTGCTTGCTCCGTTCTTGCTGAAGACAGATAACCAAGGGTGTTTTTACACGACCCCTAAGATCCGCTGGCCACTTAAATTCGGACCAGAGATCTTGGGGGTTCATCGCTCTTCCTGTGTTCCCACCCCCTCCGCACTTCCTTGCTCCTGTCTGCGTGAGGGGAGGGAGAAAAAAGGGGAGAAAAAACACAGGCTCACCTCCGTCTGCCGGTGGAAGCCGCCCAGAGCCGCCGCCCCCTGCCATCATGATTCCTGTCTCTTAAAGGGGCGGTGGGGACAAAAAAACAAACACAAGGCGAGGAGAGCCCGGCACTTACTACTTTACATCCACATCTGAAATTTTTCAGCTCCAGAGACCAGGCACTTGAAAAGTGTGCTGGGACGCGCTTAGGTGGGCATGGTAGTACTTAATTTTTTGTAAACTCCGGAGCTGGTGAGGAAACAATTTTAAGCTCCGGATCTGGGAGCCATTTGCCGCGGATTTTAGGGGTCGTGTGAGAAGGCCCCAAGTTCCTGTTTGATTTTTGATAGGACTGTCCCGTAACCCTTCCGTGACTAATTACTATTTGTGGCTGCTTCCTTTTCAAACACTGGCTTTTCTTCCCATCCCTACCTAAGCTGCATATAGATGGCAAGGAGCTAAATTATTTCTATGTTTTCCCCATGATATTCCTCCATTTTATTTATTTTATTTATTTTTGAGTATTTTACCCCGCTTTTCTCCTTGGAAAAGGACCCAAGGCGGCTTATAGTAATGAGGGACAATATACAGTCCAGTGCAATTAAGACATATTCTAGTTTGAGAACAGGCTATTGAGGGGCATCTTACAGCAATAAAAGGCAGCATTAAAGCTAAAAGAGAACGTGGGCAGTTAAAGAAAAGAGCGAAAATTCCATTATGAGGGATGGCGCTAACATTGAAAACACTGGTGCATTTATGAAGTCAGTCAATGCAATCATGTACGGTGGACCATCTAAAAGTTATGAGGGATGGAAACTAAACATTGAAAACATACTGTTGATTCAATCGCACCATTAAATATATAAGCACCAAGTTAAAACTGGTTATAAATGCAAAATCTGCGTAGTCATGTATGGTACATAAGAATAACATAAGAAGAGCCATGCCGGATCAGGCCAAAGGCCCATCTAGTCCAGCTTCCTATATCTCACAGTGGCCCCACCAAATGCATCTGGGAGTGCACGAGAGTAGATATCTGTCTCCTGATGCCACTCCCCTGCATCTGGTCCTTGAAGTACCCCAGTTTTAAGCCTGGAGATTACACATCTCCATCATGGTTTATAACCGGTGATGGACTTTTCCTCCAGGAATCTGTCCAATCCCCTTTTGAAGGCATCCAGGCCAGGTGCCATCACCACATCCTGGGGCAGGGAGTTCCACAGATTAACAACATGCTGGGTAAAAATATATATATATATTGTCTGTTCTCATTCTCCCAATCCTCAGTTTGAGTGGATGTCCCCTACTTCTGGTATTTTGTGAACTGGGGGACATCCATTCAAATTGATATGTAAAGACACTTTCTGTGTCTTAAAATCTAACAATGCTTAATAAAGTTCATGTCACACTGAAAACATACCCTCTGCAATCCAGACAGCAACTTTCTGCATGTATATCTAAAGATTTAGGCATGTTCCTTGGACTAATTTTTTTTCTTCTCCTTTTTATCTTTCAGCCTTCATGTCAGAGTACAAACTACTTTTCGATGTCTTGTTCCTCTTCAAACCAGACTGTCCCATTTGGGCCACAGATATTTGAGAAAAGCAAGCTCACCAGCTACAGGTGTGCTGAAATGTTTCTGGTAGTGCCTTGGGCCCCAGCCACGGAAGGCAATAAATAGCTGAGTCTTCGGTTGCAAAGACTACTCATGCAGTTATTCCCAGCTGCAACAAAACGGACTTCCAGCATAAATACTTCCAAAATCTATTAAAGCAATTACTCTCAATTTGATACAATCATCACCGAACTGGGAACAAGTTTACTAGCAATCTGCTGTTAAGTCTTCATCAGCAGCTGCACCAAACAAGATTTGTAGGGAGAGAGGCTTGTTGGTTTGACTTAAAGACCTGGTCTTAATTTACTTTCGGGTCTTTTCCTCACTTCATTTAAGCGTAGAACTCTATATGGGTTTAACAAAAAGATCCATCTTCTGTATGAGGCCATTTGAAGGTATGACGCATGCCTTTGGTCCTACTTCAATGCTCTAGGACACATAATAAATGGCAGTGCATCCATTCTATATACAGTGGAACCTCATATAACAAACTGTCTAACATAAAATCTGTACAACATTAAAAAAAAATCCAGAGATAGGGGGAATTTGCTTAACATAATCGTCTATGGGGTGAATCCGTACAACATAAAAACGGTTGCGATTAGGGATTACTCTGTTTTCAATTTATTCCTATGGGAAATTTGTATAAGGGAAAATTTGCTTAACATAATTTCATTTGGAACGAATTAATTCCTTTATACAAGGTACCACTGTACAGTACAAGTCTTTCCCACCTGGGGCTTGCCAGTCCAGATGTTTGTGGACTAAGTATCCCATTATGCATGGCAGCATGACCAATGGCAATAGGTTAGCAATCCAACACATCTGGAGTGCCTGACTGGGAAATGTTGATATTAAGGACCTTCTATGTGTCAAGTTCCATCTATATAATACTCTTCTTGTTCATGTTGCTTTCCACCCACAGTCCCAACCCTGCTAAAAATCAAAGTACAGAATCAACCAAGCAAATGATGCATGGTAATGAGCTTAAATTGTTACTAGCATGATAATTCAGAGAGTAAAATGCATACAAACTCCATGGCTTCTTCTTGAGCCCATTGCTCTTAAATGTAGTGAAACATTTTAGATCTTTCAAGAAAAGAAGTCCAGTTGCCATGACTCAACTTCCAGATCTTGCCTGCCATTACAATGGGTGTCAAATGCATGAAGTCAAGGACAAGTCTTTGCAGGGGTCCACCTCTGAGTACAATTCCTAGGAGCTCCAGAAAGAAACAGTGGGCAAAGTACTCCAACAAGACCAAGTTTTACATCTCTGCTGAGCCCTGAAGCTCATCAAATGACACTGAACCATCTCTACCTCTCTGCCTAGTTGACTTCACATGAAGGTTTGCCAACCCTCGGGGCATCCGCTGCAGCCTCGGGAAATGGCTTCGATTCTCCCGGTCAGGATAGAAATCAAAAGATGAGTGACAGTGGAGATAGAGCTTGCTTTCTGTATCAGCTTTGCTAGCCACCTCCACAAATTCTCAGCTGGTGCAAGGGCTCACTCACACGGTGTGAAAGTGCACTTCTGCCATTGTCTGTACATTGTGTTTAAATAATACTGACACACCAATCTGCTAGGAGAGCAGCTAGGTGACAGTGTCTGGATCTGTGGTGTTTGTGTACTTGTGCCAAGGCAGGAGTGAAGCACCACCAGCAGCCCATCCCTAAAACATCTTGTTGCGTACACCTTTAAAGCAGTGTTGCCGGGCCTGGAAAAGCCTCCCCACATTTCATATTTAAGCCCATGCCGGATGTGAGGCCCAGGAATAGAAACAGGAATCTTTATAGTCATTGCCACCTTGCAGGAACAACGAAATTTCACGGTTGCTATATTCAACTCATATAAAACATCCCACATAGATTTAAAGAGCCTCATGGTGCAGTGGTTAAATGCCTATGCTGCAGGTAAAACTGTGCTCATGACCTTGGGTTCAATCCCAAGTAGCCGCCTCATGGTTGACTCAGCCTTCCATCCTTCCAAGGTCAGTAAAATTAGTACCCAGCTTGCTAGTGTGGGTGTGGGGGGGGGGGGGCAATGTTTAGGCTGCATACTGTAATTAAACTGTAAATGCCCAGAGATTACTTGAAGTGGTATGGGGTGGTATATAAGCAAAACACTTTGCTAAAAACAGCTACAACACATACAATCTAACATATAAAATAAGCTGACTTCAAAGTCCAGAATTTCAATTTAAGGTTAATATTGCTCTGAAAAAGCTATTCTTGAGATGCTTTGCATTCCTAGCAGGAATAGCAAACACTGCACCTGATGGGCATATTTTGCTGCCTGATCCAGCTCTGTTTCTTCTGGTTTTAGATTATCACATAATGTACATGGGTTTTGACTGGGTTTATCTACATTTGGAGCTTACCAACCTGGGTTCTACTCATGCCTGTTTGCTTGCCCTGCATCTGTGACATCACAAGGGCTTGTCCATAGTCCTAAATTTTGTCTCGGAAACTTGAGAGAATAAAATGCTCCTAACCTGGCAACCCTATTTATTTATTTGTTTGTTTGTTTGTTTGTTTGTTTGTTTAGAGCATTTTAACCCCACCTTTCTCCTTGGAAACAGGACCAAAGGCAGCTTCCAGTAATGACGGATAATATACACTCCAGTACAATTAAGACACATTCAAGTATTGAGAACAGGAAAATTGAGGGCCACCTTACAGCGTTAATAGGCAACAGTGCATTAAAGCTACAAGAGAACGCAAGCAGTTAAAAGGAGAGTAAAATTCCATGTTAATTTATGAGTGATGGAAACACTGAAACATAGTGTCAATGTAATCACACAAGGTTATGAATGGTTATAAACACTTCTGTAGTCTAAAAAAAGAAAGAAAATAATTATGTTTCTGAGTGCTGGCTCAGACCATGCCGTTGAAAAGACCAGAGAGAAACTAGATATACAGTGGAAACCCGATTTATGAGATTAATGTGCTCTGAGCACACGCTCATAAATCGTTAATCTCGTAAATCGGGCAGCAGCTTCCCATAGAAATGCCTTTCCCAGAAAGGAGAGTTATGGCATTTGTAGTCCAGAAAACCCCCAAATCCCATCTATTCTTCTGATGATGTCAGTTTTTATCTCAGAAGCCCAGGGAACATCAGCCATAACAACTGTCAGTGTTTGTATCGGAGCAGGAGAAAGCTATAAGGCTCAAAATTCTTTGTTTCCCTAAGTACATGGTATTATTTTTTTTTTTTGGTCGAGTTAAGGATTCCAGTAAACAAACCAAGAAATCAAAATGAATACACAAGGCTGTGCTCCTCCCACTCCTGCCCTTTAAAAAATTCTGTGCAGCTAGGGAAATTTTGTTCATGTGTTGACATGATGAAATGCCCACAGAATTTGAACACCTGGTAAAGCATCTATGGAAGTAGTCTGCATATTTCCGCATATGCTTCCAAAGAAGCAGAATACCCTTCTTGTTCCCTGTAGAGCTTCTCACAAGGGCTCAAGACACGAGCATATAGAGATGAGGCCTGGTGTTCCATTCCAGGAAAGGGTGGGTAAGGTTTTTGCTGTCTTCACACCAGTGGTCCAGTACTGTTTACACTCCTGGTTTCAAAAAACTGTGTTGTCACCTTTAATGAACCCTGGGTGTGAGCTTGCTGGGTGAGAATGCAAATTCATTTCTCCTCCTAGAAACTGTTCTACCCACAGTTGTGTGAAACCAGATTTCACCAAGCTGTTTTCAAAAACCAGTAGATTTGCCGCTGACCTCTTTTACGAGATTAAATCCATTATGATTAATTAACAAAGGCCAGATTTAATTGGCTGCCAGAGAATTGGTAACATATTTTAAGGTTATTTTGTTTCTGATGAATTACTTCACAAACAAATGAAATAGAAGTAATTATTTTAAAAAAATTTTCTTTACAATGAATGGTTTCTAATAATTATTGGACAGTAGATTCTCTCTTTGATATCTCAAAAACAACACCAGCAAAATAGGCATAATGTGGCATGATGGTTGGTTTTATGCAGCATTACTTATATTAAATTGAATCAGCTAAGTAATTGGTTTAAAAAAATGACCATCTGTTTCTTGTGTAAACAGCCAAGTCTGTGCATTTTCCCTTTTATGATTTCACATCAAACTACCCAAAACACATTCAATTGTTAAAACATTTTTGCACTTGTAGGAGTACCACAAACCACTCTTTCCTAGATTCTGAGAGTAATTCTATTGGGACTAGAGGAGCCCTGTTTTTGCATGCAGTCAAGACAGAACTGACATATAGTGACCCCCAACAGGGCTTTCAAAGAAAGCTATATATTCAATAAGTGATTTTGACAGTTCAACACACCCCAGTTAAGTATCCATGGCTGAGCAGTCTATCACATTAGCTACGCCATACTGGATATCTGAGGTCCCCAGAACGCACATTCACTTGCTTTGGCAAGCACATCCGATCTCACCTGATTTCGGAAGCTAAGCAGGGTCGGCCCTGGTTAGTACCTGGACGGGTGACCACCAGGGAATGCCAGGTGCTGTAGGCACCTGGAGGAGGAACTGGCAAGCCACTCCAGTATTCCTGCCAAGAAAACTCCATGGACTTGGGGTCATGAAGAGTCGGTCACGACTGTAACGACACCACTCTCTCTCTCTCTCTCTCTCTCTCTCACACACACACACACACACACACACACACACACACATGCACACACATGCACACACACATTTTCAGTATACCACTCATTATCAGGCAGGGGTGTGGGGGTTTAGCAGGCTAGAGTACTGAAAATTGTTGGCTACAAAGTCGGCAGCTCAGTGGTTTGAATCCCAGGTGAAAGACAGTGGAATGAGCTCCTGCAGTTAGCCCCAGCTCCTGCCAACCTCGCAGTTCGAAAGCATGTAAATGCAAGTAGATGAATAGGTACCACCGTAAAAAAAAATGGGAAGGTAAAATAGTGTTTCCTTGCAGCCATGACAGCCACATGGCCACAGACTTGCACAACACTGGCTCTTCAGCTTGAATATGGAGATGAACACCACCCCTAGATTCGGACACGACTAGTACACATGTGCAGGGGGAACCTTTTATTGTCAGCATACACAACTTTAGAGGATGCTAACAATTTACAAATAATAAATAAAAAAACTTAACCACTAGCTTCATGTAACCATAAGGAACCAAGATAAAGTCAAAGATTGTCCCAGACCAAGATGTTTGGATCCCTCTTGTCCTGAACACTGGGCAGCCCTCCTCTGAAAAGAGATTCAGGCCCTGCAGAGAACCTGAAGATAGCTGAGGATCTCATAGAATCTACTTAATTCCCAAAGAACTTTGAAACACACCTGATGACAGTCTCGCTTATCCCTCTGCACAACTCCTCTGACAATACCCAAGCCATGCAGTCCTCTCCTCTTGGACTACAAAACAATTGTATCTATCAATAGATTAAAAAAGAAAAGGAACACCCAGGAGAACTTACCTCCAGGGGTCTCCTTCAGAAGAGGGAGCAAAATCTAGCAGTAAACAATGAATCAGCCACTGACTACAAATAGGAGCAAGCAGTGAGCATTTTGGGCTATCAGCCTCCTCTGTGCCCAGGGCCGCACCTATCATCACACAAAGTGAGATAGTCTAGCAAATACTGTAGAGTCTTCAGATGACAGGGGGCTGCCAGAGACATTAGGAACTTCTCCACCAGCTCACACCAATCTGCAGCTGGTAGGAGCTTTTAAGAGCTCTGTTGCTTTTAAATCTTGCCTTTTACTCTTTACCATGTGTTAATTACCTATGGCATGTGGTTTAAGTTATGTACTTTCACCCAGAGGCCTTCTTTTAATTAGACAACCCAAGTAAGCAACAAACAAAAATGCTACTAATGATGGTAATTATACTAATAAAATAAATTTCCTTTTGGCTTTCTTCTTCCAGACAACAGG
>JAHTLZ010000195.1:10017340-10039148 GCA_023846285.1 Phrynocephalus versicolor
AAACTCATAACGTCATAGAGACTTTTTAGTGCCTCTTCTACGCCACAAGCTTCACATCCATACACCCACCAAGAAACGGAATCCCTAATTTATAAATTCACAAGTTTCTCTTTCCATATATATATATATATATATATATATATATAATTTGGGGGGGGAAGAAATCTGCTCATTTAACATTAAAAATTAATTTAACTTCTTCAGACCTCACAGAGGAAAAATAGGACGCCAAGAAGGCTTTGAAAGTGTCAGGAGGGACAGATAAAAATATAGCCCAGTGCCTTACTCAGGAAGAAATATAGAAATTAGCAAGCAGCAAAAGAGAGAGGGGTGGGAGGGTGGGTAGAAGCTTTTATTTGTTAAAAAAAATCATTTCAGTTTATGCACTCATCACTACATAATTTTCTCTGAAAACAGCCTCTTGTGTCTCTCTCTGGATACATGAGGGCCATGAAGTCTTTCAATATCAACTCCTTGATTCTAAAGAGGATCTACTGTCTTTGAGCATCAGTAATAGAAACAAGCTCCCTGGTGTTCATTACGAAGCCTGCCTCTCCAGCTCCCTAATTTTCTCTGTTCAATATTTGCCCACATAACAACAGTGAGAAACAGATGCAGGCCATGTTAAGTGATGTGGAAGTCTCATTCTTCTCGGGAGAGATTCACTAAATGTGACTTTGAAGACATTTTGTCCACACACGCTCAAATTCTTTAAACTAGGTTTTGTTAAGAGGTAGCCATAAGCCTGGCTTCCCCTGCGAAGCCGAACGTGGCGCAAAATGGGACGTCAGGGGTGTAGAATGTGCCACACCGTTGGCTGAGAAATCACACTTCTGAAAGAGCCCTTAAACAGGGTGGCAATCCACTGGAAATTAATACAAACAAGAAAATAATCCAGACCCAGATGGAACCATTTCTACCATGTCATTGCAAACACACACGTACAAAATTGTGACAGCAGCAGGGGAAATGTCCAATTTGTGTGTTGATGAACCACTGCATGAGGATGGTACTCTTACGATTGCAAGATAGCGCTGGAACTTTTACTTTCTGATAGATTAGGTGAGAGATGCACTCCAGTCCTGAAACCATCCTGCATCTATCACACTCCCAGTCTCTTCCCCCAGAGGAAAGAAAGACACATATTAGACACCAAGCACTCCCAGGCCAAAGGGCTCAGCAATGCAAATTTCATCAACATTCCTTCATACGTACAGGTTTTGTTTCTTCTTTCTTTTGATCAAGCATAATTTACTGCACCTGGTCCTTGGAGAGGCCCTGCTTCATGAAGACTACACAAAGTCTATATAGGCAGCAGGGGATGCCTTGCAATTTATTGGATATAGTATAAGCAGTCCAAAGCATTCAAGAACAATCCGTTCAGAGCTCTACACTGGAGAAACTAAACTGCCACTGAACATGAGGATGGCTCGGCTCAGGACCAGAATGAGTTATGGCTCATGACCAGCCATTCTGGCTCATGACCAGAATGAACATGAGGAGGGGCAACAGCTCAGGACCAGAATGAGTGGTGCACCTTCATTTGAAGGACAAAAGGTGCTCATTCAAAGATGAAGATGTACATATTTTAGACAGAGAAGATGGGTGGTTTCCATTCATGTGTGTATAGAAAATTCCTTCCTCAACACTTTAGCATGCTGCCCTTTCATCTGTCCACATAAAAAGGTGGACTACTTCACACCTCCACCACGAAGGCCACTTCTAACGACCCATGCTTAATGGGCACCTGGAAGGGCTGAAGAGGTGTGACTTTCACTCACCCTGGCCATTGTCCATTTAATGACCCCGTTCAGATCAGGGTGGAGTGAAACCAAGACAGAGTATGAATTGGAGGTCTCCTACCAACCTTCTTCAGGCTGAAGAAGCTACACGGATGAGTGGTGAAATGTTTCAATCTAACGAGAAGACCAGCTACCATGACTCAACGTTTGGATAAACTCACTTCTTCTATGAGCTTCCTCTGTTCAAAATCTAGGGGTGTAGCCCTCAGGTAAGTATTTCACATATACTTTGCAAGAGACCTGTTCAGACTTCTGGCAGTCTGCTGGGTGAATGGAAGACAAGGAAGCAGGGACAGAGAAGAAGAAAAGGAAGGATGATTATTAGGGATGGGCACCAAATGAAAAATGAAACACTGTTGTTTTGTTAGCTAATGAAACGAAATGAAATGGGGAAGCAGTGTTTCACTAGTAATGAAATGAAACAGCGGTTTTGTATTTAAAATGAACCAATTCGTTTTGCTGTAAAATGGGTCACCTGGGTCCTAGAGGCACCAAATGCCCCTAGGACCCATGGGACCCATTTTATAAAATAATGAATCGGTTCATTACTGTTTAGTTTTGTATGATTTTTTTAAAAAAGTTTCCAATGGAATGAAACGAATCACAGGGCAATGAAACGAAACGAAATGAAACACAATATTTCTGTTTCGTGCCCATCCCTATGGCTTCACCTACTCTCAGCTTAGATGTAGCCTCCCCTGGCTTTGGTCCCATTCGCCAATAACATCCCATGGCCCCTCTTGGGGAATTTCCACAGAGAACCAAAATTCCCTGACCTAACCTATACATTGGTGTTTCCCATTAGATGGTTCCCAACTTCAGATCTCCAGATATTCTTGGACTAAACCACCAGAAGCCTTCATCTCTAGCCATCCTGGTGAGGATTCTTGGGAGTTGTAGCCCAGGAACATCTCAGAACCCAAAGATGGGAATCACTAAATTAGACAAATGGTTCTCGATTTGTACCACAAGTCAGACATTGAAGTAGACTTGGTAGTACATAGACATTTCATAGCAACTGCCAAGAATTCACCTCCCTTCAATCTTTTCATCTTCTCATAAGCATAATGTGCCACCTCCTTCTGACCTTACCTACTACAATTAATCATTTGTGACTATTTGACATGGTTCTAATAACTTTGGACATGGGAGGTCTAAACTGAACACTTTAATGTTCAATTTAGTGTTTTAATGTTTAAAACACTACTCCATCAGAGTAGACACAGGGAATTAATATAATGTGGTGAGTCAATGTAAGTCAAATTGATTCAGAAGATCTACTCTAGTTGGGACTAGCAGGGGCAATTCGACATACAATGTTACCATATTTTTCCATGTATATGACTCTATTTTTTTCTAAAATCATGGCACTAAAAATTAAGGCACATCATATACACAGAAATAATCCTTTCCCAAGGGGTGGGGGTGGGGTGGAGGAGAACCCAAACTCACCTTGCTGTTTAATTCCCTTCCTTTTCAGCAGCCCTTATTTACTCTCTGTGTCCTGAAGACTCCCCTCCACTTTCCTTTTTCCAGGATTGGTAACTTCTTTTCAGCAGGAAAAGCCTTGGGCTTGAGAAGCCCATTAAGAAGTGTCTTTCCACACTGAAAAGGAGGTGTGGCTGAAAAGAATCCTTGCAAGAGCAAAGCAGTAAGGAGGGTAATCAAGAGCTCCCAGAAAGAAAAGAAAACAGCAGGAGGTGTAGGGGGGGGGGGAGAGAATCCAAGCTGACCTCACAGTTTCACTTCCTCTCCTGCAGCACTTGATTGCCCTCCTTTCTGTTTTGCTATTGCAAGGTTTCTTTAAAGCCATGCCTTTTTTTTTCCTGTGTGAAAAGTCATTTCTTAACAGGCTGCTCAAGCCCAAGGCTTTCCTGGCTGAAAAGAAGGAGCAGATTCTGCAAAAAGCAAAGCAGAGAGGAGTCTTCAGAACATGGAAAGGAAAGGAAACAGTGGGAGTGTGTGGAGGAGAACTCAGGGAGGATTTATTAATTTTATTAATTTAAGGGGTCTTAAGAGAGGAGGGCGACTAATATATGGCAGTGCCTTATAGATGGAAAAATATGGTGATTGCAAAATATAATACGATTTACAGATTAAATTTATAAATATCCTTAGCAAAAGCAGGCTTTTTGTTTACTACAATTTGAAAACTGCGAACTGCAAATTTTCCCACCAGGGAAAATACATTTATTTCTTGCTTTTATTTTTTTTCCCCATACATTTGTTGTAGGCAAACATATCATTACCGTGTAAAGCCACTGAGAAAGAAATCTTCCTAAGGGGGGAAAAAACTCACAGCACACACACACACACACACACACAGCCTCTTTTGATGCTTCCTTTTAGCAACTGCCTGCAAGCCAGCTGAGCTCTTTCAAGATCAAAGGAAGGCCTGCTGTAGCAGCACATGTATGTTGAACATTATATGTTGAACGGATCTGGCGGATCTTTAGAAGCAAGCCAGAGTCTCAAAGCACAGGCTGTAAATGTCTGGATATGGGCGTCCTGAGTAATAAACCAGCCACGTTATTATTCGTTCGACATGTTCCGAGCTGCCCACGCAAACCACCACTACCCCTAGACCACTCCCTCCCTCCCCTAACACCTTGAGATGCACAGTGCAGCCGAGTTGGGGATGGAGGGGGGGGGGGGAATAATAAAGCCGTAGCCAGGTTTGTGAAATGTTTTCTTAAGGAAGTAGAAGAGGATTACTGGCACTGGAACACAGAGAGGAAGCAGCGGCAATAACTTGATGAATTAGGACAGGGTTACTTCAAAGACACCAAAGAAAATCTGAATAGCAAACATTCTCTTCACATTAATGGAAAACTGGAGTCCAAGTCCGCTGGAGCCAGGCAAAAACCTAGCTTTGCAGTGCCTTGAAAACATAGCAGCTCTGAAAAATACAGTAGATAAAAGCCAAGCTGTTGAACTTCATGAGCTTTTAGGATTTTTCTGTGGTTTTTTTTTTTTAATTCATCACACTAAAACGATTGTGGATCTGCCACGAGAGTGCTGGGTGGATTTTATTCTTGGTTATCCAATTCTAGCAAAACCACACAGCCCAGTACCACAAGCCAGGCTTGTGTCCGCAATCAGTTTGTTCAGCCTAAAAAACAACAACTCTTATGACAAAAGATAAGAGGGGAGAATGGGAGCAAAATGCAGGTATAGGAAACAGATTGGGGAGAAAGATTATAGGGGAAATAGCTTTTTATGAAGAAATGTGAGTGGAGACACCTGGACAGAGTGGTAGCATCCCCTAAATGTAGAGGAAGATGGTTTTAAGCAAAGGAAACAGCAGAAGATTTTCAGTCATCTGGGTGACTCAACTTCCAAAAATAGAAAAAGCTGTGACAGAGAATTGTTCAGATTCAGGGCACACGGAAATAGCATGTATGCAACTATAAATGTGGTATTGCCCATATGAGTCTGCCAAACCTTCTTCCCCATTCTGTCTACATGGGGGTTCAAATGAGTTTATAAGCGACAGAGCCTTCTTAGTGGCAGCACCCACAGTCATAAAATTCTATCTGTCATAAGAGCTAACAAGCTCGCCTTCCTGTTTTTGAAAACTATCACATTGTGAAAAAGTGCTGCTCTCTTTAGCAGCTGTATGATTCCCCTCTCCCATGTTTAATTTTCAAAAGCAGGAGCAAATGTCTAATTTAAAAAAAATGAGGGCAAGGTTGCAGAGAGTTTAAAAAAGCAGAGAGTTTTTTTCTGCAAGAGATTGGGGCTCCCCTACATGGTGCAATTGCTCTCTTTAAAATACTGAGTTCTGCGATGTTATTGGTAATTTTTAATACCATCCACGATGTTCCTCTCACCCCTACTTTACACATTATATTGTCCCCATGATATCTGCTCCTTTTTGTCCATCTGGAAAGCACCATTTCTTTCTAGCATTGCTTGGTTGAAGAGGTGGAGTTGAGCATTTCCTATTTGCTGCTGAAGTCTGCAGAGAGAGGCTGCAGTCAGGCATTTCCAATTAGCACACACTTTTTTAAACAATAAAAAGCCCATCGGGGAAGTAGAGTTCTTCAATATCTCTTAAACATTTCTCTTTTAAGACATTTACTTCTTTTGAAGAATTTGATTCCATAGGTCAACTCTAGTTGAGGGCAGCAACAGTAGTTAGACATTAATGTCTCTCCTCATATTGTCTTTCCCATGTCCATCAACTTACCGTAAATGATATTATAGTAAACAAATGACTACAGACTTTATAAATATCCTTCAGATGGATTTCTGAAGAGAAGCAAACACCTTCAGCTCTAAATAACTGAAAGGGAGATGGAACAAATGCTCCATCTAAAAGAACTGTAAAGAATGTGTGTGGCATTGGTTGGTTGGTTAGTTGGTTGGTTGGTTGGTTGGATGGATGGATGGATGGATGGATGGGCCACTTTTCCAATAAGGGACTCAAGGTAGCTCACAGTATCAAAAATACAGTGGTACCTTGTATAAAGTAATTAATTCATTCCAAATGAAATTATGTTAAGCAAATTTTCCTTTATACAAATTCCCATAGGAATGCATTGAAAATGGAGTGATCCCATTTTTATGTTGTATACAAGGGTCCACTGTAATAGAATTAAAAACACAAACTATCTTAAACTGTTTTTAAACAAAAACAAATCCACTATAAAACAGATTAAAATACACCAAATGCGTAAAAATTTGCCATATGTTTTTAAAAATGACCTTCAGCAGTTCAAGTCATGATTGCTAACAGCTACAGGGCGATTCACTAAATGCTCTGCTCAGTGCTTTGTCTGTCCCCATGACAAGTGAAAGAAAGAAAGAAAGAAAGAAAGAAAGAAAGAAAGAAAGAAAGAAAGAAAGAAAGATTATGAAAATTTCCTCAATTCAAAGAGATCCCAGTATTTCTACAGACAGAGAGACCACATAGTATGGACCGGTCAAAAGTTATCAGTTCCTAAGCCACCACGTAGAGCTTTTTTTGTCCTGAAAAACCTACAAATCCCTTTGCTTAATTTCTTTCCAGACCAGTGCAAATCATTACTAGTGACATCCCTTTTGAAGTGGCTTTTCTAAGCCATATGCTGTTCAAAGAGTCATTAAGAAGTTGGATTCACATCCCCCTGAAAGCATTGCCAAGGTTAGTTTTCACTGTGCTTTTCTGCCAAAAATATACAGTACGCACAGAAAATTCACGTGGAGGGTGGGAGGGATGATAAACAGAATTCCTGTAACTTCTTGAAATTAGGTGCAGCTGTCCAGGGAAGATAAACTCGACAGAATATTGGATTTAAGAGGGTATCCAGTTGCATCACTCTCTTGGCGGTAACATGCATAAAGTTCTATGGCTCTTTTGGCAGAAAAATAAAAATAACAAGATTCATTTGGTACTTTGCATGTGTCTAGGAGAAGAATTAGGTCAGCTCATTTGTCTTTCGTCCAGGAGGAAAAAACATTTTAGAGTCAGATCGCAAACCCCAACAAAACCAGCATCCTCTGTAGACTTCTCTTGCTTGCTGAGAGGAGATCGCCCCGCAGGAGAGAGTGATGGGTTTTTATACATGGAGCTGCAATTTTACACCAGTCAGGACACACGTCGATAGATCAGCCATGCAAAGTGTGTTCTGTGTCACTGTGGAGATTCTCAGTCAACCAGGCGAGGTTATCAGAAAGTTGAGTCATGGCAACTGGACTTCTTTTCTTGTGAGATCGAAAGGTTTCACTACTCGTCCAAGTAGCTTCTTCAGTGTTCTGTGTCCTCATATGCTTGAGTTTGGGCCTCAGTGCTATAATAAAACTAGACTTGTGACTCTCCCCTGAGTTTGGAAAGTTTTAATGAATTAATGAATTAATTGCCTTTTGTAGCATGGACAAGCTGGGGTGTAAGTCCAAAACAACAACAACTAAATTTTCTGAACTTAATCAATGCTCCAGCAAAACATTCTACACCCAGAGCTGTTCTGCAGAGGATACTCCAGCACAGCAGCCAAAATAGGTGGGAAAACAGACAAGACATGAAGAGGCTTGACAAATCTGCAGGAATTTTGCAGTGATTTCAATGGGAGGCGCAAAAGAAGTTGTTGGAACACATTTTTCATGATGACTTCCACGAGATTGTCACAATGGAGTGTAGCATGATGCTGTACCACAATACAATATAAATTTGCAATTCAGAATCTGCAGTCATAGATTCTTTGAGCTGGCACCAAACCAGAGTTTCTAAAAGTTACCAGCCATGGTAACTTAGAAGTATATTCTAGGAGTTGTTTAGAGGAAGGTTCTAAGAACCGTATTCCATGTTTCCCAAAATTCAGTTATCACACCAGCCCAATTACAAATGTCTGAAAAGTAGATTGAAACTGACCCCAATATCCTCATTCATGATGAGCTCCACCTTCTTGTTCGTTGACGTCCTAGATGGAGAACTTGGGTTGTGTGTGCCATACACACAGTCATCCCAAGCAGAAATGTGGTGGGAGAGGTGTGGTCACTCATGGCCTTTGCTTCTTTGTTTGGAGAAGTGAGGGTTGTGCTCAGTCCATGGCTGCCTCCACTGTAACAAAAAAACAGCAACCACACTGCTTCCTGACTTACATCCAAGAGACATACTGGGTGAATGCCCATCTTACCAAGAACTTGTGGACTTTTAAGCTGGTACAAACCTGACCAAGTGGATTTTTCATCCACAGGAACTTGTGTATTGTATGACGATTAGAGATGGGCACGACTCAAAAAAATGGTGTTTCGTTTGTCGTTTGTCGTTTAGGGGGTCCGTTTCGGTTCGTTTTAATTTTTCGTGAATTTTTGCAAAAAAATTCATTTTCATTTCGTTACATAACGAAATGAAAAAATGAAAATGAAAACGAAAAATTGCTGTTTCGTTAGCATTCATTACAGTTCAATGTATTTGCTGCAACGAAAACGAAACACACGACAAAATTTCTGGTGTTTCGGTTCGTTTTGTTTTATTTTGGAGACAAAATTCGTTTTTCATTTTGTTACGTAACGAAACAAAAAAAATGAAAAAACAAAAACAAAAACAAAAAATTGCTTGTTTCATGCCCATCTCTAATGACGATTTTTAGTGATCGATAACGGCATTGCCTGTTTTTGCATTTGTATATTGTAGGGTGTTCTAATTACAAGATGCTCAGAAGAGGTTTATCATTCCTTTCTTCTGCAGGCCCTTTTGGGACCATGTATCAGGCATTTTATTTATTTTATTTATTTATTGAATTTCTATCCTGCCCATCTTCCCATGGGAAATCTGGGCGGCTTACAATGAGCTGAACAAGTCAGCTAAACATAGATCACAAGGAAGGTACACAAGACAACACAAGACAACATGTGGACAGACTTCGGCCCTCCTGATGTTTTAGACCACAACTCCCAGAATTCCAAGCCTGTATTTCCAGTGGCAAAGGACTGTGCGAGTTGTGGTCCAAAACATCTGGAGAGCCAAAGTTTGGACATGCCTGATTGTAGCTTGTCCAAGCCAACATAGGCCAGCTCTTGTTCTCAGAGGGCATAGTGAGGAACTGAACACACACACACTCCAACTTGGGCTTCACTGTCAAGGTTCAGAATTTTTGAGCCATAGCCTCAAAAAAAATCCAGCCACCAGGCTGCATGTATCCAGTCTTTCCAGTTGGAGCAGCAACAACACTGTGTTCAGGTACATTTCAGAGCAATGTGAGCCTTTGGCAAAGTACTCGCAGCTGAGTGCAATGCCCAGGGATGCCACAACTGCTCTTACAACCGGAGGCAGGAAGGGTCACCGGACGCTGTCCCCCTGTTCTGCCTAGCCTTGAGAGCTTCTGTACAGGACCAGACCTGGATGTCAGGGATGGAGGCTGTCGCGGCTGCTTCCTCTGCTCGCAAAGGCTCTAAGCCAGTGGTGGCCAAACTTCAGCCTTCCTGATTTTTTGGACCACAACTCCCACAGTCCTTTGTCATTGGCAATAAAGGCTTGGAATTCTGGGAACTGTGGTCCAAAACATCAGGAGGGCCAAAGTTTGGCCACCACTGCTCTAAGTGCTTGGCAGCCTTTCGCCTGCTGTACCAAATGATATCTGACAATTCCCAGAGCCGTCAATCCCCGTGACGCGAGGAAGGCGTAATCTCACTGTTAATCAAAGTTCTTCAGAATTTTGAAGGCATGCCTCTAACTTCTGGCTCTGCTGAGTAGCACCTTGCCTTCATGTGAAATTATGCATGACCTCCTCTCGGCCAGTCCTTGGGGGTAGCCTTTTCAGGAGTTGGAGTGAAGTTATTCCTCCAAACAGCTGCCAGCAGCACTCCAAGAAGGGGGGGGGCAGACCAAGGAGCAGATGGCACTCCTTCGTCAAGAGGGGCTTTATTGCTTGCACTCCAAAATTATAGTTATATGTCCACATATATGTACAGCGGTACCTTGTATAAAGGAATTAATTCATTCCAAATGAAATTATGTTAAGCAAATTTTCCTTTATACACATTTCCCATAGGAATGCATTGAAAACAGAGTGATCCCATTTTATGTTGTACAGATTTGCCCCATAGGCAATTATGTTAAGCAAATTTCCCCTATCTCCGGAATTTTTTATGTTGTACAAATTTTATGTTATACAAACCGTTTGTTATACGAGGGTCCACTGTATATGGAGCTGAGTCTGAAGAAGTGGACAGTAAGCTGTGAAAATTCACATTTTTTGAGCCTTGAAGTGGCAACAACACTTTTGTGGTGGGTGTGGTTTTTGCATAAAAGGTGTATTCCTAAGAATATTTTAAACCTCCTGAGAAAGGCCTGTTGACACAAAATTAATAAATGCTCTAGAACGACCACCTTTCACAACCTGGCTATTATATCTAGGTATCCACATATTCAAAAAGAAGTCATATCCTTCAAGATTTAATGTCTCGTGTAGCTTATTCTGATGGCATATTTTTCTTCCATTGTGACTTTTCAGACAGATGTTCCTGTCTTCCTCCCTGGTGTTTATGCTATATGCATGAATGCACAAAAGACTGCATGCATAACTATTGCATTGGACAACTGCTTATTGAGTTTGCATGCTTTGCGATTGAAGGAGTATATGTAAGGCTCCACAGGGAGCATTCTGCTCTACCAAGCCAGGCTTTTGGAAAATCCCCTCCTCTCCTCTTCTGCTTCAGTATCCTAGTCTAGTCCCAACACAATTTACTACAACATCGTGCCTGGGTGAGCAATAGTTTAGCATCCACAAGAGATGCATCTAAATCATGGGTACCACGTCTTCATCAGCTGTCCTCTTCAGCCAGTCCTGATAAATCATCATAGTTCTTTACTCAAGAGAAAGGCAGGACAAAAATATTTGAAATATATTAACTAATTAATAAAAATGCATCTGGACAGAACTGATAAAATCCATTTGCAAATCATTTCTCCTACCTCAGAAGGATGTATTTTGATCTGTCCATATTTCAGGCTTCCTCCCCTCCAACATCAAAGATGCATTTTCATCCATTCAAAATGGTGGCCACTAATTGTAAAAAAATGCTGCTTCCATAACCACCTTTATGGCATAGAATATCTACAGAAAATACGTATTTCAGCAGTAGGTGGGGCTTATTCTTAAGAGGGACAATATTTAAATATCTAACTATCTAAAGTGTCTGTGGAGATTCTCAGTCATCCAGGTGAGTTTATCTGGAAGTTGAGTCACAGCAACTGGACTTCTTTTCTTGAGCGATTGAAACGTTTCACTACTCATCCAAACAGCTTCGTCAGTCTCAGGAAAGCTAGTTACGAGTCCACCGTTTTATAGTTCACTTTGACCTCATTTCACCATGGTCTGAAATAGGCTCATAAGATGAACAAGGGCCTGAATAGGCTCCTTAGGTAGACAACAGACTCAATAGGCCTTTAGGTGAACAATGGCCTAAATAAAGTGCTGAAATCCATAAAGTATGTGTCTTTAGCCATGGCCTTGGGGGGGTGGAGGCATGGAGTATTTTTAATTTGTCTGGGTATTGTTGAAATCACTGGCTGATAAGTAGAAGATAGACTGTACCCCCTCTGTTGAGAGAGGGGTTTTCAATACTCACATGAATGGGTTCCCTGACCCATTCAAATCACCTATCTTCTCTGTCAAATATGTGTACACAAAAGGAGCAATATACCATATGCGGTCCAACGCAGTGAGGAGGGTGCAGACCTCTACATTGGAGAAACTAAACAGCCATTAAGCAGGAAGATGGGCCAACATAAGAGGGGTATCAGCTCAGGACCAGCAGTACAACTTCACTTGAAGGGCAAAGGCCACTCATTCAAAGATGAAGATGTACACACAAACTACAGGAAAAGAGATTCCATTTGAACATTAGGGAGAACTTCATGACGGTTAGGGCTGTTCAGCAGTAGAATATGCTGCCATGGAGAATCTCCTTCTTTGGAGGTTTTTAAGCAGAGGCGGGATGGCCATCTGTCGGAAATAAAGTGATGTGGGTTCCTGCATGGCAGGGGATTGGACTGAATGTCCCTTGAGGTCTCTTCCAACTCTGTGATTCTGTAATTCTGTGATTCTGTGATTCTATTTGAGATACATTGATGACATTTTTCTGATTTGGACCCATGGATAGGTATCCCTTAAAAAATTCCACCAGGACTTCAATAGTTTTCACCCAAACATCAACCTCACACTGGAACAATCCACACAACAGGTGAACTTTCTGAACACCACTGTGAAACTACAACATAGGCATCTTAGTAGCACAATGTACCGAAAACCAACTGTCCGGTACATCTATCTGCATTCTTCAAGCTTCCATCCTGAACACACAACTAGATCAATCATATATAACCAAGCCCTTAGATACAACTGCATTATGTTCTGACCCAAGGATATACTGTGTATCGGAAATATTGTGATGGGATCCTGCATGGCAGGGGGTTGGACTGGATGGCCCTTGAGGTCCCTTCCAGCTCTATGATTCTATGATTAGATAGAGACTCCAAACTCAGGGATCTACAAAATGCTTTCCAATGTACTGGTTGAAGCTGGCCGGCATGAGTGACTCCCGCTTGCCAAAGAAGTGCTATATAGAACAACTTCAGCACCCCTTGCGGGAGTCCTGGGCAAAGCTAGTCAGACCCATATTACATCATTATGGGATGAATACTGAATCTATCCCATCTTTTGTGTCCCCCAGTATAATAAAATTGGTCAAAGACAAGATTTATTTATGTTCCAAATGGAAGGAATTGGCTGCAGTTTCATTATCGTCATTCTCCTTCTATTATTCTTTGTATAAAACATCTTTCGGGCTGGAAAGCTATTTCCACAATTTAACCTCAGCTCCCTTGAGGACAGCTTTCACAGCCCTGCGTTTTCAGACCATGCCTTTGCCTTTTTAGAGGGGAGATGTGATAATATCCCTGTTCGGGGCAGACGTTGCCCTTGCAGCTCAGGTGAAGTCGAAGATGTGCCCCAGTACTTGCTCAGCTGCCCCCTTCACGACCAACCTAGATGTAAATTCCTTGGTGGGATTATTAGTTCACTGGTCGATAGGTCCCCTGGAGCCCAACTTAGTATGCTACTTGTCGGTACAGACAGGTCTGTTACAAAGCAAGTAGCAAAGTTTGCGCTGGCAGCTATGAAAATTCGGGCCAATCTCAAACCCTACCTACCTACCTACCTACCTACCTACCTACCTACCTACCTACCAAAATGTTTTCCTAAAACTACAGTACTGGCCTTGCATGATTAAGGAACAAATCAACAAAGCAAGACACATACCCAGAGATAACCTGCTACAAGTCAGATCCAAAGGATCAAATGACAGAACACAACTGGTTGTCACCTACAGTCCACAAGTGAGACAACTCACACACATTTAAATGATCTCCAGACCATCCTTGACATGAGCACATCACTCTCCAAAGTGTACACCCATACTTGCCTACAGACAACCTCCCAATCTCAAACAAATACTAATGCACACAAGATTAGAAAATAGCAACATGGACAATGGAACTAAACATTGCCACAAACCCCAGTGCCAACTCTGCCCACTCATCTACTCTGGCAAAACAATCACAGGATCCAACAATCTCAAATACAGTACCAAGGGCAAGTTCACCTGCTACTCAACTAATGTGATCTATGCCATCTCTTGCCAACAATGCCCATCTGCACTCTACATTGTACGAACAGGACAATCTCTAAGAAAACGCATCAATGGACACAAATTTGGCATAAGAAACCACGAAGCACAGAAACCTGTCTCAAACCATTTCAGTTTACCTGGACACTCCTTGAAGGACTTGAAGGTCACAGTTTTGGAACAGAATCATTACAGATCATGAATACAAAGGGAAACAGCTGAAATAAGATTCATATGCATGATGGACACACACAAGAAGGGATTAAACAAGTCGGGGTTTCTTGACTCATTATCAAATGTAGTATTACCATATTGCCACTTTTTCATGTACTCTTAAGGTAAAATCTCCCACCTATCCACCCGGTCTCTTCCACACACACCCTCACCCTCTCTGGATCCAGTTTTTGTGTCTTGAGGAGTTTACCTCCGAGCCATAATACCACACTTAACATATAAACAGATCCTGGCCTCAGAGCCATAAAACTATACTTTACAACTCCACAGACCCTGGCCTAATCTTCCTTCCCACCATCTCTACTAATCAACTCTCCCTCCTCTTCTTCCCCCTCCCCCTCCTCCCCTCCCCTATTGACCCACAACTCCAAATACTACAACCAATGAATATCTGGTATGAAATGCATATCCTATCCCATATCATATTGCACACCTCATTCTGCTGCTATATGTCTGAAGAAGTGGACATATCCACGAAACGTTACATTAAAATATGAAAATTAGTCTTTAAGGTGGCACATGTTTTGTGACTTTTTTGTTTTGTTTTGTTTTGTTTTTCTTTGATTTTTGCCTGAAATTTTTGTTACTAGTAATGCATTACTTCTAAGCAGCTCTGGGATGCTTTTATCCAAAAACGAAAGTTCTTACTTCTCCCATTACCAATCTGATGCATCTTGTGACAAGGTCAGTTGAAACCCCTTCCCCCTCAACTGCAAACGCTGCACAGCTTTTTCTGCACCTGTGGTACAGATGTCTTATGTGCTTATATGCCAATGCCATTTGGCATAAGAATTCAAGAGGCAGTCGGGAAAATGTCAAATTCGACTTAAAACTCAATAGCATAGTACAGTATTTCCCTCCCTTTTTCCTCCTCGAAAGAATTTTTGTCATAGTAAAGGTCACCCAGCCATCAATGACATTTCTGCCTGCTTAGCGCGCTGCGGAATATGCTTCAGGGCTTCCTATAAATGCAGCCAATGACAAACACAAAAATACAGACCTGTGATGACATGTGCAATTTTACAAGTGTGTGTGTGTGTGTGTGTGTGTGTGTGTGTGTGTGTGTGTGAGAGAGAGAGAGAGAGAGAGAGAGAGAGAGAGAGAGAGAGAGAGACAGACAGACAGACAGACAGACAGAGACAGAGACAGAGAGACAGGGGAAGGTGAGAGAGGGAGAGAGGGGGGGAACACATGCCTTTGCATTCAAGTCTTGTGAAAAATCATGCCAACAGCTTAATTTCATTCAGAGAACTTATGACCTAAGAAACAGATTGCCTTGTAAAAGTGGGAGGAAGGAAGGAAGGAAGGAAGGAAGGAAGGAAGAAAGAAAGAAAGAAAGAAAGAAAGAAAGAAAGAAAGAAAGAAAGAAAGAAAGAAAGAAAGAAAGAAAGAAAGGAAGGAAGGAAGGAAGAAAGGAAGAAAGAAAGAAAGAAAGAAAGAAAGAAAGAAAGAAAGAAAGAAAGAAAGAAAGAAAGAAAGAAAGAAAGAAAGAAAGAAAGAAAGAAAGAAGGAAGAGTTTTCTTCTTTTATAATAATTATTCCCCTTCTTCCTTTGCAGCAGCATCAACCACCACCATCACCGCAACCACAACAACCAGTGTTCTGGCAAGTCTTCTGACCAACAGTGAAACTTCCCAGGATTTTCCAGGTAGAGAAGACTCAGAAGTGGTTCATATTCCCATCTTCTGTGAGCGCCCTGGGACAGTACAGCTTGCCCGTAAGTACATGGTCTCGCTCTTCTCGCGGGGGGCACACTGGGGAACTGAACCTCAAACATCTGGCTCTGCAACCGGAGACGTAACCCCTGAGCTATTCAGACATCTTCTTCGGTACATTTTGTGAAAAGGAGAATGCAGAGGAAACGGGTCCAGTTCCAAACAACATATAACAAGGACAGAGAAGTTGGTGAGAACATGCTCCTACCAGCAATGCATACCTGAGAAAATTACTCTCAATGTCTGGTTAGTGTCCAACGCTCATCTATGTGTGTGTGTTCAGCCCCTACCCCCCACTTGTGACAGGAACTCACCAGGGACACACAGAGCCTACCATGGGCTTGCACAGCAGTCCTTCAGACACCAATTAAAGGGTGTTGTTTGCAGTCAGTGTATTTTGCGAGGGGGTTTAACGCAGCTAGCAAGCAAACCTGCTTTACCCCTACATGAAATGCCCCGGTGACACCATGTTTTCACCCTCATTGTCCTGGCACAGGAGAAAGCAAAAAAATATCCCATAGCTTTTACCATTCCAAGCAGCAAATATGGGGAGTGGAGTATATTACATTTCACAAAGTAAATTTAATTGCCTGTTTTATCACCTCTGCTCAAGAAGGGAATGAATGGCACACTGGCCGCTTACACAAACCATTATACAGTAACCTCTGTTTACAAATTGTCTGGTTTGGTTGATGACGCAACAATTGCATGTGTGTGTATATGTATACTTATAAATACAAATCTTTCCTTGCTTTTATTTATATTTTAGTTCATGCTTATATTCTAGGAGAGCCCAGACTCTTCTCTTGAGAAAGGGCAGGTCAGAGGTTGCAGAAATAGGGGTCCGTTTCCTAGGGAACTCAAGAGAAAATATTGCTCAAAGGATAAAGGTGTGACCATTTAGGCTCTTGGGACTTGGTTTGAGGTTTTTTTTTTTTAAGTAAAGCATGCTGGGCAAATAAATATGTTCTCAACAGCAATTTGAGCCCATCAACTGCCGCTTGAGGCTCCGTGAGATTTTTAAACAACACCTCAGTGGCTTCAGATGATAACTAATAGGTTCACCAAGGTTCACGGAAAAGTAATACTTACAGTCTATCACATTTTCCCTCAAGGGGGAAGACGGCAATATCCTCGCAAGCAAAACTTTGAAGAATAAGTGGAAGGACCAAGCATACAAAGGAGGGGAAAATGCTTTCAAGAAAGATAAGGGCCTTTCTTCATAGACAGAATGCAGCCGATAAAACAGATGACCACTTCAAACCAGCATGGATAGTTACTGGGAGAGCTGATTTTAAAAGGTGAGTTTTTAAAGTGGGAAGAAAAAGACTCAGAGAAGCTAGACGGGACTCCTAATATCTAGGTGAGAAAACAGGAAGCCACTGCTTGCCAGTGAAATGGGGGTAGGAAATGTGCAAGTCCAGGCAATAACGAAAAGCAAAATAGGAAACAGGAAGCCTTCATATTGGAATGACTTAATTCTCTTAGTCACCTCATATATCTGGAGAAGACCAGATTGGTTCCGCTGTTTCAGATGTGGTTGCAAGGGGGGGAAAGCATAGGGAGAGACTGTTAGCAAGTCTGGAAGGCTTTTTCCCCTTGAGTGTTTAATATTTAACTCCAAAAAAAGCAGATTTTTAATATCAGGTGAAGTTATATCTTCCTGGGCAAGTGAACAACACTTGCTAAATCTCTCGTTCTTGTGGACAAAGGATGTCTCAAGTAGGGATGCAAATCTTCTCAAAATCTTAACAATTTTCTCCAGTGGCTGAGATGAGAATCTTTATGATTTTCTTACATTTAGACATTTTTTTGTAAAAAAGAAATGAAATAGTTGTTTTTTGTTTGCTTGCTTTACAGAAAATATGGCATTTTGCTTGGACACTCCTATATTCTGTACAAAACACTAGTTTTTAAACAAGAAAATACAATTTTGTACCCCAAAAGAGAAGTTTTCTTTCAATGCCCTTTATAAAAAATAAAAATATTGGAGCAGTTATTCTTTTTTTGATGGGATCTCTTAGTGTGTCATACTTCTTTGTCAAGGAGGAGAAAATATCCCATTAGTCTGTGAAGATTCTCAGTCATCCAGGTGAGTTTATCTGGAAGTTGAGTCATGGCTACTGGACTTCTTTTTTGAGAGATAGAAACGTTTCGCTGTTCATCCAAACAGCTTCATCGGTCTGAATACAGCTAGTGCAAATCCTCCATCTTATAGGCAGCTTTGACCTCTTGTCACATGACTCAACTTCCAGATATCCCATTAGTCATTGCAACCTTCACTTCAACATGGGAGGACATCTCAGCAAGGAACATCCCAAGGAGTATAAGATTCCTTGCCTCCACAAATGGCAGGAAAAAGAGCCCTATTCAGGGATTACACTTGAAAATGTCCGTGTCTGCAACTGCAGAGGTGACATGAGATGCACATCAGCCCCATCCTCCACATGACCCCCACCCCAAGCCAGATATAAGGCAAATGTCTGCATATTTATTTATTTATTTATTTATTTAGCTTGTATGCCGCCCACTACCCAAAGGTCTCTGGGCGGCTCACAATCAAAGTAAACAATTCAAATAATTAAAACATCAAATTGCAATAAAAATACAATAAAACATTTAAATACAATAAATACAAGGTATTAAAATACCATACTAAAATCACCATCAGGACCCACAATAATCAGATAAAAAAATTCTGGAACAGCATTGTTTTTACCTGGCGCCGGAATGTCATCAATGTTGGCGCCAGGCGGGTCTCGCTTGGGAGGGCATTCTACAATCTGGGGGCAGCTGCCGAAAAGGCCCTGTTCCTACAAGCCATCCCTTTCACCTCCTTGAGGGGTGGCTCTTTCAGGAGGGCCCTCTGGCTGGATCTTAATTGCCAGGTAGGTTCATATGGAAGGAGACGGTCCTTCAGGTATCTAGGTATATTCACCACAAAGATCCGTACAGCAACCTGTTAAGGACATTCATGCTCAATGTTCTACAGCGTTTCTGCAATCAGACAGAGATAAGGCAGGGAAAGAAATGGGCAGCCAATGCAGTCACCGGAGAAGTGGTCCAATAGAGTCAACCTAGCTCCAGTGACTACATGGGCCGCTGCATTCGGTACATGCTTGCCCTGCCCCATCCAATCCCTGATGTACTATCAGCATCACGGATGTATCCCGTGCCTTCCTGTGGTGTTCATTGCCTCCCTTGAGGAGGTTTATTTAGGATCTTGAATAGACAAATGGTAGAGTGAGGATCTTTGGTGCTCTAGAGATCCACTCGCAAATGCCCAGCCGGGATGGCCATTTAAGGGACTGAGGGAACCATGCGCCAAGACAGCTGGAGAATGTCTCAGTAAATACATTTACAATGTCTCAGCAAATACATTCACACGTGATCGCGCAATAGATGAGGAAATAGTGCTTGTTGCACTGAAGCGACTGATTCTATGGATCAAGCTAGGTTGGCCTTTGTTTTCAGAAGGAAGCATGTGGGAGGTACACAACAACAGGGATAAAAAGGGCTAACACCCTGCAAAACAAGTTCAGAGGAGGGTCCGGGGGCTGGAAAAGAAGCCCTATGAGGAAAGACTGAAAGAACTGGGCATGTTTAGCCTAGAGCAGGCCTGCACAACGCACCAACCGCAGGCAATTCATAGCCCGCAGGGTGTTAAGAAGTCGCCTGCCAGGTCCTCGCCCACCTCCCAACCTGGGGGCGCTCCTCCTCCACCAACACCAGCACCGAGGAGCTTGGTGGGTGGGTGGGGAAGGGCGAGCAGGCGCTCCTCCTTCTCCTCCGCTGCCAGCACCAGCGTCATGGAGCTTGGGGGACAAGTGGGTTCTCCCCCTCCTCCACCACCACCGCCAGCGCCCCAGAGCTTGGTGGGTTGGGGGGAAAGCGGGTGCACCGCCACCGTGGAGCTTGGTGGGGGGGGGCAAGTGGGTGCTCCTCCTCTTCCAATGCCGGGAGCTTTGTGGGTGGGGGGCGAGTGGGCAGGCTGACGCCGCAGAGCTTAGTGGCGGGCGAGTGGGTGTTCCTCTGCCGCCGCTACCACCACCAGTGCTGGGGAGCTTGGAGGGTGAGTGGATGGGGCAAGCAGGCACGCCCGCCACCGTGGAACTTGGTGGTGGGACGAGTGGGTCCTCCTCCTCCTCCTCCTCCACTGCCAGGAGCTTGTTGGGGGGGCAAGTGGACAGGCCGCCACCGCAGAGCTTGGTGTGGGGCGAGTGGGCACTCCTCCTCCTCTACTGCTGCCACCAGCGCTGTGGAGGTTGGTGGGGGGCAGGTGGAGCAGTCCCGAGGACTGTGTGTGTGTGCACGTGCTTGCGCGCGCACACTTGAAAAAGGAGCCCGCAGGGATGTGCCATGAGCAAAAGGAGCCCGCGGCCTAGAGAAAAGAAGACTGAGGGGTGATATGGTTTACTTTTTAAATATTTGAAGGTCTTTTTTTTTTTCCTACAGAGGAAGGGCAAGACCTGTTCTTGATCATCCCAGAGTTTAAGGTGTGCAAATATGGGTTCAAGTTAAGAGAACCCAGCTCTTGGCTGAATATCAGGAAGAACTTCTTAACTGTTAGAGCAGTACAGCAATGGAACCAATTACCTTGAGAGGTGGTGTGAATGCTCCAACACTGGAGGCATTGAAGAGAAATCCTTTGATTTGTTTTCCTGCATAGCAGGGGGTTGGACCTGATTACCTTTTAGGCCTCTTACAACTTCACTATTCTATGACTCTATGAAAATGTGGAGAAGCAAACAAAGCCCTGTGAAAGGCCTTCTCAGGAGTGGCCTCCTATCTGTGGAATTCACTCTTTAGAAAGTTCTGCTTGGCATCCTCAGTAGACACGTTTTGATGCCAGGTTAAAACGTCCCTTTCCAGCAGACATCAAGCCATCAATTTCTTGTTTGTGGCATTAAGCTTTATTTCTGGAGTTTTCAGGTCTTTTTCTTTGCTCAATGTACTGCCAAAAGAGGCACCTTGTTTCATCTAACCATTTCAAAAAGGAACATCTTTTTCACAACCACATGTCAAGTACGTTTAGTACCCCTGATATTTTGAGCATCATTTCAAGGATCTGTGGACTTCCTCAGATCTAAGCTGTGGAATATAATGAGATCCAGGCAGATGAAGCATGTACATAACCAGTAAACGTTCTCTATACAATTCTGGGGAATCAGTATAGGAGTGGAGCAGATACTATGGGACTCTTTCTGTACCCAGGAGGACTGGAGAAATCATGGGATCTGGGGTTTAGTCTAGGGTGGACTCCTAGACCTTATCAAAATGAAGGTCATGAATCACATAAAATAAAAGAGATACAGTAATGGCTGAAATCCTGTTGCACAAGTAAACAGCACACAACATTTATTTGCTTCTAACTGGCAATTAATAAGGTGCTGCTGAGTTTTTTTGGAGGAGGCAGGCAAACATCCTGGGACTTGCTAACCTTTTGAGTACCCCGGCAGGGGCTGCTTAATTCTCACATGGAAGACAATGCAATTTACATCATTCACCTTCTGCATAAGCAAGAAAGCGAGAGGATTTCAGCCAATGTTTAGCATAAACTACATAAGCGGGTCTCTAAATGTACAGAGGCAAAATCGGAAATGACTGTTCTCATTTAGACAGAATTATAGTGCATCTTGCCAGAATGGAGAATACCATGGACAGGTACATTGATTGGCTGCTGGATCAGCTGTCCAGGTGGCTACTATGGATGAACAATTTCCATGATTTTCTTCCTTGTGATTACAGTATTTATTTTTAATTCAGACTTGGACTACTTAATCTTTCCAATATAGGATTGCTTCAAATGAAAGAGTATCCTAGGGCAGCCTTCCAAGTGCAGGACTTTCCTCCCTAAAAGAGAATGTATAGCCCCTCTAATCTTGCTTCTCCACAACTCTCAATCAATCAATCAATCAATCAATCAATCAATCAATCAATCAATCA
>JAHTLZ010000195.1:10046222-10066347 GCA_023846285.1 Phrynocephalus versicolor
ATTATTATTATTATTATTATTATTATTATTATTATTATTATTATTATTATGGCTTGCTGTCGCAACAAAATGCACCCAAAGGGCAAACTGGCTAAAATGAAAAGCTTAAGCAGAAACCAACCAGCTGGCCCTCAGGGTGATCCTGAAACTAAATTATTGTGTGCACGCATCTTCCTTCCACAACACTGTGGGTACCTGACCTCCCGCGTGCACCTTGGTTGACTGAGTGACATATGGAATATGCCGTCACAGGAGACAGGTGGGTTGCCTACGGCTTGCATGGTTTTAGACATGCATTTATTAAAACTTTTATACCATTTGCCATTTTACAAAGATAAAGAAATACCTCAAAGCCATTTACAATTAAAAAAAACAGGTACCACGAGAAAATTGGCAAAACAGCGGTGAGAATAGCATTTAACTAGCAGTTGGGACACATAGTAAGGTGAAAAGAGCAAAATTAATAAAACAATTCATTTGAAAAGAAGGCTAGTCCTTATGAATGAATGACAACTAAAAGGAAACTTTTTGAATGTCGGGGAGTAGGGATTAAAGAGCAGGAAGGATGTTTTGCCTTCAAAGCTTCCAGATGTCTCTAGTCAGCCACTGGATCCATCACAACCAGCTGACATAGATTTTGGTTTTATTACAGAATGCAAGGGTGAGAAATCTTGTTCTTCCAGATATATTTGTGCTTATCTATTTTACTGTTTATGGTTTTGATTTCTGTTCAGTTTGTAAACCGCCCAGAGTAGCCGTGTAGCTAGATGGAGCGGTATATAAATTTAATAAATAAATAAATAAATAATAAATATGGTTGGTCTTTAACTCCTGCTAATGCCCAACGAGAAGAAATCAAGGATAATGAGATATGTAGTCCAACAGAGGAACACAAGTTCTTGATGATGTGATATCACTGCACGCACATATTGTTTAATAAACGGTTAGTAACAAAAGCACAAAACTGTAGATCCCAATCCAAAACGATCAAGGGGGCTGATTTATTTTATGAGTAGGGATTATGTGTTTTATGTCCACCCGTTCCCCCCACCCGCCATCTTGCTTTAGTATTAGTATTCTGATTCTTTTTTAGCTTTTCTTTTAAACTTTGGGTTCCGCTGTTTGTTGTTCATTCTTTTTATCTTTACTCTCTGGAACCGATTATCATTTATTTTTACTTGTTGTATATTACATTTGTTAACCACCTTGAGTTCCTATTTGGGAAAATCTGGCGGCACATAAATAAATAAATAAATAAATAAATAAATAAATAAATAAATAAATAAATAAATAAATCCAGCTAGTACTCCTGAATAGAGAAGACCCTGTGAAGAAATGAGATTTGCAAAAGTGCTCACTTGCCATTCAACTTTTGATTCAATGGGTCTGCTTCAATTGAGACCAGATTAAGACTGATACTTCACGTCCATCTAATCGCTGTTCAAGGTCCCGCTGGGGACCAGTACAAAGAAATCTAACCACACATCCATTGTGGGACCCTGAACTGCGATCTAAGCGGGATGAGAGATTCCCCTCCCTGGCCTCTGGAATCTGCTCATCACGCTTCTCGTTCTGAGACAAGTGCCTGTGAAGTAAGGCTCGTCACGCAACGTGCCATTCTCCATCTAGTGGCAGGAGTGCGAAGTGCCATTCGCCAGTACATTTCCTATGGCATTGATGGCGAACTTATGGCACGGGTGCCAAAGGTGGCACTCAGAGCCCTTTCTGTGGGCACCCGACTTCGCCCCTTCATAGCTACCTGTATACATGTTAAATTAGTGTATTGGCACTTTCCAAAAAATTACTAGGTTTTGAATTGCAGTTTGGGCACTCTGTCTCTAAAAGGTTTGCCATCACTGCCCTATGGAATGTCTCTGCAATGCAGACAGATTAAAAGACAAATGCCTCAAAACTTAGCTCCGTAAAATATTGAAGACAAGGCTTCGGAGAATCGAAACATCGAAAAACAGAAGGTCAGGCTGAAAAAAAAACGGGGAACAAAGGCATGGAATTTCACATCTCATCACGAAACGAGGACATGCAGAAACAGTCATGCCGGTATCATCCATCACGCCCGTGCATACACGGGAACAGGGACAGAACCACAAGAAGACCACGTGACCACGACCGACATCAACACGTAATGAACTTCCTCCCGGGACGAGAGTGGACATGAAGTAACCATCTAATTCTCCTTTCTCCTGAAACAGAGGTAAGGTTGTCCCAAGTCCAGAGGCTTAGATTCAGGAAAAAGAGACATACAGAAAGAAGGAGAACATTTGGAATAAAAACAGACTCCAGGCAAATGGATTCTGGAATTGCCTTTTTCAAACCAGCTACTGATTACACTGGTCACAGGGAACTGGGTAAGCCCATCACCAAGCATTCAGTTTAATTGGGCATAGACATCCTGCAGGCATTTCCTTTATGACAGGAGATCAATGCCTCTTACGTTTCTTCACAGGGTGTAGTCTGGGAAAAGTAAAATCCAAAATCTCAAAGCAGTAATCAGTTTAACTCCAGCTCTGCCTTAAGCTTGTAATTAGCTACTAAAAGCTATAATTTGGAAAAGAAGGCACACCAGGCCACATCACAAAGGAAGATGTTTGCGCTCGTGTGGTTCCATTCAAGCTTTCTATAACAACCTAAATGTTACTGCCAGGAGAGATCACTTTGGACAAACCTAACATGGGGGGAGGGAGAACTTCCCCATTTGTCTATCTCCTCACGCACCCACCCATAATCACTGCTACGGATCAGCAAAACAGGACTTTTGATTTGCAAAACATTTGCTGACTTTGTTTTTGCAACAACTGCATTATGAAGCAAATCTCATTAGAGAAAAAAGTTAAATGAAATAGACAAGGACTTCAGTCATGGATGTACCAGCAAGTTCATGGCCAAGGTAGAACATTGCTTGAGTTACAATACTTTCCATCAGCTTTAGAATCATAGAGTTGGAAGGGACCTCAAGGGCCATCCAGTCCAACCCCCTGACATGCAGGAACCCCCATCAAAGCACCCCAGACAGATAGCCATCCAGCCTCTGCTTAAAAACCTCCAAAGAAGGAACTTCCTGCTTTAATGACTTCCTGCTTTCCTTTTCACATGACGAATACAAATTTGGAAACGTTGTTCTTGAACCAAGTCGAGAATACATGTGTAGCTTTTGATAACGTGCTGAAGCAAGATCTTGATTTCCAGATACTTTGCGTAGCAAATGTTGGGGGTGGGAAGGTGCTGGGGGATGGCACAACTGCTTTGCGTGCAAAAGATGCTAGCTTCTCTGCCTCTGGCATCTTTAACTGAAAGGCTCAGAGAGCAATTCATGGGAAGTACACCAATGACGGTCAGAATAGCAAACTAGGCTAAATGGACAGCATGCTCTGCTCTATGGGAGTTGCCTACATTCTACCATCTTGTGACTCTTCCATCTGTCTTACAATATCTATATCATTTTGAACGGTCGCAATTAAGCCAAGACTTCAGTGCCCGGTCCACTTCTGCTCTTTCTTCTATGCTTCCACAACCTCTTCTCACATTACATTGACATAAGTCGCATCAAAACAATGGATCTGTCTAGTGGACCCCACCACCAAGTAGGAAAAACACTAAAGAAAAAGAAGTTGTAACCAATTCTAGATCCTAGCAGGTTATGCACGCATATAACACAGTTAAATTTGTTTGCAAGCTGCATATTTATTTATTTATTTATTTATTTATTATGAGGCTTGTATACCGCCCGTCTTCCCGGAGGAACTCTGGGCGGTTCACAACAAGGAAGTGTATAACAAAATCAAGAGCAGTTTAAATATAACAATTTAAGAACACTTGAGCAAGCAATAAAACCGAAAACAAATGGCAAACGGCAGGTAGCGGGAGGAAAAAAAAATTAAATTAAGTCACCAAACACCTCTTGGAAAAGCAAGATCTTTAATGCTTTCCTAAAGGCAGGCAGGGACTGTGCAAGGCGCACTTCACTGGGGAGATGGTTCCACAGGGCAGGGCCAGCCACAGAGAAGGCTCGAGTTCGGGTGGATGTTTTTCGAGCCTCCCTGGGCGTGGCCACCCGCAGCACGTGCGCCCGCGACAACCTAGTCGGTCGGGCCAATGTTGACCGCTGGGCGATCTGCTCTGCCAGGTAGTCAGGTCCCAGGCCATGGAGGGTTTTATAAATTAAAACCAAGACCTTGAATCTGTTGAAATACATGCCAAATTCCTGTTCTCCAGGGTGGATTTGATTTATTTATTTTTAAATTGATGTTTTAATTATTTAAATTTAAAATGTTTTTAATTGAAATCGTAATTTAAACCAATTTAATTTAAAAAATAATTTTAATTTACCTTGCTGTTTTCTAGATTCCAAACTTTAAAAATGACACAAAAAGCCAAACTATTAGCGTTGAACAATTCAGTGGTGGCTTGTAAAACAAGTTACAAGTATTACTTTCCTTTATCATGGGTGACATACATTCTACAAATCAAAAGGCTCCTTCAGTACATGGAATACATTCAGTCAATGGATTCCACCAGCAAAAGAGGAAACACGATATTTTCTAATCTTCTCTTTGCACTTTCAGCTCCTTGGGGCCTAAAAAATCTGGCCTGGAGGGTCCCTCAACCTTCTGGTGCACATTTTTTGTTGGGCCACAGAGACTGGAGGGAGAAGGGGAAATGGACAAAAGCTAGCTTCCCCCCCCCCTTTATTCCAAAGGAAGGACCTCCTGAATAGAATTCTGCTCAAGGGTGAGTGAAATCCACAGCCAACACAATGAACTGAAGCCATAAACACAATATTGCTAATTTTGGAAATTATTAATGTTTAGACTGACATACGCACATTTAACACAACTTGGCATACATCAGCCAAAACCAAAATCATGCATAAACTGGCCCTGTTCTTCTGCTTCCACTGTCTTCCCAATTAGAGAACAGGGACGCGTTGTGACTGTTTTCCAAACAGTCACTAATTTGCAAAGAATGCAAAGGGTCCTAGCAATACACTAGGGTGTCTCTCTGATACCTTGCCGAAAGGCAAGACTTATTTGAAAGCGCCCTAAACATAACCCATCTATGGGAAGGAAACATAGCCATACCTCATTAATTTTTATGAAGTCCTACTGCCCCTTTTTGAAAGAGCAATGTGCCACCTAATTAAAGGAGGCATATGTTGCTCAGCCATTCAGAAACCAAACTACCTTCTTCTGCTTTCCCTGCTCAGCCAAAGGACACAAAGGTGAACCCTCCAAGTTCAAAAACTAGAAGATTAATGGGGGAGGAGAGAACCGTGTAAGTAAATAAACAAGGTCTTCAAATAAACAAAAAGATGCACACTCTAGCTTCTAAATTGTCTCTTGCTTGCAGGTTGTTTTTTCCGGCAACCAGAGGCTTTTAATAAAAGCTGCATTAGGTCACCGAGCAAATCAGTTCCAGCTTTTTCTTTGCTGTAATTTGAGAAGTGGGCTGGGGGAGAAGGAGAAGATGGGGGAGAAAGGGAGAAAGAAAAAATGAGAGGAAGAAGTAGCCCAGGAAGAAGAGCTGGTGTCCCATAAAACAAAACACATTAAAATACATATTTACTTATGGTTCTATTCCTTAATTTCAGAGTTTGATGAGATTCATCCAAAGCATTATCTTCCACAAAGCAAAATGTCTCCTTGTCTGATGAATTATGAAAGGGGGTGTGCGAGGAAAGCTACACTGAAGGGGCTGAAGGCGGGAGAGTGGCACTTGCACAACAAGACAGTGACAGGGATGAGTGGCTGGAGAAACAAAAGAGGAGGGAGGAATGTAGAGCTGCTCAGGACAGTGAAGCCCGGGAGAGAGAAATGCTCTGGAAGCAGTTAAAAGACTCCCTGAAGATTCTGGAAAGGGAGAAGGAGGGGGGTAAAGCTAAGACCCTGGTTAAGGAGGAGAAGGAGACAGAAACGGCGGGAAAACCCAGCCAATCAGCTGTGGTGGAGGTGGGGTTTGGACAATGTAAAAAGGGTACGCCACATGTCTTGCCCCCAGATTGGGACTGGGTTTGGATGGAAAACCCATGGACTGGAGATTGGGAACAAATGATAATGCCAAAGCCTGAGGCTGAAAGTTACAGGAGACGGGCACATCGTCAGCACTGTTCGTACTGGGTGAGCGAGAGGCTCGTGAGTATAACCACAAGAGAAAAGAGATCCGGAAAGAGTTGGCTTGGGAACAATGGCTGGCCAAGCTGAAGGAGGAGGAGGAAAGAACCGGGAGGATGTGTACTGGGAGGGGATTGACCCTGAGAGAAGACTACCCCTTCAAATCCCACCGCCAGAGACGTCCTGGGCCCAAAAATACTTTGGAGATTGGGGTGCAAGTGGGGGAACCGAGTCTCTTCAAGAAGGAGGGGAAGAAAAATGGTGGAACCAAATCTCCCCAAGACTAGGGGGAGGGTTAGATTTCTCTGTGTTTACTCCGTTGTATGAATCAAAGCATAATCCGTTTGTTACTGAAGTTAAAGATGTTGGAACTGTAATCAAGAAAAGAGCCTCCGTAATAATGGAAGAACCGAATAAAAGTCCAGTTTATTCTTTCAAAAATGTGTCCTTACTGAAACCTGAAGGGCGGAGTGCCTGGGAAAACGGGGAACCCTCACAGGGTGGAGCTCAAGTAGTGATAAAAAGACTTAGTAAGAAAGGGTTAACAGTGAGTAAGACCATACAGTCGTCCCCTGCCCTTTCGCGGTTCATATACTGCGGTCCCGGTAAATCGCGGGTCCGCAGTATATGAAAAAAAGGCCCCCTAGGGTAAGGAGGAAAGGCCTTCCCAGGCCCATCAGAGGCCCCAAAAGTGCTTCCCCGCAAACCGGAAGTGACTTCCAGTAAACCAGAAGTGACCTCCAGATCAATAGAGAGCACTTTGGGGGCCTCTGGGGGACTGGAAAGCCCCTTGCAGGCCCGTTTGGGGCAGTGCCAGGCCTGGGGTAAGTACAAGAGCCCCCATAGAGCCCACCCAATCCCAACCTGACCCAGCATCCGCATATTGCGGATTTTCAATTATTGCAGGTCGGGTCGGGTCCCTAACCCCTGCGATAGGTGGGGGTTTACTGTACTTGAAAGATCTTGAGCTTACATTTAAATAACCTGTTAATTCCTTCTTACAAACATTCCTGTCACTAGGCTGAAGTGCTAGATTAGCGCACGCAATACCTGAGGCAAATTGCCTCTTGGCCAACAAATCACCACTAAAGCCTGTTGCTGTCTTATACAACACTACCTCAAAGGAGTGTTGCAGAAAATGCAAAAGAAAAGGTAGGACAGAAACGGGATGCCATCATAAGAACATAAGAATATAAGAACATAAGAAGAGCCATGCTGAATCAGGCCAAAGGCCCATTAGTCCAGCTTCCTGTATCGCACAGCAGCCCCACCAGATGCGTTTGGGAGCGCATGAGACTAGATATCTGTCTCCTGATAGCACTCCCCTGCATCTGGCCCTTGAAGTACCCTGGTTTTAAGCCTGGGGAATTACACATCTCCATCATGGTTTGTAACCCGTGATGGACTTTTCCTCCAGGAATCTCTCCAATCCCTTTTTGAAGGCATCCAGGCCAGATGCCATCACCACATCCTATGGCAGGGAGTTCCATAGACTAACAACGCGCTGGGTGAAAAACCATCAATAAGTGAGGTACCAGGGAAAGCGAAAGCCTTGCATTGACATATAGAGCAAAGATGAAGCATGGAGAGAAGCAAGTCAATGGAATGTTACTACTTAAGATTGTGGCTCATTAAAAAGTGTACAAAACAAAATGTCAACTCTTTTTTTTTAAAAAAAGCAACTTTCCTCCATACAATTGTATTCATTATAACAATGTTTATAGCTACAAAGTGCCATCCTCCTAAAACACAAATTTTGACAGGCTTAAAGGTTTAATTATATGGATGAGGTACAATGATATACAAAGATATTGTATTGTGTAGAATTCTTGGTCACCGCATCTCAAAAAAGACATGGTGGAACTGGAAATGGTGCAAAAGAGAGCGACTAAAATGATTACTGGGCTGGGGGACCTCCCTTATGAGGAAAGGGTAAAACATTTGGGGCTCTTTAGTCTGGAAAAAAGGTGCCTGAGGGGGGATATGACTGAGACGTACAAAATAATGCAGGGCATGAGTAAAGTGGATAGAGGGACACTCTTCTTGGGAGAGTGAGAACAGACAAAAGAAAATATTTTTTACCCAGTGTGTTGTTAGTCTGTGGAACTCCCTTCCACAGGAGGTGGTGATGGCATCTAGCCTAGATGCCTTCAAAAGGGGACTGGACAGATTCCTGGTGATGTGTAATCACCAGGTTTAAGACCGGGGTACTTCAAGGGGCCAGATGCAGGGGAGTGGTATCAGGAGACAGATATCTAGTCTTGTCCACTCCCAGACGCATCTGGTGGGGCCACTGTGAGATACAGGAAGCTGGACTCGATGGGCCTTTGGCCTGATCCAGCATGGCTCTTCTTACGTTCTTATGTTAAGATATAAGAAGCATCTCTATCCTGTCCAGAACCTACGGTAATCACTGCGGTCAAGAATAGCCTATATGTGTTAATCTATATATTTTTTCCTAAAACACAGGCAGGCAGAACCCCTTCTTGGCAACTCAAATGGAAAGCCTTAGATAGGGAAGCTAGCTGGAAAGACACATTGACCAACAATGTCCAAGAAAACAGTTCAAAGGGCATGATAGCGGCTTACGTCACATAAGGCAAAGCTAAAGATTCCAGTTCTAGGCTCCGAACGAGGATTGGAAAGTACTGTCGATACATTTCCCATTCTCATCTATTTAGGCTGTCTTGACATGATGAGGAATTTTAAAGCCCACAACAGCCCTCCCTTTCAACCAAGAACACAGAGCTTTTCCCTCTGGAAAGTATCACTACAATTTCTGTAAAATGTCTGTAGAATTCTGTCCCTTTGAAAAGTGAAGCCTGTGCATGAGCATAAACACAGAGAGAGGGGGAGGGAGGGAGGGAGAGAGGGAGCAAAGAAGATTGTTAAGATAAAAACAACCCATCCTATGCTCCAAATTCTTAGCAACCATCATCTTAGTATGAAACACATCATGCAACTGGACAATTTTGTGTAAAATGAGCAATTTTTCACAAAACACCATTCTTGCAGATCTGAGAACTCGAACTCTCTTCAGAGCTCCAGCACATTCCGCGCCATCTGTACAAACCAGGAGACTATTACATCTCCTTGTCCTCCCAGGACAAGGAAATGAGTTAGGGTATTTGTACACGACCCCTAAACTCCGCCGCAAATGGCTTCCAGCTCCGGAGCTTAAAATTGTTTCCCCACCAGCTCCGGAGTTTACAGATAAGTAAGTGCGACCACGCCCACCTAAGCGCGTCCCAGCACACTTTTCAGGTACCTGCTCTCCGGAGGTGAAAATTCCTGATGCGGATATAACGTAGTGACTGCCGGGCTCTCCTTGCTTCTGTTTGTTCTTTTTTTGCCCCCCGCCCCTTTAAGAGATCTGAATGTAGTGCCGGGATGGCAGAACAGAGGTGAGCGGCATTCTTCCTTTTTTTTCTCTATCCCCTCACGCAGCCAGCAGCCAGGAGTGCAGAGGGGGTGGGAACGCAGGAACAGCGACAAACCCCTAAGATCTCTGGTCCGAATTTAAGTGGCCAGCGGATCTTAGGGGTCGTGTGAAAAGGCTCTTACAAATCTTATTGCTGACACTTTGTCCAGTGGTACACTGGGTTAGAGCAGTCGTTTGCTTTGTGGTGAGAAGCACATTACACTATAGAATTGGGCTCCGGTACAGCAGTGTTGAAATAGCGGGTTGGAATTGCATGCTGGTACTCCACAGCAACATGAAACAACAGGCTTGAATCAAAATGTTTCCTAAGAGACCATTCCACTCCCACCATGTATTTAACATGATAATATTGGGTGCTGCTCCAAGGTCTATCCACTTGCTACTTCACTATTAAGTGGATCTGCATTTGTTCTGTGACAGCAGCTTCCATTATGGCAGTGGTATCCAAACATTGGCCTTCCAGATGTTTGGGATTACAACTTCCACAATCCTTTGTCGTGGGCAATCTAGGCTTGGAATTCTGGGAGTTGTGGTCCAAAACATCTGGAGGGATGAAGTTTGGACACCCCTGCATTATGGGATAAGGATATTCTTTCCTAGGGAATTCCCAACATATATGGTACTTGTTGATCTTCCTGAAGTGTTATTCTCCAAATACATAATATTTAGCAACTTAGTAAGAAACTAAGAAATTTTGGGGCTCTCTTTTACCTTACTCTCATCCCCCCACCAAGGTTTGATTCGTTTTACGTTGAAATGGACTCCCAATAAATTCTTGAAAACTCAGAACAAGGATGACCATCTAATCAATGAAACCTAGAGGCAGTGCAGAGATTCCACATAATGGCAACTGTTTTTTAACTTTCAGCAACGTGCTGAAAGTTGAGGAGCCCAACAAATTCAGCGCAACTTTTCTGTCAGGTTTAAATTACCATAATCAGCTTAAACCAATTGGGTTGAGGCGAGCAAAGAAGAATGGTTTCAGAAAAGATAGGATCAAAAGTTTCAAAACACAAGAAGATTCTTATTCGCCGAGAAACCAGCCAGAGTCCTGATTTATTGTTAATGGAGCAATTAGCTTATGCGCTGCGAACGAAACATAATATGAAGCACCACAAGAACAGCAACATTACCTGTCACATTTCTAGGTCAGGCCACACCTGATCTATCATGAAATCTTAGATTCTTGCTTACGCATGAACCAGCCTGTGCATGTGCACATAGTATAGGCAAGTGTGCCATCCTAATCCCGTTAAAATGGCGCCACATGCCTGAATAGAAATACTAGGCCCCCTTTGGGCTTTATCTGAACTCTCAAATCTAGTCACGTCAGAAACGGCCTGCCCTCCATCAGAAAAGTCTGAGAAGGTCACTTGACATGGTACATCAATTAAATATAGAGATTGCCGGCAGTGTGACGTGGGCAGCGTGGAAGCTGTAAT
The DNA here is from genome assembly GCA_023846285.1 of Phrynocephalus versicolor. Taxonomy (NCBI): domain Eukaryota; kingdom Metazoa; phylum Chordata; class Lepidosauria; order Squamata; family Agamidae; genus Phrynocephalus; species Phrynocephalus versicolor. The sequence continues at coordinate 10,057,232 of JAHTLZ010000195.1, forward strand.
CTTGGGTGCCTAGCTGGAAGCCAGAGAGCAAGACAGAGATTTTCTTTATGGAAATTTTAATTAATCTGCCAGCAGGCATACAGAGAACATTTAAGCACCACCGCTAGCTGGAAGCTTCATTAATGCCCTTCTGGAATAAAACAGCTCAACAATGACCAGGCCATCTGCATTCATGCGCTGAAATAAAATATGCCAACGTGCTACTTGTGTGTGTGTGTGTATGTGTGTGTGTGTTGGTTGTTACAATCGTGACTGACTCTTTGTCACCCCATGTCCATATAGTTTTCTTGGCAGGAATTACTGGAGTGGCTTACCAGTTCCTACTCCAGGCACCTACAGCACCTGGTATTCCCTGGTGGTCTCCCATCCAAGTACTAACCAGGGCCAACCCTGCTTAGCTTCCGAAATCAGGCGAGATCAGATGTGCTTAGGGCATCTAGGCAGTAACGTGCTACTTTCAGCCCCACAAATGAAAGGTAAGCATGTCAGGTTTAATTTAAGTTTCTCCTGTTTCAGAAAGCTGTTTTGGAGTCTCAGGACACCACAAATGAAGTTATGCTTCACAAAGTGCCACTCAATGAGCAAAAACCCACAGCTATGCCACAGATTTTACACTTTTCAGAAGAAAGATGGTACACATACACAATCCTTTCTTCCACAAGGTCAGTGAAGGCTCGCCCTCTAGGTCACATTTCAGGCTCAGGGTGCCCTTACCAGAAGCAAAGGCCCTCTCTTTATATGAGCGAACAAAAGCTTGCTTATATGCCTGCCTCTGCATGTGTGAGTGAGCAAGAGAAAAAGATAAGATCTCCAAAGCAACGGGCAAAGCTGCCACTGACAGCCAATGCAATGACTTCGTGCTTCAGTCAAGCATAATGTTAGTCTTGTAGCTGTGTGCCTATTTTTCAAGTCTGAAACAGATGGCAATCTTCAGGCACACTGACCATAGACAGAGAGCTTTTCCATATGAAGAGGGCCTCTGTTCCAGTGAGGCTTCTGTCTCACGTCGGTGATCTACATGCCTGCATCCATACACTGAAAGAGCTCTTTTGCGTACCTTCTACTCATGTAGGCAGTAAAGAAGGATTTCCCCTTTGACTGGCTGATGGGTCAAGCCACAGCCAGAGCGGCAGCAGAAGGGCAAACTTTTCCCCAAAAGGGGATTGAAAATAAAACAGCCAACATTATAATGCCATTGTACAAGACGATAGTAAGGCCACACCTGGAATATTGTATATAATTCTAGTCACCGCATCTCAAAAAAGACATAGTGGAACTGGAAAAGCGACTAAAAGCATTACTGAGCCAGGTGACCTCCCTTTGGGACTCTTTAGCCTGGACAAAGGCGCCTGAGGGGGGATATGATTGAGATGTACAAAATAAGGCAGGGCATGAGTAAAGTGGATAGAGGGAAGCTCTTCTCCCTCTCACTAAATACCAGAACTAGGGGACATCCACTCAAACTGAGGGGTGGGAGAGTGAGAACAGACAAAAGATAATATTTCTTTACCCAGCGTGTTAGTCTGTGGAACTCCCTGCCATAGGAGGTGGTGATGGTATCTGGCCTGGATGCCTTCAAAAGGGGACTTGAGGAAAAGTCCATCACACATTACAAACCATGATGGAGATGTGTAATTCCCCAGGCTTAAAACTGGGGTACTTCCAGGACCAGATGCAGGGGAGTGTATCAGGAAACAGATACCTAGTCTTGTGTGCTCCGAGACTCATTTGGTGGGGCCACTGTGAGATAAAGGAAGCTGGACTAGATGGGCCTTTGGCCTGATCCAGCATGGCTCTTCTTATGTTCTTATCTCATTCAACAACATGGCCACACTGATGTCTCCTTTTTGGTACCTTTAATTTCCATCCCAAGCAAACATAAGAGGTGACCTGCATTCTTTGATTATCTAATGAGAAGATGCTTCTACACAGTGAGATTTCCTTGCTACATATCAACTGAACTGGTAACTATTATGCATATGAACAAGATAGTACTGGGAATCTGTTGTTTTTACATGTTGACTCTATAAAAGCCAATCTACTATTCCACACAACTTAGTGATGCTCTAGATAAGGAGTAGGATAGCTACTGGAATTAGTAGTGTTTATGTGGGGCAGAAGTTAAGAACAATAAAGGCCCATCAACATACAAATTTTTTGAGTGAAGGCTGTGGTTTTGTAGCCTTTTCTTTGCCTTGGGAAATATACTTTCAATGTCTATTTTCTATTTTTAAAATGAAAATTTGTTTCCTCTCTCTCTCTTCTGGAACCTTCAGAGAGAAGGAAAAGAAGTCAAAACACACTGAGCATTCAAATTTAATACATTTCCATGGGGGATCTCCCTTCTCTTTTACTGGCACCTTTGCATAAAGCTGCAGAGGCCTGACAGGGCAAGGAGGTTAGAAACAGCCAGGCTGTCTTTCTATTAATACACATATGGAATTGATATCATGTGTGTCTAGAAGGTTTGCTGCACTTGCCTTCATCAGTCAACTGGAAACACTGACAAAAGAGAAAAAGTTCAGCTGGTGGTCTACTGAATTTCCTGCACACACAGAAAACCCCGGCATACCCGTACTTCCTGGTACAACTGTGCCCTGCAATTAGCAATTTTACTTGACTAGGACACCAAGTCAAAAATAGAGCGGGCGGGAAAGTTTTTAGAGAATCTAGTTCAAAAACCCAACCAGTATTTATTTGGTGCACTAGTTCTCCAAGATAATGAAATGCTCTCGAAAACCACACAACATAAGGATGGGTGAGCAGGGAGATGAAAAACCTTTGCTAAGAAGACCGAGTTTCATTGTAATTCTTCAAGCTGAGGAGAGTTGCTGAAAAGGAGAATCTGAAATAAGAGTCCTATTGGCTCTAGTTTCATAGTTGTGGGAAGAGTAGTGAATCCATTGTCAACAGTTCATGAGATTACATATTTTATGGCTGCAGGGTGCAATCCATCAGAATGTCATCCCACCCACATAAATGAAACCTCTATACAAGTGGAAACCTTCAGGTTCATGGGAAACCAAATTCTGAGCCAGATTCCATACCACAAAACATGTGCAATCCCTCCCCACAATATCAGAATGAGTAGTTTGGAAATCTTGTAAAGTCGAGAGGGATTCAATACTGTCCAACCCACACAAACAAGAAGTCTAATTTTAAGCAAATGAGGAACCTACCCAACCCAAACAACAGCCCAAGATTTTACAAGTATAGCAGCATTTTGTGGTTACAAACAGTCAAGTAGATCAGAACCAATTTTTATCTATACTGGGCTCTTCGTAGAGCCAGAATTACCCTGAAGCAACCATGGAAAACAATAAGATGCAGGATAACAACATCAGACTAGGACAGTGGTGGCAAACCTTCAGCACTCCAGATGTTTTGGACAACCCCCACAGTCCTTTGTCATTGGCAATCTAGGCTTGGGATTCTGGGAGTTGTGGTCCAAAACATCTGGAGTGCCAGAAGTTCACCACCACTGGACTAGGATGAAAAATAAAAATTTAATTGTAGCAATTTTATTCCAACTTAGGCCAACACTTCTCATGGTTTATGAGGTATCAAGTACTCAGACGTGGTGCTCTGGAACCACATGGGGGTGCTCTGGAACCCAAAGCCACAGGTGGCACTTTTCCTGGGAGGCACAGTGGGGAATCCACTTGTGACCTAGGTGTCCCATGGCTTCAGAGACTAGGACTCGGGGCAATGGTGTCAAACTACAGGAAAAGAGATTCCATTTGAACATTAGGAAGAACTTCATGATGGTTAGAGCTGTTCGGCAGTGGAATATGCTGCCACAGAGGGTGGGGGAGTCTACTTCCTTGGAGGTTTTTAAGCAGAGGCTGGATGGCCATCTGTCGGAAATATTGTGAAGGGCTTCCTGCATGGCAGGGGGTTGGACTAGATGGCCCTTGAGGTCTTTTCCATCTCTATGATCCTATGATTCTGTGTTCCAACTCATTAGGCTATTCAGCCAGGTCCAAATTAAAAATAATCAGAACAACAAGGAGGGGAGCAGAGGTTTGTACCTCGGGGGGGGGGGGAAACAGGCTCAAATACCTGAACAACTCACTGTGTGACCTCTCAGCTTCATTCACCCTACAGGGTTATAAGAATAAAAACTCAAGTGGTGCTGGTGGTCCTTAGAGGTAAGAGGGGAAACAGTGAAACAAAATGAAAATAAAAATGCTTAATCAGCTGCTTCTAATTACAAGACACCGTACTTCAAGAGAGATGCTGCACATTGGAACAAGTTCAGAGGAAGGCAACAAGGATGATCAGGAGACTGGAAACCAAGCCCTGAGAGGAAAGACTGAAAGAATTGGGCATGTTTAGCCTAGACAAAAGATTGAGGGGTGATATGGTTGCACTTTTCAAATATTTGAAAGGCTGTCCTACAGAGGAGGGGCAGGATCTATTCTCCATCATCCCAGAGTTTAGGGTGTGCAAAAATGGGCTCAAGTTAAGAGAACCCAGCTCTTGGCTGAATATCAGGAAGAACTTCTTAACTGTTTGAGCAGTACAGCAATGGAGCCAATTACCTTAAGAGGTGGTGAGTGCTCCAACACTGCAGGTGTTCAAGAGAAATCTGGACAACCACCTGGCAGGTATCCTTTGATCTGTATTCCTGCATAACAGGGGGTTGGACCTGATTGCCTTCTCGGCCTCTTACAACTTCATTATTCTATATGACTCTAAGTTTCAGAGGAAAACAATGTGTCCACCTGTGAGACAGCTGAAAGCAGCTGGGAGAGTGGTCAGCCTCCCTAGGCAGCAAGGCAATTAGAGAGAAATTTAACACCTCTCTGGGGGGAGGAGAGAGCTCTGGCGGGCCTAGAGAGAAGGGGAGAAAACATCATCGTGGAAGAGGAGGATGGGGAGACGGTTGTTTGGCATGATGCTATGGAAACCCTGGATATGGAGGAAGCCTGGCCAGTCGGAAAACCCTGAGAAGGTGAGCATTATAGGTCGGGGCCAAGGAGTATAAGAAATAAAGTCTCCTCTGTGCAACTCAGGAGCAGAGCGAAGGTAGCCAGCTCATGGGCTCAGCCCCTCCCTGAGGCAGCCCAACGTTTGAGAACTGAGAATAAAGGGAGACAACGCGGGCCGGCCTGATTAAGACTGTGTTGTTTTAACTGACCAGGACGTTCACTGGCTTCTAGAGTGAGGGAGTGAGGTAACTCCCCACTCTATGGGAATTACACAGGCACTGAGTAAAACCCATAAGGAAGAGTGAGAACAGAGAGACTGTGTTTATAGGCTGTGTCTTGGGACTTTGGGAGAAACACAAGTTCTTTGTGCTGTGAAGATAAAAGACAACCTGGCCAGGTGCTATTACCAGATGGATAGACTTCTGACAGGGCCTGCTCCACAGAAGAAGATGCCTTATTAATTCTCAGAGGGGGCAAAGCACCGCTGAACTGTGCTGAGGTGTTTTCTGTCTGTGTTGAATTCCAGTGGACATAATAAAAGCCTACCTTACATTACTTTTAAGCACCTCATTATGGAGGGGGCGGCGGGGGTCGCTCACACCCCCACATGTCTTTGGGTCACTCAAGTCGCTCAAGTACAGCATTGGCAGTGGTAGCATTTCACCTCAAGGCCACAGAGTAGCACTCTTTCCCTCTCACAAAGAAGGAAGGGGGAAAACCTGTTCGTTGGCTCTCACGTTGCACTGTAGGTAGGGATTCAAAGTGAATCAGCGCTTCTCCAAACCAACTACACTTCTGTTTCCAAACTCATAACAGCAGCTGCCATTCGTACAAAAACTAAATGAGGTTTGCTTCCAGGAAATCAGGTGGCATTGTATTATTATTATGAAATCATCACACAGCAGACAAGATAACTATGCTGGATTTTGTATTACAAATCACTAGTCGAATGCTTCCCAAGCATTTAGGACTACGTGATGAATTGGTGAATTATGCGAGCAGATCCCAGTAAGGTGGCCTTCTGCAGCTGACTGATGGTGACTTTGTCAACTCCAATTTCTTCTAAATATTTGCGTAGCTCTTTAGGCACTGCAACCAGTGTGCCGATTACCACTGGGACCACCTGTACCGGTTTATGCCAGAGTCTCTGAAGTTCAATTTTCAGATCCTGATATCAGGTAAATTTGTGTCTCTGTGACTCTACTATCACCAAGTATAGGAACATCAATGAGCCACACTTTTTTCTTCTCCACAATCATTATTATCATTATATTGCAGTACTTGTTTTGGAATCAGGAGTACAATATGCCATAGCAAAGGAATTTGTTTGTAAAGGGGTCCATTTGCAAAGTCATCTGTATGCAAAGTTCTTACTACAGGGAACAGGGAACATCATTCTTTTTCAACAAACACAGAGAGAGCAGCTCAGATCAGGAAGAGGATTCTGGCTACTGGCCTATCGGCCCACACACGGCAGAAGTAAACACAATTTGGTTGTAATCTTGGCACAGATTAAGTGCTACATGCTTGAGCTCTCCTGCTCTCTCCTCTCTCTCTCACACACACACAATCTCATATGAAGCAGACAGAAGGAAAAGCACACAGAAACACTTCACCACAACAAAAGCCTGACAGCTAGTTTATACATTCAGGGAAATCAAGTGGTTCCCAGGCTGCCTCCTTTTGTGTTTCATATAGAAGGGAAATGTTTAAACACTGTTACAAGAAGTACACCTGCTGCCTAGATGCCCAAAGCACATCCGATCTTGCCTGAATTCGGAAGCTAAGCAGGGACAGCCCTGGTTAGTACTTGGATGGGAGACCGCCAGGGAATACCAGGTGCTGTAGGTGCATCTGGACCTGGAGCAGGAACTGGCAAACCACTCCAGTAATTCCTGCCAAGAAAACTCCATGGACATGGGGTCGTGAAGAGTGGGTCATGACTGTATCGACACAACAGACACAAACAAGAAGCAGGAGTATAATAAATGAAACAAACAAACCCTTGCACAGTGCTGAAAATATGCACTCTTAAGAAACACAAAGAGACCTGTGAACATTGGCTTGAAAGTTGCAAGTGGTGTCATCGTTTAGAATGGGAGCTAAACAATCACTTGGGCCTTGAAGGTTATTCAATAATCTTGGACCAGTCCACCTGGCCTATATTGCAGGGTTGTTGTAACAATAAACCAAGGAAGAGGACAGTCGTATATTCTGGCTTGGGTTTACTGGAAGGAAGATTGACTATCAATGTAAATAACCGTACGACTGATACTATCCATGATCTGCTATCCTAGATGCAACTTTGCTGTTCCCAAGGCCCATAGAAAGTCAATGTGACTTTGAAACTCTAATTCTGGATGCATATTAAGTGCGTCACAACAGGCATTGCATTATCTCTATCTACCTCCTGGATGGGTTTATGATGAGCGGTGGAGACAAGCCGCTGTATCTGTTAAACAAAGGCGGTTTATTTAATCCCAGCCAAAGTTATTAAGGTGTTGACAGGGCATTAATAATTCATATCAGCAAAAGGGAATGCCTAGTTACGGTGGAAGTTGGTTAGTTTCAAAGCCAGGCACTTGATACAAACATCGGAGTTAATCTGCAATTATCAGATTCACATTTACAAGGGAACTCAGATAATCGCTTTCAAAGAACAGCCACCCTCATTATTAAGTTCAATTTGACGGCATTCACGCTCCCTGGAGGGGAATGATAGGGTGATGTTTTAATGGAAATATTCTAGCAAAGGTTACCTGCCGAGTCTTTTTCTTGCTTTCTTCGTATCAGAGCAGTGGATAATTTTAAATTACGGATGTACATGAAATATAGATAAAACTAAAAATCAAATTAAAATGTTCAGATAATTAGACTATTTTTGACCAGTCGCCAGCTTCTTCAATAGCTTTATCTCAGCCGTTTGCTAGATCTTCTTTTGAATACACCATGGGGCACAAATTGCATGCACGATTCATTTAAAGCCACATCCACTTGTTTGGCCTGTGCTGGTTTATACCCCATGGCACTATCATATTCTGCTATGGGATAGCACACTGTAGTTCTTACTGTAACTCTGTGTGCTCCTCAGTCTGATCCAGTTCCCTAAGTGTGTTACTTGGTGGCAACTTCAATTTGTCACAATTTCAAACTACAGGAAAAGAGATTCCATCTGAACATTCTGGAGAACTTCATGACAGTTAGATCTGTCAGGCTGTGGAATATGCTGCCACAGAGGGTGGTGGGGTCTCCTTCCTTGGAGGTTTTTAAGCAGAGGCTGGGTGGCCACCTGACAGAAATACTGTGATGGGGGTTCCTGCATGGCAGGAGTTTGGACTGGATGGCCTTTGAGGTCTCTTCCAACTCTATGATTCTATGAACTTTCTGTTTGGCATTTAGACTATTTTTGTTGGGTCAGTTTTCAATCCAGAGTGATACTCAAATACTCCAGACTGAATAGGGCAGTGTTCCAAAATCCTCCCTTGTCAACTGAAAGCTTCCTTAGTTTCTCTGTTCTTTGAATGAAAGGCACAGACTTTTGTTTTTAAAAAGTTTGATTTCAGCTGGTTGTTTTTATAATATAAGGGAAGATCTTCTAACACAGAGGTTAGCTAGTACTCAGGGGCCTCAAAGGTTTCTCCCTGGTCAGTAAAGATAAGACCACCAGCATCAATTCAGCCTAAATCTGGCTTCGTGTAGCTTGAGTCCATTATTATGTGTCTTGCATTCTCAATCGTCCCAGAGTACAGGACACATAATAATGGGCTCAAGGTACAGGAAGTCAGATTTAGGCTGTCAGACAAACTGTGTTAACTGTTAGAGCAGTACAACAAAGGAATCAATAGCCTCAGGAGGTGGTGGTGAGCGCTCAAACACTGGGGGCCATTCAAGAGAAAACTGGCCAACCATCTGTCTTTACTTTACCATTTTGGTTTTCCTAAAATCCACATTGCAAGTATGACTCTCTTTTATTTATTCATTTATTTATTATATTTCTATACCGCCCATCTTCCGGACGGAACTCTGGGCGGTTTACAATTAAAACAAAACCAACAGTATATAACAAAAAAGAACAAGAGAGTGCTGATAAAGTGAGGGGCAAAACCCTCCACAAAAAACGACGTGGGCGGCAAAAAAAGAAAGAAAGAAAGAAAGAAAGAAAGAAAGAAAGAAAGAAAGAAA
>JAHTLZ010000195.1:10077005-10100298 GCA_023846285.1 Phrynocephalus versicolor
ACTTACTTACTTACTTACTTACTTACTTACTTACTTACTTACTTACTTACTTACTTACAAGATTTAGTATTCTAAAATATGTAACCCAAAGCCCCCGGGGTTGTCGTCGTTTTTTGTTTTTTTAAACTATATTTGGGGTGAGCGTTTTTCTAAAACTCATAGAAAGACGAGACTCAACTGGGAAAAATACCATAATGCTGGGAAGAACTATAGACAACACGAGTCTACATACGATCACATGGACAATAAGCCACAGCCTTGAGTTTGCAGACTTGAGCAAGGCAGTTAAGGATAGGACCTTTTGGAGGTCACTCATTCTTAGGGTCGTCGACCGAAGCAATCTGATCGGAGTGTGTTTCCGCTCCTGCAGTCTGAGCAAACCAGTCACATTTCAGTAAAACAGGTTGGGGACAGGCTCCAGCGCTTGTCCCATCAAAACCTGAAATAGGAGTCAAAGCACCTCTAGTGTTGCCTCTTCCAACATATACATTGCTGAGATTCAAAGGCCGGAAGCGAAATGCGGCTTCTGGACCTGTCACAGCTGCCCATCCTTGAATTAAAGTCACGTTGTCAAACTGGCACTGAGAGTTTCATAAAAGCGGAGTCGAGGCAATTCCCTGTTCAATAAATAGCACCTGAAGTGAAGTAAATACACTCTCTCGTTCTCACACATACACCAATGGTACACACACATTTCTTCCCAATAGCAAAGCTCGGCTGTAAGTACTTCCTTTTTGTCAGAGCGATACCTGGAGAAATGCTTGGAGCATCTAGGAAATAACCATCACACCCCTGAGCACCCTGAAAAAAAAGAATCATTAGAATAAGTCACAGTGATGGTGAACCTTTTAGAGACTGCCCAAACTGCAATTCAAAACCCACTAATTTTGTCGCAAAGTGCCAATACAGCCATTTAACCTGAATACAGGTGGCTGTGAAGGGTTGATGTCGGGTGCCCACAGAAAGGGCTCCGTGCCATGGGTTTGCCAACACTGGAATAAGATGTTGATTCCTTCCAGGATACAATCATCTACATACACATTTTTGTGTCCAAGTATGTGCACACCCATATAACCGGGATGCCCAAACTGTGTCCATCCAAGCAGATGATCACATATTGCTAATATTCTTCCATGGTTCATGTCGCCATTTTTAGACATCCCAAATAATTTATACTCAGTTATCTAGAGCTACTTATTAATAGTTACTTTGGGACAGCTACTTCACATTAGTGTTTCTCCATCTTTTCATATCCACACCCACTTTTGATAAACAGAGAAAATCCATGCCTACCTTTCCAATCTGCCTCCTTCCCTCAATTATTTGATTATATATTTGAAATACTACTACAGTACTACTCCTCTGAATGGGGCAAGGGACTACATGCAAACAATGATCTGTATGATACAGGGAAACTCAAAGATATAGGTAAAGGAAAGGATTCAATCCCAGGTAGCCGGCTCATGGTTGACTCAGCCTTCCATCCTTTCAAGGTCAATAAAATGAGTACCCAACTTGCTGGGTGGTGGTGGGGGCAATGTGTAGCCTGCATAAATTGTAAACCTCCCAGAGAGTACTTGAAGTGCTGTGGGGCAGTATATAAGCAGAGCACTTTGCTTTATAAGGCATACTGATATGCATCATAGGGTGTTATATGTGAACTTGCCAGCTACACACGACTCCTCTGAAATCTGGATACATGCCCTGGATACAGTGGTCCCCAATTGTGGGGGGTCTTCAGATGTTCTTAGACTTAAACTCCCAGAAATCCTGGCCAGCAGAGCTAGTGGTGAAGGCTTCTGGGACGTTTAGTACAGGAACAGCTGAAGAGCCAAGGTTGGGAAACACACTAGTGAGAAACACCAAGGTATAGGAATGGCATGGGTGCCAAAGGTGGCACTCGGAGCCCTTTCTGTGGGCACCCGACATCGCCCCTTCACAGCCACCTGTATTCAGGTTAAATTGCTGCATTGGCACTTTGCAAAACATTAGTGGCTTCTGAATCGCAGTTTGGGCACTCAGTCTCTAAAAGGTTCGCCATCACTGGTATAGGTTATGGGACAAGGCTTCCCACTCCCTCATCTGATATGCAAAAAGTATGAAAAGCCACAATCTCTGCCTGTGACCAGGGATCCAGGATGTGGCATTACCTGTAGCAGTCTGTCTTGGTGTCATACTGTCCCTCTCCACAGTGACAAGCAGGGACAAGGCTAGAAAATGGTTCTCCCAGCTCATACATTCTACCCATTATTGAGTGCCTGAACAGGGACTCTGAACTACAAGTGGATCTCCAATGTTTCAATATTTTTCTTAGCATTATCCAGAGAGGCCAGGGTGTATCAGCAACCATGTTTTCTAGCATTAAACTCTGACCCTTTCACCATATATAAATATTTTCTTTTTTCATATTCTGTACACAGTAATTGGTTTCTAACTACATTTATATAGCGGAAGTATTCCCACATATAAGTCACTCTGTATTCAATTAAATGTTCTTCCAGCTAGATATATTGAGATTTAGGACATAAGAGAAAGGGGGAAAACGACCATTAGTCCACTTAAAAATTAATACAAATGCTGAAAACATAGTGTGACTCGCCAGACTTTCCCCCCTTCCTATACTTGTGTTTATCTTAATAATTTATATCAATTTATGCTTTTCATTCTGTGCCAAGTTTTTCCCACCCCACCCCATGTCTAGGACTAGAAGAGTCAAGTCTTGCCAAGTGCCATATGTAAGCTCTTTATATACCGAGGCTTTTAAAACGTACTGTGGATAACCATCTACTCAAATGAAAACACAATATAAGGGGTGGGAGAAATTAATCTATTTTAGACTAAAAGCATTACAACAGCTGTCTGTGCCAGAGCTCTGAGTTTGTGGAAATATCCCAAGCTAAAACTTGCCCAGCAATCACAAGCCAGATCTGGATGGTGTTCTTACTTTTATCCTTATAATGAAAGAAAAAGCTACACTGAGATCAACTTCATTTATACTTGAGTTAGGAAAACAACAGAAAAGGAAAAGAAGCTTTAAAAAAAGATGAGAAAAGGGAGCTTTTGCCAAAAGACCCAATAATTCATTGTAATTCATAATACGACTGAACAAGATGATTGGCACTGTTACAAAACCAACAAGATTTCCAATTACTTATTTTCTTTAAGAAATGGGCACTGTAATTCTGTGTATGTTTACAGAGAATTAAGCCCCCCCCCATGTATTCAATGGAACATATTCGTTGGAAAACATAAAGGACTGCAAAATATCTCTTACTCCTTTTATATAGCAATGCCTCCGTTTGACTGTCTCCTATCTTTTAAACACTCCTAACAGATTTTACTATACAGTAGGACCCCAGTATCCGCTGGGGATTGGTTCCAAGCCTTCCTGTGGATAATCAAAACTGTGGATAAGAGAGAACACCAAAATGTTCCTCAAAACTGCTGTTTGTGATAGTAACTTGCTTTACAGCTGCTGTTTTGCAACAGTAGTTTGGTTTACAGCTGCTGTTTGTGACAGTAGCTTGCTTTACGGCTGCTGTTTTATGACAGTAGCTTGTTTTGCGGTGGCTGAATTATTTATTTATTTTTCCTCTGCCAACCGTGGATAACTGAATCACTGGATAATGAATCAGTGGATACGGGGGTCCTACGGTACAACATGTGGTAGTAGCTTCGGGGTGGAGGCTAGCAGACCGTATTGTTACTTAGTAATTAGCTCTCAGATATCATTGCCTTTGAATTCAGAATGGACAACAACCCTGCCTTCTGCCTTAACTTTGGTACAACATGTTTATCAATACAATCACCGCTCTTAACTAGTAACCCCCTTGGAGATAGATTTAGGCAACATGTGGCGTTCCAGATGTTGTTGGACTGTAATTTCCGTCCAAATGGTGAATGCTGATGGTCGTTGTAATCCAAAGACATCTGAAAGGAACAGGTTGCCCACATCTGTTCAGAAAGAAATCTAGGATGTACATAGGTACCTCGACTTACGAATTTAATCCGTTCCGAATGCGTGGTCTTAAGTCAAACTACTCTTAAGTCGGGGTACCTATCTAAAAAAATTAAAAAAAAATTAAAAAAAAATTAAAAAATTGGAAAAAATATTTGTAAATAAAAGCAGACCATATCTAAAATTTGTAAGGCGGCAGTTAAAATGCCAACACATTTCCACTCTTAAGACGAATTGCTCTTAAATCGAGCTGCTCTTAAGTCAGGGTACCAGTGTACTATAAACTCTGTATCAACTCTGAACACAATAACGTTTTAAAACAGCAGCAAAATTCAGACACTACTTTATACTGAGTTGCTCAATAAATCAGTCATATAGCTCACATGTATTCCGAAATGAGCCGGGCATGAATTAGTACATTATTAGCAAAGAATTATTAATAGGCCAAGATATAAAGATGGCAAGCCTCTGATCAGCTGTCCACAGCGTCCAATGCGGGAAAGACCATACTGAAAACGAATGCCAATATGAAACAGAGGAGTGAATTATTAGAACCATTAAAAGGTAGGAGTGAAGCTGCAAAGAACTGGCTGGAAGGACAAGTCTGAACTATTAAAGATGCCATTAAGGAAAAACAGCCGCAACAAGAAAAGTCGTTATCTATTAGGACAGCTAAGTTCTTTTCCCTGTCAGGGCGCCTTTGCTTTTAGCATGTTCGTAAGGGGAGAAGTTCTGAACAAAGCAGATGAAACTTTTGTTAGGTCAAGTTTTGAAATGTGAACGATTAGTCTCTTTATACCTGTCGCTCAGGAACTCATCCAAGACAAAGAATCCTTGCTTACCTCTGAAAAGCAGGGGTGCCCCACAATATCTTGATGCTCAAGGCCAGGCATGTCCAAACTTCGGCCCTCCAGATGTTTTGGGCCACAACTCCCACAATCCTTTGCCATTGGCATTCTAAGCTTAGAATTCTGGGAGTTGTAGAATTACAACTCCCAGAATTAGAATTCTGCTGCAGCCGTCTTGTTTCATTGTTTATTTCAGTTGTTGTTTTAATTTGTTGTCTGTACATTTATTGTAAACCGCCCGGAGTTCCTTTCAGGAAGACGGGCGGTATATAAGCTGTATAAATAAATAATAAATAAATAAAACATCAGGAGGGCCGAACTTTGGGCATGCCTGCTCAAGGCAGAACAGTAATTTGCATCCCCCCCCCAACATACATACCAGATTCAGATTGCAGAAACTCCAGCTATTATGACAACTAAGGCATCGGATGGATCCCACAACCATGCCTCTCCCTTCCTGGCAGTAAAAGATGGTGGGGGATAACTAAACATTTCTTACCCTTTCAAGATAACACAACATTTTGCGGTCTGAGGCAGTTGCCTTATTCCGCTTAACGCCAGGGCCAGTGAACAGCCACAATTATTACTCTTTATCTGTCCTATTATTACTTCAGAAATATTTGCACATATCATTACTCACCTCCTGACTCAAGGTTTGCAGCTCTTGGAGGAGAAGTATATTCTGAAAAATGTTGATGTACTAACTAAAGTAGCAACAGAATAATTACACCTTTATTTATATGTCTGTATTAAAACGAATTCTGGCAGATAGAGGTCTAATAATGGGACTTCTTTTGAATCTTTGGATCTGCAGATAAACATGAGTTTCCAACGCCCATTCAGCCCTGGAGCTAAGTAACATGTGAACCTGTCATTCACTGAACAATGCTACGTTGCTACCTTTGCAGATCAACTTGCAAGCAGCATGCAATGTGATTAATCAGCAAGATTTCAGCTCTGCGCTACTCTTTCCAGCATAAGGTCAACCTGACTTCGTTTCCAGTTTGAGATTATTAGTTATTTTGGACAGATCCCCAATGTGCTGAACTAGTTGTTTAGTCAGACAACAATAAGCCATCTGTCTTCGTGCTTAGAGGGCTAAAAAATTAGCCTAATTACATTTAACGTGACTATTTTTTAGCGTAATGAGTTGCTTGAGGTAGGATACAAAGCAGAATAAGCCCAACAGAAAGGGGTAGAGGTATTAGTTTGTGCAAGTAGTGCTCTTTCTAAACGTTACTGGAGGAACAGGACCCTTTGGTCAAGATCACATGAAATGCTGGCCAAATGTTACCAAGTCTGATAGCCCAACAGGAAGGATTGAGCAAAGAGATTGTACCATTGGTTGTACGGTTTCAGCTTTGACCGATTGCGCAATGTGCCAATATTCATAGGCCTTCTGCTTTGGCATGAATGTAGCTACCACAGCTTTAATGTTGAGCCATGCCCATGTAGCTACTCAACAAAACTTCAGACTGGGACACAGAGCATTCCCTTAGCGCAGTGAAGTTCAGATAGAAGCAGATACATTCTGAACCAATCTACAGCTTCCAAGCATCTAGACCTACCTATGAATAGGAGCTATAACATGACAGTTGAAAGAGACCTCAAGGGCCATCCAGTCCAACCCCCTGCCATGCAGAAACCACCCTGACAGATGACCATGCAGCCTCTGCTTCAAAACCTCCAAGGAAAGAGACTCCATCACTCTCCATGGCAGCATATTCCACTGCCGAACAGCTCTAACTATCATGAAGTTCTTCCTAATTTTTAAATTAAATCTCTTTTCCTGTAGTTTGAAACCATTGCCCCAAGTCCTAGTCTCTGGAGCCATGGAAAACAAACCAGTCCCCTCTTCAATATGACAGCTTGTTTAATACTAGATGCGGTATTAAATATTGCATAGATACTGTCATTGTGCACAAATGTATTTGGACTTATACCAACCAGAAGCCCTGGATGACTACGGAAGTCCAGTGCCTTCTGCGGGATAGGAATAACGCCTTCAGGTCTGAAGATGGAGTACAATACAGTGGTGCTAGAGCCAGTCTGAAGAGAGGCATTCAACAGGCTAAGATAGATTATGAAAGGAAAACTGAAGATCATTTCCATAGTAACAACACAAGGCGGATGTGGCAGGGGATCCAGCAAATCACCAACTATGAATCGAACAACGTCATTCCTGCTGATGGGGAGGCTTCATTGGCAGAGGAGCGGAATCATTTATTTGCCCATTTTGAAGTGGAGCCACCAGAGGCAGCTAAAAGACAGACATTAGTCCACAGAATCCCCAACCTTGCCGTGGAGGAGTATGAGGTGAAGAGGGTTCCGAGGGCTGTGAACCCAAAAAAGGCTGCCGGACCTGATGGCATCCCTTGCCGGGTGCTTAAAGATTGTGCTGGCCAGCTGGCTGGGGTTCTCACTAACATCTTCAATCAGTGTCTATCCCGGTCTACTATTCCATCCTGTCTGAAAGCTTCCGTCATTGTTCCACTGCCAAAGAAGTTCCCTATCAAGAACCTCAGCGACTACAGACCGGTGGCACTGACTTCTGCCATCATGAAATGCTTTGAAAAACTGGCCCGTAAGCATATCATTTCTTGCCTTTCGTCAGCAACTGACAAATATCAGTTTGCATACAGAACTAACAGATCCACAGAGGACGCTATAACCATATCTCTCCACACTGCTCTGAGTCATTCTAGAACAACAGGGGACCTATGTGAGGATGCTTTGGTAGACTTTAGTTCAATACAATCCTTCCACATAGACTGGTATCTAAACTTCATCTAGACCAGGCATGTCCAAACTTTGGCCCTCCAGATGTTTTGGGCCACAACTCCCCCAGTCCTTTGCCAATGGGAATACAGGCTTGGAATTCTGGGAGTTGTGGTCCAAAACATCAGGAGGGCCAAAGTTTGGTCATGCCTGATCTAGACCTTGGGTTCTCATATTCAATCTGCTCTTGGATCATGGACTTTCAGTCTGGCCACTCCCAGAGGGTCAGATTAGGTAAATATATCTCCTCAGCTCTCATTCTTAACACTGGCACACCACAGGGCTGTGTGCTGAGTCCCTTACTTTACTCTCTGTATACACATGACTGCACCTCCACTCACCACTGTAATATTATTATTAAATTTGCAAATGATACAACAGTGGTGGGGCTTATATCCAAGGGGGATGAGTCTGCCTACCGGGATGAGGTGGACCGGCTGCTTTTGTGGTGCCAAGACAATAATTTAACCCTTAACATCAATAAAACCAATGAGCTCATAGTGGACTACAGAAGAAATAGATTAGACATTCAGCCCCTAAGTTATCAATGGAGATCAAGTAGAGCAAGTGGCCAGTTTTACGTTTCTAGGGGTGGTTATTAGGGAGGATCTGACCTGGGGCAGTCATATTGCAGCACAGGTTAAGAAAGCCCAGCAAAGATTATATTACCTGAGACTTCTCAGGACACAACAACTGAATGAAAACTGCTAGTGACCTTCTGCCGCTGCACTATAGAGAGTATTCTAACCTACTGCTCCTGTGTATGGTTTGCCAACTGCACAGTGGCAGATAGGAAAGGGCTCCAGAGGTTTACCACTATTGCCCAGAGGATTATCAGTTGCCCTCTCCCTTCTTTGGAAGAATTCTACAGCTCCTACTGCCTTAAGAAAGCTGAAAACATTCTTAAAGATCCATCACATCTGGGACATTCCTTCTTTCAGTTATTACCATCTCGCAGGTGGTATAGAATAATAAAAACAAGGGCAAATAGATCGAAAAATAGCTTTTATCCCAGAGCTGCAACCATTCTGAAATCTTCTGCATTGTGCAATATAAATGTGACAATAGAATAGAGGTTTGTGCAATGGTGAACAGAATGTGAAGAATGTGAATGTGAGGGATGTGTTTTATGATGCGCACTGGAGATGGCATTTAATATCGTTGTACAAAAGTACAATGACAATAAAGCTTATCTTATCACATCAAAAGCAGCACAGAATTATTCTATCTTACTTGCTCCCTGATTCTGAAAGACCGAGTGCTGCAGTGTCAGATCTTCCTGGAGAGTTACTGATACCTCAGACGCTCCTTCTTATTGCTGTTATGCGCTATTAAGTCCAGGACTTTTGGCAACCTTATGAATTAAGGAGCTCCAAGTCCTATAATTAAAAAGTCTGCTCAGGCCATGGTTTCCTTTATGGCAGTGGTGCCCAAACTTAAGCCTTCCAGATGTTTTGGACCACAACTCCCACAGTCCTTTCTCATTGGCAATACAGGCTTGGAATTCTGAGAGTTGTGGTCCAAAACTGTCACAATATGTAAAAGTTGACAAAATATATGTAATGTATATTTAACAGATAGGGAAAGAGAATTGTAAAATGGAGGCAGTTAGATTCTACAGTCTCATGATGTTATCTACAAGTGCAAGGGATTAGTAATCACCAGCATGTTACGTGATGAAGCACAGGTGGAATAGTTTATAACATCATGGTTGCATCAGATTGTGATTAGTGATGAGTCATATCTGATGGGTGCTAAACTGTATATAAGCATTAGCTTGACTTATGTTAGACGGGACTGTTTATGGTGAGAGACAGTACCCCACACTCTGTTGGTTGTATTGTATATATTGCTTGGTGTCATGCTGTTTGTATATTTGATGTATATATGGAATATATGAGTTTTTACTCTAATCCATGCTTTGTCTCTCCGTTTACTAAGTTCTGCTGTACTTTATATCATTACTATCACTTTATCTACACGCAACGGCAGCACGCTCTGTGCCACATTTATTTGTTTATTGTTGATAAAAACACCTAGAGGGCCGAAGTTTGGACACCCCTGCTTTATGGGGTCAATTCAACACATATTAAGTCTTTTTCTTACAGCCTTCCATTTTCCCCAGAACCATTGGTTTTCTTTCCAATCATTCACTTCTTTACAAGGTATATGTTGCTAATTGCGTGTTTCCATCTAAACACCAGTGTCTTTTCCACACCTCATCTAGGCAGCAGAAGTGCTTAGCCCAGATCGCACGTTGTGTGGATGCAAAGGCCCTAAGCAAGGGGTCTACTTGGCCATTCGATATACATGTTGCAAGTTGCTTTCCCTATAAATATCAAGATCTATCTGACATAAAAGAATAAGTGACATTTCAGGTTTGTTCTGTCCTATTTAACTTGAATGCTATGCTTCACAGCACAAGAGTCACAACGTTCTTCAATGACAACTAGCATGCAGTTGTACACCCACTCAGCATGGTTCATCCAGCACCTCCCTAACAACAGAGGGAATAGGCAAGTGGGGGGCGCACATCATTCTTGATATCATACTTAAGAACAAGGAGTACCACCAGGTGGGGCTGGACTGGAAGTCTCAGCGTTCTTTCCCACAAAGTACGATGATGAGGCCTGATGGGAATTGCAACAACTTCTGGAAGGCCACAACTGTCCACCTAGTTCTAAAATTACAAGCACGGATCAGCACATTGTATGTTCTCTATGAATACAGACGTTTGGCGCATGACCCAGAATGAAGAGCCTGAGGTGTCTGCTTTAAGGCCTTGTTCCAGTCCCTTGCACTACAGGACTGCTAACAGCCATGTTTATTTTGACTACAACAATCCCTAGATGCAAAACAAGCCTGCATTATTCTCGGGTGATCTGGGTTACCATGACACAGATCTTTGATTCCGCTCCCCTCCTCCCCTTAAAACGCAGTCTTGAGACAGGATTCTCTTTCATTGTACAATGTACAATGAGAATAAAGTTAAATCTATCTATCTGTCTCTTGGGACTGCTGAGCAGAAGTCCCAGCAGCAGGATGACATAAGAACATAAGAAGAGCCATACTGGATGAGGCCAAAGGCCCATCTAGTCCAGCTTCCTGTATCTCACATGGCCCCACCAGATGCGTCTGGGAGCACACAAGACTAGATATTTGTCTCCTGATACCACTCCCCTGCATCTGGTTCTTGAAGTACCCCAGTTTTAAGCCTGGAGATGACACATCTCCATCATGGTTTGTAACCTGTGGTGGACTTTTCCTCCAGGAATCTGTCCAATCCCCTTTTGAAGGCATCCAGGCCAGATGCCATCACCACATCCTGTGGTAGGGAGTTCCACAGACTAACAACGTGCTGGGTGAAAAAAATATTTTCTTTTGTCTGTTCTCACTCTCCCAGCCCTCAATTTGAGTGTATGTTCCCTGGTTCTAGTATTTTGTGAGAGGGAGAAGAGCATCCCTCTATCCACTTTACTCATGCCCTGCATTATGACAGTGTATCTTGTTGCTTGCGTGTGAATGCTACCATTGCACAAGTAGTGCTTCCAATTAAAAAAGGACCAAGCTAGGTTAGCATACGGAGAAAATAGATGCATCCTTGCACAAACAGCCTAAATGCCATACAGCTTGCAGTACAGTATGACCTGTCATGCAAGCAGCTTGACGGAAGATCAGCTCCCAGGCTAAGATGGGAAGGTAGTTTGCTAACAGAGAAATACAGATTCAACCAAATGCCGTACAGTGAGGCTGTGTTTTTTAAGCAATATTAAGGCTGCCAAATTATAATAGTATGCTGACCTGGATTTTTAACAGAGTATTTTGGAGTGCTAAAGATTGTTGAACAGAAAAGCTGAACGGCACTGAACATTACACAACATATTTACAATGTCTGGAGACTGTAGATATAAATTGGTTTGTTCCTAAGAATGTTTTCATGCAACATGATAAACCCTGGTACAGTTTATTCAATTTTCATTTGTTGAGGTGCTCAAACCCAACTGCACTACTAAGACATCATTTGTTAATCAGCCACAAACCACAATTTGAACCCAGAGTTGGCTTATGAATTCTGGTTTGTTTAAACCATGGCTTCTTGTGATGTCCAAAGCTGAAACACAGCTTGTTCAAACATCAGGCCACCATGAATAGGAGCTGACAAAAGAGGAAGGAGAGAAATTAAATCTGAAAAGAATATGAACCTAGAAATAGAAAAGACAAACCACGACTTATTTCATCATCTTATTTCATCATCATGTTTGTAAGCCGCCCAGAGTAGGCATTGGACTAGAAGAGGTGTATATAAAAAAATGTAATAAATAAATCTTCTGTATAATTCATGGCTTAACCAACTATCAATACTGTAGACCATGGTCTATTGTGAAATGCAAACATAATTTAAGAATTCCTCAAAGAAGATCTATAATTTGCTATAAAATTTTGACCAGCATTCTACTAGGGTTCCCATATGGTTTGCAATACCTGCCATCGTGAAATGCAGCTAACTGTCAAGGCATCAAGAACATCTGGGTTGTACAACTGGCCACATAAGCAAGACATGCTTAGGCACCTTGTTAATTAGCTCCAATTTGCTGTGGCAAATTATGCAAACCTTATCAACAACAATAGTATAATAACCCAGGGTGCAATAAAGTAGATTTCTCTGTGTTAGAGGTTTCTTTAGTCAATATAAGGAGCACAATTCCAGAATGAGACCACACAGTAACTGAAATCAAAAGGGTTTACATGCACCTTAACCTACAATGCCTAGTGTCCTCAAACTGTGATAAACAAGTGCTATTTCAAAGGCACATTCGATGAATATAGTTTTCCAAATGTACTCTTCATAAAGAATAGCTAACCGAAAGTTAAAGGGATGCTTTGATCACCCAATTATCTAAAATTAATAATAATATATAAGATAGACAAAGCTCCAGTCAATCATTAATTGTGTACCCACTCCTATGCAATATCTGCCTCTAAGCGGTGTATTTTCCTATAAAACACAAAGTACAGTATTAATAGGAGAAGACTGTATTATCTGTCTAAAGGAAACATAATTCATAAGTCACACACATGATCTGCATGCAAAAAGTCTCAGGTCCAATCCTGGTGTCTTGGACTGAAACCCTGGAGAGCAGCTGAGAGTCAAGACAAAAAACACAGGCCCTGATAAGACAATCAGATCCGGTGCTAGCCCACCTCACATGATAAAGAAGAACAGGAACAACCATAAGATCAGAACTCACTCCAACCCATGACAATGAAAGGCACTTTTTAAAATGGCAGTTCCCAGACCTGACCATTCTTGTTAGGGTATTCTGGGATTTGTAGTCCAAAAAAGTAACTTTTTCCAAGTTCTGCATAAGATACACACTTTGAGAGACAGGGTATTTATTCAAAGCGATAAAGGTCAGTTAAAGTTTACACTTCCGAGGGGCTGAGAAAAGAATTTTGGTCTCTCTATTTGTTGAGAACATCATTACGAATCATATGCATCGCTTCATTCTTTCAGAAGTGTTGCATGTTCAGTAAACATTCTGGTACTCATTTGAGAAGCTTGGTTTGGAAGTCCTTCTACCCCACATTCCCTCCACCTATAATCTCAACTTGCCCCAGTAAAATCAGTAAGACCTACATCTAAACAGACATAATCTTAGGATTGTAATGTTCGGAATTAACCCGCAGAAGCGCTCTTACATATAGGCACTCGTAAGGACAGCACCCTGAGCTAACTATGAAGGATGAGATGCAGCAAAAGGGCAAAACAACCTAAGCTATGCAACCCTTAGACTGCTTTTAGACAGCATTTATGTAGCAGGGCACTCATGTGGAAAGGAACTGTAGCTTCATCCGTCCATGAAGAAGCCAAACACAGAAAATCAATGGCGTTCCCAAGTATGAGCAAATTCAACTAGACATCATATGTGAAATGTCTTTAAAGTATTATGTCATGATGCAAACTCATAAATGCATCCATTTATTATTAAGAAATATGGTGTGGTGGTGGTGGTGGCTAGGACCACCACCACCACACGGAAAGGCAAAATGTCCAGAAGAAATGGAATTGAGAAACCTCCTTCTTTAATTTGGGGTCACTCGTGGTGATTGACAACAGTCTGTTTTATATCTCCCCATCTTCCATCTGCAGCTTGAGATTTACATGCCCAAAGGGGCGTTTCTGAAATGAAAAGAGAAGGTGAATCTATTTCTTCACTATTTCTATTTAAATAACTTAATTCCTTATTTATTTAGCATCCATTAAACATATTTAATTAAAAATCAAGGAAATATGTTCATTTAAAATATCTATTGAAAGATATATTTTGACTTAGATCATTAAATATATATTATTCATTTACGGAATGTAAAAATATATTCCGTGCTAACTTATGAGCACCTAAGCACATCCGATCTCGCCTGATTTCAGAAGCTAAGCAGGATCGGCCCTGGTTAGTACTTAGATGGGAGACCTCCAAGGAATACCAGGTGCTGTAGGCGCCTGGAGTAGGAACTGGCAAACCACTCCAGTATCCCTGCCAAGAAAACTCCATGGATATGGAGTCACGAAGAGTCGGTCACGACTGTAACGACACAACACACACACACAAGTATAATTGTATTAAGATACAGTGGCCAAAATCCTGTTGCTTAACCTAGTATATTTCACTAGAGTAGACCCATTAAATCAATTGGGATTTAGTGAGTCAATTCCTCCATAAATGTCATTCATTCAAATAAGCCTACTCTTAACTTTGTTGGCCACGGATTGATTGCTACTAATTAGTGAGAACCCAGTGTGTTCATCACTTGACATGTTGTAACCAGGAAAGTAACCGACCCAAGGTCTACAGAAAGCCCACCCATATAGACCAGTACCTACATAAAAATTCCAGCCACCATCCATGGCAAAAATAGTAATAATCAAAACACTTGTAGACCATGCAGAACGAAACTGTGAGTCTGAATTCCTCAACACTGAACTCAGCCACCTAAATTGGGCCCTACAGGCAAATGGCTATTCCAAGAATGAAATCAAAAGAGCCATCAGCCTGGAAAAAAAACTGAAGAAGAAAAACAGCCCCCAACAAAGTATTTCTGCCATACATAAAATAAATCATGGACCACATGGACAAAGTGTTGAAAAAACACAACCTACAAACTATATTTAGACCCACCACAAACATACAACAGATGCTACAGTCAGCAAAGGACAAAAGGAACCCACTCGCCACTGCAGGAGTATACCGGATACCTTGTAATTATATAACTTGTAGTAGTATACCGGATACCTTGTAGTTGTAGTATATTGCAGCATCCAGACCAGAATCAAAGAACATGAAAGACACTGCAGAATAAAACAACCTAAAGATCAGGAGCAGCTGAACACATCCTGAAACAAACTGGACATGAAATCCTCTTCGAGGACACAGAGCTACTGGATAACACTACCAGTAACTATTTCAGACTACACAGGGAAGTCATTGAAATCCACAAACATAAGCACTATTTCAACAAAGAAATTGTAAAAATCAACAAAGCCTGGCTTCCAGTACTGAAAACTACAGCCTGCAAAAGATTGAAGTTCAATGATTCCCACCCAGCCACAAGCACCAGTGATCAGTTTACACTATAGAACAGCTAACGACACCCATCAACTACAGAGAAAGATTGCTGCCACCCGTGATTGCAGTGAAACTTCTTACCTCCATCACAATACAATGACTAACACCTATTCTCCTGCATAGGACAAGTTTTCTCTTTCCCACAACCTTAAAACCACACAGTCTCACTCACTCTATACCCCAGAGCACAGAGAGAACTCTTAGTTCCCTGAGCTTCTTGCTCTCTGAAGATGCCGGCCACAGAGTCTAGTGAAACGTCAGGAAGAAAAACTTCCAGAACATGGCCAAATAGCCCAAAAAACTCCCAACAGCTATCAGATCCAAGCCGTGAAAGCCTTTGAGAATACATTCAACTGGTAATTTGCTGACATGACTTAAAAATTTTCATTTCCACATGTGTACATCTCCAGAAAGATTCAGGCAATTAGCAACTGAACTAAATACATTATACTGTATTCAGTTGGTTAAGGGATCCATGAAATTTATTTAAATCTCTTTATTGTAGAAGCCACGGTAGCATAGTCAGGGGCAGCACCAGCAGCAAAACCTAAGGAGGTCTGTTAGTCAAGAGATTTGCAGAGATGTTCAATGAACTAGACACAGTGCTGCCGAGGAAGTGTCATGATTTTGTTTAAGCAAGTAAGATGTTTAAAAGGAAAGAGAGGTAGGGGTTTGGGGTCAGGGGGCACCCACTTCACAACTCTTATGAAATAAAGCAGTCATCTTCAAAACTGACTGGACATTACCTCTTTCCTTGCCTAAAACAAGCAACAACAACACGCTTGTTATTCAGCTGACATCAGTGTACCTAGTGGTTGGCCACTAAATCTCTACTGCTGCTGCCAACTCCTCATTTCCCAGTATTAGAGTTTTCGGGCTAGTTTTTCAAAATTTTAAAATTTTGGGAGGAGTCCCAAGCTAGAGAAACATTCCCATGAAGATGTTCCGCTTTCAATGTGTTGGTTTTGGCATATTAACTCCTAAAAGCCCAGGCTATGTATTGCTTGCGCTCATGTGAGACTCCCCAGGTTTTCAAGATCTTGGCAATGAGATTTCTCTTAGTTCCAACACCCTCATAGGCACATCTGTAACACAAGAGCGGGTCTTTTCAGTAGGTATGCAACTCCCTTTTATGGCAGGGCAGATTGGCCCCCTCTCCAACGTCATTCTGGCACCAAGCAACGTTTTTTCTCTCAAGACATCCTTTTATAATAAATAAACTGCTCTTTCTAAAGGAGTGTAAAAGGATCTTATTTAGTACTTTTAATTTATTTATTTATTTTATACAACTTATATGCCACCCACTACCCAAAGGTCTCTGGGCAGCTTACAATTAAAAGGAACAGCTAAAACAGTTAAAACATTAAAAAGGCAATGTACAATTAAAACAATAAAACATTTAAACACAAAACACTAAGTTGCCACCAGGACCCACAATCTATGTTATATCAGTTAAAAAAAACTTCAGAAACAGGAAGGTTTTTACCTGGTGCCAAAATGTCATAAGTGTTGGCACCAGGCGGATCTTACTTGGGAGGGCATTCCATAACCTGGGGGCAGCTGCCAAGAAGGTCCTATACCTACAAGCCATCCCTTTCATCTCCTTGAGGGACAGCTCTTTCAGGAGGGCTCCCTGGCTAGATCTTAATTGCCGGGTAGGTTCATATGGAAGGAGGCGATCCTTCAGGTATCTAGGTCCTAAGCCATTTAGGACTTTATATGCCAAAACAAGCACTTTGAATTGGGCTCAGGCAACAACTGGTAACCAATGCAGGTTACATAGAATCGGTGTGGTATGATCCGTGGCAGCCCCGCCACTCACCAGCCACTGATTTAATGATTAATAGCTTACTTTTTAAAAAAATGAAATTTATTATATTTTTAACGTCATTAATAACGTCTTAAAGCTGTCTTGGGTTCCTCTGTTTAGCAAAGTCACATCATAAAATATATAAATAAAGTTCCACTTCTGTGCCTTGGATTAAAATGGGCCAGTTCCAAGTTATCAGCTTCCTAAGCACACCTGTGCAAATTTGTGTGGCAAAACTCAAGCTACACGGTTAGCAAAAGCTCTTGGTGGAATTCTTCTGCTCTGCAGATGTGGGAATTGCTTCTTCTTTTGCTTTTAAGACGGCTCCCAATATGTTTTTAAAACTTCCTTACACACAGAAAATGAACACGTCAAGGCAAGAAAGGCTGCGAGCGTTATCCCTAGTGTCACATCTCTCTATGCAGAGGGAAATATTTTTTGTGCATGTTAGCACTTTTTAAAAAACACAAACACACACCACACACACACACATATCCTGCCTGAAGTTCTCTGCCTGGAGTCTGAAGTCACAACAACCCATGGAAGTTTCCGTAGCAGAAATTTGCTGAAAGTGTCGATCAGCTTTCATTGCCTGGGTATTTACACTCCCGCTTTCAACTGGTGCTGCTGAACAGAATTCAACAAGGGAATTGTTATTTCCAGAGTCGGTGTCACCACTAAGCCACCAAGGACTTGCATTTCACTGGGAAAGGACTGCAGCAATGAAAAGGGCTCAGGATGGGGGGGGAGAGAGGAAACGATTGCTTTGAAGAGAGGAAACCATCTCTTGAGTCTCATTGAGCAGGCACCGCTGAATAATGCATGACAGAAACTAGTTCACTGGCTTGAACTGGGGACCTGATGCTTCCCACATGGGTACAAATATTTTACTTTTAAGCAGCACATCAAGTTTAAAAGGCTTCTAAATTTTCTTGGCAAAGCTGTTCTAGGACCTACTAAAAACTGCTGAGGTTCTGGCAAGAGAATGCCTCCCGCCTTCACAAACTGATCCTTTTCCTTCATGATGAACATAACAAACTGGAAAACCTCCACCATTCACGAGAGGAAACTGTATGGTTCTCTTGCAGACTTCAATGCCATTTGAGCCGCATTATCTTACATCCTAAAGAGCAGAGACATCGCTTTGCCAACTAAAGTCAGGATAGTCAAAGCTATGTAGTGATGTATGGAAGTGAGAGCTGGACTATAAAGAAGGCTGATCATCGCAGAATTGATGCTTTTGAGCTGTGGTGCTGGAGGAGAGTCTTGAGAGTTCCCTGGACTGCAAGGAGATCCAACCTATCCATCCTGAAAGAAATCAACCCCAAATGTTCACTAGAAGGACAGATTTTGAAGCTGAAGCTCCAGTACTTTGGCCACCTCATGAGGAGAGAGGAGTCCTTGGAAAAGTCCCTGATGTTGGGAAAGATTGAAGGCAAAAGGAAAAGAGGATGGCAGAGAATGAGATGGTTGGATGGTGTCATCGATGCAACCAATATGGATTTAACCAAACTCCGGGAGGCAGTAGAAGATAGAAAGGCCTGGCGAGCTCTGGTCCATGGGGTCACAAAGAGTCGGACATGACTGAACGACTGAGCAACAACAACAATCTTACATACTAATGACACACTCCAGGTATTAATCCACCTGTGTCCAGCACCACAGGCAGTTTTTTTTTCCACTGACAAAATACCCCTGAGTTCCGAGTTGTTACCTCAAATGTGATCGTTCCCATCTTTGGTCAGGAGGAGTTCCCAGATGGAACTCCAGAATTTGTGGAGTTATAACACACTTTAGAACAAAAATGGGTAAAGTGCAAATCTATAGAGGCGGCTGGATTACAGCATAGAATCATAGAATCATAAAGTTGGAAGAGACCTCAAGGGCCATCCAGTCCAACCCCCTGCCATGCAGGAACCCCCATCACAATATTTCCGACAGATGGCCATCCAGCCTCTGCTTAAAAACCTCCAAAGAAGGAGACTCAATCACCCTCCACGGGAGCATATTCCACTGCCGAATAGCTCTAACTGTCATGAAGTTCTTCCGAATGTTCAAATGGAATCTCTTTTCCTGTAGTTTGAAACCGTTGCCCCGAGTCCTAGTCTCTGAAGCCATGGAAAACAAACCTGTTCCCTCTTCAATATGACATCCTTTCAAATATTTAAACATAGCTATCATATCCCCTCTCAGTCTTCTTTTAGAGAGGCTAAACATTCCCAGTTCCCTAAGCCGTTCCTCATAAGACATTTCCTCCAGACCCTCAACCATCCTGGTAGCCCTCCTCTGCACCCGCTCAAGGTTGTCAACATCCTTTTTAAATTGAGGCGCACAGAACTGGACACAGTACTCCAGATGGGGTCTGACAAGAGCAGAATAGAGTGGTACTATCACTTCCCTTGATCTAGACACTATGGTTCTGTTGATACAACCAAGAATCGAATTGGCTTTCCTGGCTGCCGCATCACACTGCTGACTCATGTTCAATTTGTGGACCACCAAGACTCCCAGATCCCTTTCACAGGTACTATCCTCCAGCCAAGTATCGCAATTCATTTTTTTTTACCTAAATGCAGTACCCTACATTTCCCTCTGTTGAAATCCATTTCGTTAGCTTTGGCCCAGCACTCGAGTCTGTCAAGGTCTTTTTGGATTTTCATCCTATCCTCTAGGGAATTTACAGCCCCTCCCAATTTGGTATCATCTGCAGATTTAATTAGCATACTCTCTATTCCCCCCTCCAAGTCATTAATAAAGATATTGAACAGCACTGGACCCAGAACAGAACCCTGGGGCACCCCACTGGTCACGTCTCTCCAAGCTGAAGAGAGGCCATTTATGGTCACCCTTTGGGTGCGATTAGTCAACCAATTACAAATCCACCTAACAGTAGCACTATCTATCCCACTTTCTACTAACTTCTTAGCAAGAATACCATGGGGAACCTTATCAAAGGCCTTACTAAAGTCCAGATAAACAATACCCACAGCATTCCCCTCATCCACTAGGCCTGTAATTCTATCAAAGAACGAGATCAGATTAGTCTGGCATGACTTGTTTTTAAGAAACCCGTGTTGACTTCTTGCAATGAAAGCATTGTTTGTTAAATATTTGCAGACTGCCTGTTTAATAATCTTCTCTAGGATCTTTCCAGGAATTGAAGTCAAGCTGACTGGGCGGTAATTATTTGGGTCCTCTTTTTTCCCCTTTTTAAAGATGGGGACAACATTAGCCCTCCTCCAGTCGATGGGGACTTCCCCTGTTCTCCAGGACTTCTCAAATATTATTGCCAATGGTTCTGAAATTACTTCCGCCAGTTCTTTTAATATCCTTGGGTGTAATTCATCTGGCCCCAGAGACTTAAATTCATTTAATGTTTCCAGGTGTTCCTGTACCAGCTCTCTACCTATTCTATGTTGTAACTCCCATCCTACCTCATCTAGTCTTTGTCCCAGTGGATCTCTTTCTTCCTTTTTGGAGAAAACAGAGGCAAAGAAGGTGTTGAATAGTTCTGCCTTTTCCTTATCTCCTGTTAGTAACTGGTTATTATCGCCACGCAGAGAGCCTATCATTTCCTTATTTTTCCTTTTGCTGCGGACATAACTAAAGAAACCCTTTTTATTATCTTTAATGTCTCTGGCAAGTCTAAGTTCATTTTGCGCTTTAGCTTTTTTTACCATCCCCCTGCATATATTAGCTGTTTGCTTATATTCCTCTTTGGTGCATTTCCCATTTTTCCATTCCTTGTACTTGTTTTTCTTTATAGTTAGCTGAGTTGAAAGTTCTTTAGTAAACCATTGCGGTTTCTTTAGACCTCTCCTATATTTTCTTCTTGTAGGAACAGTTTTAAATTGTGCCTTTAATATCTCGCTTTTAAGGAACTCCCATCCATCTTGGACTCCCTTCTCTTTCAGTGTGTCGGTCCATGGAATCACAGCCAATAATTCCCTAAGTTTACAAAAATTGGCTTTCTTAAAGTCCAGGATTCTTGTCTGACTATGCTTAACTTCACCTTCCAACTGTATAACAAATTCCATGGTCACTTTTACCTAATGATCCCACCACTTCGACCCCATTTACAAGGTCCTCCTTATTGGTTATGACCAGATCTAAAATGGTTTTGCCTCTGGTTGCCTCCTCTACCTTCTGGGCCATGAAATTGTCTGCAAGGGCAGTAAGGAATTTGTTACACCTTGCATTCTTAGCTGAGTTGGATTGCCAGCATATATCAGGATAATTAAAATCTCCCATTAGTACTACATCTCTCCCTTTTGACTGTGTGGCCATCTGCTCACAGAAAGCATCATCCCACTCCTCCGACTGGCTTGGGGGTCTATAATATACCCCCACAGTGACATCCCTCCTGGTTTTTTCACCCCTGATTTTCACCCAAATACTCTCAACATGGTTCCTCTGCTGTTTATCTTGTATTTCTTCAGCAGTATAAATGTCCTTAATATTTAAAGCTACACCTCCTCCTTTCTTACTTGTCCTATTCCTTTGAAACAGGTTATACCCTCCAATGACTACATTCCAATCATACGTCTCATCCCACCATGTTTCAGTGATGCCAATTATGTCATATTTTTTTGCATCTTTGCAGTGGTGTAGTTAGGGAGGGGAAGAGGGGAGATATATCCCCGGGTGCAGCATCTGGGGGGTACCCAATGGCTCCCTGCCCAGGAGGAATGGGAAGGTGCATCGCAGGTGACCTGCCCGGCCCCTCCCCATCCCTTGGGTGTGTGTGCAAAAACTGACTTTGTCCCCAGGTGCTGAAAACCCTAGCTACACCTCTGTTTCTTTGGCTCACCATTGGCTATGCTGGCTATGGCTGGACTATGGTCCTACTGGATAGCTTGATGGGTTAGGTCTCTGGCTGTGAAACGAGAGGTTGGGAGTTTGATTCCCCACTGTGCCTCCTGTGTCAGAAGATGTTAAAGTGAGAGGGGACCTCAAAAACAGCCCCAGAAAGACTGGGCACGTTGCATGGCCTCAGAACACTGACTGTCTGGCAAGGTGGAGAAACGGAATGCAATAAAACAGATCAACTTTGAAAGGAAGACCAGAAGGCTGGTGCCATAAATACCAGTAGTCCAGATTGTAAGACACAGTTGAAGGTCTCTATGTTAGAAGGGGACATGAACCACAGGTTTGGTAGTTCATAATGGTTCGTTCTTCAGGTGTGCAAGTGTTCTATGGATGCCCCAGCTTCCACCCACTGCCTCCCCCAGTGGGCAGCCACTCAAAGCCTGAATCCAGGGCTTCCTTACCCCTCCTCCTCCTCCTCCTCCTCCTCCTCCTCCACCTCCTCTGAGTGGGCACCTGCTGAAAGAGGCAAAAGAGGGAAGCCAGGGTGCCCGCAGAACACCTGTGCATCTGATGAATTAACCATACAAACAGCTGAACTGGCATCTGTACTTCCTATTACTGTATACTGTATTATATCCATTCTCTAACAGCCTCAGGGCACAGAGGTTAAACTGCTGTACTGCAGCCATAACTGTGATCATGACCTGGGGTTCAATCCCAGGTAGCCGTCTCAAGGTTCACTCAACCTTCCATTTTTCTGAGGTTGGTAAAATGAGCACCCAGCTTGCAAGGAAGAGAGGGAGACATATAGCCTGCATAATTAACTTTTAAACCACCCAGAGAATGATTTAAGTGCTATATGGTGCTATATAAGCGGCATGTGTTTCTTTTCTTTTCTTTTCTTTCTTTTCTTTCTTTTTTTTCTTTTTTTTTCCTTTTTGTCTTTTATTTTTTATTTTTTAATTTTTTGCTTTTACCTTCTCTGTTCACTACTAAAGATGCTGCACATGTTATGTTCTGTCAAGGTACCAACCAGCACTGAGATATGAAGAACTAGTACATCCCATTCTCTGCCAGCCCTCAAATCTATGAGATTTTCATCAAGCTCCCCCTTAGAGTTTTTGAAATTGGACATCAGCAACACTCTTCTCCCTGGCTCCTACTGAGAGTACACCTTGGGAGCTTTAGCTCTCTGGCAGATGAAGGTCATGCAAATGTCAGCAGGCCAACATTCATGCAAGATCCCTGGCTTGCTTCTGCAAACAATACAAGGATGGGGTTTATATCTGGAATTAGTAACACTTAAAAAAGATCCACTGAGATCAATGGGGCTATTTCAGGGGCAGTACTCCGACTAATTTTGAATGCGATCCATGGTTTGCTAGGAGAAAAATGTTTGATAGTGACAATTTTTTTTCTTAAAAGAACAGCACGTGCCTAAGAATATACGAAAGAAAATGGAATA
>JAHTLZ010000195.1:10103875-10132790 GCA_023846285.1 Phrynocephalus versicolor
TGTGTGTGTGTGTGTGTGTGTGTGTGTGTGTGTGTGTGTGTGTGTGTGTGTGTGTGTGTGTGTGAAACACCCTGCACATGCTGTTCGCTCACTGCTGTGCTATTTTAGGGAAAAAATAATTAATGCAAATGAGCCAAGAGCAAGCCGACTTGTCTGAAATTATAAAGCCATGACTGATGATGAACCCACTGTCCCACACGATCATGGCTCGCTGCCTCCTGTAGGGGCGCTCTCCTAAGAGGTCTATCCCTTTTACAGCAAGGGGAGAACCAAGAACCAAATACACACACCATGCACGAGCGCGCCCCCCCCCCCCGCCGCCGCGGGCACCACCAACTTTATCCGGCTGGTCCGAGCTTTGGGTGGGGTGGGGTGAGGCAGCGGCCACCCGCTTCCTCGTCGATCAAGCCTGTCCCGTGCGTGGCCTCCCGCCTCCCACCCGCCTGACAAGTTTCAGCAGCTGAAGTTTTCGCCTCTGAAGAGCTGCTGGGTGGCTTGGGATCGGCCGGGGGTGGGGTGGGGGGGAGGAGGGGGGCATGAGGAGGGACACCAGATCTGGAGAAGCCATCCTAATCATGAGGATCTCCTCGACTCCTGATCATCGCAACTTTTGGTGACCTTTTGGTCAATCTCAACAAACTTACTGTCCGTCGAGAGGGTCAGCCCGAGGGGGTGTGTGTTCTTTTTCTTATGGCCCGGTGCGGTTTGCGTGCACGCGCACAACTTCTTCCCCGGCGGCCAGAACCACCTCGCTCGCGCCTTACTGGCCCGCGGGAGTCGGGACCCCGCCGCTCCTCCTTCCCCTGCCTTGACCCACATCATGCCCAACCTGCCCAAATGAACGGGGGAGTGGGGGGGGGACCAGCTGCTGCCTCCGCCCACCAAGGGAAAGGCTTGACCGCGACGCCCAGCCAGCCGGTCGATTCAAGGGGCATCTCCTGAAACCCCCCCCCCGTTAAGAAGAATTCGGGGCTTGGGGGGGGCTGGCAGTTTCGGCGGCATCTCGACAGGCAGCTTCAAGGGGACTCAAATCTCCACCTATCCTGGGGAAAAGAGTGGGGGGAGAGAGAGGGGAAGAGACGGGGAGAGTCTGTCCAGGAGGCTCGCTCTGCTGCCCTGGGGAAAGAGTTCAGCTCAACTTTCTTGGCCCGCCGGCCTGCCTGCCTCCCCACGCGTGGCTGCCCAGGCAAAGCCACCACCAACACCCACACCCTCCGCTAAAATAAAGGAGAAGAGCCAAAACGGCGAGGAGGGCAAGAATTCACTCTCGGTAACCCTCTCCCCCTCCCTTTTTATTTTTATTTTATTTTCTGGCACCCTCCGGAATGAATCCTCGGCGAAGGAAATCGCGAGCCTCGGGCAGGAAAGCTTCAGCCCATCGTCCTCGTCGCCTGCCAACAACCCCCCCCCCAAAAAAAATTCTCGCCTTCCCCGCATCTAACACAGCGAACACCGACCGGCGCGCTTCCCCGCCGAGCCTTCCCGACCTTCCGCGGCGTCGGCGCTCACCTGCCGCTGCTGGTCCAGGTATTTCTGCAAGGATGCGCGGGTTGGAGGGGGGGGCGGTGGTTCGGGATACGAATCCTCCCGCTAGTAGTTGCTCTCAATTTAGCTCCATCCCTGGAGCCCGCGGGGAGGGGGGGGAGCCGGTGGAAACCGCCCGCCCTCTCTTCCTTCCCCTGCGATCGGTGGGAGGGCTGGGAGGAAAGCCCGGATAGGAAGCAACAGCCCACCACCACCTCCTAGCCCGCTCCCCTTCGATCCGGAGCGGAGCAAATCCGGAGCTTCCCTGCTCCCCTTCGCCTCCCGTGCTCATTCAAGACCGGAGCGCCCCGCCCCTTTCGGGCAAAGGGGGCGGGGCCAGGAGCTTTTCGAAGCTGGGGCGGCAGGGGGCGTCCCCTATTGGCGGGCGGGGAAATCCTCGTTGAGCGACGTGCCAGGGAAGGGATTCCCCCACCGCCCAATCCTAGAGAAAAGCTGCAGCCTGAATGAATGAATGAATGAATGAATGAATGAATGAATGAATGAATGAATGACGGGCTGAACGGTTTTTACAATATATATATTTTTTGAAACTGTTCTGATTGGAGACGGCGGAGTGAAAAAATGAAAAAAAAAAGAATACTGATAGGCAACAGAAACACGCTGATCCATCCTTCCTTCCCAGTCCTTGGGTGATGACGGAGAATTGCGGGGCAGCGAGGGGAAGCTTGATCCGACTTGTGGGCGAGTGTTTTCTCCACTCAAGAACTTACGAAGAGAGGCTGGCTGGGTTTTTTTCTTCTTCTACTCATTAGATCATTGCTGCGACGTTGAAGCGCAGCGGGGAGCTAACCAGGAACAGCTGGAAGCTTTAATAACGCAGCCGCGTAGTCGTCAGGGAGGAATAAATGGCACTCACCTCATTTTAGAAGATGACCTTGTCACCCAAGTATTATGGAATCCGCAGTCCGTCCCGCAGGATTTGCAGGCGGCTGCCAGCCATGGGCGGCACCCGGTCCTCCTTTTGGACTTAAGCATCCTCCTGATCGCGGCCTCCTTCCTTGGGTGGCTTGTTGTCAAGAAGACTGTGCGTGAATGTGGGTTGAGATGGAAAGGCAGAGAGGTTCCCACTTTCTCACCGCCAGTCTTGTTCGGTTAGGGAGGTCATTTTCAAAAAAATCTGCTGCCCCTATCCTGTTGGCTGCTTCCTAGTTCAGAACTTAAGATGTCCTGTTTTCCCATGTATACCACTATGTTTTTGCCTAAAACTGTTAGACTAAGAATTTGAGGCTCATCTTATAAATGGAAGTAAGCCCAGAAGAGAACCCTGTGATGGCAAAAGTAATTTTGGGTTGGAAAAGTGGGAGTGTCTTATAGATGGGGTCAAAAGTAGGCTAGGTGACACCTTTATTGGTCACCACTAAAACAAAAAATGTAAGATGAGCTTTTGATAGCAACTTGCTATCTTTCTCAAAGCATTGTACCCAAAATGCAATCTTGATAGAGGATGTAGTCTAGCAGGCGCTGAGAATCTTTTTGGTGAGAAGGAATACACCAGATGATGGTATCAGGAGGCAGGCTGGTGTTAAGACTGCTTTCAAAGTTCTGGATATGGTTTAACACCCAGCATACCAAACAAAGCAGCATAGCCCTTGATCACCCCCCTTCCCACCCTCAATTTTCAGAGTAGAATCCATCCACCAATCCTTTTTACTTCAGGTGCAAAAATATGCAAGGCTGAGAAGAATCTTGTCAAGACCTTGAAAAGCTAGCAATATCCCCCAGGCTACCTTTCAACTGTACCAATACATTCACAAAGTGCCTCAAGCCAGGCAAGTAGTCAGAAATATGGGAAGAGGCCTGAGAATATACAAGTTATATATGAAGGCATGAATCGATGAAGAGAGGCTCAAACCTAAATGCTGATGACTTAATATGTATTTGAAGTTATTAGTATTGATTGAACGTTTGTAATAAAACCAGAAAGCAACTAACTGGTGTTGAACCCTGTCCATGCACTGAGTGGGAGACTGGAAGCAGAAAGTTTATTTACTTTTTAATCAGCTGTGACTATGTGACATTGTAACTCAAGCAAATCAAGGGAACCTTGGGTTAATAGCTGTGAGTTGCATACTGGTGCATGATACCTGATAACATGCACCTGCAGCCGCCTCTTTTTCTGTTCTCTCAGAACAGCAACTACTTAAAGGCCAGGTACCCCACATTCAGACAACATAAGAAGCCAAGTACAGTACTGTACAAACCACCATAGTTTGTGTGTAGCTGGTCTCTTTGCAATCAGAAGTGACTGGGCAACAGGGACTAACACACTGCTGACGAGCGATAAGCCAGAGTTTTCACAACTCCCTGGTGCATCACGTTCTGTGCCTCTGGCTAGTGAGTACAGTAATCCAACAGAATTCTGCAGCCCCTGCCAAAAGGGCTGACAGCCAATTTCAGGTGGCAGCAAAGGCACAGTGGATAACTGAAAGCTGGAACAGGGATTTGAGTAGAACAGCAAGACATGTGAACCTGTCAGTTTGCAGGTTGGTTCTGCTTCAGGCAGCAAGCTGTCATGTCATCATGACACCCTCTTCCTTTTCTTCCCCAAATGTTAACATTAAAAAAAAAAAGATTGTATGGCTTTGAACTGTCCCTGGGCATTCCACCGCCTCTTCCACCACTACCCATTATTACCGCCTCACTTACAACAGACTTGCAAAACTTTTCTTACTCACCAGAAACAATCCTGTTTGCGCTGTTCCCACTTCTCACTGTGTAACACTATCTATAGCAGTGTTGGCGAACCTATGGCATGGGTGCTGAAAGTGGCACTCAGAGCCCTTTCTGTGGGCACTCGATATAGCCCTTTCACAGCCACCTGTATTCAGGTTAAATTGCTGTTTTGGCACTTTGCAAAAAAAGTGGGTTTTGAATCACAGTTTGGGCACTCGGTCTCTAACAGGTTTGCCATCACTGATCTATGGGGATCCATCATTGGATTCCCTTTAGGAGAAATTAACTGAACACCATCCACCATATATTTTATACAGGCAAAAGAGCAATGTAGGGTTGAATCCAAAGATTACTGTGGCACAGAACAGAGTATTTTCCATGACTAGCAGTGAAGCCACAGCTTATGTGCACTAAGTACTGTATATGCAAGGAAGAACATGTATGACCCTCAGTACAATGCTACAGCGGTCTACCCCGGAGACCCATTTTGCAGCTTGTTGTTGTCTGTATGGATCCCACTGCCACAAGGTGATCAACATAGGTTTATAATTTATTTTCACTTTCAAGTGAATTGCAAATAAGTATTTCTCATCTTTTAAAAAAATCATCTAAGCTAATAGGAATCTTGTGATGCAGAATTTAGAACAGTAGAAGCATATACAACGTTTATGGTAAGTATGCAAAATATTTGAAAAAATAACCGTAGGAATTCTGCAGTAATAATCCTATGCTGGGTAGGTGTACTGTAAGGGAGAAATTTTTGAACTAGGTTTGGAATTTTTTTAACAAGTAGTGTTTCATAATTAATGACCAAAGATTATTCATTTTGCACCATTTCTAATGACGCAAGCAATACTTACATCCTTTGCTGACATTTAATATGATGATAATATATAGGCTTCCAGTGAATTTTTAATAACGTCTTGGCTACAAATTATAATTATTTCTTCATGGCCGTTTTGCCACTAGCATCAACAGGAGAATTTGGTTCTGCATTTCAGTCATTTATCTTCTTTACAGTTGTTTAAAACCCATCACTTGTTAATCTAACAATGTTTAGCAAATCTAGTTGCAAAGAGAACACTGAATCTGACACATTCTATATGAGTGGGCTATCTGAGTTTATAGATGTCATGGAATCATGACCTCACTATGATCATTTGCTTATGCTAGGAAAAGATATATGCTTCCCATTCCAAGTTCTTGTGTAGCTACCATAACAAACAGGTGCTGTTGTTTTTAATTGCCTATAAGGCCAGTCTTTTGGCTTTACAAAAAGGATAGACAAGTGCAGAAGGCTGAAGTTGCACAGGATAAAAGTGCAGGCTGGAAAGAGTGGCTGGAAGAATTCCGTCTGATAACAAAACAATCCTGCAGGATTGTTGCCTCTTGATCAAATAATGTTCCAAAAAAAGAACATCTACTCCTTGGTGCTCCTCCTTCCAATTGTTCGTCTTGAAATTGTTCTATTTCTATTGCATGTATAGCTCAATTTATGCACAATGCACAAGTTGCACACATGACCTATTCAGACTATAAAAGATAATAAATGTGCACACATGGAACTGATAGCTTATACTCACAGACACATACTGATGTTGTAAGTTTCCCCACAAATAAAAGACAAACATTAATGCAATGTCGGTCATGCAGGACTGTGTTGGCAGCTTTACAATAAATGATGGATTGCTTGAACTAATTGTTTCAACTGTCACCAGGTACATTGATAGCTCAGGTGTGTACACGCACCTTTATTCCTAAGCCCAAGCCCCCTAGGCACTTGCATGCCCAGGAATGTAGTTCCGGCTGCAGCTGACTGCTGGTGCCCAGGAGTAGTTGAACACACGACCAATGCTTTCCAAGGATTTTAATCCAGAGAGACATTGTGTTCATTTCCAGCAGTACACTGGATAAATCCACCATGTAAGAAATGTTTGTGTAAACCTGATGATGCCCTGTTGATACCATGTTCCACAGCCACGGGCACATTTCAGATAAATTAGGTGAGAAATGTGCCTTAGAGCTGTGATGGGCACAATGCAGCTCTCTACATCTTAGAGTGCAACTCATTAGCCCTAGTCAGCATAGCAAGCGGCCAGAGTTACAATCCAGAAATATCGGGAGAGCTACACTTTACCCACCTGTTCCCTAGATGGTACCATTTCAAACTGCAGCTGGTGATTGGATGACAGAATATTCCTTTTTTCTCTAAAAAGAAACATTCCTGCAGGGAGGTCTGTGAAGATTCTCAGTCATCCAGCCAAGTTTATCTGGAAGTTGAGTCATGGCAACTGGGTTTCTTGTCTTGAAGGACTGAAACATTTCGCTGCTTGGATGAGTAGCAAAACGTTTCGATCTCTCAAGAAAAGAAGTCTAGTTGCCATGACTCAGCTTCCAGATTTCTGCACGTAGGAAGCCACTATGGCTTGGGGTTGATTTTACACTAGCCTACAGTTTGAAAGCATGTAAATGCAAGTTGATAAATAGGCACTGCTGTAAAAAGCGGGAAGGTAAACAGTGTTCTGTGCAGCCATGCCAGCCACATGGCCACGGACTTGCACAACACTGGCTCTTTGCCTTGAAAACGGAGATGAGCACCACCCCTAGAGTCGGACACGACTAGCACGCATGTGCGGGGGAACCTTTACCTTTACCTTTTTTACTTCTGAGGAGGCAATTTACTACAGGTTCCAAGAAACATGATTCTCCAGATGTTGAACTTCACTCTCAACAATCCTAGCTGACATTGGCAGGAGCGAGGGATGATGGGAGATCCAGTTCAGTAAAATCCAGAAAGCCACAGATTCCTCATAATTGTTCTACTAGATCAGTGGTTCTCAACCTGTGGGTCCCCAGATGTTCCTGGTGTGCAAGTCCCAGAAGCCTCCACCACCTGCTGTGCTGGAAGGGATTTCTGGGAGTTGCAGTCCAGGAACATCTGGAGACCCACAGGTTGAGAACCACTGTACTAGATGTTTAAATTCGTTCAGGGCTCAAGTCTTTCACAGATCTGGTGACTATAGATATCTTTCCTCCCTTTTCTTCACCATCAGGACCTTCTCTTTGTTTCATCCACGGAAAACATTCAGACTTTGCTCCTTTCTCATGTAGGTTAACAGGCTATACAGTACACCATGACAAAACAAAAGCTAAATTCCACATCTGTAGAATAAAAAGGACTCCTACATAAACCAGCCACACCAATTAAGTTTTGAAAACTTTGCAACAAACTACAGCTGGAAAATATTCAGGAGGAGGGACACAGATACTTCCTTGTTTAATATCCATCCTTGCAAGAAATATCTAGATGCAGGTGAAGGGACAAAGCTTTAAACGTTAGTTACGGAGCTGGGTAGTTGTAATTTGTGGCTTTGCTGGCCCAGCAGATGCTGACGGCGTAGGCTTCAAGGCATTGTAACTTGAAGCAGCACTTCGATAACAGAACTTGATTTGCGTGTTGTGTTTTAGCACTCGTCAAACGAGCAACGTGAAAACATCCTTAGACAGCTGTGGAACTGGTGTGAGAGGACGAGCAGGTTTTCGAATTCCTTATCACTTTGGATCAATTTTTCCTCCAAAGAATGAAACAGTCAAGAGATATTGTTTCTCATTCTTGGATACTTCGTCAGATGAGGAATTCCTGAGTTAACATTCCAAATTAACAAGAAAACTAAATGCCACACTCACTGCATGTTTGCAATACGCAGAAATCGGGACTCAGATTAGGCATTGTTTGGGAAATAAAGACAGGTACTACTAGATGCCCTGTGACTAAATTTGAGACACAGTTCAAATATACACCTCCTATTCTGTCTTTGGGCATGCTTCCTCACATAGAAATTCAAATATGAAAGCTGGTTCATCAAATTATTACTGTACGTTATTTCTTACTACGTCATGGTTCTTATCTACATCAGCAGATGTGGATTAGTTGCTCACTATGGGACCTGCACTGTATGCAGGGACAAGGCCAGTTCTTCAAAATGATAAATGCAGAGATCACATACATTCTGCTTTGCAAGACTGCTGTCCATTTTGTCTTGGTTGCCAAAGGGATCAGGAAGATCTGCTATGGAATTCTGGTGGAACATTCACAACATAGCATAATTCTCCCCTAACAGGATTACATCTCCCTCCAAGCGTGGGACTTGACCTGGCATGATGGATGGGGACGATAGTTACTATAGTCCAACATATTTGAAGGGCCTCAATTTAACAGAGGCTGCCACAGAACATGTCCCATCAGGTTGGACTTGCCCATACAGCAGATGGGAAGGACACAGCAAAGGGGAAAACACTTCTTAAGCTGACCATAGAGAATATCCCTTTCTTAAAAAAGGTAAAAGTAAAGGTTTTCCCCGCACATGTGTGCTAGTCCTATCTGACTCTAGGGGCGGTGCTCATCTCCATATTCAAGCCGAAGAGGCAGTGTGTGCAAGTCCATGGCCATGTGGCCTGCATTGCTGCATGGAAACACTGTTTAACCTTCCCGCCTTTTACGGTGGTACCTATTTACATTTGCATTTTACATGCTTTCGAACTGCTAGGTTGGCAGGACCTGGGGTTATCAGTGGGAGCGAAAAATGGCTCCCCTTTCCGTCACTGTAGGAGTCTCTAGTGTTACATTGCTGTACATGCATAGAAGTGCTGTTGTACTTGTTGAGCAGGGGTCCTCAACCTAAGGCCCCGGGGCCGGATGTGGCCCCCCAAGGTCCTGAGTCCGGCCCCCAGGACCAATTGCAACCCCCCCACCTACCCACTGCTTCGCGAGCAAGCAAGCCTCCGCAGCTGCTTCTATTGCTGAGGCAGTTCACAGCAGTGGGCTATGTCGCTCCTCCCACTCCCCCCAACTATCGCCCAGATGATCAGTATGCTGGCTAGTGGGGCATTCAGAGTGGGGGGGCTACGGCAAGGTCCCCCACTCCCCCACCCACCGCCCAGATGGTCGGGGCGTCGGGTGCAGCTGAGTGGGGCAATTTAAAACAGGAAGGCTGCGGCAAGGTCTCCTACTCCCTCCATGGTCCTGAGGCCCCACCCCTGCTCCTCCTCCACCCTGCCCACCTGCCTGTGGTCTGGCCCCCAGTGGTATCTGGGGCGTGGTGGACTGGCCCGCTGTTCGAAAACTTTGAGGACCCTGTTGTTGAGTGTTGAATTAGATCCAGGGAAAGCCAGCTTCAAAAACTGTCTTGGTCAATTGTTTTCTAACCTCATCTACCTCCCAGGATTGTTGAGAAACACTTAACTATCAAGAAACCAATCATGTTGGAATATTTGCATTTTTGTGTTCCATGTCATTCCCATTTAAGGCAGTGGAAAGGCCTAAGTTGGCAACATGGGAATGAGTTGTCCTATAGATTTGGGGCTGCAGCTCCTAACATTATCTTTGGCTATGTTGACAAATGCAGCAACCTCTGGAGAATATCCACTACCAAATGCTGCCTCCTCTCCTTCCCCCAAATTAACGGGATTTCACTGTTTTACTGTTAGGAAAGCCATAGGAAAGTATATTCCCAGAAATGGCAATGCAGATAGATGCATGGTGTGTTTGTGTGTTTTGGCACAAAATACAAGGCACTTTTAAAGATACACAGTGATTTTTTATGCAATCCCTTTTCCAAGTTTGTGTCAATCTTGAATATAATACAATCTCAGCTGACAAGCCAGATTGTAAATGCACTTTATCAATATTGCATTAAACTTCCACAATCTGCCAGGGAAAATTAGGTGAACACGCACAGGCAGACACACATTTGCTTAAAACATAATACTGTAACAATCTGGGCAAACCTACTTTCTTCCCTATCTCCAATGAATAAAATACTGCAGTACAATGTTTATTATTTGAATCACCAGATAGTTGAGAATTATTATCATAGCCAGTGTTACCATTGGGCAGGATGAAGAGGTGGACTCACCACTGGCAGATGCTGAAAGAAAGAGAATCCCAATAGATAGGTGTTGCTGGCCTGCATAAGCGGTTTGGATTTGTCCCGAACCTTATAAACAAGACTTTTGGTCTCAGATCTCTTCTGTTGCTTGCAGTGACATAAGCCAGAACTACCACCTATCAACTTCTGCTTGTGGAATGGGGAATTTGGGGAAGAATCAGAGAACCTCTGTCAAGTCAGGCAGCAAGATGCCCCCAATTATTAGCCCAACCCAGCAAAAGTTAGTC
The DNA here is from genome assembly GCA_023846285.1 of Phrynocephalus versicolor. Lineage (NCBI taxonomy): Eukaryota > Metazoa > Chordata > Lepidosauria > Squamata > Agamidae > Phrynocephalus > Phrynocephalus versicolor. The sequence goes on from JAHTLZ010000195.1 coordinate 10,114,269, forward strand.
ACAATGGCTCAACAAAACCCCACTGTGTGGAATTGGGCATAGAGGTGACTATCTGAAACATCACTGATTTTAACTGGATTTAAAAGCAAATACTATTCTTCAGTTTGTGTCCTGGTTTGAAAAGAAGGGAGCTATTCCCCAAACCCATAAAAGTAGGTTTCAGTAGAAACAATCAGAAACCTGTTGAATGGTATGTTTTCCCATTAAAGGCTACTTTTATGCACCTTGGGGATGGTGCATGTTAGTATTTTGTTTTCATCCATGTGGTAACTTTCCCAAAGAAACAATTCTTATGCCTTCAGGCTTTCTTTGTACTTCTTTTTCTGCTGCACATATTTTTGCAGGTTGAGTAATAATCTTGTGCCGCTCAAAATCCAAGAAGAGTGACAGAATAAATTTTACATGTGGCACATTTCGAAAGACATCAAAGCATGTAGTATAACGTACAAATATATTTTCACAGTAGCTATTTCAAAAAGGAAACATTAAAAACAAACGTTTCTCTCAAGTAACACCTAACTAATGTAAGCCATGAAAATTAAGTATTAGCAAGCAATGCTGGCGTGTTGTAATTGAAGACTAAAAATTCAAAGTTTTCTAATGGGGGAAAGATGTCACTGGTGCCAGAAAGGAGGCTCAGGTATATCACAGAAAGCATGAAAAATTCAAAGAACTGACAAATCATATGGAGCATCTGTAACCCTGTTGGATGCTCATGAAGAAACTGAAACTTGACTGCTGCCTGGATGCAGTCATGGAGTGAACCAGGACTAACAGGCTCAGGCTCAACCCTGGGAAGACTGAGCTTCTGTTCCTCGGGGAGTCCCCTGATGGGTACAGTCGCCCTCTCCCCAGTCTGGAGGGACTGATCCTTCAGCTGGCGGACCGAGTGAGGAGTCTGGGCATTGTCCTGGACCCAGCTTTGTCCCTTGAAGCCTAGGTGGCAGCTGTGTCTAGGGCAGCCTTTTACCAGCTTAGGCTAATTGCCCAGATTCACCCGTACCTCGATGTGGATTCCCTTAGGATGGTTGTGCAGGCGCTTGTGATCTCGAGGATTGATTACTGTAAGACTCTCTACATGGGGCTTCCCTTGACTCTTGTTCGGCACCTGCATGGGATGCAGAATGCAGCGGACAGGCTGGTGGTAGGTGCGGGCAGGTTTGACCACATCACCCCCATCCTTGCTCACCAGCATTCGCTGCCCATTGCATCCCAAATCAGGTTCAAGGTAATGGTTCTGGTTTAAAAAACCCTCCATGGCCTGGGACCTGTCTATCTGGCGGAGCGGATCTCCCAGAGATCAACATCGTCCCGACCAACCAGAGCTTCGTTGTCCCTCTCGCTCCGGGTGGCCACACCTAGAGAGGCCTGAAGGGTGTCTACCCAGAAACGGGCCTTCTCGGTGGCTGCCCCGGCATATTGGAACAAACTGCCGATGGAAATTAGGCTGGCCGGCTCGCTGCCGGCCTTTAGAAGGGCACTAAAGACTTGGCTCTTCACGAATGCTTTGGGTGACCTCTGAGTACATTGTGGTTTTTATTTAGTCTGTATGACTGCTAGCACCAGCCCCCTTCTGCTGGATCCTAGTCTTGTCATTTGGCTGTTTGCTGTATTATGTCCATTTTTATTTTTATTATTCTTAATACTCTATATATTATTTTTTCTTATTATTATTTTTAGCATTATTTGTACTTTGTTTGGGTTTGCCTAGGGTTTGTATATTTATTTGGGCAGTTGTTTTTCGCAACGTGTTGTACACCGCCCAGAGTTCCCATGGGAAATTCGGGTGGTTAACAAGCATAAATATATAAATAAATATACAAAATGTAACAAGTAACACTGTTCTTAAATCTTATATTTGCATTTTACCAATCACATCTCTAAATATATTTGTGGTGTTTCCACCCTTATTTAAACAATATGGGGAATTCCATTGTACTGTGCTTGAGAAGAAAGAAAATGGTTTCTCACAAAGATCATATAGCTCTGTATTAAAAACCATTAGACCTTAAATTCCCATGTATTTTATTATCTTTCCCATTCCTAGTTAGATCTCACAACGTGTCTTCCAGATATACCTTTGCCAGCATCCTTCTTTGCTAACAGTACTTAGTTTTTAAAATGGTGGAAGATCAAAATGTGTTCTTGGTGTTTTAAGTTTGTTTCCTTGTTTGCTCTTGGGGGGACAACAAAATGACCAATGCTATACTGTACACTTAAACATTAAAATATGATAATTGACAAATCATATGTTTCTGTCCAGTTACAGTGCTTTCCCAGTGGCTACCTGTAGAGGTCAGAAGTATGAGAATTCCAACTTGTGTTCCACAAAGTTTTGATGGGGTTTTGTTGAGGACAGGGTCCTATTCCTCAAAAATGCACTTGTGCTCAGAAAGTTCTCCCTCAGATCTTGTCACCTTCATCAGGATGAAGAATCATAGAATGATGGAATAAGAAGAGGCCTGTAAGTCCAACTCCCTGATTAATGCAGGAATCCAAATAAAAGTATAACCTCATGATTGTCTAGCTTTCTATTGAATCCCTCCAGTGTTGGAGGACACACAGTCTGCTGAGCTAATTGGTTTCATTCTCATATTGCTCTAATAAACAGTTCATCATTTTTTTCCTGATATTCAACTGAACTTTGGCTTGCTATAACTTTAGCATGTCCTGCACTCTGGAATGATTAAGGACAGACCCTGCCCCTCCAGAGTACGACACTTTTTCAAATATAGTATTTGAAGAGTGTTATCATATCTTCCCCTCAACCTTCTCTTTTCAAGACTAAACATGCCCAGTTATTTCAGTTTTTCTTCACAGGGCTTGGTTTCTAGCTCCCCACCCCCACCCCCGTTTATTCTTGTGGCACCTTAAAATAATAGCTGCTATTTCCTCTGGGATTAATGTCAGGATGGTGGGTCTACAGTTCCGTTTGTGCACTTTTTGAAAAAAGGGGGCAATATTTTTTGAGCCCTCCTCCAGTCGTTTGGCACTGTACCTATCTACATGGTTTTAAGAGAGTAATAGACAACTTCCTTCAACAGTCCTGCATGCAGATAATTAAGCCCTGGAAATTTCAGGGTTTAATATGCAATGGTTTCAGTACTCAGAATACTTCCTTGTCTCATGAGAGGTGGAAAGAGGCTCAAGTATGACAAACAGTGAAAGATCAGAACATGCTGGCTAGGAAGTGTAGAACCTGTAGCCCAACACATCTAGAGGGAGCTTGACTGCGAATGGCAGGTACAGTGTATTTTATGTGATTGAAATTGGGTTTTGTGCAAAAACATATTTGAAAAATACCATGCATATGCATTGACAAACCTCAAAGACAATTCTGCAAATTCTGCCAGCAGAGGTTGAAATCAAATGCAACAAAAATAGGTATTTTAATTTCGACATGTTCATTCGCTAACAGCTGCAGCATATATTTCTAGGACTGTGGTCACTTTCGGTATATCGAGAAGATACAAAATGGGACCCCTGTGTCATTTCAAGATCAGCAAATCAAAAGGAATCCCAAGTTCTATGTTTAATGTAACAAAACACTACCTCAGGCTTGACTTCATGACTGGAAATGCACTGACTTATGTCAGAAACCAGCCACCTTAAGATGGTGCCAGTTCTTAGGTCAGACACTGTCATTATTTAAATTGCTTTACATTATAAAGTCCCAAGTTATCTTGGTAGTATAACTTAGCAAAACATTTAGAAATCAGTGGCCAGAATATTTGTATAAAAGCTGTATAATTTGCCACGGCTAATGGTTGAAGCATTGGGGCACATTTCAGTTGTGCGACTGTGCACATAACCGGGCACATTACTGACCTATACCATGGAAACTTGCCAATTAGCTGAAATTAGCTGCAGCAAGTTGCAACAACAACAGGATTGTGGCCAATGTGCTCTGGCTTAATAATCCCTCACCAATAGCAGGAAAAATTAGAGAGGAAAGAGAACAAGGCACAGAAAATACTGATTAAGGAGCCTCGTGGTGTAGTGGTTAAATGCCTGTACTGCATCTTAAAACTGTGCTCATGACCTGCGGTTCAATCCCAGGTAGCCAGCTCAAGGTTGACTCAGCCCTCCATCCTTCTGAGGTCGGTAAAATGAGTACCCAGATTGCTGGGGGGGGGCAATGTGTAGCCTGCATACTGTAATTAAGCTGTAAACTGCCCAAAGACTACTTGAAGTGGTATGGGGTGGTATACAAGCAGAACACTTTGCTTTTTGCATAAACATGTACTGAGAATGGAAAAATGAGATATGTAGGAAAAGCAAAGATTATGAGTGACAAAAATCTACCCTCCAGTCTGACACATTTGAACATGAAAATCAGCTGAGACATCAGTTTGTTTTAAGTTAATCTTTTTCCACCACAGTTACTAAACTGATTTCAGACACATTAATCTGGCAGCTCTAATATCATCAAGGTATCTGGACCTGTATATTTTCAGCATAACAAAAGGCATAGTAACAATAACTAGTAACAAACCTGAATAGCTGATGAAGCTGCTTGAATGAGTAGTGAAACGTTTCGATCTCACAAGAAAAGAAGTCCAGTTGCCCTGACTCAACCTCCAGATAACCTTGCCTGGATTAGTGAGAATCTTCACAGACAATAATTAATTTTAGACATATATAAAAGGATACACGTTTTCATCTTATTTATTTATTTATTTTGCTTTAAGTACGAATAAGCCTACAAGGCCAGTTTGAGTTTAGAAAGCATTACTAGCCATCATTTGATAGTAACACTTGGATCCAGTGGATTGAGTTGTAAATCCAGCTCATCTGACACTGTTAAAAAAACTGCCTTTGTTTTAGATACGTTGTCCCATTTTTTTCTTGCACAAGACAGATTATGGTTGAAAATCTCCTTTTTAAGTTATTATCTTCACTTTCCTAGTTTCTAACTAGGGCTGAGTACTTCTTGTATCTCTGATATGTTTCATGAAGAGGTGGACTTGTTAACTATTTTACAGTGACACGAGCCAGCTTTGAATATAAAGCCATCCTCCTACTAAGTGCTTTGGCTCCTGAATTATTTATGCCAGCACGATCCATCTGATCCAAGGCACATGAAAAGATTTATCTTAAAAAACAACAACCAAAAGTTAGCCTTTTCCCTCGATGATTTGCTCTCATGTTATTTCACTTAACCATGCCACAGATTGTGACCTACTTTTAACATTCCTTTTATATTATAATGTTTTAAAACCCTCACAGTAAGGATATCATTTGGCCTCTCCTAATCCCAAGGAGAGTCTTTTTTTGGTCTTCTCAGATACTGTACCAAGAAGAATTGCCAACTGATGTAAATTTTTTCACTCCTATAAGGACTTGAGCTGCCTAGATGCCCAAAGCACATCTGATCTTGCCTGATTTCGGAAGCTAAGCAGGGTCAGCCCTAGTTAGTACTTGGATGGGAGAACACCAGGGAATACCAGGTGCTGTAGGCGCCTGGAATAGGAACTGGCAAACCACTCCAGTATTCCTGCCAAGAAAACTCCATGGACATGGGGTCACGAATAGTCGGTCACGACTATAACAACGCAACACACACACATGACTTGAAACTTGTTTTCTTGAGACGAAAACTGTTTATGTTGCAGATATTCCTACCAGATACCCACATGGACTGAGAATATACATAGCTAACTCCTGCATCAGTTCCTTTATTATTAAAAGCAGCCCATAGGTAAACACCACTCTGTAGGGTGCTGTACACCATGCGGCGTAGCTTCTCCCAAGCTGTCAATTTAAATTCATAGCAGATACCCTCATTTGAGATCTATCTACTAGATGAAAATGATAAACGGAGATGTGCATAAGTGGCACTTACACACAATGGTGCTCAGTTCTCTACAAAAACTGCCTGGAATCTCCATTACTGCCTTTCCACTAACACATAATACAGTATATAGTATTTCCTTTTATCAGACATAAACTGGCTTACAAGGCTTGTTCTAAACATTTGCTACCATATTTAGATCCCCCCCCCATGTTTCATTTTTAAATGCCTTCTTAAATTTCATTGGTATGATTTTATCACAGCTTAACATATCAGCTGCTAAGCAGAGATCAAGGTCAACAAGAATATCCGATGAACGAAGCACTAAATCTTATTCAATCTCATATCTGCTTACAAACAACAGAAAGTCTATGTAAATTCAATTTTTGTACTGAACTGAAAAAAGGTATGTATTTATACAAGTACATATATGTTCTATCCGATTTCTGAAGCTGATATGTTTATTTCATCACTACTGCACATTCACATGACAAAGTGCAAGAAGCCAGGCATGTTTTCAGATCACCTCCAACAGGAAATCAATCAGTGCATTTAGCAACCTCTTGGTTAGTTCTAACCTCATGAGAAGGAAGGTACATAACCTGTTATTCAGTGACCTATATTATAGTGGATTTCCAAGCTGCAATCTATTCAGTGAGCAGGTGTCTACAATTCCATGGCAGGGGGGGGGAGGGCTGCTGAAGGTTAACCAGGCACTAAGCATCTAAAACGGCACATTTGTACACCATGTTAAATATCCAAAATCCATTGTTGGCAGATCATAAAGTTTGGGGTTTACCAGTTTAATGTTAACACAAGGAACTACAGTTTCCTTCTCTGAAAGTCTGTCATCAACTCCCTATAAATTGGATCATTATTCAATATTATGAAGTGAGTGAATGCCATTATTCAATATTATGAAGTGAGTGAATGCCACTGGTGGAGCCTACCTGAGAAACCGGCTCATGCCCAAAAAGGCATTTGATCTTCAGTGGGTTCTCAGCAGTCTGGCTACTACGAACAAAAAAAGAAGGGTGCTTGATCAAAACAAAGGTCCATCAACTACAGTGTTGTTCTCCAAGAGACAACCTTTTGCCTATGGAAATCCACAAACAGGATGTGAGCGCAACAGCATATTCCCTCACACATAGCTCAGGACCTAATACATGGAACACCCTCATTTTGCTCCAATGCCAAGGTGTACTAGCAGGGTGGATAAAAGTCAATTTTTAATCAAATCAAATTGATTTAGGTTTTAAAATGTTTTTTTTAATTAAAATTGTCAAAAAAATCAATTTAAAAATATATTGTTATTTAAACCAATCTGACTGAAATCAAATCCACTCTAGTTACTAGTGTGTTTCTGGTTTAAATCTGAAATATTGGTGTTAAATTTTTAAGAAGAAATGTGAAAGACCATCTTCATCCATATGACCCTGTCCATTTCACCCATACTACCCTGTCTGTAACTGAGATCCATTTGGAGGCCCTGTCCATGTGCCCAGTAGAAAAGCTGATAAAGTTGACAGACACAGGATATGCAACCCTCCCTGTGATGGGTCCCTGACTGTGGAACTCGGTTCCAAATAAATCACACTTGAACCTTTCCATGTTTTCAAACAGGCCTTTAAACTATACTTCTTCTTGACTGTCTTTTCTTGATACATACCAGTATCACTTGTATACTAGACTCCTACGCTTTGCTTACACTTACAGTGCTAAAGTGCTAGCCTTCAGCCATGTATACTAACTTTGCTATGTGTGGCCAAATTGGAACCAATTTATAGAGACCCTAATAAGCTTTCAAGGTGAGTATTTAGGTAGTGATTTTACCAGCTTCACACCTAGTGAGGAGGTTCCATGGCTGAATCGGGATTCAACCCCAGGCCTCATGTCATAATCCCTCACTCTATCCACTCTATCATACTGAGTATCACTATACCAATTTTAGCTATCAAACATTTACCTATCTTCTGTGTTGTGCAATTTTCTAAGGATATACATACTTTTAAATAAATACATATCTGTGCCACATTTCTACAGCACATTGAAAGATTTCTATAGTTGGACTTAATGATCTGCGTGGTCACGCTCAATGAGGATTTGATTTAATTAAATCTTTTTTTGTCTTGATGTGATATTACCCAAAGTTCTGATAGAAGTGACATACTTTTCCTTAAACTGGAGTAACATTATTTATTTTGCTGTAAGTGAGTTAAAACCAAGGATAACTCAAGTTCAGAGGACCCTGTCTGCTTGTTGGTGGTGGTGGGGAATCAATAATTTACATTTTTAAAATTATGCTGTTTGGGTAAAACCCAAAATAATTGCTGATGCAGAGGAACAAAGGTGTTGGCAATCAGGAGGGTCAGACAAGAAGCAATCAACAACACAAAGATATAGTAAGAAGGATCTCTAAGACAGAGACTTCAGGCTCATGGGAGCATGTTATTCTTCAAACTAAATTTATCGCACATCAGTAGTTCTTTGGTAACAAACTAGTGTCACTGAAACTGATATTGTTGGACTTATGCCAGTGGAAATAATCTGTTGAGATTCTGTCCACTGTCAGGCTCACAATTGCTGAGTTAGTGCCCAGTAGCAATGGCATGGCAGAACCACCCCGGCAACCACCTCCTGTGATTTTCCTGTTTGCTTGTAGCACATGTTACATATATTCACGTGTAGCAAACAGAAGAGTGATTAGTATGCTGAACATTTTATTTAGAGGCAGGGAGTCAAACAGAATATAAGCTTTCTTTCCACTGCAAATCTTCTCCACTGTGAGTTTATCATGTGGCAGAGTGTTAAAAAAACACACATACACACACACACAGAGAAAGACACACACACAAAAGTACATAGGTACAAACTTTAACAAGGTGTTACCCTTTCAGCTGGGGTCTATTCATAATCAGTCCTCCACAGCCAAACAAATGCAAATTCCCCAGCTATCTTTGCACCTAGTTCATCATTAGGTATGTGATGAATGCAAGGAGTATTATTATAGCAGATGTGATAAAGACCAGGGCTTTCTGATGCCTGGCATTTTGCAAGACTATGTGGGAAACAACACCATGATACTCTTGACAAAGTTTATACTGTCAACGCATACTGTCAAGACTGCCATCACACCTTTTGAAATCTTCAACCAGCTGTTTCACAAAGCTCAGCCAAGAGTGGCAGGCAGACATTCTGAGCTTTACTGTGTTCCTAGACTACAAGAAAGCACTACTAAGGAATGGTGTGCATAGCCAATTTGCCAATCACTGTAATGCCAGGCAACTGCCCTACATTTTTCAACTTTCTCCCATAACCAGTCTGAAAAAATGTGTAGAAGCAGACTCTGTTAAGTTACTGCAATTTTATCAGCAGTCACAGGCAACCAATTATTGCTTAACTGTCATCACATCATGAGTTCCTGAATTCAGTTTCTGTCACAACTACTTTCAATGCTAAGACTGCAGCAGACTTCTGCCAACAGAACCTGAGCTACATGAGTGGCCAAGTAACGTGTTTAATGTTGAATCACTTGGTGTTTTTACTTTTGGGAGAGGTTTCCAGCTCTTTGTTCAGAAGAAAGAAATTAAATGTTGCTTTTTGGGAAAGGTTACAAGCTGTTTGTTTGGTAGAAAGAAATTAAATTTTGCTTTGCTTTGGTCAACTTAAATATGTCTTAGATGTTCTGGGCTGTGTATTGTTCCTCATTATTTTAAGCCGCCTTGGGTCCTTTTCCAAGGAGAAAGGTGGGGTAAAAATATTCCAGAAGAATTGATATAAATATAAATTGAGAAAATGAACAACTAAGTGTTTCAAGATCACAACTGCAAAAAAGTTTCCAGAAGCTAGAGTGCAACTTCCCACACAATTTTCCCTTTCCATCTTAGCCTCCCTCTAACATACAGCTTTTCATAAAATAAAATACAAATTCAGGTATAATGTGAAACCATGACTTGAGAATAGCTGGCAAACCAGATCTACAATTACAGTTTGAGGCTGATTTGTAGATCCCAGGCTGGATCATTCATCCAAACAATTCATGGTTTGAAATACTGGTCTGCTTTTGGAGACTGCTATTTGAAGTCGCAGCCAGAGATATTGAGAGAGCGGAAGAAAACAAAATTACGGAAGCCGTATTACATCTACACATCACAAGATTATGATTTGTTAACCTTACTGATTTCCCTATTTTGGTATTCTAAGTAATACTTGGTCTCACCACAGTCCTCCTGAATTTGTATAAAAATGAGAGCTCAACAACCTGTGCACCCAGTTCTGGACACAATATATTTGGCATCAAATATACTTGCAAATTCATGCTGTTGCCATTACTCTTAGTTAACACTGTTTATACTGATTGAACATGAGCACTATAGTTAAGTCATTCTGCATTCTTGTGCAATCCTATCCTAAACCAGCAGTCCCAAATCCCACAGTTTGTATAATGTGTAGAAAGGGGCTGAAAAATTCCTATATAGACTAATCAATCTCCTAGAAAAATGATTCTGTAATTTTCAATGTTTTACATTCCAGTATCTAAAGAAGGAAGATAACTCATCTTCTGAAATTTCAATACTATATAAGCAAAATTTATCCTTCATGCTGCAAACTCAGAGGACTCAAAATGTTAGTTCAAAGACCTAACTTGTGCTTTTACCTAAAAGTCTGATCATCGAAGATGCTGTAAATATCAAGCTTTCCCAGTCATGAGAAGATCAGTTCTCCATGATATTGATCAGAATTTGCTTTTATATCATTAGTGTGTTTTTTACAATCAGGAAGACAAAATACAAAATTATATGCTTGCTCTGTTTCAGGCACTTTCAAGGTCATAGTTTATTTACTGTAAGTAAAAAGCTGGTATACAGATTGGATATCCCTTTAACTTTAAACTACAGTTATATATGTAATTTAGTATTTTCTGCTTTCAATGTTAACCCAAGGTTTGTAGACATCTGCCCTGCTATTAGTGTGTTCTGTTATTTGAGATAAAAAGAAAAAAGTCAGTCTTTATTTTTTTAAATGCATAATATTTACATTGTGAACTGAGCCAGAATGAGCAATGAATGGTAAAGAGGTAATAAACTTTAAAAAGCCAGTTTATATACTTTACAATAATGTGCTAATCAGCATAATTATATATAAAAATTAAAACATAGAGCTTCCTACTACAGAAGTCTTAATTGTTTGAACTGTAGTAATCACCTGCTAACAATTTACATGCAACATTTGCTAAGATTGACAGCTGATTTGTGTGTGTGTTGAGTAGATTAATGACATGAGACACAATATTAACGTATACAAACAAAAATTGAAAACTGCATCCAAGAATTGTACTGGTCACAAGCCTCTTCCAAAAAGTATATAAAACACAATAGAGTGGCCTCATCATACAACAAATGCTATAAAGGCAATGCATAGGCAGATTGTACCTTGATGGCATAAACTCCAGAGACACTAGAAAAAAAGGTGTCACAGACACACGTGTCACACACACACATTTATACCTTACAGGAGACCCATCTTTTCACCAAGAGGCAATGGATGAAAACAAATAATAGATTGGAAGGTGTAGAATTAATTCACTTTGAAAATTTACTGAAATTAATAAATGTGCTTATATGTTAATTATACAATTATTACTATATACAGACTATATTGGAATGTATTCTATCCCAAAACAGCTTCATGAAACATCTGGACCGTTCTATACTAGCCTTAGGATTCTGGGTGGGTTTTTAAAAAATGAGTCAACATATATTTGCACAAATGGCAACATATGAGACAGATGAATTATTTAATAAGCCAAACTAGCAATAATCCCATTTTAAAAAATGATTGAGCATATCTAAACCAATGTCTAGTAAGAAGCACAATCTTTAATTCTGCTGTTGTAATATTCTTCAGTCCATTTCAGCTTAGTTCTGTATAAGATTTCCACATGAAGCTATAACAATTTAACAAAGCCTGGTAAACCATGTTCCAAGAGTTCTAGATAATTAACTTTGGTGATTTCAAGATACCTTTGTGATTTCAAGATAACTTTGTGATTTAGGACATACGAGTGCAGCAGATCACGCAGCTGAATCAAACTGAAGGCCAGGTGCTTGATTCTTTCTCTCTTGGGAAGGTCTTTCAGCACAAAACTACTCCAGTGGAAGATAAAGTACAATACAAATTCCAATAAAGTAACTTAAATCTGCTACAAAATAGAATGTCAATGTGATTGCTGAGCGTGTTTAGGAAGCTCTCATGGACCAGCAGAATCCTGTAGTAGACACGCACACGCACACGCACACAAAGTAGAACACATCACCTACCATTCCCATGAACAAGAGCAGATTTTCATCGTATGGAGAACAGAGGTACAGATGACAGAGAACATGGATCATCAATAGAAGGTAAAACTGATTTTACATGAAATGGAAAGAAGAACACTTGAGCAATCTGATTGCAGTTATTTTGTGAAGGCTGCTACAACAGCCCACAGAACCTCATTTGTGTTGGCCTTCATACATTCAACTTCAGGGTCTAAATCCAGGAGCTGCCGTACCCTCTTTGTAGCTAGGTCATACTGCTCATCCAAAAGGGGGGCAAAAGCGTTCTCAAGGACATCAGACGCATGGGCTAAGTAAATAAGAGCCAGCAAACGCTTGTCCATGCGGTGGGGGTCATTCACCCATCTGTCAAGAACAGCTTCTTGAACTTTCTTGATGAGGCGCTGTTTAATGTTGTTGTTGGTGAGAGGGTGTGTGGTCATGTCAAAGAGGAGGAAGTTCTGTTTCTCCGTAGTCAAAACCCCCTTTTCCACTAGGTTTTTGGCTAATCGTTCACGTACATTTCTTAGCTGGTAGTGCAATTTTAACGGATTCCATGTCTCACCTGGAAAAAAAGGCAAAAAATCCCCCTAAATATTCAGCTGATACTAAAGGCAATTATTAACATAGAAAAATGAGACAGCATAGCAAGCATTGATACAGGAACATCAGGAAAGACGTTAAGTGTTATCTGTCATTTTGGTATAAAAATGAGATGTGAAGGGATGAACTATGCAACAGTGTTCCAAGCAGAGTAGGTTGCCAGTAATGCTTTGATTAAAGAGTTCCATGCTAGCAGATTCATGTACCATTGTATAGCTTCTTGAGCCTCACTTTAAACAAGCCTTTAAAATATCCTAAGTGAAATGTAATTTTTGTAAGTATCAGAACTAGAGTCATTTGAAAAGTCCATCATACCTTCCAGTGTCAATAAAGGTCTTCAAACAGCTAACTACGTTGTTTCATGCTGCCTTACTACATATATGCTTATGTAAAGACATGTAGTAAACATCTAAAAAGAAAGAATTAAAGCTGGCAATTATTACATCCATCAGTTTTGATAACCTTTGCAACAGACAGAGAAGGTCGTAAAAACAGCTGTCTGTTTAACAAAGTCCACCACCAATATTTAAACATCAAAATGGTACTCATCTTATTCAATACATTTTTGGCTTAGAAAAATGTGGTCTCCCTCTAATTTGGAGCCATCTACTCACCAATGCATCTGTGTACATTGTTAATTTAACTTCCATTTCAACAACTCTTAAAACAAACAAGGAAGAAAAAACTTGGCTCACCAAAAATTTAATTAAAATGTGCCTGAAATATTTTCAATAGTTTTGACTTTTTCAGTTGCATGGTGACACCTTGTGACAAAACCTCCTAACTACAAGAAACTAAAAATAAACCTGCTGAAATGCAAAAAACTGCAGTAGTACTGTATATTTTTGGTGCCTGTCATACAGATCATACAGGAAAGGAAGCATGCCATACATTTATTGCTTATAATAAGCATGCGGATATGACACAGAACTCTGTAAATGTATGAATCACAGCTTTTAAAAGTGCAAACAGAAATGTAGTTTGAAAATACATACACAGCGTTATGTACCTCTGAAACTATCAAGAAAGTATGAATGGTTACCAGTAGTCAGGTTTAACATTAGTCACTTGGTACAGTTTCCTGCTTTTCTTACATAAATGCATGTTCTCAGTCTATTTTCCTGCCCATCAATTTCTACAAACATATCAATGGCATACCTTGCTTTCCGTTTCCCTTTCATTCACACCATCAAAACTCCTGAAATAGTTCTTTATGACACTTATTAAATACTTTTAGCACTTCATATGCATTAGCTTTTTATCAGTTTATTTTTCTGGTAACATTACCATTTATTTTATAAGGCATCAGGGTAAATTTAATATAAAGTCAAGTACTCAATAGAGTCATATGATTTGAAGCCCAGAAAGTGTAGCCATGTTTGCTATAACCTTAATATACAGTATATATTCTCCATAACCTGCTTGCCCAGATTGAGTGCACCCCCCAGTAATTCTTTATTCACTGACATTTCCAGTGTCTGAAAATGAAAACTAATAATAGAGAATTAGTGGCAAAGCAGTCAATCAAGTCAGGGCACTGTAAAAAAAACACATTAAAGTTATAGCAAGCAGGAGTGCATGGAGGGTGCCATGTAATGCACTTTATTACTTTCCAAGTACCTTCAGAGAGAGAAATAAAGACTTGAATTGTTTACACAGAATTGCAGAGGGATAGCACTTAGGGTTGTAGTGCTCAAGGAAATTCTCAAAAGCAGTTCTTGTGATTTTAGCATGGTTTTGAATCATTATCCAACATTATATCATTATAATCTTGGTGGTGGGGTGGGAAAAATCCAAGAATAAATTCAGAGTTGGACTAGACTGCAATCAGGCCTGTTATTTCTCCTTCCATATACTGGCCAAAGTCCTATTATTGTTCAGATAAAGTTTGCATAAATTGCCACAGCTGATTGAGGCTTAACTACCAAAGTGTGGAAAACACATCTCAGTCACACACTCAGCATGGCAACTGAGATGTACTCTAGCACTCTGTCAATTAGCCATCGCAGTTACTCAAACCTTACACAAACACCCTACAGAATTTCTACCACAGCTGTTAACTGGTTGCTATTTCTGGAGGCATTAAAGCAAACAGTTCTCCAGTTTGAAAGACTTCCGGTGATATGCATTAGACTAAGCTATTGTGGATGCAGAAAGATTAACTTATACAATCGATATACAATTGTTTGAAACTTGAGAGTCACTACTTACACACTTTTTAAAAATATATAAATGTATCATTTCATAATTATAAATTACAATCCCTATTTCATAATTAGGTGTTTGATCTATATAACATTTTATAACTCATCACATAGGGAATTCCACCCCAAGAAAACACATTTTAACAAGAATGTTTTAAATCAAGCAAATAGATTTCAAAACTGCTATGCAATCCCATTGTTCTGCTAAAAATGCTAAGTTTGAAAAATGAAATGCAAGAACCTAGTTTGATTTTCACAGATCTACCTACTGCAGGAAAATTTCAGATTTATCTCATTTTTCATCCTCTGTCCTATAGTCCGCAAATCCACAGCAAAGACAGAATGGCATACAGAAGAATGTCACTGCAGTTTGAGAATGCAAACCTAAACTATTCCAACAGGCCAACAATGAAAAACCTAAAACCTTCCACATGCTGGTGGGCTGCAATTCATATCAGCCCCAATAGAATCCCCTATGGGCAGGGATGAGAGTTGCTATACTCCAGTATCATCAATAGAGCCACAGGTTTCTCCACATTGTATCACGGAATAAATAAGACTGATATCAGAGAGACTGACTTGTTAGTAAAAGTGCTCGAAATGTAGCGTGGGGAGTTTGATTTCCCATTGTGCTTCCTTGACAGAGGCTGGGTTTGATGAAACAAAGGATACCTTCCAGCTCTGCAGTTCTAAGATTATTATTAATGAAAGTAGAAGTAGCAAAGGAAGGAGATATGAAAATAAGAATGGGGAATACACACATACTGTATTAGAAAACAGAAATACAGAATAATTTTCCACGGACACCTCATGAAACTGTGTCTACATATTCTGAATTCACTCTGAAATTACAACCAATCAGATTTTTTCTTCATTTCTGTACTTGGTACTCAAAACTTTCCTTCTAGTTCAGAAACAGCAATATTTTACTGCTTTCAACCAAAGCAGAATCAAGGTCTAAAACCCATTTCACCAATATACATTAGTTGAATTAATGACATCCTACATGGATGTGCCATCACCAGACCTTTCAACATTTTCCTGGTGCCTCTTTGCTTTTCTCAAACTAATAAACACCAGATTTTTAAAGGATTCAACTGCTACTAAGCATGCATGAAATAGGAAATAGATTAAAAAGCTAAAGTTGCATACTATACTATAAATATGTTGAAAGACCAGAAGCACAGATTAATCATCACTGGAGCACCTCAACTTAGAAACAGAAGCAATATTAAAAGCCAAATAAGTAATCTAGATCAAGAGAGGAAACTGGATAGCCCTCTGAATAGTAAGTAATCAAGCAAGAGGTGCACACCATTGCAAATTCCTAGAAATGTGACCCTAACCTCCCCACAAAGCATATGCTGCAAACTGTAATGTTCATGACTCAATAAGCTTATCATTTTGGGAGATGCATTAATCACTTTATATGCCCACTACCACCCTCAGATTTCCACTACTGAAGATCAATATTTAGAACTAAGTTTAAAAGCTTTCATTTTTGTTGCATGCTATTGGGACAGATGAGACCACATGAAAGGAAATGTACTAAGTACTAAGTTTGAAAAATCACTGCCTAAAAGCTCATGAAATGTGGCAGCACAAAATAGCTTCTTATGCATTCCAAAATATACATTTATTGTAGATGTTTCTTACCACTAAGCAGTTCTATCCAGTTCTGCACTGTTTCTGGAGGCTGAGTTTCCTTAATGTGCTTCAGAGCTTCATCAAGCAGAACATCCCCTGTAGGAGCATCTGATTTGCAGATTACCTGATGGGATATAGGAAGAGCTCATTACATCATCCCCAGAAACAGAAAAGCGCAGGCGCTTATTTCAGATCTACTCTGAATTTTCTAAGGGATGAACAAAAGGGAAGAAAGGGAAAAGGTAATCATTACTGATTAGATAAGAAAGACCCATACCACAGAGGAGGCTATTGGTAACAGGTGAAAAAGAGTGATGCACAGTTCTTTGAGGGAATGTATAAAGATGAAGGTAACTGCTTGGCTGCAGAAAAATAAAAAAAAAAACAGGTGAGGATTACCCTCACTTCAATACCAAATGCCATTGTTCCTTGCCTGGGAAACAAAGAAAATTACCAGCTTCCTTTCCTTAGTGATGATAGAAGAAACTGGAAGCTGCCTAAACTAGAGAAAGGCTAACTGGCCTCTCCAACCCATGGCGTTTATACAAAAACATTAAGAAGACAATGCAGGGTTGCATAAAAGAGAGTGGACAGAAGGGATAAATGAATCGTTACAGAGGTAGAGGTGGGATGATCACAAAGAATAGAACAGTGGGGGTGAGAAGACACATAAACACAGACATCATCATCATCATCATCTTAGAACTGCAGAGCTGGAAGGGAACCCTGGGGAATCATCAAGTCCAGCCTTTGACAAAGAGGCACAGCGGGGAGTCAAACTACCAATCTCTGATTCCGCGGCCAAAGACCTAGGCCACTGAACTATCCAGCAGTTCTCAAACTTCATAACTAGTTGACTTTCATTTAAGGTTTCTAACTGAAATATTCTAACGAAAGCTACTACAACCTTGCTATTTCAATAAGTGTTCCTAAATTTGTAGCAGAATAAAAAGGCTGGAAGCTTTGTTGAACAAGCTCCTGCCCAATAGTCATCTAGCCCCTTCCCCTGGCTTCATTAAGAGCCCTGGCTTTTTCAACAGGCCTTCCCGAGCAATTAGTTATACCTTAGTTACATCTTGCCATCTCAATTTTTACTCGTTTTGGTTTCCTTTCTCCAACTGTTAAATAAGCTTATTGGCTTTTAATCTTATATAAAGACATTTAATTTATTTATTTGTTTCATTTTGTTTACAGATTTGTTGTTGTGGTAATGGTAGTGGTGGTGGTTTTACTGTATTGACTTGGCCTTATTTATATTTAACTGTGTGTGGGGGGGAGTGGCTCAGCAGACTAGAGCACTGAAACGGTGGGCTGAAAAGTTGGCAGCTCAGCGGTTCGAATCTCAGGTGCCACACAGCGAAGTGAGCTCCTGCTGTTCTCCTGCCAACCTAGAAGTTTGAAAGCATGTAAATATAAGAAGATAAATAGGTACCGCCATAAAAAGCAGGAAGGTAAACAGTGTTCTGTGTAGCCATGCCGGCCACATGGCCACAGACTTGCACAACACTGGCTCTTTGGTTTGAAAATGGAGATGAGCACCACCCCTAGAGTTGGACACAGCTAGCATGCATATTGGGGGGGGCTTTACCTGTGACGCAGTGGTTAAATGCCTGTACTGGAGGCAAAACTGTGCTCACGACCTGGGATTCAATCCCAGGTAACAGGCTCATGGTTGACTCAGCCTTCCATCCTTCTGAGGTCGCTAAAATGAGTACCCAGCTTGCGGGGTGGGGGGGGATGTGTAGCCTGCATTATTGTAATTAAACTGTAAACTGCCCAGAGACTATTTGAAGTGGTATGGGGTGGTATATAAGCAGAACACTTTTTATATAGTGTTGTTAGCTGTCCAGAGTGGCCAGATGGGTGGGATATAAATCTAAGCAAGCAAGCAAGCAAGCAAGCAAGCAAGCAAGAAAGAAAGAAAGAAAGAAAGAAAGAAAGAAAGAAAGAAAGAAAG
>JAHTLZ010000195.1:10142376-10153951 GCA_023846285.1 Phrynocephalus versicolor
ATTATTATTATTATTATTATTATTATTATTATTATTATTATTATTACACAGCACTTATTATTATTTATTATTACTACTATTTAATAATAATAATTAATAATAATAATAATAAATAATAATAGACCATATATTGAGTTGTTGCAAGAAAATTGCTCAGACTGATTACAAACAGCAACATAATGTAGTTGCTCAAATTATTATTATTATTATTATTATTATTATTATTATTATTATTATTATTATTATTATTATTATTATTATTATTATTATTATTATTATTATTAATTTCCTTGTTAGTTCAAGAGCCTGTAACTAGTATTCCTACTGTGAACTTTACCTCGACCATTTCTGTCTCCCACGGCCAGAATTATTCCCTAACCCACCCTCAAAGGTTGTCTTTTGCCTCCTACCACAACTCCCTTCCTCTTCCCCCCGCATCTTTCACCAACAACACACATATTCACACTCGCCGTCACCTCAAATCTTCTCTTCACCCCCCACCCCTCTCTCACTTTTACCTCACAATGTGGGGCCCCGGTGTGTGTGTATCGGGGGGGGGACTCCCTCCCCTCCCCACCGGCCTCCCTTCCACGGCCCCTCAGAGACCACGGACTTGGGGGAGGGGGAGGAAGAGAACCCCCCCTCGAGGATTTGGGCCTCGCTTCCATCTCACAGACCCCCCCACCCTCCTTTCCCGCCAAGTCGCAGCGGCAGGAGGACCCCCCCTCTCTCTCTCACACACACACACACACAAACACACACACTCCTTCCTCGGGACGGCGAGTCCGCACCTCTCGGTCCTTGAGGCCCAGCAGCAGCACCTCCTCCATCAGCGTCAGCCGCGTCTCCTTCGAGTCGCCCTTCTCGTCGTCGCCTTGCTCGTCCCGGCGGCCTTCTTCCTCCGAGCCGCCGCTGCCGCCGCCTCCACCTCCGCCAACCCCACCGCCGCCACCACCGCTCGCCCGGTCTTTGTCGGCCGCGTTGCGAGAGGCCTCGGTGCGGCGCTGCACCAGGCCCGAGTTTCGCTGGGTCAAAGAAGTCATGATGGCGGCGGGGGGGGGGAGAGAAGAAGAAGAGCCGGGCAGGAGGGAGGGGGGGTCGCGGTGGTCGCGGTGGGGGGGGGGAGTTGCACTTGGCCTGAGGTGGTGGTGGTAGTGGCGGTGATGGCGGGAAGGCCGCTGACAAGAGCCCCGCCGCGGCCTTCCTCACAGCCGCCCGCCGTCGCCTGAGGGAGGACGGCGGCCAGACAAGCGACCGGCTACGTCAAGTCAGGGAGGGCGGAAAAGAGAGGCGGCGGCGGCGGCGGTTCCCCCTCCTGCGGGCAGCCGCTGCTTCTCCTCTTCTTCCTCCTCCTCCTCCTCCTCCTCCTTCTTCCTCTTCTTCAATATGGCGGCCCCGGCTGGCTCGGCTGACGCCAGCAGCGGCGGCGGCGGAGGAGGAGGAGGAGGATGTGGCAGGCTGGCTGGCGGGGGGAGGAGGAGGAGGAGGAAGAGGAAGGCTGTGTGGAAGCTCCGGCGAAGGCCAGGGAGGGGCGGGAAAGCGCCTCTCAAGTCCGCCCGTCGCTCGGAAGGAGGAGGAGGAGCGGCTGAGGGGGGAACCTCGAGCGTCCCCCCTCAAGAAGGAGCGGGAGAGATCGAGAGTCGCGCCTGGGTGGGGGGGGGGGGTCATCAGATTTAAGATTAAATACTGTAGAAAAATAAACCAGGGGATACCTTTAGGCTAAAAATAACTTTTAAAAAAGTTGCTCATATTTCGAGGGCGACACCCTCCTCCTCCTCAGAGCTGTCTGTACCCAAGTTCAAACAGGACGAAAGATGGCGTTCCTGGCGAGATGGCGGCGGGGGGGGGGGAGGCCAGGTAGTTGCTTGTATGGGTCCCGGAGCTGAGATGTTATGAACTTGCCTTTGGATTGGGGGTGGGTTGTTTTCTCAGTCCTTCAAACAGCCTGCATCAGATCACATCCACACTTTCACACCACTTTCCTCTATGATGTGGCACTTCAAGGTCAAGTGGTGCAGAGGACTCAGGCATTTCATTTGGGGCCTGAGATAAAATTTAGAAAAAATCCACTAGGACCTAAGTGTTGCCGATTGTTATCAAATAAAAAGGAAAGGAGTTGTCTAGTGGTTGCAGGTTTGTCCTGCCTCTGTTGATGTTCATTGGCCTCCTCGTTGGTATGTGGGTGGGTGGGGAGCAGCTCATACTTGGTATCACAGTATTTCCAAATGAAGCAAAAGATTAGAGGCTATAATTTTTTGGGGTGCAGAGGTACTTCAGAGGCTGCGCTGGGTCCAGACCATCCCCTTGATTCTCCTTAAATAAGAAGCCACATGGAGATGATGGGAATTTGTTTCGTTCATTATAAAATGAATGAAACTATAAAATGGAGGACTTGCAACTAGCTTTCTTCAGACTGATGAACCTGTTTGGATGAGCAGCAAAACGTTGCAATCTCTCAAGAAAAAGAAGTCCAGTTGCCATGACTCAACTTCCAGATAAACTCACCTGGATGACTGAGAATCTTCACAGACATTCACAAGCATAATTTCTGTGAGATCACCCTAGCCTGAATACCACCTGTTGTTTGGTGGGATATTTCCCCACCCCACCCTGCCTCTGCCCATCTTTAGGAATAAATCAGCTTACAAAAGATATTAAATTAAAACGTGTAAACAAAATTAAATATATTAAAATGTGTAAGCAAAATGAACAAACCTTCATGCTGAATTGAATTAAATTTTAAAGATAGAAAGGGAATCAAAGCAGCCATCATTGCTGCTGCCAAGCAGATTGCACCAGCTGTTTCCCCATCCTGAGCCCCTATTCCTTCAGGCTACAATGAAAAAAAGGGGGAAAGCAGCGCTATCAGTTCCAAGGATAGGCCTTCATCATTCACTTTCATTCTTTGTGCTCTTTGGGGCTCCAGCTGGCTATAATTATTTTGTAACTAAGAAGGAGAATCAGGTTTCACTTTCTCACTTGTCTTCCTCTCCTGTCTTGGGGCCAGCTGATTTGTCTATACAGTATTTTGGATGATGATTGTAGCTACTGTGTAAAGGTTGATGAGAGGTTATAGCAACAAACTGTACAGAAGTGTTGTTTTGGGCAGTCTTTTTGAACAAACTGATAATTCTGCCTTGCAGTTCTGCAACTGCCTGATGTTCTGAAGTTTCTATTTTTGCCTTTTACTGAATTTAATAATGAGAAAGTGGCAATTATGGGGTGAAAAAAATTCTAAACCATGCCCAAATTTGGGGCAGAAATAGCTTTTGGTAAAATGTACCTGATCATGTAAATGTGGGCACTTTGCAAAATGTGGCAAATTCCTAGCTGCTGCTATTAGAATCCGGGAGTGGAAGGTTTTAACGAAATAAGGGTAGGCCCTTAAAATATCAGTGGGATATTTCTTCCTCTTTTTTTCTTTTTCTTTCTTTCTCCCTCTTTAAATTAAGATGCAAGTGATACATGTTTACTAATTATGTTAGGATATTTTAACTTTGTATCTACTTTTTATAAGAGTGTGGCATGTTGTAACTTGTCTTTGTATATTTTGATGTTGGTCTATGGACATATTAAAGATTCGACTAGTAAAGATTATGTAACTAGATGGTACTGGCATTACAAATGTGCACTTTGTGGTATTCTCCCTATGAAAACCTTTTTTTCCCCATCTCTTTTGTGCCACTTGTAAAGAGATGTTGTGCCTCTTGAAATTATACCATGGTTGTTTATACTGAGGAGCAAAACCTTTGTAATTAAGAATTCAAGAATGAGTTTTTATTTCCCACCTCTTATTCCCTTTTGTCCTTTTATATTTTTTTTAGAGTAGAAACTTGTCTTCTGGTCTTTGTTAGACACTCTTCAGGATTTTTATGATTCATAATACTAAAAGTTATTGCTTAGTTGTACATTCTTTCTCATATAGTGTTCAGTTATTTAATAGATTGCAGTCATTCACTACATAGATGTATATACCCTCAAGAGTCCAGATATTCCAAAGGATGCAGACACATACTTAATTGGCTATCAAGATGAATGTTTGTGCCTATTTATGTTTTGTTGTCTTCAGTGTCACTTTCCCAGTTAAATCAACAGCACACTTTAAAAGAACAACCTAAATTTGTTATTTATTTAAGTAATTTAGTATTACTTTTAGGAGTAAGCAATTGAGCACAATAATTTGTTTCCAATAACAGTCGGAAGGATTTTTATGTACGGCTGCAGTCCTAAACATTAGTAGGCTAAACTGAACATGGAAAGACTTAACCACTGTGCCACACGGTTCTTGTAATGGAAATGGAAAATACAAGTGGTATTACAAATGTTGTTGAAACAGTAATGCATAACAGTCCATTTAAAAACAATGTAGAAAGGCTTGCCTGAATAGAAAGGAAACATGTTTCAATACAGGGTGATTTAGGTTGGCTTTTGAGGAATGCTGAATGACTGGCAACCCTTTATCTAACAAGACCAAGAGAAACAACCAAGAACACTGGAGGTGCAATCTGGAACTTGCAACTCTGACTTGAGCCTCTACTTCCCATTTTGAAACCTACATTTAACAAAGAAACCTGGCATATACACCCAGGCATGTTCTTTGGCACTTTTGTTTTTTTATGTGATATCTCCAGCTGTTGTGGTGTCCAGACTGAGGAATATTTGTACAACCTCAAAAACTAGCGTATGTTTGTGATTTTTTAAAGGTGCAAGAAAGGTATCAGTACAAATCGTCTACTAAACTTTCCCATGCTATGTGTTCCCAATTTTAACGGTACAACTAAAATATTTCTGTCAAACTATACTTTTTTTCTATTTACCTGAACTGAAAATTTCCATGTTACAGAAGTAGATTTATGCAGTGAACACCACTGCATTCATGTGATACAGTTATTCAATTTACTTACAATATTGTGACAATCAAAGGAAACATAAGTACAGTGGTGCCTTGTATAAAGGAATTAATTTGTTCCAAATGAAATTATGTTAAGCAAATTTTCCTTTATACAAATTTCCTATATGAATGCATGGAAAACAGAGTGATCCCATTTTTATGTTGTACAGATTTGCCCCTTAGGCGATTCTGTTAAGCAAATTTCCTCTATCTCTGGAATTTTTTATGTTGTACAAATTTTATGTTATACAAACCATTTGTTATACAAGGGTCCACTGTATATATTAACTTAGATGTGTTGGCATGATTTCAAGCAAAGTCTGCAACTGCAGAAGTAGGAGGCAATAATGATGTATCAATAAGATCTGCTTTGATTGGATGCCTACATTGGGAAGAGAGTTGGGCTCAATGGATTTATCATTCCCTTCAAACTCAATTATTCTTTGATTCTGTACATGGTACATGTACAGGAGATTCCGTGCCCTTTTCAAAAAGCGGTAAAGCATTCCAAAACACCTTCCAGGCCTTGCTTCAACATTTCTTGGAATGCACCTGTAAAGAAAAACAGTCATCCCCGCACTGCAGAAGGATGGCTCAAGTTGGATTGTCCATGATCACTTAATGTGCTCGTTGTGGCTGATAAGGCAGGTTGACCCAGATACCTCAACACCGTGGTTCTTCGCACACTTTCCTTAGCAGCAGATTAAATGAGACTGAGTAGAATATTTCTTGCTGTGAATTATAAGCTTCTCATTTCTGTTCCCTTTTAGATTACAGTGTTTCATATTGTCCCTGTTTTCAGAAAGGTACTATTTTTTAATAAAGTTTATTAATAAATTAAAAAAAGAAAAGTCAATATTTTACAACATAGCATAACAGTTCAATCTATTTCCTGTTTTCAGGGCAAGATTTGTTTCTATTTAGCTTCCCTTGTATTAATTTTCATTTGTTATTTTATTCACTCATATAATACCTTTGCTTAGTCTTTTTCATTCCTAACATTTACAATTCTTTTCTAATAAAAAGAATAAATCACTACATGCACTGGATTATACAGAATGGAGGATAGTCCCTTTGGAAAGACATAATTTATTAGCTACATTTATAGTCCACTTTTCCTCCAGTGAATTATTGCCAGCACAAACAACTCTCTTCCTTGCACCTTATTGTATTAATAACCCTTTGTGGTAGAGTAAGAGTGAGTATCACAGCTTGGTGTGGACTAAAATCTGGATCCCTCAAACTCTAGTCCAACAATCCACTTCACCATGTTAGATCTTGCTCCAGGAAGACCAAAGCATTTTTCCTTCATGTTGCAAAACATCTCAGGCAACAACTACAATAAATACTAAATCGTGCCAATAGTTAAAATAATGGGTTATATTCACCCTGAGAGAGAGCAAGGTAGTCTTTTCAGGTTGTGAATGGTAGGACCTTCTTTCCAACCAACTCCACTAAAATAAGACCACCTGTTCTCGTCCTCCTAAACTACTTTTCACGCGACCCCTAAGATCCGCTGGCCACTTAAATTCGGACCAGAGATCTTGGGGGTTCTTCCTCTTCCTGCGTCCCCACCCCTCCGCACTTCCTTGATCCTGTCTGTGTGAGGGGAGGGATTAAAAAGGGGACAAAAGAATGCAGGCTCACCTCCATACGGTCCAAGCCTCTCCAAGCCCCGTTGTCCTTCCTTCTCTTAAAGGGGCGGGAGGCAAAAACAAAAAACAAACAGAAGGGAGGAGAGCCGGGCACTCACTCCTTTACAAGCGGATCTGGGATTTTTCACCCTCCAAGAGCAGGTATCTGAAAAGTGCGCTGGGATGCGCTTAGGTGGGCATGACTGCACTTAATTTTCTGTAAACTCCAGAGCTGGGGGAAAACAATTTTAAGCTCTGGAGCTGGGAGCCATTTGCGGCGGAGTTTAGGGGTCGTGTACAAATACCCCTAGTTGTGGCAGTAGTGACGCTTGCCCTAATCTGCAATCTCTAAGGTTTTGTTTGCCCATTGCTCATTCCAGTATCAGCATAGTCCAGGGAACAGAGTGAGGGACTGAAATTCAGGAGACCTGGGTACAAATCCCTTCCTTGAAAGTGACATTAATTAAAACAAACAGACAAAAAAATCAGCACATTCCTTAAATATATCACATGCTTTGAAAATCCTGTTTGGGCCTAAGAAGCTATGACTGGTTACTCTGCAGTTCTTATTTCCATCTAGAGGCAAATTCAAAACTGTTGGTCAAAGGGCAAGGCCAGTTGGTTGTCTAGTACTCCAGCCCCCATACCTGGAGCCTGGGCGGCCATGTCAATCACATTTCCAGGTTGAAACCTGAAAGGCAACTACATGTTGGTCACAAAAGCGAAGCAGTATTTTAATGAAAACATCACAAACCGCCAAAGTTACCAGCCAGAGTACTGTACAATAATTTATCTATAATTGAACCTAGAAAAAAGGATTATCCTTAGGATTAACATATAAATAGGTTTCCATTTAATTGCAGCAATCCAGTGGATGAGAAATGGCACTGAATTTACCCAGCACTCCATTTGACAAGAAAATCTAAATAAAATTGACTAAAAGACTCTGTTTTAATGGAGATTAACATAATTACCAACAGTTCCTCAACAAACAAAATTTACACCTGCTTTTAAAACTCTACTTATCTATAGTCTACATAGATCAAAGCAACTCAACATCAAACACAGTTTTTCCTTTGAAGTCAAACAGTGAACTCAAATATGCATTTACAGTGGAGATACAACCATGAGAAGCTAACCGGGTTCTATACTCCATTGACCCTAATATCTTAATTCCACCACTACAACAGTATTTTACCAGATTTAGGAGTCATGCTACATGCAATCTTTGTACAGTGGAGCCTTGTATAACAAACAGCTTGTATAACATAAAATTTGTACAACATAAAAATTCCAGAGATAGGGGAAATTTGCTTAACATAATTGCCTATGGGGAAA
The DNA here is from genome assembly GCA_023846285.1 of Phrynocephalus versicolor. Lineage (NCBI taxonomy): Eukaryota > Metazoa > Chordata > Lepidosauria > Squamata > Agamidae > Phrynocephalus > Phrynocephalus versicolor. The sequence goes on from JAHTLZ010000195.1 coordinate 10,150,240, forward strand.
ATCCGTATAACATAAAAATGGGATCACTCCGTTTTCAATGCATTCCTATGGGAATTTGTATAAAGGAAATTTTACTTAACATAATCTCATTTGGAACAAATTAATTCCTTTATACAAGGTAGCACTGTATCTAAAAGATCTCTTAAACAGACATGTGATTCTTTGTAAAAGTACCTAGAACAAAGTACTGTAAAATAAAAAAGGTAAAGGTGCCCCCTGCACATGTGTGCTAGTTGTGCTGGCACGTTCATTAACACCCCCACAAGAATTTCCTGGATTTCAACAGGAGTAGCCATGTTAGTCTCTGGCATTAAAAGCAAAGACTATGCTTCTGATGAAGTGGGGCTGCCGTCCACAAAAGCATGTGCTTAATATTTATTTATTGGAAAAGGACCCAAGGTGGCTTACAATAATTAGGGACAATAAAGAGCCCAGAACATTTAAGACATATTAAAGTTAACATGTGAAAGGCAGGACTGGATGAATCACAAACCAGAATTAAGATTGCCGGAAGAAATATCAACAACTTCAAATACGCAGATGATACTACTTTGATAGCAGAAAGCGAGGAGGAATTAAATAACCTCTTAATGAGGGTGAAAGCGGAGAGTGAAAAAAGTGGGCTGAAACTGAACATCAAAAAAACTAAGATCATGGCCACCGGTCCCATCACCTCCTGGCAAATAGAAGGGGAAGAAATGGAGGCAACGACAGAGTTCATTTTCTTGGGCTCTTTGATCACTGCAGATGGCGACTGCAGCAACGAAATAAAAAGACGCCTGCTTCTTGGGAGGAAAGCAATGGCAAACCTAGGCAGCATCTTAAAGAGCAGAGACGGATAGTCAGGAGCTATGGTTTTTCCAGTAGTGATTGATGCTTTTGAACTGTGGTGCTGGAGGAGACTGAACTGGAAGGAGATCAAACTTATCCATCCTGAAATAAACTAACCCTGAATGTTTACTGGGAAGACAGATTTTGAACCTGAGGCTCCAGTACTTTGGCCACCTCATGAGGAGAGAAGTGTCCTTGGAAAAGTCCCTGATGTTGGAAAAGATTTAAAGCAAAAGGAAAAGGGGATGAGAGAGAATGAGATTTGATGGTGTAATCGATGCAACCAATATGGATTTGACCACGCTCCGGGAAGCAGTGGAAGACAGGAGCGCCTGGCGAGCTCTGGTCCATGGGGTCACGAAGAGTCAGACACCATTGGATGACTGAACAACAACAAAGTTAAGAGCAGGGAATTAGAAGAGGCATCTTAGAACATTAAAAGGTAACATAAAGCTACAAGAGCATGCAAAAAGAAAAAAAATCATTATGAGGGCTGGAAACTAACATGGAAAACACTGGTGTTCTTATGAAATCAGTCAATGAAATCATGCATGGTAATCCATATAAAAGTCATATAGTCGGTAGTCCATCATTCAGGGAAAGCTTGAATGAATGCGTTAGTCTTCAAGATCCCAAAATAGCTTTCAAGATGCAAAGCTACACTCTGTTTTTCTGCTCCCAAAGGACTCTGTAATTTAGTAACAGGGCACACCTTGCCAGTGAATTTTCTAGTTCAATATATCAGTTGCTTCCTTAAAAAATGGGAGCCAGGGGAGGGAAAATAAGGAATATAGCTCCCAGCATCTCTGAGGCAGTCTGGCATTGTGCCTTCTAGTGCACCTGGAAAGAGAAACCCAACAGGATATGGCTAATAACCGGAAAAGGGGTGGGTGTAAGAATCTTGGCAAACAGTGATTGTACACATGCACAACACCCAGCAAAGAAAGAGCTCGCTGTCTTAGAAATGAGGTCTGCTCTCTGAAAAACTACTGATGTAGATAAATAGATAAAGTAGATACATTCTAGTGCATTGTATGTAAAGGTTTTTAATTGTTTTAATTGTTCATTGGTACAGTATTTTGAATGACAAGCCACCCAGAAACTTTTAGGTAGTGGGCGACATATAAGTTGTATAAATAAATAAATAAATAAATAAATAAAACAAAACAAAATAACGCTGGAAACACACCTACCACTCCTTTCGCTACCCCCCCCCCAAATATTAAGAGAGAGAGAGAGAGAGAGAGAGATGTGTTTTAATTTGAGATATGAAGCATAGAGTGGTCCTTATTGTTGATTTCTTCATGAACCTTTTCAACAACCTATTTAAAATTACTTTGATCTTTGCAGGAGACTTCCACTGAATTCCTCACTTGGGTCCAACACTGGCTTTGCATCATCAGTACTATACCATCAGACATTTCAGATCAGCTCAAAGATCCCCCATGCTAAAATCTACCTACTGTAAGAGCTAATAACTCATTTTATGTAGTCGCAGGAGAATTGTGACCCAGGTCTTGTTATTCTACCACAGATATGAGCTGTACATAAATTGTTATGCACTTCTATTGCATTGTAATAATGTGGGCCACAGGAATGGCAATGGAAAGCATTGCCCCAAACATTAGAGCTGTGAGCACCCCCCTTAGGTTCTTTACTAATACGAAGAAATGAATTCAGATGATACTTTTAGAATTACATGTATGGAGAGATCCAACAGGCTTGTGTGTTCTGGCCGCTTATGGCTCTGATTTTTCATTTTTCTGCACCACATACTAATTCTAATCTCTTACACCATAATTAAGCAGATAGATGGCGTGGACAATGCATTTGGAGCATCATGAATTGTTTTTAGCTATTTAAATTTAATTACTCCCCCCTTCTTCTAAGTATGGGGTGAGACACCTGTGGCACTTTAAAAAAAATTGACCCACATTCCAAAATAACTTAGCTGGATTTTGGCACTAATCATTATGACTTGGGTGAGTAAGCAGTACCCTCTTTGCTCTGCTGCAGACAGCAACATGTTTTAATCTGACTGTGCCCTATCATTAAAATCGCCAAGTCAAGACATGAACTTCAGTCATCTCTTCAAGAAACAATTGTATCATTCCATAGGCATACTTAAAATAGCAGAGAATAACGAACATTTGAAAGATGGAAGCATTGCTAGACTAGACCGATTTCTTCATCCTAAATTCTGTTCATATTTTGAATTTTAAATTCTTTTAGCTCCCGGGGTATTAAATACATTTCACAGAAGTTGCAATCTGAGCATGCCAGTCTGCAGTGAGCACCATAAATCCATGATTGTTAAGTGGGTTCTTGCTTTCCTAAGACTCTTCAAGATGGCAGTTCAAACAGTAACACTTTAATCACATCTGATCATTCTTACTGAGGAATAACTCAACACTACAACAATCTCCCTAGTGAAATCTAAGAGTACAATACAACCTGTTGAAATTATTAACTCAACACTGCAATAATCCCCCTAAAGAAATTTAAGATGCGATACCATTTGTTGACGTTATTCTACCATACTGTTCTGTATGTGCTTATTATGAATAGCAGGGATATTAATGGGGAGTTTCTCAATATTCCAAAATGGAAACAAAGAAATTACAGTACTGTATAGACTGCCCAAGAAGCTGCGGCTCCATATGTGCAGGAAGAATGTCACTGCAAGGGGAAAACCTTCTCTGCCCCCATCTATTGGCCAAAGAAGAAGGAGCAGCGACAAGTTTTGTTTTTATCTTGTTTGCCAGAAAGAGCCCTTCTCTTTGAATGGTCCAAGACGTGGCAGGGCTCACGTCCGATTCAAACCCTGGTCTCTGCTTTCGATAACCTAGTCCCTTCTGTTAATAGGCCCATCATGCCATTT
>JAHTLZ010000195.1:10154451-10203586 GCA_023846285.1 Phrynocephalus versicolor
TGTGTGTCTTATCTTGATGTATATTGTGTAAATATGTAATATAACCTTTTATGCAATGTTTCTTTATCTCCCAGCTCCAATCTGTATTTAGCATTTTTGCAATTGTGTTCAGGAGGTTAAGAGAATCCAGCTGCAAAACCAAGGGCCAGGGATTTGAATCCCCAATGTGCCTCCGGGGGGGGGGGGGGGAGAGCAGGCTAGATTGTTCAAAGTGTGTGCAGCTGGTGAAGTATATGCCCTGCAATCTATGCATGCCACCAGACCAAGGGGCTGGTAAATCACGTTTGACCACTTTACACTCAGAATGTGATACTACACATTCTTTATCAAAAGAATATGAAAATAAAGAGGGAATAACCATACAGAATGTTAGCGGACAAAGTTTGCATAAGGTCCTAAATTCAATACCTTTTTTCTCTTGTAAGAATGTCAGAAAAGACTCTAGAAACCCATCCATTGCAGAGGATGGCATGCATTAAGTCAGTCAGGTCCAAACTTCAGCCCTCCTGATGATTTGGACCACAACTCCCAGAATTCCCAGCCTGTACTGCCAATGACAAAGGACTGTGGGATTTGTGGTTTAAAACATCTGGAGGGCCGAAGTTTGGACATGCCTGCATTAAGTCTACAGAAGGCTCACTTATCTTTGCTCATGTTTTGTTTCTTGTACAAAGGACAGTGAAGTTAAAAGAACAGACCTGCCTCTACAATTATTACATGAACCACCAAGAACACAGTCATTTTTTTTCAAATTAAAAACAATACATTTTATTAGCTAATAAATTTGTTCAAATAGTTTATAAAGAGTTATCAGGAAGATATTTTTCCTTAAGTATTGCTAAAGCTAAGCTTGTATTCAGTGTAAAAACTAGGAGGTATAAACCAAACACAGGAAAAAAACAGTACAGTACATTAAATTAAATCCAAACAGTGCTGTATTCTGATCATCTCATTACTATTCCCATTCTTGTTAGCTTTTGGAATTATTCCATTCTATCATAAAAATTCTTCCATATATCCATCTGAAATTTTTATAGATACACAGTAGTTGACAGCTTAAATAAAAATACACTTCCATGATTGATATATTTACAACTGTGTAGCAGTCAAAGAATCAGTTTTTTTAAAATGAAGCGTTTAATCTAATCTTAGTGTTTAAGTGAATTCAAATAATAATCCAAGCAGCTATGAAACAGTATGGACATAGTGCAGAGAAGCTCTTATTACATAAATGGTCAAAGACATTTGGAAGAAAAAGTGTGCAATATGTGCTTTTGGAAGGCTTATAAGACAAGCAGACCTACTGTGTTTCAGAGATACTGAAAGCTCAGGAAGCTTGCAGTAGGAAGATTCATAAGGCATCATGGACTTTGGAGGTTCCATTTGGCATTTGTCTGCACCAACATATTACCCATTATTTTAAAATACTTTTGGAAGGCTAACCTTAGATCCCTTTACATCTTAAGCAAGGGTACCCAGATTGCCATATCCAAAGATATATTCCAAGGCAATGCTTAAGAATGGCACTTAGAATAAAGTAGTTCAATAACCACCTACAACTGTATCAGCTCAACTACAACCCTCTCTAAAAGGCTTAATGGAGAGTTCTAATCGTATGGCCAACTTCTGATTTTATGGCTGAAATCCTGTTGCTTAACATAGGAAGTCACAACTTGAGTAGCTCCGCAGAATCAGTGAGGATCTGGTAACTCGACTCCTCTGTAAGTTCCATGGATTCCAGTGGCCTACTCTAGTTGCACCTTACTACACTTAAGCAACAAAGTTTCACCCATTGCATCTTTATCCTTGCCACTCTCCTAAACCTTTGTTTCCAGGGCCAAATGATTGATTTAGAATAGGCAGTCAAGTTTCCATATGGCTTTATAGTTGAGGTACTGTTATAATAACATTCACAAATACAGTGCCAATGCAGAGACTCCCTACATTCATAATTAGCTTTAATGCCATTTTTATAGAAAGCAGCAGTACTGGATGCAAAATCAAGTTTCATAGCTAAACAGAGCTCTTTAGTTGTCTTTAGAAGGGGAAGTTGCGGATCAGTGCATGCTACTGGCATTGACAAAGAGCAACCTACACAATTGGAAAAAAATATTCTGGCTTACTGACATCTTTACATTCAACCCCTTCTTGTTCTTGACAGTAAGTGACTAGGGACTTCACACATCACCGCAACAACTGAATATAAATGATGGAAGAGACAGGGAAGAGATGGATAGTGACCTCAAGTTAGTCATACTAACAGAACTCAAGAGAGCTTCATTAAGATACTCTCACGAGCTATAACTCTAAGCAGAACAAGCAGAATGTGTGATAATCTCTAGTTTAAGATTAAAAAACCTCAACTGTAAAATTCAAGTCTATTTTTAAAATAAGATGACCTGGTTTTCTTCAGAATGTTCCCTTTTACTGAATGAAATTACACATTTTAAGATGTAACCATTAAGCTATTTCATGTCTTACTCCAGACGATTTTCAAGTTATGGTGATGACTCTCTTCCATGCTGGAGCACTTGTGCAATCTTTGCCTCATGCCTAGACAAAATGAAACCTACACTAATGTTGAATCTTTTTTTCACCAGGGGAGACAGATAGACATCATCTTTGCATTTAGGCAAGAGACCAAGATCCAGTAAAGGGATTCCATTAGAACTACACAGGAAAGGTGGATTTTGCAAATCCTACTTTTGGACTTCAACATCCAATGCTGTTCCCCTGACTCTCCAAGAACAACCTTTAAGTAGTGGATAAGGGAATCTCCAAAAAATAGCCTTTCTGCAGTGGGAATTTGGATCCAAACCATTGTTTCACTATTTTTCAACGGAGCCCCACAGAGCACAGCTATAGATTAAAATCGATCAAAGCCCATCTAGAACATACATTAGTGTTATCAAAAGAAGAGACCTCCTTGCGATAAAATCTACGCTAGTTAATTTTAGCAAGACGTACAGCCTAAAGGAAAAGCCACCTGTAACTGATACAGATACTTAGAATGAAGTATGCCAGTACTTCCCCTTCTACAGTGTCATGTTAAACATCACCTAACTCAACATACTCATCATCTCTCTTGACTAAGTCCTCCTCATCTTCTAAGTTTTTCCAAGTGCTGGTAGGTAAAACTGGTTTGAGGGAATGTCTCTGGAGCAAAGCAAAGGGAAACAAGGATGACAAGCGAGCAGGATTCCTCTGGAAGGGAGAAGCTTCTACATTTCCTTCTTCGGCACCCATTTCATTGTGTTTTTCATCCACTTTCTTCTGCAGGCCCTGCACATCCTCCATCACATCCAAGATTTTAGTTGCAGTAGCAACTGTTCCGCCACCAGGCACCTGAGCTTCAGGGATCCATCGTAAATTTCTCTGCGCCCACACTTTTATTTCGGGTCCTTCCAGGCGTGGCAGCAGTATTCCATGGAGGTCAACAGGTTTAGAGTGCCAACTGTCATAAAATTCTCTGGAGTTCGTCTGAAGGTCATCAGAAGAAGTTATTAACTTGCTGATTCTTTTGCCCAAAATGTTTTTAATTAACTGATCTGTTTCTTCCTTAAAAAAGCCTCTTTTTGGAGGAGACTTTGTTGGCGTCAGAGGCAAAGAAAGCTGCCGCTGATGCTTTAAAGAGAATAAGAGAAACAGATTTAGAAAGTAAAACAGTTATGAACGCCATTCCAACTTAGTTCATGGGCTATGTAGTTGTCTCTGTAGTGATAATCTTAAACGGTGGTAGCATATCCAAGGGTTTTTACCATGACACGGGGTTGTTTAAAAAAAAAACAGAGAAGGCCTACATTTTATTGAACTTACTAACATTAATGGGATAACTCTTGGTGAACTATAAATTGGAGGCCTTACACCAACTTTCCTTAGACTGACAAAGTTACTTGGATGAGTAGTGAAACATTTCAGTTTCACAAGAAATGAAGTCCAGTTGCCATGACTAAACTTCGGGATAACCTCACCTGCATGACTGAGAATATTCACAGACTTACTTGATTGTATTAGCGACCTCTACTCTTTCATGTCAGAAAGTCAATCTGAATTTGAATTAACTTCAGAAATACTGTCTCTGCCCTTTATCCATGCCCAGAGAAACAATAAATGGTCATATATTTTTATTTTACTGCTTACGGGATCAGTAAAACCATCTAAATAAATCCATGCCATTACATAATTGCAGATTTAAAGTAAATACTACTCAGATAAGATTGAAAACATTTTGCAGTAACCCCCTGCCTATCGTGGGGGTTAAGGACCCAACCCGTGATAATTGGGAATCCGCGATATGCAGATGCGGAGTCGGGTTGGGCCTGGGGGGGCTAGCTGGGGCTTCTTGTACTTACCCCCAGCTTGGCACTGCCCCGAACAGGCCTGCAAGGGCCTCCCCGGGCCTGTAAGAGGCTCCAAAAGGGCTTCCCCACGAATGGAAGTGACCTTTAACTTCCGGGTACTTTCTGACACCACTGGCATCCCACTCCTGTATACTGAAAGTTACTGGTAAGCCTATTTGAAACACTGCGTGTTTCTTGTACCTCCAGTGCTGAGACTTCCAGCATGAATCCCAAGCTCAGAAAAGGACCGACTTACTAATAACCAAAGTATGCCACGTTTGCTTCTCTGCTGATGCAGTGTGCGAAAAAAGAGAATGGGACATTCCCCCCCCTCCTAATAAGTTAAATGGACAAAGAAGCACTCCAATGACCAGAAAATAAAAAAAAAATTAAGAATATTTCTTTATCTTTATTCTGCCAGGAAGGCCTCCCAATATGGGACACTGGGCAGCTCTGAATGTGGTCAGAGCTCAAAGCAGTGTACTTTTTGTTTCTCTCTGCTTTTGCAAACTTCCTCTCTGCCACCTCATCCCCATTCTCTTTCCTCTTCTAAAGGGCCTCCTCTACAGAGCGCTTTGGAAAGTAGGCCATGGAGTGAAGGAGATCATCCGGTAGGTGCCCCTTCCTTAGGAAGTTGCCAACCCTTGCATGAAAACATTTTTCTCCCATTCAGAGTTTGACATGTTACCTTGAACCGTGTCGTTTTCCTCTGACTCCTGTCAAGCTTTGGCTTCTCTGAATACAGAGGATTATTCAGAAAAGCTTGTGCCTCAGGTTCAAACTGCACTGACCAATCCCAAACCGAACAATAACTTAGTTTGGTTCCTTGTGTATCAAGGCTTCCTCCATACTATTGAGAGAAAACAGATTGAAATTAGATATTAAATATATCACCACCCACTCGTCCCAGGCAGGGCATCTGAGGGCCTTAACCGTGAGAGAAGCCCACAAAGATAAAACTAGGAATCAGGCATTCTCAGTGGTTGCCCCATGCCTGTGGAATTCTCTTCCTGCTGAAATTTGCCTGGCACTGTTTCTGGGATCTTTGAAGCATTCAATGAACACCTGGCTGTTTGTGTAGGCTTTTCCCCAGACTGTAATATATCTGCAGCATACCATATACAGTGGTATCTCTATTTACAAGCGACTCGACTTGAGCAATTCAACTTAAAAGCAGAAAACTGTTGGTGTTTTAACTGCTGCCGTACAAATTTTAGATGCAGTCTGTTCTACTTAACATTTTTTTCAATTTTTATTTTATTTTATTTTATTTTATTTTATTTTATAGATACGGCTGTTCTACTTACGAGATGTTCGACTTATGAGCATGCATTCGGAATAGATTAAACTCGTAAGTAGATATGACCTTGACCTACTGTCATCTGCCTCACCATTTTAAATTTTGTCTATATGCTGTTCCAGTTGCTAAAAGTTAAAAAAAATTGTTTAGATTAGTCTAATATAATGTCTTGTAACTTGTTGTAAACTGCCCAGAGTGGCCTTATTGCCAGATGGGCAGTATGAAAATCTAATAAGTAAATAAAGTTTGCTTTGAACACTTCACTTTGCTTATTCAACCCCTTGGACTGCACAGCAGTACGTTTTCTCTAAGCTGAATAGAGAATTTACAGTGCAATGTATCACAAAATATTGTAGCGGCAATAGCAAAAATTGTAATTTAATCAGTCCCAAGATTATACTCAAGAATTTGCAATCAAGTCTTGTGGCACCTTTAAAGCTAACAAATGTTATTTGTCATAAGCTATCATGGACAGCAGACCAGAAAAGCTGCAGAAGGCGGTATTACAGAAAATCTAATAAATAAATAAAGTTTGCTTTGAACACTTCACTTTGCCTATTAAACCCCTTGGACTGCACAGCTTTAAAAGAAAACAAAAACAAATTGGATTGTTCTTAATACGGAACTAGCAATGCTAGGTGCACTTTAGAATTTTGCAGTTGTTTCTGAAAATATCATAGATGCAAAGAGGATTGAGAGTATATGAACAACCTGTGAATTAAGTATCATAAAGTTGAGAAGGTTTACAATAAAAAGAGTCAAGTATTTATTACACAGTGTAATGTGCTGCATATTCTGAACAGGATTACAGTGGTGCCTCGAGTTACGAACGACTCGGGTTACAAAAAACTTGAGTTACAAAAGGAAATACTGTAAATAGAAATGGGGATATCCCGGGTAGGATCTCCCCCCCTCCCCACAATAGGAAGCGCCGCCAGGGCATCTGTTTCCAATAATTATCTTTCAATATGAAGCTCCGCCCCATGCATGCGGTGGGTAGCGTTTCTGGAACCAGGGCATCCGTTTCCAATGATTTCCTTTCAAATTGGAAACCGATGCCCCACATAGCATGCATCGGGCAGAGGTTCGTATTGCCAGCTCAAAAATCGGCTGCCTGTCGGACCTGCAAGGAGCAGTTTTCGGCTGCCAGCTGACTGAGGGTTTAGGACAGAGTGGGAGTGCGAGGGAGGACCTGTCTGACTCATCCAGACTACCCCCACTCGGGGGGGGGGGTGTTCCCCGAATAAGGCAGGCACAGGATCCCCTTCCCTGTTCTTTGACTGTGCTGTGCGGGAGGTATTGTCTCAGTCTTGAGCCACCCCCCACACTCTCTTCCCCTCATCTTGACTCTGAAAAATGGGGGGGGGTGCATTTTGTGTGCCTGCCCCAACACAAGGCTCTTTGGGTTACCCCACCCTCTGTTGCGGCAGATACACACACACACACACTCATCTTCCTCCTCTTCCTGACTGCGCACACACACACACACACACACAGAGAGAGAGAGAGAGAGAGAGAGAGAGAGAGAGGAGTCAACGAATATAGTTTTGACAAATTGTCTGTAATATCTATTTAACCGATTACAAAATGGATCCAGTATAATAATGCCGTGTCATGTGCTAGACAAGGATGTGTATTAGGTCTAGGACATGGGAGCAAGGAATAATTAGCATTGTGGGGTTAGGATGATTAGGCCACATGGTATGGCATAATCACCTAACCTCATGTAATATGTGATTGGTCCACATCATGTTGGTTTATGTATAAAAGTCTCAGGCAAACCAATGTTTAATTGAGACAGTCTAGGTGAGAGACAGATCCCCACGCACTGTTATCTTCTCTCTCTGTATATGCTGTGCTTTGTGTGTTGTTACTGTTTATTTTCTCTTGCAACGTGTACATATGTAAAATACAGTTTTGTACTAAGCTCTATTGCCTTCTTTGTTTCCTAGCTCCATATCACCAAGTGCATTTATTTTTCCACACTGCTGCTAGTCTCTGCTAGTTTATTTTCCTTAAACACAATCAATCCCTATCAGTTATAAGCAGGGCTATGTCTTAACAGATAGAGGGGGGACTTTGGGGGTGCAAGAAGGGAAGCTTGGAAAAGAAAGCTGGGAGGAGCAAAAAAGAGGAAGAGAGAAAAAGGAGGGAGGAAGGAGAAGAGAAAAAATCTGAGAAGGTGCCTGCCACAACCCAGAAAAGGAGGGGAAAAGCTTCAACCCTTTGCTGTGTGTGTGTGTGTGGGGGGGTGTCAATCAATTGCTGCTCCTCAACAGCCAGGTGATTTTCCGAGCTGTCAAAATCAGCTGGGTGTCGGGCTGGGAAGAGCAGCATTCAGCTGCTGGTTGATTGAGGGGGTTTCTGCCCAACCCAGCAAAGGGGGGAAGGTTTCCCCCTGCTTTGCTAGCTTGGAGCAAGCTTTCAACCCCCCCCCATAAACAGCAAAAGCCCTTTCTCATCTTTGAAGGCAGAGGGTATTTGACACCCCCCCATCACTCCTTGCCATCGGGGGTGTCAAAAATCCATCACCACCAAAAAAAGGGGAAAAGGCTGTTCCTGTTTTTCCTGGCATTGGGACAGCCTACCCATCGGAATGCACTGAAAACCAATATAATCCGTTCTGTCTTTTTTCTTTACTCCTCTGACCTCTGGAAAAGATTAATTGGCTTTCAATGCATTCCTATGGGAAACTGCATTTCAAGATACAAAAATTCCCATAGAATGGATTAAATTCGTATCTTGAGGCACCACAGTATATACAGACTTAAATAAGTTGCAGATGCCTCTGTTTAAAGCAGTACCAAGACTGCTGACACTCAAAATGTATCACCATTATAAAACCAAAGGAAACCCAGTAGCATTTAAACACACTTCTATGATGCACCACACTCCTCACTGTTCACTTACCGTAGTGGTGTCTCTCTGATGTTGTGAATTGAAGAAGAAAGTACTAAATATGGGAATATAAAGACAGTCTGACAGAACTGTAAGGTAGGTCTCTGAAAACTCAAATGCCGGTGGATACTGTTGAACCAACTGCCACACACAATCCAAGAACAACAAGAAGATTGGTGCCTAAATAAAGGGAGGGAAAGGAAGGTTAGAAGTGCCTGTTTCCTGTTCAGGTTTGTTATTTATTGATTTATTTAGAACTTCTGGTTTTTATTTTGATACATACACCACCCCGAGGGTACTCACACAAAGGCGGGACACATTTTTAAATGAATTGCTCAACAACTGTAATATATGAAGTCAGTTTACATCTGTGAAATACCATTTACATTTCTTTGAACAGACTGCAGCTTCACAGTAGACTATACCTAAAACAATTATTTTACATTCTTGACACTAAAACTCCAGTTAGACCTTAACTAGTCAATAACAGAAGACAACATATTGTAAAATATTCTGTAACTATTGGGTTATACCGCTGTGCAGAGAAGCTGTTATTTTACACACACACACACACACACACACAGTATATTCTTTCCTTTTATATCTTTTTCTTATCTGTATTATACAGTTAAGATGCAAGACCCTGAATTGGCTCCTTGAAGCATATAATGGTGTATAAGAACTTAGAATCATAGAGTTGGAAGAGACCTCATGGGCCATCTAGTCCAACCCCCTGCCATGCAGGAACCCCTTCACAATATTTCCAACAGATGACCATCTAGCCTCTGCTGAAAAACCACCAAAGAAGGAGACTCCACCACCCTCCGTGGCAGCATATTCCACTGCCAAACAGCTCTAACCATCATGAAGTTCTTCCTAATGTTCAAATGGAATCTCTTTTCCTGTAGTTTGAAACCATTGCCCCACGTCCTAGTCTCTGAAGCCATGGAAAACAAACCTGTTCCCTCTTCAATACGACATCCTTTCAAATATTTAAACATAGCTATCTAGTTCTTGTACTCCCAGCTAATACAGGTTATAGCTAGCCACCACAAAGCATGCTTCTTATTTTACCCCTTAGGTCTTAAAGCACGATCTGGGGAGTTTACGATTTAATTATGTGAGCTACAATCACCCGCTACTAGCTGGGTACTCAGCTTACTGACTTTGTAGTAACGGAAGGCTAAATCAGCCTTGAGCCGACTACTTGAGCCTGTGAGGACTGAACTTGTTATGGACCACGTCTTGGCTGCAAAACTGCTGATAACCATTGGATTACCCTATATACTCGAGTATAAGCCGACCAGAGTATAAGCTGAGGGCCTGATTTTACCCCCAAAACCTAGGAAAACATTGACTCAATTATAAGCTAAGGGTGTTTTTATCATTATACCCGAGCAGATACTGTATACTGGCCAAGCTCTAAAGTCGTAACTATTGTAAACCGCTCAGAGTGACTGTTGGCCAGATGGTGCGGTAAAAAAACCAACCAACCAACCAACCAATCAAACAAACAAACAAAAGGGGCTGGGGTAGTAACTGGCAATGTGTGCTGGGAGTGTGGGGGCAATTAGGGAGTTAATACCATAGAGTAAACTCCCTAATTGCCTCCACAGTCCCTGCACAGTTGCCAATACTACCCCCAGCCCCTCTAGAGCTTCATAACTAAGTCCCCTTATCCCCCAATCTTTCCACATTTCAGGGGGTTCCTTAAAACTGCTTTGGGAACGTACCCCTGCTACTTTGGAGACCCAAGTTAAGTAAATTTTGACTGCATATTTTTAAAAATAATTTGAGTGCATTTTTTTAAAATGCACTCAAAATTACTTTCCTTGGAGACACCAAACTAGCAGGGGTACCTTCAGAAAGCGATTTTAGGGAATCCCCTTAAATTTGGAAACATTTGGGGACTTGCCCTCCGCCGCCCTCCCAAAGCCATCCATCTGAGCACCTAATTTCACCCCCCAAAACTGAGAAACTTATTGAGTATGAACTGAGGGTGTTTTTTTCCAGCCAAAAATAAGGGCTGGAAAACTCGTCTTATACAGATGTACTGATAAGACCGTTACATTATTAAATCTCCTTACCTATCCCTACTGTATGCACTCTATGTACTACACTCTAATTCTGTCTCCTGAGTGAATTTGCTGAAGGGATTTATCTGCTGTTTGTGTTTTGTTTTATTTATGTGAAAGCCAACCAAGCAACAAATATACGTATGTTTTTTTTTACTACTTGCAACTGCAATCAAAAGAAAAAGCTTTAGGTACAACTATAAACAAGAAATTCTGCCTTTTGAAAATGTATCACATGCATTACTATCATATTCTTCAACTTCAAAGGATTCCCAGTATGGTTCACAATCAAAGGCTTTGCTTAATTCCTTCTTCAGTTTCAATGGTAAGTGCCTCCATACTGCATTTACCCTGGCTTATCCTATTTCGATACCGACTTAATAAAATGGAACATCTTATGATGGGGAAGACCTGAATGCAATTAAAACATACAGAAGCATGTGATTTCATATGAACATAGTTTATACTGAATCTTGTTTCCTGGAAACTGTTTTAGTTTTGCTGCTTCAGAAGGGTGGAAGAAGAATTGGATACACAAAGAAGATACCAACATTTGGTTAAGAGCTGTATAGTTCACAAAGGATTTATAGTTTGCATTCTCAGCTGCCTTCCGCTTTAGTCTTCACCTCCTACAGTGGTACCTTGTATAAAGGAATTAATTTGTTCCAAATGAAATTATGTTAAGCAAATTTTCCTTTATACAAATTTTCTATAGGAATGCACTGAAAACAGAGTAATCCTTAATTGCGACCATTTTTATGTTGTATGGATTCGCCCCATAGATGATTCTGTTAAGCAAATTTCCCCTATCTCTAGAATTTTTTATGTTGTACAGATTTTATGTTATACAAACCATTTGTTATACAAGGGTCCACTGTATATGTGCTCAAAACACTTGTGAATCTCTGCTTATCAAGAAAATTTATACCTCTTCTTTATCGCTCTGCCGCAGATGGTTGCAGCGATCCAAGAAAGCATGGCCTCCCACGATCCATTCTTTTTGAATGAGACTCTGAAACCCTAGCTTTGTTCTGCAGTACGAGTCCATCATAACTTGAACCAAACATGAGATCAGGCAACACAGGTCGGAAGCATTTTCCTCTAGAAAAAAACACAAATTGCGCCTTAGCCACGAGTAATGCAATGTATACTTAAATTGACTACAATTAGAAAACACACAATCACATTTGAAGAGTCCCTTTCCTGCATAGATCCTGGATGCCTGCAACAGAACACTGACATTTCAACACTCTCTGGGAGTTTACTAAGCACCGTTAATTTCATGTCTTTTTACAAATTAATGCCACAAACTGAAAACTGTTAGACAAGCGCAGTGTTAAGGGCCGGTATTATTTCACAACTATTAAGGCAGACAAAAGGACTACAAGCAACATAGACAGCAGTAAGCACAAAATCAAATCAACTATACAAAAATACTAAGGCATGATCCAGTAAGAATACTTCTATGGAGGCTTTAAATAGAATTGCCTAGCATTTTATCCAAGGGCCAGGGCCTTTTGATGCATCAAAGCCAACAAGTCATTCGTGCCCAGTTTTCAGCCTGCTAAAGATCAATGAAGACCAAGAGTCATGCTAAATGTCAGCACCTCTGATCAGTCCATCTGTAGACTAGCCAATACTACTACTCACAGGTGGAGAAAAATGAGACAGCAGAAGACAGGGTCTTCACTGAAAGGAAAAGAAGGAGATGAGATAGAAGGAAAAAGCAAGTGTCCAGCCAAAGTCAGTCAAAGTAATATACTAGAACAGTGTTGGCGAACCTATGGCACGGGAGCCAAAGGCGGCACTCGGAGCCTTTTCTGTGGACACCGAACATTGCCCCTTCACAGCCACCTGTATTCAGGTTAAATTGCTGTATTGGCACTTTGCAAAATATTAGTGGGTTCTGAATCGCAGTTTGGGCACTTGGGTCTCTAAAAGGTTCGCCATGACTGTACTAGAACGTGCTGCACCTTAGCCACAGAAGGTAGACAAAAATATTTCTTGTTATGTGCTCTCAAGTTGGCATGATTTAAGGCAACTTTTACAGGGCTTTCAAGGAAAGTGAAATATTTAAAGCAGGCATGTCCAAACTTCAGCCCTCCGTGTTTTGGGTCACAACTCCCAGAATGTCAAGCCTGCATTGCCAATGACAAAAGGACTGTGGGAGTTGTGGTCCAAAACATCTGGAGGGCCAAAGTTTGGACATGCCTGATTTAAGGAGTGGCTTTACCAATTCCATTAAAGTTTCCATGGCAGAGTGGGGATTTGAACCTGGGCTTCCTGATTCCTAGATCATCATTCTATCCAATCCACCACACTGAGCAGCTAACCAAAGTATACAGATCTGTATATCACATCAGGGATTGAAGCTCATTTCTACTGTGTCTAAAAGCTAAACAATATATTGAAGAAGCTAACCCCCTACTCCCTACACATCCCAGAGAAGTGGGTGACAGTCCCACATCCAAATTCTGGGTACAAATAAAAGATAGTAAATGAGAACCCTAAGGCAGGAAAGATCTCTTCCAGATGGTGACTTTGAACTACACACCTGTAGAGGTAAATCATGCAACCCTTGGAATCCCACCTATTAGGTTGTCTTGTGTTATTTAACATCTACATGAACATTTTGCGAAAGGACAAAAATTTCAGAAATTTGTCCTGGGATGTTAATCTTCACTTTGTCACAAAATACAGGCCGCTGACAACTACCATAGGGCAGCAGTGGAGTGACCAAATTGAAACCTACCAAAAGAGATCGGAGGCATCAACTGTTGAAGAATGGAGATAGATAGATGGTGACTAGGCTATTCTGGGATGCAGCCAAACACCCATTCAAGAACCATGCTCGCTCTCTGAACAAGCACTGACCAATTCTCTCAGTGGCTCAGAGCAACTTTTATCAATTTTGGCTCATATGACAGCAGCAGCCTCACCTGCACAGAAGCCACATGACTACAACCTAATGTTCTGATAGTCTAGAACTGCAGAAACTACTGCTATATAAAGAGGTAATGCATTATAGCTGAAGCTGCCTTTTAAAATAGTTTGCTAAGCGCCACTGATTCATAAAAGGAAAAGAAATGTGGGATTATTAACAGGGCCTCTGCTACCAGGCTATATTACAGCTGAAGTCTTTGTGTGACACTTACTTCAAATTCAAGAGGCGGCAATACCCTATTGGACCACTAAAAATCACAAGCCAATGTTAGCTTTCTGCTAAAATAGGCTTTTATCTGATGGGCTAATGAAGGCTCATATGGGTCAAAAATAGCATTTTTTGCAAGTTTTTAGTGATCCAATAACATTATCATCTGCCCTTCTGTTTGGAAGATGCACAAAGACCACGTGGATAGTTTCGTTTCCCGTCTATGTAATTCTTAGTCTAAGTTTCTAACGAGGTGAATAACTGCACTTTTTCCCAGCAGTGGCATCCATTTTACTGAACAATTTCACCTGGCCACCATTTTTGTGACCTTCTTGGTACCAGGCTAATACCTTTTTTGTTCATTTAGGCGAGGCATGCCCAAACTTCGTCCCTCCTGATGTTTTGGACCACAACTCCCAGAATTCTAAGCTCAGATTGCCAATGGCAAAGGACTGTGGGAGTTGCGGTCCAAAACATCTGGAGGGCTGAAGTTTAGACATGCCTGATTTAGGCCTTTAACTGATTCAGGTAGTTTAGGACCTTACATAATGTTTATATTTTCTTTTACAACATTCTGCATAGCTTTATATTTAAATTTTCTGCAAGATGAATAGAGAATTTACCGCGCAATGTATAATAAAATATTGCAAAGGCAACAGCAAAAATAGTAATTTAATCAGTCCCAAGATTATACTCAAGAATTTACAATCAAGTCTTATGGCACCTTTAAAGCTAACAAATGTTTTTGGTCATAGAGCTGTCATGGAGAGCAGCCCAGAAATGCTGCAGAAGGTGGTATCACAGAACTCTGGATCTGCTGCAACAGACTAACACAGCTACCTCACAGAACAACTTAAGAGTCAAGTAACTTCAATATTGGAAATATAGAGGTTTGATATACAGTGGGACGCCCACTTACGAGATTAATGCGTTCTGAGAGAACACTCGGAAATCGATAATCTCGTAAGTCGGGGAGCGGTTTCCCATAGAAATGCATTGAAAAGTAATTAATCCGTTCCAGAGGTCTTTGCGGAACTGACACAAGCTGCCTTTTTAAATGGAGGCAGCTTCCACCAGTGCCTCAAAGACCTTTGCAACAGTGCGCACTTTCCCCCTCACTTGGGTTGGCGGCTCAAAAACTTTTTAAATGACTGACTCCTTCTCTTCCCCACCCCAAACAGCTATTGTTACTCGGGGGAAACCCCATCTCACTCGTAAGGCGGCTAGGAGGAGACAACCAAAGCCCGCTCGTAAGTCGGGATTCTCGGTTGTCAGGGTGGTCGTAAGTCGGAGTACCACTGTACAACTGAATTGGAGGGGACTATTGCATGCTGCATCCACGCAATACTTTAGTACTAGTATTTAGCACTTTATTTTCCTCAAATAAGGCGCAGGATTACATGTTCACCAACAAACAGTGTGTTGCAGCTGCAGTGCTTCATCCTTTCCAGTTCTGAGGAGCCCAGAATTTTCAGAAGCAGTTTAACAAAAGGCCACAAGGAAATATATAGTATATAGGGGAAATGACAGGCCTCTCACCTTGCTCAAAATAAGGTGATTCCCACTAGCACAAAATACACCGCTGAGTACTCCCCTCCCAACAATGACTTCGTCTTTGCTGCCTAAACTGCATCCAAGATATATACAGATAATAGGCACTAATATCAAAGTGAATTCCTTTTTAACTAAAATCTGAAAGCAAGATGTGAGGCAGACCAAATACATACAGCAGTGCCTCATAAGACAAATTTAATTCGTTCTACGTGTCAATTTGTCTTATGAAAAATTCATCTTACGAGGCACGGTTTCCCATAAGACTGTATTGAAAACCAATTAATCCGTTCTGGAACGAATGGATTAATAGGTTTTCAATGCATTCCTATGGGAAGACTGTCTAAATCTCCCTGAATCAAGGGACAGTGGAAGGCTATTCCCACCACCACCACCACAGCCGACAGACAGCTGATTTTGACAGCCCAGAGCTGTCAAAATCAGGTGTCTGTCTCAGCTGCAGGGAGGAACAGCCTTCCGCTGTCCCTTGATTGAGAAGGCAGCCACCTCCTCTTCACCCATGACTCTGCGCTGAGTGTTGGGCAGAGGAGGGACCCAAGGATCTTCTTCCAGCCCAGGAGGGTTGCAATGCAAGCGGCAGCAGTGGATCGCCAATACCGCTTGCCTTCCAACCCTCCTGGGCTGGGAGCAAATCCATTTTAAAAATGTCCCGCCATGAGCCTGGGCCAGAATGCTCATGACGGGACATTTTAAAATGGATCTGCTCCCAGCCTGGGAGGGTTGCAAGCAGCAGTGGCGATGTGCCGCCGCCACTTACATTGCAACCCTCTGGGGCTGGGAGAAGATCCATGGGTCCCTCCTCTGGGATCTTCTCCCAGCCCGTGCTGCTTGGAAGGCAAGCAATGGCAGCAGATCTCCACCACTGCTTCCCTTCCAAGCAGCATGGGCTGGGCGAAGGTCAGTGAATCCCTGCTACGGCAACCAAACTGGTGGGCAGAGAAGGGACCCACTGATCCTCAGCCAGCCTGGGCTGTACCCTTGCAAACAGCCCAGGCTGGGTGAAGATCAATGGCACCTCATAAGACAAATGTAAACGGGAAGGTCTAATTCATCTTACAAGGTTTTCCTATCCTTGGAAATTACATTCGTCTTATGAGTTTTTTGTCTTAAGGGGCATTTGTCTTACAAGGTATTATTGTACTTGGTTAAGACTAATCCACATGCTAAATAATATTACTTGCTTTATCCTGTTCAGAAAAAGTTTGTTTCACAAGAAAATATTTTATTAGAAGAAAAATGAGTTTCCTTTACTAGGAGCTCTCACAAAGACTACAAGGAAGAAACTGCCCATAGACAAAAAAACGTTGCCACTAGTATTTCTCATTACATGCCACTAATGTGACATGGCTTGCGGTGAGGAATAGAAGTACAGTTGTGGCTCTGTAACTATAGATCATTGGTCTCTATTATTTATACTGCTGCGCTTATGCTAAGATATATAAGCAGTAAGATTTGGACTATAGTTTTACTGTATCTAAAATCCGACATTTACCAGGAAAGGAATAATGGCAAGAAATATCATTTTTCTTTATCCAGGGAAACAGCATGGGGAGTAATGTTCATATAATCAGGAAAATATAACACCCAGCTTCTACCTGAACCATCCTCTAGGAGGACTGCCAATTTTGTTTTTATTAAAGATTATCTGTCTAAAAAGATTGCCCAACATAGGCATGATCTGCATCTGTGCAAGCCCATGATACACTCTCATGTACAAATCGCTTGCACGTTCTTGTGAATTCTGGTTAAGAAAAGCCTTGGCATCCACCTATTCTGGGTTATTAAAGGAATTATATTTATCCCTGCCATTTCAATAGCAACAGCTGCTGTATAGTTCAGAGAGGTCCAAAATGAAATGGAACCTGGGTACTTAATCAAGCAACGGTGAATTACAAGGAACAATCTGGCAAATCAATTTTTCAGCTCCCTTTTAAAAAAAGACTACATGTCCTGCTTTCTTTTGGAGTAGGTTATGCTGTAAATTCTTGACTGAAAATAAACGATCAAGTGCCTACAGTGCAAGTTTACATGAACAGAACTTGACGTGTAGAACTGAATATTTTTAAACTGAATATGCTAAGACTGTACAGTAGGATTGCCGTATTTGCAGGGGATCGGTTCCGGGACCCTCACCCCACAGATAGCAAAATCTGCGGATATGAGCAAACAGTCTTATCCAAGGATAATGGTGGTGACAGTGGTGGCGGGGTGCTGAGGCAGAAGCTTTTGCCCCAACACCCCCCAAATGCTGGCTAGTGCAGTGGCGTTGGCTCTGGTATGATTTCTTTTTTCTTTCTCTTCGCCACCACTGCCGCCTGCAAACTGCCCTCTTTGCTGCCGGGCTCGGGGGGGGGGACTTACCGGTGCCGGCTGGTCTGCGGGAGGGGTGGCAGCAAAGATGGGAAATGAAAAAAACTTATCGGTGCCACCACCACCATCAGCCACCCTCCGGGCTCGGTGACCAGCCACCAGGGGCGGCAGCGGTGAAGAGGTAAAAGAAAAAAACACGGGTGCCGATTCAGCCAGCCGCTTTCTTTAAGGACCCCCCTAGCCAACGGGTCTTTGAACTTCCCACTTGGGTCCCGGGTGGGGGACCAGAATTTTGAGCTTGAGCGGGAAGTTCAAAACTTCTGGTCCTACCCAAGTGGGTAGGGTATGCTGTAAATTCTTGACTGAAAATAAACGATCAAGTGCCTACAGTGAAAGTTTACATGAACAGAACTTGACGTGTAGAACTGCAAATGAGGAAACTATTTGACGTAAAGAACTCTCCCACCACTACTTCAACAAAAAATATAGCAGTGGAACTAAGGGAACTTAAGCACTGTGGTTTCATTGGACTGTGCCCCAAGAGAGTAATAAAACTGTAGATTTATTATTTTTAATATAATAAGTCAGTTTGACTAAGTTTTACTTCTTGAACTCTTCTTCCCCCAACCCCTCACAGAACAGTCCCTTTGGGCCGAGCCTACCCATGTCAAATCAGAAGTAGGAAACAGAATGCAACAGTAGAGAAACTACCTTGAAATTGTGTAACTTAAAAAAAAAAGGTTTCAGGAAAATTCTCAACATAGAATGATGCAGTTCATGAAATCACAATTTTTTTCAAAAATGGAGAGTTGGAAATTGTTGAGGATTGTTCAAAATGGAATTGGGAATGACAAAGGCAGAGTGAGCACACACCTGCGTAATTATATTCTGGCAACTAGTCAAGTCAGGTGACAGTTTGGTCATGTTCAGTTGTCAATTTGCTGAGTAATGATTGCATCAGACACATGCATAAAAGCAAGAGAGTTGTTTCAGACTGGTGTGAGATGTGGTTGGAA
Source organism: Phrynocephalus versicolor (assembly GCA_023846285.1). Taxonomy (NCBI): domain Eukaryota; kingdom Metazoa; phylum Chordata; class Lepidosauria; order Squamata; family Agamidae; genus Phrynocephalus; species Phrynocephalus versicolor. The sequence goes on from JAHTLZ010000195.1 coordinate 10,173,114, forward strand.
GAAGCAGCTTGTTACTTTGTCAGTTTGGATTCCCGGAAAGTTTGGACTACTGGACTATCTATCTAAATAATGAGGTATATGCCTGCCGATCTTGTTTTTGTTTGCTGGACTTGTATATATTTTGTAAATACAGTTCTTGGTGAAGGGAGTCACTGCTGTGTTTGCGTCTTTATTTTAGCACTGCTATCTGACTGTTAAAGCCCACACTCTTTACACAGTCCTCACAGTCCTTCCGCTGAGAATTAACCACTCTGCGACAGAAATTGTTTCCTTTCAGTCACGGGGAACTAAGGGCGTTTATACACGACCCCTAAACTCCGCCGCAAATGGCTGCAAGCTCCGGAGCTTAAAAATGTTTCCCCACCAGCTCCGGAGTTTACAGGCAATTAAGTGCGACCACGCCCACTTTAGCGTGTCCCAGCGCACCTTTCAAGTACCTTCTCTCTGGAGGTGAAAATTCTTTGATGCGGTGCAACGATAGTGAGTGTGAGGCTCTCCTCGCTTCTGTTTGCTGTTTTTTGGCTCCTGCCCCTTTAAGAGCTACTGGAATGTTGAACCGGCAAGAGCCGGCAAGAGCAAGAGGCAGAACGAGGCAAAACGGGAGGTGAGCCACGATATTTTCTTCCTTCTTTTTCTCCCTCCCCTCACCCAGCCAGCACCCAGGGTGGGAACACAGGACGAGCGACAAGCCCCTAAGATCTCTGGTCCGAATTCAAGGGACCAGCGGATCTTAGGGGTTGTGTAAAAGTGCCCTAAGCTGGAAGAAGAAGATAAAGAAAGACGCCTACCCCTTCACTTACCTATAAGGAGAACATTTGCATTCTGTACTTCTAATGCTTCAACAACATCTACTGCTTTTCTCAGGCACTTCCTGGAGCATGGAAAAAGAAAAGCTTTAGTACAATTACCTTAACCGCTCAGTCAACAAAGCCTTGATGTTACTCAAATAGCCTCATAGCAGCATGAACTTTCACAGGCATAGAAGAGCGATTTATGTAGTAGGAACATTACTGACCTTATGATTTCCAGCCAGTTTGTACTTTCCACTAATGAAAACCACTTTACATCAGTATCCCAGAAGTCTGCACTGTTATCTGGAGAGGAGGGAAAGAATACGCTATGCAGCTGGTGTTTTCTATATGAAGAAAAACTAGAGGCATAGTCTATCTATGAAGCAGAGCAGCAAGTCATCAATGTAAGCAGGGACGTATTTTGATAAATAATAGGACAGATATGGGTCATAATATAGAAACTGAAAATTATATATTGAACATAAAAAACTGAATCACCAAAAGGGAACTGAAAAGAATAATCACATATATCCATAGAAGACCGTAACAATCAAGTAGAAAAGATGATCTAGAGCAGTGTTGGTGAGCCTATGGCACTGGTGCCAAAGGTGGCCCTCAGAGCCCTTTCTGTGGGCACCCGACATCACCCTTTCACAGCCACCAGGTTAAATTGCTGTATTGGCAAAAAATTAGTGGGTTTTGAATTGCAGTTTGGGTACTGGGTCTCTAAAAGGTTTGCTATCATTGATCTAGGAATACTCGTTAGATATGGCTCTTTTGTCAATTACTATTTTGTTCTTGTTATTAAACAGATGTTGGCCCTTAATTTAAGATACAGCACACAAATCATGTACCTTCACTTAGCTGTTTTTTAGGACAGTTTCTTTACATATTTGAAGGCGTGACTCTCCCTAAATAAACCTGCCTGGTCACTAAGATTGCTCAGGGAGGTCTTCTCCATTTCTCACCCCAATGACTAGTTTGTTATGTGGAGATTTGGAAGAGGACTTTTTCTGCTGTAACACCCCAACGGTGGAATGCCCTCAATTGGCACCAACACTGACATCATGTCAATGCCAAGTCAAGATGTATTTATTTATTACAGCCTTTGAGGCTTAGGTTCAGGGCCGGTGCACATTTTAGTGCTATGTTTTTAATTTTCCAGTGTTTTAATTTTGTATTTGATTTCAAACTGTTTTAAATTCCTCACATTTTAGAACCAATAACAAAGTTTTATAACCTGCTATGAGATTCTATGATAAATTGTAGGTCCCAACCACCACCTGGCACTGACTGAAGCGTTCTATTACAACTGCCATTGGGAGCTGACTACTGTTGAGTTTCATCACACCACCATTTTGCTTATCTTGCTGCTACTTTTACTTACTGCCTCAGTATAGTCAGTGTTGGAGGAGTAAATACTGCCTTTAAAAACCTTGGTCCAGCTGGTCTGGTTGGCAGTACCTCCTAAGGGCCCCTTCCCAGGTTACAGGAGAAGATGGTCAATAATTTTGAAGGCGGAAGAGGGCTTTATGCCCCAAAGCCGATAAAAGGGAAGAACCATCTTCTAGAAGGCAAACTCTGATTTTAAACCCCCCCCCCTTTGTGGCTATATCAATTTCTGGAAAAGGCTTCAAGAGTTAACCTTGAGGCAAAATCCAAAGTGGGAGTCCCAGAGGCAGTTCATGACTGTGTACAATCATGTTCTGGTAACTCCCGTGATGCAACTGGAACGAATCGTATTGGCTCTGCCATTCCATTATACTATTCCAGTGATGTGGAGAGGGTTTCTTTTTTTGCTGCTTGAGTAAAAGTTTTAACCTCCATATTAATCTACCCAGGTCTTGTGCTCTGAAGAGGCCACTTCACCTTTGCATGCAGTGTGGAAACAACACAGCTTCTATACAGAACACAATATCATAATCTCTTGAGACTGAAGCATGCCTATGCTATACATAAGTAACATAGACATATAAAGATCATTTAACAACTCAAATCGGAAAATTCTACAAGCATTTCTTCAGTCACACAGGTATCAGCAGAGAAAATAATATGATAACAGTCTATTCTGTGAGTTATAAAGAAAAAAGTAACCTTTTCAGTCTCTGGATATCTGTGTAACACACACAACCTTCTCACATCAGGAATTACATAGACAGTTTAATGGTACTCGCAATACTATTTTCACTCACCTATGAAAAATAGCTGCTTAAATCTAGTATATGAAATTTGGATATCTTGCACAGATGGCAGACTGCTGGAAAGATCATCAATTTTCATGGCTTCATAAGGAGGCTTATCTATGGTCTTATACATTCTGAATAAAAAGAAAACATTATTACTTTATCTACAAGGGTTTAATAGCACCTATTTTTAAACTGAATATGCTAAGACTGTACAGTAGGATTGCCGTATTTGCAGGGGATCGGTTCCGGGACCCTCACCTCACAGATAGCAAAATCTGCGGATATGAGCAAACAGTCTTATCCAAGGATAATGGTGGTGACAGTGGTGGCGGGGTGCTGGGGCAGAAGCTTTTGCCCCAACACCCCCCAAATGCTGGCTAGTGCAGTGGCGTTGGCTCTGGTATGATTTCTTTTTTCTTTCTCTTCGCCACCACTGCCGCCTACAAACTGCCCTCTTTGCCGCCGGGCTCGGGGGGGGGACTTACCGGTGCCGGCTGGTCTGCGGGAGTGGTGGCAGCAAAGACGGGAAATGAAAAAAACTTATCGGTGCCACCACCACCATCAGCCACCCTCCGGGCTCGGTGACCAGCCACCAGGGGCGGCAGCGGTGAAGAGGTAAAAGAAAAAAACACTGGTGCTGATTCAGCCAGCCGCCCTCAGAGAGGGGACTTTAAGGACCCCCCTAGCCAACGGGTCTTTGAACTTCCCACTTGGGTCCCGGGTGGGGGACCAGAATTTTGAGCTTGAGCGGGAAGTTCAAAACTTCTGGTCCTCCACCTAGGACCCAAGTGGGAACTTCAATGGCCAGTCCACCAGGCAGGTCCTCTTAAGTCCTCACTCCACCCCTCCGGATGGTGCTTGGCCTGTGACGGCAGCAGCAACAGCAACAGCAACTAGGGTGGTTGGCTGGTGTGGCACTGGAAAGTTTTCTCTTTTCCCCCTCCTTGCTGCTGGCCTTGGGCCTCTCCTGCACCCACTGATCACCACACCACAGATACTTGAATTTGCAGTTGGTGAATCAGTGGATGCAGGGATCTTACTGCAATCATGTCAGCATACAGGCCTGCTTTAGATTAAAGACTAAACCATCAATAATTCTCAAATTCTTATACTTTTCAGATACTCATCCTCTCTTCCTCTGGAATATGCCAGGATAATACAGAAAGCAGAGCTATTTTTATATCATTGGTTACTACTTCATCATTAATAGAGCTTTGTGGAGCAGTTGTTAAACTGCTGTACTGCAGCTATAAATGTGCTCATGAGCTGGGGTTCAATCCTAAGTAGCTGGCTCAAGGTTCCTTCGGTTTTCCATCCTAAGGTTGGCTGCTGATTCTTCATGGCAACTTTAGTAAACATGAGGCAAATTTGGCAGCTGTGGGTCTGATATCCCTCACCAAGGCAGTACAAGCACTCTGAATGTCCATCAATTGAGGGCAAACTTATTAGTACCTGTGACACATTTCCTAAAAGGTTCCAATGGGGTCATAAAAGGCAGGAAGGCTTGAAATATGATGTGTCTGTGTGCATGTGTGTGTATATATATATATATACACACACAGGTTATTGTGAAACACAAGGGGACGACAGGGAAGGATAGACGAAGGTGACTATGAATACAACAAAATGCACAGAGAGCTGATCTAATCATTTTCTTCAGACACTGTAGTATTCTGACTACATGCAGACATAGAAACACCACAATGGAGTTCGAAGGGATCACAAAAAGTATATGATTTTTTTTCTTATTGAAAAATCTATCTAGTGCCTTTCGGCTTACTATAAACTAGGGATGTAAAATTTCCAGAAATTTTGAGCCTTAGAAAAAAAGCGTGTTTTTTTGGGGGGGACTGAAATTTTCAGAAAAATTGAAAAAATGCTACAAGCTCTCCCCCCCTTACAGCTTGAAAGTCATTATGTTACTTTAGGAACATAAAGTATGACTATGGACAATCTGACTTGGCAAAAAAGTATCACAACTAGCATTTAAAAATGTAGTGTATCTAAACAATTATTACAAACAGAATTTACTTTTTAAATAATATTTATTTGCAATTGTAAGTAACAAATGGAGTAACAATCTCCTGAACTGTTTACTAGTTTATGTGGAACAAAAAACCTCTACAAAACAATGTTTAAAAATCCAGACTTATTAATTATTTATACTTCCTTTTCACAGTATTAAATAAAATGAAATAAAAACTTCATTCTCATAAAAAGAATTGAAGAGGGGGAAAATGTATAGGAGTGCTAGAGAAGAGGACAGAACAGAACCCAACATACTTACCCACATGCAAAAACAAAAGTGAAACCTTTTTGATTTTCTTGTGACAATAGCAGCACCTCCTCAAGGAAGAAATGCATCTTGTTCTTGCACTGGAGAGTTCAGTTTGTAACCTAGGACTTGCTTGTCCTCAGTGCACAGAAATTAGAAGACTAATGCAATTTTTTAAGAAATGATTTGGAAAATATTTGAACACCCTGTCTTAAAATATTTTATTCATTATGTTAAAATAAAACACGGCATAATTATTTTTTCTTTTTCTTTTTTCAATTTTTCCAATTTTTCAGGAAAAAACCAAAAAGGTTTCAGGAAAAAAAGCAGTCCCCCCCCCCATTTTTCTGTTTTTTTTCCCCTTCCTCCGGGCCTTCATATCCCTACTAAAAACCTACATACTGTAATTAAACTGCAAACCGCCCAGAGACTACTTGAAGTGGTACGGGGTGGAATATAAGCAGAACTCTTTGCTTTCCTTTGAAATCCTGTTGTATAGCAGCAAACTTCTCTGAAAAGCTTGTTTTGGGGTGTGTATTATTCGCATGAAATGCAAAAAAGCCACAAGCATCCCAAGGTTGGCCAAGGAAGCTTTTAAGCAGCAGCCATTTGCTACCACTGACAATGTCATTCCTGTCGTGCATGCAAGGCTCTACAACCAGATTTCAGCAAAAGATTGGTAAGAAGGTTCTCACCAGACTCTTCAAGTACAGCAGACATATAGCTAGTACTAACCCTTCCAAGAAGATTTTGTGCATTTGTGCAATGTTGTCATCTTGTTCTTTGGGAAGAGCTGACATCTTGAGCAAAGCGGCACCATTTTGGCAAGACCAACACCAAATCTGCAGAACACGTTTACAGTTAATCTTTATTCACACTTGTTATGAAGAGTGACAGCTTTATTGTTGTACAGTAACCCCCCTCCGCCCTTTCGTGGTTCATATACTGCGGTCTTGCTACATCACGGGACTGCAGTATATGAAAAAGGCCTGTTCCAGGCCTCCTGTACTTACCCCAGGAATGGCACTGCCCCGAATGGGCCTGTGAGGGCCATTCCGGGCCTGTCGGGGCCCCCAAAAGAGTTTCCCGTGAACCAGAAGTGACCTCTAGTAAACCGGAAGTGATCTCCGGATCGCTTGAAAGCATTTCTGAGGGTTCTGATGGCCTTTCTAGGCCTGTCAGAGGCCTCAGAAATGCTTGTCGACAATCCAGAGGTCACTTCCGGTTCGCGCGGAAGTCCTTTTGGGGCTTCCGACAGGCCCGGGAAGGCCCTTGCAGACCTGTTCATGGTAGCGCCTGGCTGGGGTTAAGTACAAGAGTCCCCAGCTAGGGCCCCCCAGGCCTGACCCGACCTGCATCTGCATATCATGGATTTTCAATTATCGCAGGTCGGGGCAGGTCCCTAACTCCCGCGATAGGTGGGGGGGTCACTGTATAACCTACAAAATTCAGACAAATATTTGAGCAGTGAAAGAATCACTGGTGCTGCTTCTCAATACACGTCAAATTTTCAATGTCTAGTGTTAAATACTGTAAAAAAGCAATCCTGAAAATGTGCTTCATAATGAAATTTGTACAGCAATTTACTAAAATTCATTGTCCAACAATCAGCCAACTGTCCAGCAAATCTAAAAGCAAGGTTAATGTAAAATATCACAACCTTTTTAAGTCTCTTTCCATAAAGACATAACACTTGAGTGTGGATGTAAACAAATCATGATAAATATATAACATGGGAATAAATACATTGAGAGGGAAAAAAACCAAGTCCTAAAATGTGGATATGGCAAACTTAGTTCACCAGCACTTTACACTCGTGACACCTCACACAATGGAGAGCAACCACACTGACACTGGGCACCAGGCATCAAAGAACAACATGAAACAGCACAGTTCATGGCCACGTCTTGGAAAAAATGTAGACGTGGATTTTCCTCCTTGGATACAGACTAGCACATGATTGGCTTGGGTGAGAACATTATTTAATACCCTTGTGTGTTTAAGCTTAGAGGCTATAAAATGTATTTTATTTTATATATTATTACTATTAAGAGTTTACTATTTTAAGAGATGCCACCTCTGTTTTTGATTGTACCTTTTAAGGCTATATGTGTCTTTTATATCTATAGGTTCATATAGACTTTGTGTTTATAACTAATTATAACCTTGTAGCTTTAATGTAATGTTGTCTATTAATGCTGTAAGATGTCCCTCAATTCCTTGTTCTCAAATACTTGATCATGTCCTAATTGTATTGTACTGTATATTATCCCTCATTACTGTAAGCTGCCTTGAGTCCTTTTCCAAGGAGAAAGACGAGGTAAAATACTCTTAAAATAAATAAATAAATAAATAAATAAATAAAATTCATATTTATTTATTTATTAATATTTATATAAATTATATTATATTTATATATTTTATTATTTATATAAATAATATTTGTATATATATGCTCCTGTGTTTTTAGATCGACATTTGGGTTAAGTTTTTGCCTGCAACTGAAGTTTTGTTTTCAGGTATTTTTAAACATTTGCGCCTACAGTTTTCCCATTCTTGTAAGACTGATTTTCTGAGTGACTGAAATATGCCATTAACTTCTCAAAGGGTTATGTTTTCAATATTTTGGATTTCATCGCTGCTTCATATGGAATATAGAAGCAGAGCATAAGAATAAGGCTTGTAAAAATAGAGAAGCTGATGTCGCTACTTATTCTACATTGATACCCAGAAGAATTTGGATATGATTGGAAATGATTATCTGCGTTTATTTTGGAATTGACCCCAAATGAGATAAATGCTAGCTGTGACAAACAAACTACTGATTTGTCCTAAATGTCTATAGGACTATTAGGGAGCTCTTCAGGCATTAAGACTTTCTGACTTAACACACATGTGTTTTCAGATGTTCCTCTAACTATATGACAGCTGTTAAATCACACAGACCTATGTCACTTCTTCATCTGTACAAGCCATAGTCCCCATCTAGGTATTCTACTTCCCTGCAGAACAAACATACTAGGCAGAGAGCAGAGATGAGGTGATTCTCATCCAGTTTCTACAGAACACCTAAGAAGAACTACAGGTTCCCGGTTATGTTAGAAGCAGTTTTCAATTTTAGCTCCAGGAAAGCTGAGAGATGCAAAAATCACAAAGCAAGAAGTCTGGAAATCTAAGATCTCTTCCAGTTCTGCAATGAATGAAAGATTGTTTCAGTGCAACACTAAATATACATATAAATGTTGACAAGTCTATTTAGTTTTACCTATAAATATACTCACTGGAATTCCTTTTCCACCATACTCGGAAATGTTCATTTCAGACACAGCCATGGGAACAACAAAGTACGCAGGTAACCTAAAATGCATAATTTAGTAAATTACACCCTGTTCAGGAGTGCTGAAATATCTGTAGGTAAAACAATGTAAAGAAGGGGAACTCCTTGTGCACTTCTATTACTCTCCTCATATGGACAGCTTTCTCTACAACAGTGGTTCCTAACCTGGGCATCGGGAACCCTTTGGGGGTCGAACAACCATTTTACAGGGGTCGCCATGAGCCAGTGAAGAAAAAGGCACAAATGGCTTGGGTCTGGACTGGAGGAGGGGGGGAGGAGGGGGGGAAAGAGTGAGTTACAGCTTGATAGTTTGCAGGGGATGTCAGTCAATGGCACCGGAGGCTACGATTGGTTGAGGGTGCCTGTAGAGGGAAGTTCTCTATGGCACCTGCGGCAGTAGCCTGCCAAAGGGGGCTTGCAGCAGGGCAAGGGGTCTTGTGCAGGGCAAGGGGTCATCACAACATGAGGAATTGTATTAAAGGGTCACGGCACTAGGAAGGTTGAGAACCACTGCTCTACACATTAAGGCTTTCAAAGCAATTTGAAATGTTGGAAAATTAGTTCAAGCCAGTATCTGCATTCCAAGGGAAAGACTGGATAACAATGTATGAGTGAGGACATATTGAGTTGTAGGCTAGCAAGAACAAACCAATCAAAACTACAAGGATGTAAGCTGAAAAAATTGCAAAGCCATCCCTAAACAAAGATTAGCAGATGCCAAATTAGCAGAATCCAAATTAGTAGAATCACCACTTTTTACTCCCACTGACCCCTTGTATTTAAAGAATATGACCAATCTTTGTGTCAACACACATAAAATGGAAAAGTCCTCCAAATACTGTACCTACTGATTTTCCTAGTGTAAGATTTCATTTTTGCTGTCTTGGAGTTAAAATCCAAACACACTGGGACAGAACAAAACATTAAAAATCCAAGTCCCCATCAGCTCCAACATCCAAATTTAATTAGAAGGAAGTCTCAGTATTCCTAATCTGAACGGTTACTATGCTGTCTTCAAAAGCTATGGAATGCCCTCCCAAGTGAGATCCGCCTGGCACCAACACTGATGACATTTTGGGGCCAGGTAAAAACCTTCCTGTTCCAGAAGTTTTTTAATTGATACAATTTAGATTGTGGGTCTTCTGATGGCAATTTTAGTGTGATGATTTTAGTATAAGGTTTTTATTATTGTTTTAGTTATTTATTGTTGTTTGATGTTTTTAACTGTTTTAATTCTTTGATTAGAAGCCGCCCAGAGACCTTTGGGTAGTGGGCGGCATATAAGTTGTAAAAATAAATAAATAAATAAATAAATAAAATCAAGGCTTCAGAACCATCAACCACTTAGGGATCTCTGTATGGTTACCATTAGAAATGCACAATTGTAATCTGGAAAGATTAGAGCTTTTCCATTAATTCCATACACAAAGAAATGGTTGAATAGCAGGGGTAATCCTTTTCTTAAACAAACCTTTAAGCTCTGGTATCACTGGGGGAAATTATTACCGGCGAATCCTCGGCCGGCCCATATTTCTTCCATGAAAGCAAAAGGTGGGAATTTATATATTGGCAAAGATGTGGTGGTATTACCTGATTGGTATAGCATCAACCACAAAAAACAGAATATATATATTCATTGACCCCCCCCCATTAAATAATTATAAAAAAAGAAGTTAAAAACATTGGGGCACCTTAAAATAACTGTTATATTTTAACGTGAGCCTTCATGGACTTCTCTTCCTCATTCCGTGTCCATATAAACTACATTAAAATACAGTATAGCAATTTGTCTTTAAGGGTCTACAATGCTTTTGTCTTCATGATTTCTGTTTGTTTTGTTTTTGTCTGTTAGCACAGGATAGCATGGGTGCCGCCACCACCAAGGAATTGTTTCCAATTGTAGATCCACGGAGGATGTAGCCTCCAACATTGATAACGCAGACAGTATGGGAACCTGACTGGCCTCCAATTAGCATGAAAAGCAAACTCTGATGATTCCTACAACACTATTTGGGGAAAGTCGCCTTTTAGATCAATCACTGTCAATGCCAGACAGCACCGTTTCAAATTAGTACATCACTGCAATGTTCCCTCTAAAGCTGTGTGGAACTGGAAGAGGGCTAACACTTTCAGTTGCAGCTGGTACTGCATGTGGACAGGGCAGGAACCCCACCCCGTGTTCCAGGAAATGATAGGGAACGCTGCATCACTGATATTAGAGACCACTGAAAACACATTATACAGTAGGACCCCCGTATCCACTGAATCATTATCTACTGATTCAGTTATCCACAATTGACAGAGGAAAAAATAAATAAATAATTCAGCAGCTTCAAAGCAAGCTACTGTCACAAAGAGCAGCTGTAAAGCAAGCTACTGTCATAAAACAACAGCCGTAAAGCAAGCTACCATCACAAACAGCAGCTATAAAGCAAGCTACTATCGTAAAACAGCAGCCATAAAGCAATTTACTATCACAAAACAATAGTTTTGTGGACATTTTGGCATTCTCTCTTATCCACGGTTTTCATTATCCACGGGAAGGCTTGGAACCAATCCCCAGCGGATTCTGGGGTCCTACTGGATTAACAAAAACCTACACTGAAATATTAGAGGAACTGTAAAGAGACTAGATCTCAAACCAATTCTTGGTGGAATTGTCCTGGAGTTCAACCCTTCTGATGCCACTCTACTTCTGAAGATAACTGCACAAACAGCGTAATAATTATTTCTTCTCATCAACTGAGACCACCTTAAGATAACTGGTTCCCAAAGAGTTCTAGTCAAACAAATCTTTTCATAGTTATAAATGACAAAGGAACAAAAACCAGTTTGATATATGGATTATGTAGAGATTAGTGTGCAATAAATGTATCCAGCTATGTAAATGGACAGAATGCATCCATACTTTTTAGAGACTTTGTAGCCTTCATTGGCACTCACTGCTTTGAATTTCAGGTTTCCTTTGGTCCGCTCCAACTCTTGACGCCAATCTTTAATAGACTCAAACATCACCATTTGATCCTCTAGTTCTGTTAAAATATAAAGTTGTTACATTTAAGCATTCTGAATTCCTTAAATGGGGTTTTGCATCTTAACTAAGAACATAAAAGGCAGCATAATATGGCGCAGAGGTTAAATGCCTGTACTGCAGGTAAAACTGTGCTCACGACCTGGGTTCAATCCCAGGTAGCAGGCTCAAGGTTCACTCAGCCTTCCATCCTTACGAGGTCGGTAAAATGAGTACCCAGCTTGCTGGGGGGGGGCAATGTGTAGCCTGCACACTGTAATTAAAAATTGTAAACCGCTCAGAGACTACTTGTAGTGGTATGGGGCGGTATATAAGCAGAACACTTTGCTTTGCTTTGCTATTAATACAGAAAAAACAATTAGAAAGCCTATCTAAACAGTTGGCTTAATTAAGCTTTGCTACTTAAAACCAGAATTTAACATTCTCAGATGTCTGCACAAAGCCATTGTATTATACAATGATACAATGCAACAACCCAATATAATGCACTTTTTTGGAAGTTTAAAAGCTACATATTGTTTTTTGAAATGTCTCATATGCCTTAGCTCTTTTTGAATGTGGGGCAGACGAAAGGAACTTTGAAGAAGTCACATGGAGGAAGCACCCTATGAAGAAAACAGTGAAAAAAACCCAGGACCCAGCTGCTCACATATTCTTTTGTGACACAGTCTGTAAAAATACCACAATTCTTGCTTATAACCCATTCACATTTTCTGGCACTGCAGAAACAGAAGCTTAAAAGTCAATATTTGATTTTATAAAAACGTTGGCTATGCAATGGCAGCAGTCTGAATGTATAGCCACATAACCATAATGGAGATCTTCTGTATATCCACTTTTGTCAGGAATAAACCAGTTAGCGTCCGAGGAATTATTTGGAAAATGAACTTGTCGAAGTATAAAACGCTAAGTAATCATAGCCACAATTGTGCTAATGTCCGTTTTTATATGATAGTCAAACATGTTTTTCAGCTGTAGTTGTCCAATCACAATGGTGACACATTAAACCAGAAGAACAAATAAAGACAATCTACTCATAAAAAAATTTCCACGAAGTCTGAGATTGACATAAATAAATCTCCTAGTTGCTTCACAGCTGTCTCTTTCCCTACACTGCAGTAGTCCCCAGGTGAAATTTTTTTTGGCATTCATTATGCAGAACAGGACATTGTTTTGCCAAAAAGTATATTGATAAGGAAGATATTTAATGTTGGAGCACAACAGGACACTGGAAACTGTAAAAAAGATCCAACCAGGAAATTTAGTCAATGAAGGGAGAAGATGCTGTTCTTAGAGATTACTCCCTAACAAATACGCATTTCCTTCACATGCAGTGCTTACAAGACACAGACCAAACAGAAAGCTAAAATAAAAAGCAAGGATAGGTTAATACTAAGTTAACCTAGTATTAATACCAGAAATACAAAGAGTGGAACTATTTGGAGAAAGCTTCACACTTCAAAAAACACAGGCTTTGGACATGGAAAGTACCCCTGAACAGAGATATTCTAACCGTAGCAAACCTAAATAGCCCTTACTCTGCTTTGGCTTTATGAGAGCATCATGGAGTCGGCTCTGGTATGAATCATCCTAAATAGAACCTTCCGTGTGGCACTACAGCTTCAGAGTGGAAAAAAAGAAGCAGCCGCAAAGAGCATCCAGTAAATATCAAGGTGTAGATATCCACATTTTCAGTAACCCAAACCTCTTCTCCCCACCTCCCCCACTGGGAAAAGATAAGGCTTATTTAGCATTGCTGTACAGTGGTACCCCGACTTAAGAGCAGCTCAGCTTAAGAGCAATTTGACTTAAGAGCGGAAAACTGTTGGTATTTTAACTGCCACCTTACAAATTTTAGATATGTCTGCTCGACTTGCAAATTTTTTTTATTTCTTTATTTTTTATCTTATTTTTTTTTCAAATTTTTAGATAGGTGCCCCGACTTAAGAGCATACATTCGGAACAGATTAAATTCGTAAGTTGAGGTACCACTGTATTTCTGTATGAAAACGTAAAACTTGCAACATATTATGTGCAGGTAAAGAACAGTACTTTTTGGCTCTTTACAAAAAAAAAAAAAAAAACCACCCATAACTCATGTGGATGTTCTATCCACCAAAGTTTTCATCTTTGCCCCTTAATGACGGCTAGTCTGCTCTCAATCTTCTTCTTGCTATTTGGTAGCGTGGTATGCACGCTCCAGCTAATGAAGGCATGCAGTCATCCTGTGGCATCCTGATATCCTATATGGTTTCAGATTTTTGTGCAAGGCTATTTTCACAACTTCTGAATAGCTACAAATGAAGAAGCAAATAATTATCCTTACCTTTAACATTTGGTGCAGCTGCTGCATAAGAGAACAAAAACAAGCGTTTGAACAGCTTAGGAGTCTGTGTTTGATGAACTATGCCACTGACAATCTAAGGGAAATCAACAAAATGAATACATTCAAAAACAGAAGTATTAGATAGAAGAGACAAACACTTAAGATCTCACAAGACGGCTGAAAAGATTTGTTTTCATTTTCAAATCCTGACTAAAAAGATGGCTGTATAGGATAGCTTTCCTGGAATCTTGATTTTATAGTCCATAACACCTGGAAATGTCTTTCTCTGCCTCGTTATGCGTACTTGACTTCTTTGATTTCATTTGTTTATTTCTGCTAGTTTAATTTTATTTTCATTAATAATTATATTTGATTATAGTCATTTTTGTTTTATGTTTTACATAATTTCATATTTTTTATTTATTTGTCACTGTTGATTATTTACAATCTGTATTTTTCTTATGTTGTAAACCCTTCAGAGTAGCCTTTAGGCTACATGGTATGGTATAAAAATCTAACAAAATAATAATAATTCCAAATATAAATGCACCTTAAATATTACATCCACTGCAATGTGTTTTATATACTTTCCCCAATGGTATGAACTGCTCCTCTGAATAATGTATGACATGCAGAAATAAATGCAGCAATACTGGCCACAACTATGTTCCAAAAGTTAAGAATGAAGTCTTCAATAAGCTCTAAGTACAGGCACTGGCAAAACCAATGCTTATTTATTAAGTAAAAGTAAAAGAAATGGGCTGCTCATGTGTCCACTCAACACAGCAACTGTTAGTGTTTGTGAGCACAATTTGTTTTGGAAGAATAAAAAGCTATACGGTACCACCCGCATATCCGCTGATTCACCATCCACAGATACAGTTATCCGTGGTTGGATCAGTGGGATTGGCGGGGCATCAGGAACAAAAGCTGTGCCACGCTGCCTGGGCAGCCGACTGAGCAGCGCTTTCACCCCCAGCACTCCCACTGAGCAGGGCAGGGGACAGGGTGATGGGAGAGAGCGCTTTCATGCCACCCAGTGTGCCTAAAGGGGAAGCAGCACGGTGGACCAGGTGGAGTGAAGGCACACTGTCCTGCTGCCCAGTCCGCCAACCTGCCCAGCGGGAGTGGGTGAGTGCTGGGGGCGAAAGCCAAGCCATGCAACTTTCCCCCTGGCATCGCACCACTTGGTTGGTGGCCCTTTGTGCTGCCCAGCATTTGAGGGCTGCTGGGGGTGAAAGCGTTTGCCCATGACCACCATCACACCTGGATAAGAGTGTTTGCTGTTATCCGCAGATTTCATATCCACGAGGTGGCTCAGAACTGATCCCCTGCAGATACAGACGCCTACTGTACTGAAAATTGTGGCTCATCAGGCCTATGAAAGGATGACAAGTCCTATGAGCAGTTTCTGCCTATTATCCTATCATCCCTAAGCGTTATCTCCCATCCCGGTGCTATCATCTCTGAAAAACCCTAAGAAACAATGCACAATGGATTTTTTTCTTTTATTTTCAATTTCACTGTTATCACTTTTTCTAAAAGGAACCCAGTCCAGAACAAATCCCCACGATCCACAGCCATGACTGACGGAAGTAATAATCCCAAAGAATTATAAGTGGCTTTGAGGCAGGTGCCTGAACCATCCTTCCCACCTTGCCAATTGACCCATGCAAGCATTCTCTGCTCTTTTCTTCCTGTTGTTGAAAGGAGAAAAGAGTCAGCCTAGTCATGAAAGCAGCCACACCCATAGGGAAATTTTTTTTTTTCAGAAGACAAGAGAATTAAATAAGGCTGTAATTACCCTTTTGACTTCTTCCTCCTTCGTATATCTCAAACAGAAGTGAAACACTCTAAGATCTTTGCAGTAGATTATTATTGTCTCTGGGTATTTTCTCAGCTGACCACATATAGGTTTCTTTCTCTCATCATAAACTGTAAGAAAAACTTGAGTTAATTTTTAAAATTCCTTTTAAAAGCATGTCATCTGACATTTTTACTTAGCCATCCAGGAATCTTTATATTACTAGAATAGCCTTTGAAATAATTGAATGACCTATACTCCCTTCATTTGGTAGTGATGAAAAAAAGCATACTTTCATCTTGATATAGGTAATAAAAACTGGGTCACATAACAATGGAGGATTAGGAGCTATTACAAAGTTCAAGTTGTTGAAGTATGTCTCAACAAGTAGAAGGCTGAAAACTGTTGTAATTCTCGATAGAAAAGTGTGAATGTTTATTTAAAATTTTTATTTATTTAAAATATCTTTATCCCGCCTTTCTGTTTAAAAGGGCCCAAGGCATCTGTCAATTATGTGAATAGCATCAGAAGTACAGTGAACCCTCGTATAATAAACGGTTTGTATAACATAAAATCTGTACAAAATCACAAATTCCGGAGATAGGAGAAATCTGCTTAACAGAATTGTCTATGGGGCGAATCTGTACAACATAAAAATGGTCACAATTAGGGATTACTGTTTTCTATGCATTCCTATGGGAAATTTGTATAAAGGAAATTCTGCGAAACATAATTTCATTTGGAATGAATTGATTCCTTTAGACAAGGTACCACTGTAGCTGCTATTCTCTTGCCCTGCTGAATCAATTACTCTTCTAATCTCAGGGATACTGCCTTCATCCTTCTTCCTTATTTGCTATAGTAAACAAAGACCACGTCTGTTTAAACATATTTTGCATTTTATATTTTACTAAAATATTTGCATTTGTCTCCAGTTGTTTTCTACTTGTTTATATTGTTAGAAAAAAAATAACCCAGATATTTAAGGGAGGTCAGACTTAGAGGCATGAACCTGTCACCTGTGAATGCCACAAAACACATATAAACCACCAATCCTTGGTTAAAGTCTATATGGTTGCACACTGACTACATCCATGTAATATTAGTGAATCACCACGGAGCAAGTCCTACCATGTGCATCTCTGCACTACAAAAAACAAACTTCATAACCAATCTATGACTATTCAAGGCTTGGTACACTAGCAGTAACAACTTGAATTGGGTGTAGCATCTCAGTGGAATCCTATGCAGGGCTTTTCAAAACATGTGTTGTGTTCTCGCTCCTTTACTGGCCCTGTGAACACACAGGCAGAAAAATTCTTCATCTGTTTCAGCTTCTGATACGTCCTTAAGGGAAGCCCCCAACAAAGTATATTGTAGTAGTACAATGAGAAGGACTTGTCTTCTTTTCTATGCTGAACCCAAGTCCAGAAGAAATGTAGCTGTTGAACCAGCCACAGGAAGCCATAATCCTTCCAGGATGGTTGAAGGTCTGGAAGAAATGTCTTACGAGGACCTGCTTAGGGAGCTGAGAATGTTTAGCCTTTCAAAAAGAAGGCTGAGTGGAAAATATGATAGCTATGTTTAAATATTTGAAAGGATGCAATATTGAAGAGGGAATAGGTTTGTTTTCCACGGCTTCAGAGACTAGGACTCAGGGCAATGGTTTCAAACTACAGGAAAAGAGATTCCATTTAAACATTAGGAAGAACTTCATGATGGTTAGAGCTGTTCGGCAGTGGAATTGGTGGAGTCCCCTTCTCTGGAGGTTTTTAAAGCACAGGCTGGATGGCCACCTGTCGGAAATACTGTGATGGGGGTTCCTGCATGGCAGGGGTTTGGACTGGATGGCCCTTGAGGTCAACTCTATGATTCTATGATTCTTCACCATAGCAGTCAGCAGGGTCTTCAGTGAGTTTGGCACATGGAAGTCCCAAACCGTATATTAGGTTCTATTGGGAGAGTACTGAATAGGCTGCCTACTTAATAAATAAGCTGGTGTCTAGCCACTGAGACTCTCTTGCTATAATTTAACCAGTTTATTGTCCACCAATCCAGCACTTGGGACATCTCTTCTGATGCAGATAATGTGAAAAAGGACACCTGGGGATAATGCACATACTGATCACACTTCAAATTTACAGATGTAAACATTACATAGGCTAGAACTTTGTGAGACTCCTCAGCATAACTGCTGTGGACCAACGCAGAAGAGTCACAATGCCACATTACCAACACCCTTGAAAATAGGAATCACACAATCATAGACTTGGAAGAGACCTCAAGGGCCATCCAGTCCAACCCCCTGCCACGCAGGAACCCCATCACAGCATTTCCGACAGATGGTCATCCAGCCTCTGCTGAAAAACCTCCAAAGAAGGAGACTCCACCACTCTCCATGGCAGCATATTCCACTGACCGACAGCTCTAACCATCATGAAGAACAAACGGAAGTGTGCTAACACTTTTACAAACAACTAAGTGGGTCTCTCCAGATTACTGTTAAGAACAAGACTGAAAACTAGTAGAGATTTCACTTGAAAACAGAAAATACTGATATAGTTAGCTTTATGGAACTTAACTATTTAAATTATTTAAGTAACTCTTAACAGGTTGGCCACCCTACCTCCATGAAGCTGGTCTACACACTGAAGAGTGATGTCATTTTCCCCAACAATGTTATTCTTAAACTGTGGTCCCTGAAAGAGGAGGAAAGGTGTTTACTTCATGAGACAGATGAGCAGAAGACAGACAACCCATTCACCATGTAATGAAGCAATCTGCTCTCAAATTGAAGCAAGATAACTTTTATTTCTTACGTCGTCTAAAGATTTTTCACCGAGGAATGAAATCCTGAAGTTTGTGCAAATCAGTTTCCCCAAAGTTCCACGATTTGATCCATCATCTTGCTGTACTTGTTTCAAAACCATGTTTGCTTCACAAAGCACCAATTCACCTGATGAAAATAAATTTACTGTTTCACACATGTAGTATTCTTTTTTTATATATATATTTAAAACATTTTGGATTACACACCACTACAGATGAAATTACATGAGTGGATATAGAAGGTATTCAAATTCATCACCCACTGAAAGTATTATTGTTCTAAACGGAAAAGCACCTTGCATACACTGCATTCCACCTTAAAGATTAAAGCTAGAGTAGAACTATCATCCTTGGTTTCAGACAAAGAAAACACTCTAAGAATGCTCTGCACTATTCATCTTTATTAGAACTGTAGCACCAAGCTGGAAGATGTGAGATTGTATTAAACAATTAACCTTACAGAAGAAGCACAGTGCATAGCCCAACATGCAATGATTTTATAGCATTCTCCATGTAAAATTATTACCTGGCAACAAGTGAGGTTCTACTTGCTTAGTTGCAGTTACATATACCTCCTAGAAGAAAGAAGAGTAGTGTTATGTTAGCGTATACACAAGGTGAAAACTGTGTTCAAAGTATTAAGGACATATTTTAAAGGCATCAGTTACTTTAACAATACAAAAATAGGTTACAGGCGATACCTTTATAGGCCACTATTAAAAATAACAATACATTATTTGATACCCAAGATCCCACGTTAAATCCCTGGCAAAAGGAAAGGACTCTGTTCAAATCAGTCAAGAGTAATATTATTGGCCAAGGCAAACAACTGGTCTGACTTGCCAACTTTCTAAAATGTTAAAGGAAACCTTTGAACATGTTGTCTAACAGTCCTGATTTATGGCACCTTCAGAATGTGTACTCTTCTCATGATCTTTCAGTACCAAGTGTTAACACTGGAGAGTTGTAGCTTACATGTCCAACACCTATGGAGGACTCCTAGAATGGGTTGTGTCTACTAAGTTTGTTAAGTTCAGCTTTATATGTCAATTTTAATGCTGCTCTTCCAAACACAAAGTAAGCTGAGCTGGAACAGCATTAATGAACTGGCCTCTCTCACTCCCAAACATATTAGCAGTCTGTAGAAGGGCTGTATTTTAGCACATCTCAAAACTGTTACTCATTAGTAAGGTATGTCGCCTTCTTCAAAGCAACAATAGAGGCTTTGTAAATGCAGTTATATGGCCATTAACCATTTGCTCCCAAGGTATGATTTATTTCCTTCCCAAGAAAGACAGAAATATTCTTTATAACTGGTCATTCTCTTCCTTCTCCCATTTTAAACACATTAGATATCCTCAGATCATCTTCCGCAGCCCATTTCTGCTAGGAATATCACAACTTATGTTTGTATTTGTTGTGTAAACTATGTTCTTAGGAACATGAAGTAAAAATTTCAGAGAGGGTAGCCGTGTCAGTCTTTTCAAGAATTTCAGGCAAAAATCAAAGAAAAACAAATCAAAACAAAACAAAAGACACAAACATGTGGCACCTTAAAGACTAACTTTCATATTTTAATGTAACGTTTTGTGCACATGTGCACTTCTTCAGACATATATAGCAGCAGAATGAGGTATGAGATGAGATATACATTTCATACCAGATATTCATTGTCTGTAGCCTAGATATCATTGTCTGTACCTGTAGCATATAGAGTTGGGTGTGTGTGGATAGGGGAGGGGAGGGGAGGGAGGGGGAGGGGGAGAAAAGGAGGGAGAGTTAAATTAGTAGAAATGGTGAGAACATTAAATGGTGAGAAGACTGAGTTAGAGCTGTATAGTTTTACGGTTTTATGGCTCACACCAGTAAAAATAAAACTAGCATCAAGATATCAAGATGAAGAATAACTATTGGACATCAAGTAGCAAAAAAGAGGAAGAACAGCTTTGTATTTCCATTCTATGATGAGACTAAACAGGTAAGATAGTAGTATATAGGTAGCATATCTGAAGGCTAACCTGAATAAGCTTTAGCTTTTTGGCAGATTTCAGAAGCTATTACCCAAATGAAAGGGTGAAATAATAGTATGGAAGAAAGTAACAGATAACCAAATTACAATTTGAATTTGCCAACATAAAGATTGGCTGTCTTCAACATTTGTCTTAGCTACCAATTTTATTTGTAAAAGCAGGTTTTCACATTAAGGTGGTACCAACACAGTGAACCAAGGCAAATACTGTATTTCGCTTCCCTATAGGTTTAGCACAATACGAAATACAGTACTGAAACTAAAAGCAATGATATATCTACCAATTTCAATTGATCTGGACTGTGGCTTCATATGACCTAATACATGCTACTGTACACTACTTTACAAAAATAGACAAATGAAATTTTAATTTCTGAAACAATTAGTTGAAAGGAAAACTTCATTATTAGATCTCAGGTACAGAAAGTGACAGGGGCATGGTGGCTCAGCAGGCTAGAGCACTAAAACTGTTGGCTGCAAAGTCAGCAGCTTGGTGGTACGAATCCTGGGTGCCACACGGTGGAGCGAGCCCCCACTGTTAACCCCAGCACCTGCCAACCCAGCAGTTTGAAAGCATGTAAATGCAAATAGATAAATAGGTACTGCTGCAAAACATGGGGAGGTAAACAGTGCTCCGTGCACAGAAATGGGTTCAGCCATGCCGGCCACATGGCCACGGACTTGCACAACACTGGCTCTTTGGCTTGAAAATGGAAATGAGCACCTCCCCTTAAGTCAGACACAACTAACACGCATGTGCAGGGGGAACCTTTACCTTTACCTTTTTTTTATAGAAAGTGAACCAATACTGATAGCAGTCTACTGCTTCATGCACAAGTGGTATTTCAGACTTTCCAAATCTTTCCAAGGTTATCAGATGAGTTATATATGTCTGCATATTGATAATAACAAGCCAAAGAGAGACAGATAATTAAATAACTTTTGAATTGTGCATTCCTAGAACCCTAGGTATAAAGCTGTGATGGCTTCTGAGGTCACAAACTCTTTCCCCTGGGCAATTTTTGTGTCTACACATCATCTCTAAGCTACAGAACATATAAAGTATTCTGCTTATGTACCTCCCCATACCACTTCAAGTAGGGAGGATGGAAGGCTGAGTCAGCCATGACCCTGCTACCTGGGATTGAACCCCAAGTCGTGAGTACCGTTTTACCTGCAGTACAGGCATTTAACCACTGCACCATGGGGCTCGTCTGTAGGCTTACCCGTTCTTCAACCCCACCTATATCAACTGTGCCATCCAAGAACAGGCAAAAAGGCTACTAGTGCCAATGCACCATTGACTTCTGTCAAAATCTCTTGTCTCTCAAACCTTCATAAACTAGGAAGATTACAGGTAAGAATGTGAATAAGGTATAAGTTGAGTTCAAGACTGGTGGCAACTTTGTTACACTCTTTTAAGGATAGCATGAAAATAGAAACAAACTCAGTAAACAATACTTCATCTTGAAGTACAGTGGACCCTCATATAACAAACGGTTTGTATAACATAAAATCTGTACAATATAAAAGATTCCAGAGATAGGGGAAATTTGCTTAACAAAATCGCCTGTTGGGCGACTCCGTACAACATAAAAATGGTCGCGATTAGGGATTACTCTGTTCTCAATGCATTCCTATGGGAAATTTGTATAAAGGAAAATTTGCTTAACAGAATTTCATTTGGAACAAATTAATTCCTTTATACAAGGTACCATTGTACTATTAAATTTTTTCTGTGGCTATACATTCTGATTTGCAAGCTGTGTTGGAAATAAAGGCTCCAGAGAAAAACAGAATGCAAGACGCAATAACGGAATGACTCAGTCTTAGAATGGCTTAAACTAAGAGAAAGCTATGAGTTAATGAAATGCACAATTGCATGAAAAGCCATCTGCCATAGTGAGGATAATCTCAATGGTTAATTGTCTCAGGTCGAGCAACAAAGTATCAAATAAATGAAGTGATCAGCTACAACATCATAACCACTGACAGGTGAAACTAACAACACTGATTATATCATTAAATTAGCACCTGTCAAGGGGTGGGATATGTTCAGCAGCAAGTGAACAGTCAGTTCTTCAATTTCATGTTAGAAGCAGGAAATGTTGGCAAGCAAAACGTTCTGATTGACTTTGACAAGGGCCAAACAATGATGGCTAGATGACTGGGTCTAATATGCAGTGGTTAGTACCTATCAACAGGGTACAACTGGTGAACTGGGATTAGGGCCGTGGGCACCTAAGGCTCATTGAAGCATGTGGAGAATAAAGGCTAGCCTGTCAGAAATCTTGTGGATTCGATGCCTTGATGCATCAGAGCTGATTTGGCAGCACAAGAGGAACCTACACAATATTAGGCAGGTGTTTTTGATGTTCCAGCTGACCAGTGTGCATAAGGTGAAACAGCCACTTTAATATTTAAGTCACTTTTTAATTCATCAAGCAACCAAAGATCAAACAACAGCGCAGCAAAGTACCTCCTAGGTCAGTGTTGGCGAACCTACGGCAAGGGTGCCAAAGGTGGCACTCGGAGCCCTTTCTGTGGGCACCCGACATCGCCCCTTCCCAGCCACCTGCATTCAGGTTAAATTGCTGTATTGGCACTTTGCAAAAAATTAGTGGGTTCTGAATCACAGTTTGGGCACTCGGTCTCTAAAAGGTTCGCCATCACTGACCTTGGTCATAAAAGAGCAACATTTTCGAAATACAGTACTATCCCTGTGTGTCCGGTGATTCACCATCTGTGGATTCAGTTATATGCAGTTTATAGTTTATATTTGTATTGCTTTATAAAAAAATTAATTTAAAAGAGTTAAAAAATGAGGTATTGGTTGATGAGGCCCATAGGACCAGGAGCGGCCTACTGAGAATAATTCTTCTTATGCAGCCACCAGAATAAAAGCCTGAGGGGAGTCTTGGAAGGAGGCAACCACTGTAGGAACTCATTTGTTCATGCACTCTTGCAAGTCTCTGAGAATCCATACAATTCACAAAGGCGGTTACTTCACGTCCTTCCTCGAGCCGAGGTGAACTTGCCTCCGTATTGAAATCGGTTTTCAACACGGATCGAGAAGTGGATTGAAAAGATTCCCGAGCTCCAGGATGGGAATCTCTCACCCCGCTTGGAGCACAGTTCAGGGGGCGTGGTCGGGGTGAACTCGGATTGACCCCACAAGGATGTAAGGTTACATTCCTTTGAACTCGGATTGACCCCACAAGGACGTGAGGTTGCGTTCCTTCGTACCGGTCTCCAGCGGGGCCACGAACTGCAGCGAGAGGGACGTGAAGTATCAGCCAAAGTTGCAGCAAGATGCCTTCCAGAGGTGCAAAGAAGTAGTGCACCAAAAGCATGGGGGTAAGAGAGCAGCTCTACTTCTTGCCCCCGGACACTTCCCGGTCATATAATTCAGACTGGGGGGCTCCCACCACATTAACTGGACTATTTTTTCCATGGAAGTTCCATCCCTAACGTTTATGCATGATATGAAGAAAGCAGAAAGGGATACACTGTTATCTCTCTCAAAACATTAGCACCCAGATCAGTGATCACAAAGCTGAAGCTGAATGGAGGAAGATTCAGGAGACTGAGAGACAGACCTTCTTCAGACAAGGGCACTTTGAACCTATGAATTTTACCATTCCAAGAGAGCAATTGATGATGGCCACTAACTTGAATAACTAGAAAGGAATAAATTAATAGAGGGAAAGGTTTTTAATAGCTGCTAGCTATGCCAGTCATGTATTCATATTATCAGACACAACATGCATATAAGTAAGTACAGTGGCACCTCAGTTTAAGAATGCCTTGGTTAAAGAAAAAATTGATTTAAGAAAAATTACTCAAAATGGGGATGCCTCGGTTTAAGAAAAAAGTTCAATGGAATGCCCCGGATAAAGTTTTTTTTTTTGTAAGGCATTAAAAGTTGGTGTGTGATGTTTGCAAGACGAAAAGAATGGGGATGCCTCAGTTTAAGAAAATTTTAAATGGAATGCCCCGGCTTGCCTTTTTTTCTGCCCTCTGGAACGGATTAATTGGTTTTCCATGCATTCCTATGGGAAGTTGTGCTACAGTTTAAGAATTTTTTGCAATACAAAACAGCCCAGAGAACGAATTAATTACTTAAACTGAGATACCACTTTATTAGATTTCACACACAAGCTTTGCATGCTTGAGCATTATTTATTCGCTCATTCAGGATTTGTCAAAAACATGGAGACACTGATAGCAAAGGAATATGGGGTATTCATGCTGCTAGAGCATTAAAACTATTGATCTAAAGTGAAAACTAAATGACGGACATATATGCATGCACCTGGATTTCAAGCCCTTCCTAACCTGAAAAAACTGTTATAGTGGGACCCCTGTATTCACAGGGGATTGGTTCTGGGAAACCCTGCAGATATCAAAATCCGCAGATAAAAGTGAACACTCTTATCAGAGGGCAACAGGGGCAGTGGTGATGGGGCAGCGGTGACAGCAATAGCAGGGGTGGTGGTGGTGGTGACAGTGGTGGCGTTACACACTGCCTGGGGCACCAGCAGGCCCCTTGCCCCTCACCAAACGCAAATAATTGGTCCTACTTTATTACCATGTTTACCTACCACTGGCCATCAAAAGAAATCTGTGCATAATGTTTCCAGATTGCCAGCTGAAGGGTGCTCTCCCATTAAAAATCCTGCAGAGGACAACAGAATCATTACATCTAAACTAAACTATTCCTGTCAACACACTTTGCATATGCCAGGTGGTCCTTGTGCATCTGAAGCCAGGATGATGCTGTCCAAGAAGAAATCCACAGCAAAACTTTGATGCATATGGTGATCATCTACATGTGGAGTTTTATCCCAGTTTTACTAACTCAAGTCTCCATGCCTAGGGGAAAATGCAACTTTATTTACACAAGACTTGTTTCTTCCACTGATGGCATACATTAAGATAAAATATTGTTCAGTATTGTTAAGTTAGATTTATGTCAACATAGTAGTGTCTATATCTTATAGAAATAATCAACTTTGGCACATACTGGAGACAGTGTTAGTCATTGTGACCAGTTTCTCCTTACAAATACCATAATTCTTCATTCTTTGGTTTTTCCTCTCTTATAGATACCTCGCCTGAATCTGGGAGAAAGGCCTAACCTGGAAGACTTTGAGGGCCTAACTCTGCCCAGGATTGCTGGTCTAAAAGAAAACTCCCATCTAGCACCATGGCAAAAGTCAGACCTAGCTAACTCTCAAAACTTCTGATGTAGGTCTCTTCCCCAGGTACAGGACATTCAGGTGCCTACAAGTTTGATAGAACTTCCAGAATAGAGAATTTTTGGTATTTGTGGTCCATAAAATTTAAAAACCACACCCCTACTAATAGAGTTTAAAACATCATTTTCATACTTTGTGCAAACAAGTCCTCTGGGAATTAAAAAAGATGCGAGCCCACAGGAAGTCATCCAAATATAGATGCAGTGAACAGTGAACACAGCATACAGTACAAGTCAGCTATTCACTGTGGGAAAGTAAGTGACAAAGTTAATGTTCTAAAAGGAAATGCAATGGCCTCAAGGATGAAGAATATAGGGCTTTGCAAAAGTTGCAAGACCACAACTCCCACCTCTAGCTATTCTCTCTAGAGCTGGGAGTTACAGTTCAACATCAAGAGAGTCACATTTCACAAGTCACTAAAAGGTTTCTCCTAGCAACGAAAAGAAAATTATCTGGAAATCAGAAAGGAAAGAATATGGAACACAAAACTCACATATTTTCTGGCAAATACTATCGATTAACACTAGTAAATTATGACCAGAGTTCCACCTTAAATAGGATCAGACATTATCTTTCAAAGCTGTTTTTAAAATCATGTAACCATGGCTGACAGTAACGACAGTGATGTCATTTGGCTGAGATCCCATGGAAAATGACAGGATCTGCCTACAAAAAGTATGAGTGCGCAATCCCAGTTTCTCCTTGATCAATTAACCATGAAATGAAAAGAATTATGTCGTAAGACAAATTTATATTAACATGAACTCAAGCCGTTTTCCTACCCAGGCAACAAAACACACATATTGAAACTTAGCATACTGTATTTTTAAGCAGTCAAAACTGCAAATTAAATCATGCTGAGAACACTTTGAAAAAGGGTGCAGCAATGCAAGCTTGGCTTGAAAAGCTGCATAAGGGCTTGATGGTACATGTTTAAGCATGCTAGATTTTGGCTCATGAGGACTGGTTCACATTTCTACTCGGGTCCTCAATCCACTGTACTGTACAACCCTAGGTCTATGGCAGTGGTTCCCAACCTTCCTAATGCCGCGACCCTTTGATACAGTTCCTCATTTGTGGTTGACCCCTTGCCCTGCTTGGAAGAGGCCACAAGCCCCCTTTGGCAGGCCACTGCCCTAGGTGCCATAGAGAACTTCCCTCTCTATACAGGCACCCTCAGCCAATCGCAGCCTCTGGTGCCATTGACTGACATCTACTCCAATCAAGCTGTACCTCACTCTTCCCCCCCTTCCTCCCCCTCCTCCTCCAGAGCCAAGCCGTTTGTGCCTTTTTCTTCACTGGCTCATGGCGCCCCCTGTGAAATGGTTGTTCGACCCCCAAAGGGGTCCTGACCCCCAGGCTGAGAACCACTGGTCTATGCACTGTGGAAATAAATTGGGTAGGAGACACCTGGGTCACCTTGAATTTCTGAGAAGAGTAGAAACAAGAAATCCTAAAAATATTCTCATCTACTTGCCATGCTCCACAATTCCACATTGCTGCAATGGTGTCTCCAACAAGACTTCTTTGGCAACATTCTGATTCCTTGGATTCCTCCTTATGTATTCTGTTATGTTTCTGTTTGTTTTTTGTGCTGATACAGCAACCTTAATAGGGCCTTTAAAGGTACATGAGATACTGAGTGGCTTTACCCTTCCCTTGTAAGATTCCAAGACTGAGTGGGGATTTGAACCCTGTTCTCCAGAGTCTAGTTCTTCACTCTATCTTGATGTTTCCCATTCTGGGGGTTGGGACCCCAAAGGGGTCCATGAAGTGTTTTCGGAGGTGGGGACTGACGACCGCCTGATACAGTATATGTGCTATAGCTAGTGTCAAGAAATTTGGTCCTTGACCTTTTGAAGCAAGGTTAGGTTAGCCTGTATGTGTAAGTAAGTATGCGAAACAGGCCCTTTGAGGGAGAAAGAAGCCTCCACTTTCTGAGAAGGGACACCTATGTCTATTTTTATCAGAAAGAAAGCTAGTGTAAAGATTTAATTGTTGCCACTTCCACACAAAAAATAGATTTTAACTATAATTCCACACAATCTGATATAATTCCATGCAATTTGATGTTTTAGTTATCTGAATTGCTTACTTTGACTGTGAGGCACCCAGAGACCTTTGGGTAGTGGACTTTAACTATAAATTTTTTATAAATTTTATAATTTTTTATAAACTATATAACCATATATAACTATATTTTTAATAAATTTTATAAAATTTTAATAAATTTTGGGTAGTGGATTTTAACTATAATTCCACACAATTTGATATAATTCCACGCAATCTGATGTTTTAATTATCTGATTTGCTTACTTTGACTGTGAGCCGCCCAGAGACCTTTGGGTAGTGGGTGGCATACAAGTTATATAAATATATAAATAAACTTCCAAAGAGACTAAGGAAAGAGAGAAAAAAGAAAATGAAGGTATGAAACCACCACACACCAGATCTCCAGGAGAGTTGCACAAAACAAATGGTCTGCCTCTTCTGTAGCAGACTCAAGAAATTTTTTGCTGGTTTCTGAGGGGGATCCTATGTGTACGAAAGTTTTGCCCCTTCCTGGGTACCTCACTGTCCTTCCACCCTCCAGCCCACCTTTGAAGCCCCTTGCCTTCTCTTCACCCAACCTCTTTAACCTCCCTCAGCCTGTTCCCTCTCCCGTTTTAAAGTGGTGGCAGTGGAGTTGGTGGCAGGAGAGCAAGCAACATCAAAAGTGCCACCATGTCAGAGAAATGTATTTATTTATTAATTTATACTGCCTATCTAGCTCTGGGGCGACTCTGATGGCAGCCTATTTGTACAAATATGGCAGAGTGTCACAGGTTACTTGTTTATTATAAAAGGAGGTCATGACTCAAAAAAGGTTGGGAACCATTACATGACGCTGGGAATCCCATTGTACTCTATTACTCTCATTTAACTAACAGCCCCTCATCCTGCAATTTGTCTTGTAGCACATGTTAAGGTGAACATATAAGGCAATGTTCATCATAATTAACTTTAGAATATGACTTATTAAAACTCCCTGTGATAAAAACATTACATGAGATGCCAGGTTATTCCACCTAAATTTGTTTTGCCAAGTTCTTAATTCACTATATATAATTAATGAGGTTTGAAAACACAGAACCTACTCTCAAGTATACTGGTTGTGTACACTGATGCAAGATATATTTATATCAAACTATAATCTGGAAGGATGAAGTCATCTTTAAATACATTCTTTCGTTAAAGCCAGAACAGAACTAAAATAAACTAAAAAAAAAAAAGTCGCACCAGTACAGAACAAGCCTGAAGAGTATGTTTGAGTATCTGCCTTTATTATTTCCACATCAAGTAAAAATTAAGTACTTGTCTCTAAACACAGAGTCTGATAAAGTTTTCAACAAAGTTGGACTCAATCCTGTTGATTTTATGCATGCAGAAGGCAATCAGCATAAAATCCAGTTGCTTCCAGCTGGCAATTAGGTAGTGCCTGCTGTGATATCCTTGAGCTCATCCTGAACTAGTGGTTGGACCCCCTCTAGAATTGCAGCAGCAACTCATTAATTGCTAACTAGGAGCACCTAAATACTACCCGTTTCCCCTCCACCTATATAACAAAGCAGCAGGATTTTAACCATTATTATTAACTATTACATATTTGTGTACCATATTTATTGTATTTTTGTTTGTATTGTATATATTTTATTACTGCTAGAAACCATTTCAAATTTTCATCTCAGAAGGTTATAGACACCTATAAATCAGTAAATGATACTTCCATAAAAATGGATTTTTTTTCCAGAAAATGCAGGATTGGGTTGTATATACTCTCTAAAAAAATAATTCTAAACTCTTAACGAGGAATCATCTTGAAACAAAGCAAAGCCAGGCAATGAAGAATAATGGCGATTCTTCTCTGTGTCCTAATAAAGATTTCTTGCTGTCCCATCCACGTGATCCTGAAATGTCCAATTAGCATCAGAGCCCATGCTTCCAGAAAACTATATTTTGACTAACTAAAACATTCCATAGATAAAGTCTACTGCAGAGTGAAATCTGTGCTTCTAATATTGAGACTAAGAAAATGACTCCATGTCCTATCACCCCCTAATTTCCTTACTCTGTAATTTCCAGAAATCAACAGGCAGATCCTTGCTTGCAAGGATCTTCATATTATTCATACTGTATATTGCATTTGTGACTTCTGTGGTGGTAGTGGGCAGAACTGGTCCATCGGTTTGCATACCATCAGGGATTGGTTGATGCAGAAATTCTATGTTGGAGGATCTCGTTGCTATGCTCCCACCATCATTGCAGGATTTCCTGTTTATTTTGGAATCTTTTGCTGTCCTTATCCTTTATGCACATATCAGGTTCTATGTCTTGGGCAGTCTTCTTTCGTGCTTCTCCCCTTCTCATATTTCCAGGTGATGGTCTGGTAGCATTTCACTTTGGCTTTGGCAATGGCCCTCCTGTTTGTTCATTTGGCAGTGACATAGTTCTGTCGATTTCCATTCAATATATTTCCTCACTTATTCCCAAGTGTAAAGACTTCAAGTTACCCAACACTAGATAGATAGATAGATAGATAGATAGATAGATAGATAGATAGATAG
>JAHTLZ010000195.1:10209725-10234674 GCA_023846285.1 Phrynocephalus versicolor
CAATCCCCTTTTGAAGGCATCCAGGCCAGATGCCATCACCACATCCTGTGGCAGGGAGTTCCATAGACTAACAACGCACTGGGTGAAAAAATATTTTCTTTTGTCTGTTCTTACTCTCCCAGCCCTCAATTTGAGTGTATGTCACCTAGTTCTGGTATTTTGTGAGAGGGAGAAGAGCTTCCCTCTATCCACTTTACTCATGCCCTGCATTATTTTGTACGTCTCAATCATATCCCCCCTCAGGCGCCTTTTTTCCAGACTAAAGAGCCCCAAATGTTTTAACCTTTCCTCATAAGGAAGGTGCCCCAGCCCAGTAATCATTTTAGTCGCTCTCTTCTGCACCTTTTCCAGTTCCACTATGTCTTTCTTGAGATGTGGTGACCAGAATTGTACAGAATACTCCAGGTGCGGCCTTACTATTGTTTTGTATAGTGGCATTATAATGTTGGCTGTTTTATTTTCAATCCCCTTTTTGATAATCCCTAGCATGGAATTGGCCTTCTTCACCGCTGCCACACATTGGGGAGACACCTTCATGGAGCTGTCCACCAGCACACCAAGATCTCTTTCCTGATCCGTCACGGATAACTCAGAGCCCATGAGTTGGGCTTTGTATGAAATGGATGCTGGTGTAGAAAACCATGACCTAAACAAAGGGGTTGTGTTCTGCAATTCAACCCCCCTCGGCTTTCTACTTAAGGCAGTAAAATGACTGTTGCAGTTCTTGCAGAGGTACAAAAGTCACAGCTGGAAATCCGGAAATTCTGTTTAACTGTCATCCCAGCACTTTTAAAAACTACCTGCACATTTACCGCTGTGAGGGGAACTTCTCTGAGGGGAAGAGAGGGACCCCTGTACGCCCGACTGAGGTGCTGGAAGAACCAAAGATGCCCAAGAACCTGATGAACCTTTCACCTGTAGAGAGGTTTATGGTCTTGATGGGGTATTATGATGCCCTTAGAGCTAAGGAGAAGGAAGAGAACCGGAGGGCGGAAGAGGAGAAAAGAAAGAATTGGCGGGAAAGGGGAACCAATCCGCTCCCGTGGAGGTGGGGTTTGCAGCTTGTAAAAAGGGAGGGAAGAGAGAGCTCCAAGAAGGTTGGGAATGGGTGTGGATGGAGAACCCATGGACGGGAGAGTGGGAACAGATTATGATGCCACACAAAGAAGCTGAGAGTTACCGACGCAGGGCACACCGTCAAAAGTGCTCTTATTGGGGGGAGAAAGAGTATAGAGAATATAACTGCAAGCTGAAAGAGATACGGAAGGACTTGGAGTTGGAGAGATGGCTGGTAAAGATACGGCAGGAGATCGAGGCCGGGACTTTGGACCCTCGGGAGGAACTGAGCAAGAGGCCCGACTACCCCTTCCGCCCACCCAAACCGAGACCACGTGGGCCCAGATACACTTTGGAAGTTGGGATACAAGTGGGAACCCCCCAAGCCTTCTTGAAGGAGATTGGGACACAGGTGGAAGGGCTGAAGTTAGCGGAGAAGGGGGAAGAGGCCCGTGGTGGAGCCGAACACCCACAGGTGGTGGTGGGGAATTTGATCACTTTCTAGAGATCCCCACCTACGGAGGAAAAAACCCGTTTATATCTGATGTTAAAGAAGTTAACTCTGTTGTTAGAAGAAAAACCTTGTTTGCTGTTGATGAACAAAATAAAAGTTCTGTTTCTTTGTTACGTGAGATGCCTTCTTTGAAACTGGAAGGGCGGGACGCCTGGGCAAAGACTGAACCCTCACAACCGCCTTTCTTAACGTTGAACACTACCTTCCCCCATTATGTACAACTATCCAGAAGTCTGCTCCTGTATTTCTGAAGGCTTATAGCAAATCTGTCCCCCCCCCAAAATATGTCAGTCTGATTCTATCACAATTCCTATTTATCAGTATTTAACTACAAAACCCAGTAAAGTCCAAGAGTTCTGGCTTGCATTCTTTGTGAATCAGGTTATCTGGATTGAATGCTATCTTCTTGACTAAGTAAGAAAGCCACTTCAGCAGACTTTGCCGGATACTGGCATAGTGCTAGTATATTTATAAATTATGGTAGATAAATTTAAATTGGGAACAGTCTTCCTATTTCTGTCTTAGTCCCTGTGGTAGCAAAATTTCTCTATCATTAAAAAACAAAACCAGAAAGCAAGCTCCTCCAACCATGTTCTATAAATTTTACACTCCAATTATCTATTTCCGGAAACACTTGAATAGTATGGTAGTAAGTGAGGTGGCTATGGCAGCTGCCAGTAAAAGGGTAGGGAAATAAGCTTCTGCACTCTCTTTTCTGTCAGCAAGACATGGGACACCATGAGTTCTCAAGCAGATTTTAGAAAATTAAAGACAGGATAAAATCTGTGCACCTGAAGCTAATAAAACTCACAAAAGTTGCAATAGATATTCCTAATACACAGTGAACATTAAAGCCATGTAATAGATTTTAATCTTTATTCAACTGTAGTGCTGTAACAGATCACACCTGTGTACCAGAGCATACATCAACAGCCCGATGTAGACCTGAATTACACCACTGCTATAATATTTAGCTGTTTGAAGGAGACATAAGCATACACTGTGGCCACAAATAATTTTCTGTGATTTTTTTTTACAGCTTCAATTTATCAGAAATACTATCTACCTTCAGGTTTTTGACTTAAAAGTCACTGGAAAATATGGTACACGAAGAGCAAAAGCAATCTTACAGGCACTGATATGGCAAACAATTCTTTTAATCAAGAACTAATGGCATTGCTACTAGAATGAAAAAAAAACTCTCTGAAAACAATTTCCAAATGGGGGAAATGCCCTCTTTGTTTACATTAAACAAAATTTCACAAAGTTATTTTTATTTTTTGGCCTTGCTATGTCAAAGTCAATCAAAGACCTAGGTACGAAACCTAAAACAATACTTTTTAAAAGCCCTTCTATTAAAAACAAAGTCATGCAATTTTTGATCAATTGTGCAATTGCTAAAATTTCTGCAAATCCACATTTTATATGTTTAGCTTTTATACTGCTAATGCAAACCTAACAACAAACCTGATTAGAGTAACACAAATCTGTCTTAATTACACCAGTATATCACTAGAGGAACAAATGCCATGGAATTGGCATAAACATTTAATTGAAAGCACTTGAACAGCAGGATAAATGTGTGTTAACACTTCACATTTAGGCGAAATAATTCTGCAGTTCCACTTTACAAAAAAGTGTTCTGCAATAAAATATTAAGCAAAGGAGGAACTGTATTTACCATTTCTAATACAAAGCAACTTACAGCTAGTGTCAAACGTAACAAAAAATCTAATTTGCAAAATACACAAAGCAACTGAAGCACATAACTCTGTATTAAATACAGTACGATTGAAGTACACAGTGTACCAGTTAATGTAAAGAATAGAAAATAAGAGTTGCATGTTAGAACCCAAACAATATGGTGTAGCTAAAAAAAAAATAAGAATACAGTTTCCATTTGTGATCTCTTTCCACCATAATCAGTCTGCACATCCTTTAAAGAGCTGTGTAAATGCCACACAAACATAATTTTCCAAACTTTGGGGGATGTGTTTTAAACAGACAAAGAAAAAAAATCTGACAAATGGCCTCCGTTATCTTCTTTCTTTGTTAAACTTAAAACCAAACACAGTTCCTTTAAAAGTTATCGTAGTCCTTTTTGTCTTTTTTCCCCTCAGCCTCAAATCCATCAACTCCATCACTGTCCCTTCTCCTTTTACGATTGTTGTGGATATTGAAGCGCTGGTTCATCTGAGGCAAGGGATCCATTCCTAGAACCTTATGTATTTGACGGAATGCAAGGAGTCTCAGTGCAAACTGGTAACAAGAAGGGAAGGAAATGGTCAGACCTGATGAATTTTTAACACTGTGCCAAAAGGTCTATTCATTTTAGTACAACACTTCCAAAATTCAAGACTATACATAAAACTTGCTTTTCAATATACAGTGGTACCTTGCATAACGTAATTAATTGGTTCCCAATTAAATTACGTTATGCAATTTTTTCGTTAAGCAAATTATCATTTCCCATAGGAATGCATTGGAAGTGGATTTAATCCGTTCCAATGCATTCCTAAAGGCCCCGCCAGCCACCTCCCACACACACACACACACACACACACACGGGCGGCGGCGGCGGCGCTCCCAAAGGCCCCGCCGCTCCTTTCCAGCGCCGGCCAGCCGCGCGCCCGCACGCACGCCAGGAGCTCGGAGCCAGGCGGGCTTGAGGGCGGCGGCGGCAGAGTGTCAGGGAAGGTGGGCAGCGGGAGCGCTCCTTCCGCGGCGGTCCTCCTCCTCTCCCCCCCCAAGTCCATGCTGCCCGTGCCGCCGCCGCCGCTGCCCCTTCGTGTCCGCTGGGGTGCTCGGGGACTGGGGACCGTGGTGGAGGGCTGGCATGTTGGTGGGGGAGAGGAGGAGGACCGCCACGGAAGGAGCGCTCCTGCTGCCCCCCAAGAGGAGGCTCCTTTCCAGCGCCGGCCAGCCGCGCGCCCGCCCGCACGCCAGGAGCTCGGAATTCCCCCCCTCACCTGTTGCCGGAGCCCCCGAGGGAGGGGGAGGGCAGGAGGGCGCAGCAGCGGCGGACTTTGTTCCGAGGGGAGAGGGTGGCGGATTTCCCCCCCCTCCCACCCGCTGGCTCGGCGCGCACACACACACACGCACGCACGCACATGCACACACACACACGCGCGCACGCACACACGCACACGGGCGGCGGCGGCGCTCCCAAAGCCCCCGGTCTGCCTTCCCGCCCCGTCGGGGCACCGCTCGCTCCTCTCGGTCTTGGGAGGCTTGGCGTGCCAAGTGCCCGAAGCCGAGCATCGGGGCTGCGGGGATAGTAAAGGGCGGCGTTCTGCACATGTTCAGAGGCAGTCTCGTGTCTGCCCGGCCGCTCCACGCGTCCTGGAAAAGGGAATCCTCCTGGAAGCGGACGAACGGAAAGTTGGGCTCGGTTTAACTCGGGGAAGAAAAGGAAGGAGAGCGTCCGATCCCGCCCCACCTCTCCGCACGGCCCTTCGCGCCGGTAGATCAGAGGTGCCTGCAGACTCCCCTCTGCCTTCCCGCCCCGGGCAGGGGGGAGGAGGGGGCTCAGCCAACCACCCGCCCGTTCCCGCCTCTCTCTCTCTCTCTCTCACTCACTCACTCACACACACACACACACACGGGCGGCGGCGGCGCTTCCAAAGGCCCCGCCAGCCACCGGCTGTTCTCGCCTCTTTCTCTCTCTCTCTCTCTCTCTCTCACTCACACACACACACACACAAACACACACTCCGGAGGAGGCGCCACGGGGGCCGAGCGGGGGCCAGGGGAGCTTGGCGGCGAGAAGGGGCGCCCTCTTCCTCCTCCTCCTCCTCCTCCTCCTCGATCCTAGCTCCGGCAAGGAAACTTTCTTCTCTCCAGCTCCTTCACTTTCGCCTCAGCCCCTCCAGGGTTTCCAGGGAGAAGGAGACACCAACATGTCCCCTCCTCCTTCTCTTCCATACACGCCTTCTTTTGGAAGGGGTGGAGGAGGACGGAGATCGGGGCTTGCAACTGTCCGCCTTTCCTCCCCCACAACCCCTCCACCACCAGAAGGAGACGCTTCTTTCCCCGGTTCTCCGGGCGCCCGTCCCTTTGGACGACAAGCAGTGGGTCCCTGCTGGGTGGGAAGGAGAAAGAAGCAAGTCCTTCCCTTCAAGAGGGTCTCAGGGATAAGGGGGCGAGGGGTGTGTAGTGAGTGACCTTGCAACTCGGCCGACAGAAGGGATTGGGGGGGGGGAGAGTTTGCTGGAGAGAATTGCCCGGGAAGGCAGGAAGGAAGGGAGCCTCGTGCCTGGAGTTCTCGTTGCTTCCTAAATGCCCGGCGGTGAGCAGGAGGTTCGGCGTTGGAGGGAGGCAGTCAAGGGAAAGAAAGCGGGGGTGGGATGAATTCGGCCCAAGGAGGCTGGACGGTCGCTGGAGGAAGACCGGCCGATTAAGCAACCGCAGGAAGAGGCAGAGAAAAAAGGGAAGGGGGAAGGAGGGGGGGCAAAAAAATTTTTCGCTGTACGGATTTTTCGTTATGCAAGTCTTCCGTTGTACAAGGTATGACTGTACTGTGCTTTGGTATCACACTGCAGTTTGGCATTTGCTTTCAGAATATTCTTTTAATTCTTTTCTCCAAAACTAATAGAGTAGTATCCTGGTTTACTAGCATAATCCGTTCCGGAAACCTGCTCGTAAACCAAAACACTTGTACATCAAAAACAAGTTCCCCATAGGAAATAATGGAAACTTGCAAGATTCATTCTGGGGTGAAGTTTCCATTATTTCCTAGGTGGAAATAAGAAGCCAGTGGCTCCTGGCTGCTGTGACTCCCGGCCAGCCTGTGCCCGCCGACCAACAATCCTTCCTCACCTGATGTGCGTATGAGCGGTGGTGGCGATGGGGCCCTGCCTGGCTGCATGTGTGTGGTAGCGGGAAGGGACTGCCTGGCTGTGTGCATGTGGCAAATGGGAATGGGGTCCTGTCCAGCCATGGCAGTGGCAGCTGTGCAGTTTGCAAGAACCTCTGATGCTTGTTTTTCAAGACATTGCTTGTGTCAAGCATTTTGTCTTGCAAAATGCTCGTACACCAGCGTGCTCACAAACCGAGGTATTACTGTATAAAACATAGTTTATAAGCAGCTTATTCACTCCTCAAGATTTTTTGCAAAAACTTATGGCTAAAATCCTACTGGCATGGGTACACCAACGGAAGGATAATGATGTAACCAAGAGGGAATGTTTTTTGTAATGAAACACTTCCCCATCTCTCCAACCACGTTTCTTACTCATCAATAATCCCTTCAATGCATGTGAGCTGTGGAAAAGGAGGAGAAAGTAGTCTACTCGTGAAAATTACTGCTGTCAGGTTACATTACCAGACAGGAGATATGCTTGCTAATGAAATGCTGCTTCTTTCTCTTGTCCTGCATTGTGACTTCTCTGCAATGAGGACTGTTTATACAGTAAGTAATACCTTGGTTTAACAGTAAATTTGTTTAAGAGCATTTTGCAAGACAAGCAAACATTTATTCTAAATTTTGCCTTGATCATCAAGCAGTCTTGATATACATGCACTGTAGCAGGTCACATGATCATGTGAACCAATGATGGCTCTCCTTCCCTCCCTCCCCCTGCTGGATTGTGTGGGATATTACATCTCAGACAGCCTCCAAAACAGAGGGAGGAGAGTGCAATAGAGGTCTCCCTCACACCAGCCAGGAACGTTTTTAAAGGGAACTGCAGGTTAGGGTTTTACTTTTCTTTATATTTATATTTTTATTTAATTTGTTATCAACATTTTTCTTATTTATTCAAACCATTTCTAGTCATGGGGCAGCTAGTCAAAGTGTGCATAGGAATACAAATTGCACATTATTGTTGATCCATTAAAAATACAGAATAAAATCCAGTTGTCAGTCCCAAGCAGAGCAGATTCTGCAGCCAGATACCTAAACCATGGGGTGGACGTGGACTTCTAGCCAACTTCTTTTGTGAATTTTAGCATTTTGTGTGTATAGTACGTTGTCTCTGGGAGCCCAGAACGAATCATCTGAATTTTCATTACAGTGGACCTTTGTATTAACAAACAACTTGTATAACATAAAATCCTGGTGATCAAGAACCCTTTGGGGGTCGAATGACCATTTCACAGGGGTTGCCATGAGCCAGTGAAGAAAAAGGCACAAATGGCTTGGGTTGGGGGGGGGGTAGGAAGGAGGGGAAGAGTGAGTTACAGCTTGGTAGGTTGGAGAAGATGTCAGTCAATGGCACCAGAGGCTGTGATTGGCTGAGAGTGCCTGTAGAGGGAAGTTCTCTATGGCACCTGCAGCAGTGGGGGCTTATGGCCTCTTCCAAGTAGGACAAGGGGTCACTACAACATGAGGAACTGTATTAAAGGGTCATGGCATTAGGAAGGTTGAGAACCACTGGATTAAAACAATTTCCAGTGTAGTTCTTGTAGAAAGTTTCAGTGGACCCTTGTATAACAAACAGCTTGTATAAAATTTGTACAAAAAAAATTCTGGAGATAGGGGAAATTTGCTTAACATAATCGCCTATGGGGAGAATCTGTACAACATAAAAATGGGATCACTCCATTTTCAATGCATTCCTATGGGAATTTGTATAAAGGGAAATTTGCTTAACATAATTTCATTTGGAATGAATTAATTCCTTTATACAAGGTAGCACTGTATTTCTTATGGGGAAATTTGTTTGGCATAAGAGTTCTTTGGTTTACAAGCATGTTTCTGGAACACATTATGCTCGTAAACCAAGGCATTATTAGGAATCCAAAAATCTGTGGGAGTGAAGTAGTAGGTCTTGATTACCAGAAATCTCCCCCAGCAGATGGTGTCATCATCCTTTGGCAGATAACATATACTAACAGGATTTCAGCCCTATAGATTTTCATTTTTCTAATCGATGTCCACAAAATATAGCTATTTTATTTACCTGTGCACTTGAAGTAATATCTTCTCGTTGCTGGTCTGTCATTAAAGCAAGTGTATCAAAAGGATCTTTTTCACAAGGATCCAAAAGTCCAGGACCTCCTATAATAAAAATAAAGGTTTATACTAATTTTATATACCTATTATTATATTCTTTAAAAAATGTAACATTATATTCTTTTTTAAATGTGTGCACGTATGTGCTAAGGTACAAGATTCTTAGAGCTTAGTCTTTTCAGGAGACAGAACAAGTTACTAATCAAAAAGGTTTCAATGTCCCCATCACTGAACCTATTATCCAGAAGAAAATTCAACATCTGTGCATAAAGCAGTCATCTCAATATTATCTCTGACACGAGATTAGATTAAATAAACCATCACTTGCCTTTAAGGATAATTCCTGAAGATATACACTCAAACACTCTTCTTAAGGCATCCCCAGGGCTTTGTGGCCCAGTAGCACTGCTAATTGCCTTCTCTACCAATAATTCCATTGCCTAAATAAAACAATGAACAATAAAAATATACCACTGCTCAGCTCCACACTATTCATGCTCTCTCTCTCTCTAACACACACACACAAATGGTTGAATAAAGAACAAAAATAATTGAGGTTAAGTTAATAAAATAACTATGTCTTATCAGTGTACCTATTCACACCACTATATTTAATCATACTGCCATGTTTACTTCAAGATTTTTTTCTACCATTCCAGAACATTCCATGAAATAGTAAGGAAGATTGTACTATAAAGAACCTAAATCAAAGATCTGGATACTATATATTTATATTTTTATTCCATGAAGGGCTTCTTTCATTCAAGGAAGGTATTCAGATCCATCAACATTTTGTGCTAGTGGCTTGAGTACTGGCAACTTTCAGTTATTCACTCATTCCATTGTATTTGTGAGTACCATCTCCTACCAGTACTTGGTCCCAGAGAACAGCCCCCAAACTCTCTCTCTCTCTCTCTCTCTCTCTCTCTCTCTCTCTCTCTGTGTGTGTGTGTGTGTGTGTGTGTGTGTGTGTGTGTGTGTGTGTGTGTGTGTGTGTGTGTGTGTAACGTCACTACAGTCATGACCAACTCTTCGTGACCCCATGTCCATGGAGTTTTCTTGGCAGGAATACTGGAGTGGTCTGCCAGTTCCTACTCAACTTAAAACAATATAACCCCATTTAGCATTAATCAAATTTCTAATCCCTGATCTGCCTTGCATCTGACTGGGAGGACCTTTGTCCTATCTGGATTAAGCTTCAGTCTGTTTATCTTCTTCCAATCCATTATCAGCACTGGTTTAGAACAGAAGTACCTTTGTTGGAGTCTAGCAGAAAGGAGAGATAGAACTGGATGTTAAACTGACGATACCAAAATCTGACACTCCCACATTTCCTAGTGGTTTCATGTATGTGTTAAACAGCATAGGGGTCATAGAACCCTGAGGGACACCACAGACTAAAGGCCAAGGCGTTGAACATGACCACGTTCTAAGACTGCTCTGCCAGAAAGAACCAGAACCACTGTAATACAGTGCCTCCAAGTTCCATTGCAGTGAAAGAGCCCAGAAAAATACCCTGGTTAAATGGTACTGAAAGCCGCTGAAAAGTTCAGCAGACCCAACAGAGACACACTCCCCCCATTCAGTTCCAAGAACAGGTCATGCATAACGTTGACTAAAGCTGTCTCTGTCTCTGTCTCTGTCTCATCACCAGGATGGAAGGCTGATTGAAATGCATATAGATAATTGTTTTAATCCAAGAATTGCTGGATGTATGAAAGAAAAACAAAAAGAAACATAGCCGATTGGCCCAATCCCTCTAATTTTCTTTCGTTCTGCACTAGAGCCTTTCTCCTGGAAGTGGGTGGGCAGGGCTTGCTTCAAAGTGGGAAGTAAACAAACTGGCTGCTCATGAGCCCCCTTGATAGAACTCTGGAGCAGCTTAAAAGAAACCTTGACCATGAGGAACATGTTAATTCTACATAAAACAAGCTTTTGATTCTTCCAGGACACTCCTATAGGGTAGCATTGTATAACTCAGGAGTTTATAATAGAATCATAGAATAGCGAAGTTGGCGGGAGCCTATAAGGCTATCAAGGCCAACCCCCTGCTCCATGCAGGAATACAAATCAAAGGATATCTGCCAGGTGGCCATCCAAATGTCTCTTGAATTCCTCCAGTGTTGGAGCACTCACCACCTCTTAAGATAATTGGTTCCACTGCCGTATGGCTCTATCAGTGAGGACGGTTTTCCTGATATTCAGCCGAAAGCTGGGCTCTCTTAATTTGAGCCCACTGTTCCATGTCTTGCACCCTGTGATGATCAAGAACAGATTCTGCCTGTCCTCTGTATGACAGCCCTTCAAGTATTTGAAAAGTGCTAGCATATCTCCTCTCAGTCTTCTTCTCTCTAGGCTAAACATGCCCAGTTCCTTCAGTCTTTCCTCACAGGGCTTGGTTTCCACCCCGATCGTCCTTGTTGCTCTACTCTGAAATTGTTCCAATTTGTCAGTATCTTTCTTCAAGTGTGGTGTCCAGAAATAGACACAATACTCAAGGTGAGGCCTAACCAGTGCTGAATAGAGGGGGATGAGCACCTAACGGATTGGAAAACTATACTTCTGTTAATGCAGCCTAAAATAGCACGTGCCTTTTTTGTGGCCACATCACACTATTGGCTCATATACAGCTTAGGACATGCATGTCCAAACTTCGGCCCTCTAGATGTCTTGCACCACAACACCCACAGTCATATGTCATTGGCAATCTAAGCTTAGAATTCTGGGAGTTGTGGTCCAAAACATTAGGAGCGCCAAAGTTTGGACATGCCTGGCTTAGGATCTACAACAATTCCAAGATCCTTCTCACTTTTAGTATTGCTGAGCCAGGTGTCCCCCATCTTGTAAATTTGCATTTGGTTTCTTCTTCTTAGGTGCAGTACTTTGCACTTCTCCTGTTAAATTTCATTCTGTTGGTTTAAGCTCAGTGCTCCAGCCTATCAAGATAGTTTTGAATTTTGTTTCTGTCTTCCAGCATATTCGCTATTCCAGCCAATTTTGTGTCATCCGCGAATCTGACAAGCTCTCCCTGCACTCCATAGTACAAGTCATTTAAGGTTTAAAAGCTACAGGTTCTATAAAAAAGGTGTTCCAAGACAGAACTTTGACAATTAGCCTGAGGTGTTACTGCCAAGTTTTACCTCAGGAAATGAAGCAACATTTATTTCTCACTCTCTTTATCAAGAGCTGCCAGCTACTCCCTGAACTGTCCACTGCCTTTAATTGAAGGATACAGCTGCTATGCTAGAAACTTCCCTTTCTGATGATATTTTAGGGTAGCCTTTATTTTGAGGAGTGTGAGGAACGTAAGCGCGAAGATTACCATCAGAGAAGTGCGCCATCCATTCCCTCCTTTATGCAAGAGGATCATGGGGTGGATGTACTGGTGTGAAGGGTTAGCAAGATGGGGGTCGCCCTCAGAAGATAAGGGCCAGGTGCAAGGTGGGGCACAGTTAGCATGTATGGTAGGGTGTGATTGTAGTAGGGTTCTTAATGACAGAGGAACCGGTGGAGGGGGAGGAGCTTAGCAAGGGGGAACTGAAAAAGGCAGGAGATATAATGGAGAAGAGGCAGAAGGGAGGCAGTGGGAGACAGAGGCTGAGGAATGGAAGGTTTTCGTGTTTCTGAAGCCAAAGTCTCCTTGGAGGAGGGAACCTACCGAGGACTGTGGTTGAGCGAATCAGCAAGAGGTGATGGCAGAGTGGGTGCATCACCCTTGTTGCGGAACATTGTGCTCCAGTGAATCGAACCTCAGATGTCCCCAAGATTGGAAGAGATTTCAGAAACTCCCATACTCTCAAGAACCTTGAATACAGATGGTTCACCATGAGTCTACTCTGTTGGTTTGGAAGATCCATATGGGCATTTTGTACCCACTGAAGTTGTTGTTCAATCTGTTAAAGATGACAGTTTCGGCTTTCCATCTATGCCCCTTGGTGTACGGGGAAGGGACTGCCCATTCTCAAACCAGAACCCACTCACTAGGAGTATAAAAGGGGACAGCCAACTCCTCCTTAGAACTCTCTGTTCTCTGAAATGGTAAGGCAACCTCAGTATAAGAGCATTGCTTTAAG
The DNA here is from genome assembly GCA_023846285.1 of Phrynocephalus versicolor. Taxonomy (NCBI): domain Eukaryota; kingdom Metazoa; phylum Chordata; class Lepidosauria; order Squamata; family Agamidae; genus Phrynocephalus; species Phrynocephalus versicolor. Next base: position 10,222,324 of record JAHTLZ010000195.1, read on the forward strand.
GGGAAAAGTGAATTCTCTCATTTTGTAACAAACTTAGAAGACATTTTAAAAATCTACAGACATGTTCATTGCTTCATGATTTCTCCAAAGCCCAATGGAAATTCAACAGCCAGGCTCTGCTCCTCTGCCCATTATACAGGCCTTGAGGATAGTGGAGGCTACTTATATTACAGAAAGGGCTGAATCTGTTCTGGCTCTTTTTCGCCACTAACAAGCAAATCAAGCTACAGAACCCTGTCAATCAAACAAGTTCAACACCTTAAGCAAGGGCTTCAAAGTCTGGAATAAAACCCAGATCAGATGTACTGCCACCCCCAAAATCTGTCAACAACTTCTGATGCTTGTGGGTACTTTAAAGTCACTGGCAATAATAAGACCTGCCAAAATCCATAGATCACCAGTACTTTTTTGGTAGTGTGCAAGAAAGGATCTATGATGACAGAAATGCTGAGGTATAGGGGACTGAAGAATGAGGGAAAATGCTGTGTATATTGTTGGACCTTGCTAGAGGCAACTTTGCAGATTACACTAAACCTGGTTTAAGCTCTGGCAAAGCAGCCATTTTCTTCAACACACTTAATTTGATGGATTGCTTTGAAAGTTAGAAGCACAACAACTAATGAAATTATACAATAAACACGTTGGTGTGTTCTGTGGACCTCAATTCCTCATTTACAACCACAGATTTTGTTTGAAGTGGAATTCAATATGCACAGTGGAGATTTTGCCCCCTCTACATCACAACCCGGAGTGGATTTGATCCAAAAATGGGATTTTTAGTTATTTTTAAAAAACACACACCAATGTATTGATTTAAATTGTGATTTAAATCAATTTAATTTAAAAATCAGTGATTTTTCTCCACCTTGGCACATCCCCTTCTGTCCCAAAAAGTTGTTAAAAGATCAGGGACCACGTGGAACAATGTGGATATGCAATACCCTGAAACTTTTGTGGGAGATTGCAGGAGGCAGGTGGAAAAGGTGAGCTGCTTCTATAGTGCCCCCCCAGCACTTAAAGCACTCAGCGCTACAATTTACATATGCAGGTGACCCCCCCCCCAAAATAGCTGGGAACTCATTTTACTGACCTCGGAAGAAGAGTAAGAAGGCTGAGTCAACCTTGAGCCAACTACCTAAGACTGAATCCCAGGTCATGAGCATACAGTAGTTAAAGCTGCAGTAGAATATTAAGCTGCTATATAACAGCAGCCCGAGAGGTCCTTCTAAGTGTGTACAAGATATTGTAGGAAATGTAATACACAATTCTGCAAAGAAAATTCTCTTTCTATTTCTCTCACACAGACATGTCTTTACAACAATCCCCTTTTCCAAATATTTTGCTATGCCCTGATCTTATTGATCCTTTGAAAACATATTAGCCACTTCAAAGAAAGTAAGTAAATTAAGTTCCTGTAGTATACTGATGTTAACACCAGGGGTATTCGAAGGGAAAAAAATAGCATTGGGAATCTGATACTTCACTTGTAGGAATCTGTGGCTTTATAAAAGCATTACTTACCCAGCTTGGAAAATCAGACCAAGTAGGAACTCGCTGACAGAGATCACGTAGAATTCGTATGATAATGACACAGGACTGCAGCCCATTAGCTCTAGCCTTGAGAGCAACACAAAATCAAGTTAATCAATCCTGGCCTGGCGGCAGAAGAGACCTCTTAGAAAAGCTAAAACACCACTGTTCAATGGAAGCTCAAATACAGAAAAGAAACAAACCATTTGTAAACATTCCAGGAGCTGCCATTTACAGAAGCATTTTGTGTCAAGGTTAGTAACTTAACAAGTCAAGGTGCACAGTTTATACAAGACTAATACCTCTTGAGTTCCTGCACACTTTGACCTATGATGCAGAAAATACAATTATCTTCCTATAATACAAATACAAAAGTAAAGAGCTAGCAAGTAGAGAGACTGAAAGGCTATGGGAATCAGTTTGGTTTCTCTGTTGTGCCTTTGCTTTACTGCAAAGTCACTGAACCAAATAGCTTCCCACCTTTCATTCCCTACACTTAATAAGCTTAAAGAAATAAAGGGTAGAAGTCTTTCACCTAGAACACAAAGCTTTAAACACACATTCTGTTATTTAAAGCAAAGTTACTCTGCAGCCTTATGGATTACATTACAAATACAAAAACATACGATTCCCCCAAAGCGAGTCAACTTTCAACTTCGCTACTATCTCAATGGCCAGAAAAAAGCTTATGTCAAATTGGCAGGAACTGCATAAAACAGCTCTTTATATACGTCTTCCAAGACAGATTAATTCCTCCCCCCCAGTCTTTTAATTTCATTTATATGTACATATATATACATATTTACTATTGGCAACCTTAGATTTCCCCCACCACCACATAGTTTAACATCCAACTGAACAAACCCTTCTCTCTCATAAGGCTACAAGAAGAAAGTAAAATGATGTTCCGAACCTGGAACCACTTAGCGTGGCGTAGAGCAGCCAGAGCGTCAAGGCATTTTTGCCTGTCCAAGACGTCCGGTGGGTCTTTCACCATACCCGAGGTTACATCTAAAATGGATTGAATTGGCAAAATGCAGTGAGGAATGGGTGTTTGACCAGGTGAGCAAGACACGTTCTTAAAACAGCTTCCATGTCACACGTGCCATTTATATTGTATTCCCTGTCTCCAATGTATTAGTATTCAGTAATATTCCTTAATGTATGAAGTCAGTGAGCCCAATATGGAAGATATCAAGAGCACACTATAAGGTTAGCTCTTGGTCTCATTTTTATGCCCATCTATTTAGGGGGGGACAAAACCTCTGGAAAAATGAGCTTCCCCTAAAGTTAAAATGTTGAAGGAAGAATGGTTGGACACAGTGCACCAGCACAGGAAACACAAGACAGAAGGAACACAAAAATCCACTTGAATGAAGCAAAGGTTACAACAAACTCGGAGCAAAATCTATTGTGAAGTTTTCCTGTGCAAGCCCCATTGAAATGAATGAGCGCCTGCATTTAGTTCTCATTCATTTTAATGAAAATTGTGCAGGAATATTTCCCAGTGGATTGTGCCCTTTGTTTGCCTGGACATCTTAAAATGGCCACATGCTACCTTAGAGGTGATCCTACTTAATGGATTAAAATTCTTGTCAGGTCCTCAAGACCCATAACACACTACAGAATACCTCACAATAAAGTGAGGTAAAATATGTTGATATAAACTGTCCAGATTATTTCGTTGTACAAATTCTGAAGGAATGTGAAAATCCATGTAAATTTACAAGTGACACATTATCTGTACATTTTCATATCTGTACATTTTCTTACTTTCTGGGCTCCTATTGTATCAAGGTGCATGTCATGTATATCCATCCCAATTTCATCCAGAAGGATACAAATAGAGAACTAGAAAAAGGTCTCAGTGAGCAAAGGAATGAAGGAAAATCCAAAACCACAGATAGCAGAAGTAGCAGTACTGAAGAAAGAAACCCCCACTGAATCTGGTAAATTTATATTTTCTCAATAAGGATTTAGTCAGTTATAGTCCCTGTGTCAAAATATAGGGCAGGTATAACTTTTGCAATGAATTGTTTAAGCTACCTCCGATTTCATAACTGTTGATCATCAATAAAGGGTATTTCTAGCTGCTCTTTTAATTTTCTGCTAAAATAAACTTGCTGTTACAGTACAAGTAACATTGAATGTGCCATGCGGAATAATGCCCATCAGATCTTGTCTGGGATACTTAGCAGACAGGACTGAACACTGAAATGCAGCCTAATGCAAGGAAACATGCTAGTAACAGCAAATCAAAGACTTATGGGACACATCAGGACATAACCCAGGAATCAGCTGTTCAGGCCTGAAGGTCAGGCATCAAAATATACATGAAGAGAAATGGCCAAAAATGGTGTATCAATCTGAATTTATGCCACACTTACTATGTATAAATGGCATTTCTAATTCATTTACAGTGGTTCAAAGCAAAGCAAAATGTTCTGCTTATATACCGCCCATACCACTTCAAGTAGTCTCTGGGGGATTTACAGATGTGTCTTAATTTATTGTTCAACTATCAAAGTAAAGTATTTGTATCTGATTATATGAATATTTCATCATGGGGATTTATGAACTGTGTATGATACCCTTGGAATTAATAATTTTTTTTGCATGGTGGACTATCACCAATACAGCAAAACTAAGAGTGAATCACATCAGTGAGAGATTTAAAAGCAAATGAAAGAAGATATTTCGACCATAGATATAACAAGGAAAAGTACAGAAACATTTAGGAGTCAACTGAGGCCAAGGTCTGCAGTATGATTTGGTAACTGATGCATTTGACTCTTTCAGTGAAAGTAAAATTGAACTTATTCCAACTTTTCCTCTAGGGTGCACAGGCACAGAGCACTGTATAAGGTGTGCATAGCTGAGCTAGTGTCTCTGCCCATTTGCTTCTGATTGTTGTTGGAACTCCACACACATGGAGTGGAGCTGCTCCTGTGCAGTGCTCCAGAAAATTAGAGGGAATGCTGGCTTATTCTATTGACTACTGTTTTGAGGAACAACCTCTTTGATGAATTCCAGCATTTTCTTTCTTTCTTTCTTATATATAATAGCTGTGTGCCATCAAGTCAATCGTGAATTGTATACTTGCATACAAATACTTTTAATGGCTCCAGATTCATCATCACTGGTCTCATTTCTTTTTTAAAAATTACATTAAACAACTGCATTTCAAAGCATTATTTTAAAAAAATAAAGCAATGATGAAGAGTGATCCACACAAAATTAGCAAGGCTAATTATGTGGTCTAGCTCCATTAAAATTAATGGTGGGTTTGCCATTGACCTCAGTAGAGCTGTTTTACTCATTATGAATCAACCTTGAAACCTGAAGCCATCAGAAGGTGCCAAAGCAGCCAGAAAAAGGGGAAGACATCTGGGCTGGATATCCATTAAAGCAGCTTTCCTAAATGTGGATTTTTGCATCTGTTTTTTAAGATTCCCAAGTGGATTAACCCCTTAAAGATTAGTCCTAAATAAATAAATAAATACATCAAAACCCCAATACTCTGCTAGCTCCAATCATACGTTTTGGAACATTTTGTTGTATTCTAGAAATAAGGGGTTAATCTTCAATGAGACATGCTGTGTCCACACTATTTCATTACTAGAATGTCAACAGGTATCCATCCATCTTTAAATTCCAGGTTTGAATTCAATGTTTGCCTGTCAACGATTTCAAAGCTAGTGTGAACACTGCTTATTTCTAGAAAGAGACAAAGACAAGAAGTGGAGGAAAAAAGAAGACAAAACACAAAAGTAACAGTAAATGCTAGCACTATGCAACCAAACCCCCTCTTTGTTGAAATATGGCAGGTGTGACACTGAGCTTTAGAAAACCTTGGTCAAAAATCCTTCCGATGTCTTGGCAGCAATTCCTGACAGGATTCAGTTGTCTCTGTTAGAAGGCTTTGGACCGGGGCTCATAAGGATAAAAAACATTTAGAGATACACTTGCTGAAGAAACACATTCCACAGCAGTAGTTAGAACATCTCTACTATCAAAGCCAGTGTAAGTTCAGTAGAATTTGCGATTAAACGCACAAAACTGCAAAGCAAAATTCCTACATAGTTAACAGTTTTGTGTTTACCTTCTCCTCCCCACTTCAGTTTGTAAATAGTTACACAAGAGTGTAACTGAACAGCACTACATTAAGACTGATCATCCATTTTTATTTAAAATTAGGCACTTCCAGCAAAGCCTTCCTTGCCATCTGAATTCAACTCCCCAAAGCGAGCTAAGATTCAATCAACAGTGTTAAGACACCGAGCAATATGACCTGCGGTAAGAGCCTTTTTAACATTTTAATATCCATCTTCCTATTTTTGCAGTAAATAAGCAACTATTACAAATCCTTATTCACTGCAAATTGACAGTTAAATATCACCATATACTGTATACATTTCAAAGGTTAGATATTTTGGGGTGTTCTTTATTTTTAAACATGTTTTATAAATCTGCTCAGTGTCTTGAAGGAATTACTCAAAATAAAAGCGTTGCTTATCCTCAAAGTAATACTTAGCAAGTGAATCCAACTAAGAAAGGTAACTCGAATTAAGTTTTGGGTCAGACAAAAATAGAGCTTTGTTTTCTTTCAAAGGCAGAGAACGAACTTCTTCAGAGTTCAAGCACTCCAGCAACGACAAAATTCATTTATTTTACCACTGTGGAAAGGTGCCAAAATCATGTTTACAATAACTGATAAGTGATTTTCTATCAGTAATGTTTTCTCTCCTTTTCCTAGCCAAATCTTTCTGAGCAGTATAAAACAAAACAAAACATCAGCTGGTTCTTGATACATAAACTGAAAACATAATTAAGCTAAGGTCTTCCGTTGTAGCTGTATGCAAAGCCCAATAGTATACAGTGCATACAGAGAATTAAATATTCTGAAATAAAGCTTATAGATAGTTATCCTATAAGTAGGTTCACTTTAAATAGAAAGCTTTGGACAAAATATGCTTCTAGAGTAATTAAATATAGATTTTATAAAAAAAAACATAAAATGTAAGCAAATATTCAAATAACAAAATATAATTCACTTCCTAATTGTATATATGTGTATGCCCACTCTCACACTCATGCACATTTCTCCCTGACTTCTCCATCTACTATCAACAACTTTAACACGCCTGACATTATTTTATAAATTGCTAGTCAATAATAGTATCTGTCGAAATAAACTATTTGCAAACAAAATACGAAAGAAAACAAAGTTCATTTTATCTTACCCGTAAGTAGAGTCAACATATTGGTGACACAAAATTATCATGCTCACTGCCTTAATAATATATAGCTTTTTAAGAGTTATAGAAGAAATCGTATAGCAACACTGCTGGCACAGGTAGGACTGTACAGCATACAAGTAAGTACTGGTTTTAAAAAACCAACATCTGCATTATCAGACCTTCGTTATTGCTCTTTACTATAACATACATTATGCATATATTTTTCAATTAAAACACTATTTTCAATACCAGGAACTCCATGTGTTATGCTCCAGACCAGATACAAACCTCATAAAACTGGAAAACTCTTTCTCCAAGCACACAGAATCACTTTAAACTTGAAAAATCAAATGTACAGTTATACATTGTATTAAAAGACAGCCACATTATGGCAAGACTGATCTTAATATCACATATGCAGTGCAATTTTCATGCAATTTCTTCTGTAGGAAATAACTCTTTATTTATGATCAGCTTGTCAACACTTGCCACAATAGCACTCATTTTGGTTTTGCATAATGAAAGATTACTATCTTTTCCAGAAATCTGAGGTTACTGGTACCTGTGATCAAATCTGAAATCAGAATTAAGTGTTTTGGAAAGCATACTCTAACAGAACCGATGAAATAATTAATATTGAATGCATATCACATGCCAGCATGTTGCCTTCCAGTATTTGATACCATCTTAGAACAGTAATAATTCTTAAGTCAACTAAAATAAAACATCTTTTAACAGATTTCGAACCTCCATCCCTCATGTTCTCTTCCCGAATCACTGGTGACGTCAATGTGATGGTCACTTGCATTTTCGGTTCCACACAGGAATTCAAGACAATTGCTGCTTCTTGTACAGCACACTTTATTTCATATTTCTCAGGACTTATTACCTAAACAAGGGAAAATATGAAGCATCCACTAAACTTTCACACACACACATACAAAAACAAAGTGTTCAGTGGCTACCCTTAGAGAAGCCCCGGAAACTGTTATGAGAAACCAGGCTTTCTAAATGGTTGTCCCTGCTCTTTGGAACAATTTGCCAGTTGACATCCTTTTGGCTCCATTTGTTTAAGAATTTTTTGAAGACCTAGCTCTACCATGAGGCTTTTGGCAGTGCTGCGCGTTGCTCGCCAGGTACCTGACTCCTTATCATGATTTGTTTGTTCTATGTGTTTATTACATTTGCTTAATATCCAGTGGTACCTCTACTTATGAGCGGCTCTACTTAAGAGCAATTCGACTTAAGAGCAGGAAACCGTTGGCATTTTAACTGCTGCTGTACAAATTTTAGATGCGGTCTGCTCTACTTACAGTTTTTTAAATTTATTTATTTTTTAGATATGGCTGCTCCACTTACGAGTTGTTCGACTTATGAGCATGCATTTGGAATGTATTAAACTTGTAAGCAGAAGTACCACTGTACGTAAAATGCTATTTTTATTTTATTGTTTTAACTTTAGTGGTACACCAATTCAAATTATTCTTTCAATTAAACTTGGCAATAAATAAATAAATAAATATTATATTATATTATATTATATTATATTATATTATATACTGCCCCATACTGCTTAAAGCACTCTGGGCTATTTACTACTTATTTATTCAGGCTATATATTGCACCTGATCCCCAGCATGCTGGGTACTCATTTTACCAATCTCAGAAGGATGGAAGACTGGGTGAACCTTGAGCCGGCCACCTGGGACTGAACCCCAGGTCATGAACAGTTTTAGTTCTAGTGCAGCAGTTTAACCACTGTGCCATGAGGCTCTTGTAATGCAAATGGAAAATGCAAGTGGTACTACTAATCTAGTCTAAGCAGTAATATATAACAGTCCAAGAATATGGCTGATAATATCTGGAGAGGTTATTATACTGGGTATTATTCTCTTATATCTTGTACCAAAGATAGGCAACTTCTTTCATATTCAAATCCAGAGAAATTCTTGGGATCACATTCCACCCAGCAATGCGCAAGACCAAAAAACAAAAGACAAAATAATGTTTTTTAAGCTCAGCTTGCCCAACCCCATGCAGCCTTCCTTAGCCCTAATCCAGCCCTTACCTAAAAACACAAACTGCCACAACTTTGGCCTGCTTGCCTCTGCCCTGAGCTAGTTCTGGGATAGAAAACTGGATCTTTTAGCATTATACAGTGACCCCCTGCCATTTTGCGGTTCCAGAATTGCGGTCCCACTACATCGTGGGACCGTAGTACTGGAACTGTGGGGGGAGGGGGAGGGGGCGGTCGGGTTGCTCTGCACAGCCCTCCCATGCACCCCGGAGAAGCCTCGGGTGGATCGCTCTCGGCTCCCAGGCCCCTCTGGGAGTCCTGGAAGCCATGTGGGGGTGGGGGTGGCAGGGAGCGATCCGATCGCTCTCCGCTCTCCGCGCCCCCCGCCCCTTCTGGGAGGCCGCGGAGACGGGTGGGGGTGCCATCGGGAGCAGGCCCTTGCAGCCGCCCAGGACCGCTGTGGGGACAGACGCCGTCCCTCCACGCAGCCGCCCCGGGCGACTACGGAGGGCCTCACAGCCATGCGGGACCACTGCGGGGACGGACACCGTCCCTCCACGCAGCCGCCCCGGGTGACTACGGAGGGCCTCACAGCCACGCGGGACCGCTGCTGGGACGCACGCCGTCCCACCCCGCACCCGCCCTGGGCGACTAAGGAGGGCCCCACAGCTGCCCCGGGGGGTGGTGGCAACGGGCGATTGGATCGCCCTCCTCGCCCCCCCACCTGCTTCCGCATATCGCGGATTTTCATGGATCGCGGGTGGGGTGGGCCCCTAACCCTCGCGATCGGCGGGGGGTTACTGTATACCACAATGGAAAGTGGCTGCAAAAAAGATAATATTCTCCTATTTCTCAATGCAGAACTCTCCTGGCTGAATTATTAGATAAGAAGTACTCCTGTTCAAAGCTAGGATATGCTAAAATATGTTGTTGCAAGTAAGTCTGAGCTTGCCTTTATAAAATAATTCATATCTAATCCAACAATAAATTTGTACACTGAGGATATCTGACAAAACTTCATTTTAAGCTTTTCAAAAAATACAGATCAGCATTCATGGGCATACGTACAGAAAGTTGCTTGGGCAGACTTTCAGCAATGCGGTTAAGCAATGTCTTAGTGGGTTTCTCAGCACAAAGCAAGACAAGATTGACATTTCGATCTCCACGGAGAAGCAATCCCTTAGCTAATACTCCAACACGTAAGACTCCTTTCAAAGCTCTGTATGAGGAGAAAAAAGCTTTTCTAAGAAGCAGGTATTTCAAACCTTAATCATCACTCTAAGAAAACAATTAGGGTTCTGCAAAAATTCTCCACCGGTAAATATCCTAGAGCCAAGACTTTATCAGGGCAGAACAGTAGATGAATTTGCACATATAACACAGTACAGTTTCAGTATATAAGAACCCAAAACAGGATTAGATCACAAATCCATCACATAAAACATTCTAATATCACGGTGAGATGCCTACAATCTGCCTAGTGGAAGCCCACAAAGAAGACATAAACACAACAGCAATGTGCAATTAATGCTTCACAACAAAACCCACAATGTCTGAGCTCTGCATGATTATTTGTGCATTCACATGTCTGCGTCTGTGTAAGCTCCAGTTTATAACCTTCTAGACAGAAGCTGGGCACTAACCATATCTAATGGTCTGCAGCACAAAATTCAGATGATGGAGAGACAGAGACAGATGATGTAGACAGTCAACCACAGATATTGGGGAGAATAGCACAGCTTCCGCCCTATACATTGCAGGAAAGTTTTTTCCTGTACAGCTTTTAAGTAGGTAAGGCTATAGGAGAGAGACAGAACTTAAGGACGCCCAAACATAAATGTGGTGTAGGCATTCCAAACTTTAGTTCTGCATAGGTACACACCCATCAAATGATATACCGCGATAAGGAAAAACCAATGGTATTGAAAGGCAAAATACCTCTGATATTACAGGTATCAGGTAGCAACTAATAACCATTAAGTACCAGGAGCCATTAATAGCATTTTCCTCAGTAAATCTGCTATTCAAGTTGCAGTTCATTTTCTTGAAGCAGCATATTCACAGTCCAATTACCTTCCATGTGAAGAAGTACTTTTTAAAAACTTGTCCTTTAATCTCCCACCACATTCTGAGTTAATTCTGATCATAATCATGTGGTGGGGAATATAGCAAACAACTAAAAATTGTGGTGACTGAATACCTTGTTGAATTTATAGCTATTTCTGGCATCAAGTGAGGTTCTTGCACTACACTCTTCTCCACCATTTGCAACGTGACAAAGTCAAGGTAAGGAGAAGTACCCTGAATGATTTAGGTATTGAAGAATTCACCATACTGCCTTTTCATTTTGGCAATTGGGCAGTTGTTGTTAATAGAATAAGGTTTCTGGCTGTTTTTAGAGAAAAAGTGCAACAGATTATTACAAAGACAAACACTGGAATCATTCTGATCACAGAAATAAGGAGTTCTGGGAACAGAGTTGGAAAGCTACAGCAACTAAAAGCCCTAGTGTCAACACTAGACTAAATCAAATTTAAGAAGGTAGCATTGACGAGATATTACCCCTCCCCAAAAAAACCAGTAATTGTTGATAACTCTCTTTTGTTTCAGAACAAATAAGGTATAATGCAAAGACAAAGAAACATACCTGTCTTTAGTGCCCTCTTTCTTGTCATCCCCTTCCTTGCTTTTACTTTTTTCATTGTCAGTCATATTATCAGACACAAGTTTCAGTGCACGTTCCGTGATAGAAACTATCTTTTGGACTGCTTGAAGTTCCTCTTCAGTCGGATAGATAGCTGCATGTTTAGTCATCACATAACGGTCATCTGATGAGTCCGGCCGGCGCAGAGGCTAAAGACACAGAACACATTTCAGTCCATTTATGTTCCCTGATATGTCGTGTTTCAGTAATTTCTGTTCTTTACCATTTTATTTAACTTACCACACTTGTTTTATTTTTTAAGGAAGATAAAACATTTTGCTACTCATTCATTGATGAATAAAAAAAAAATTGTGGTTTGAGCCGTGTGACCTGAAGAACAATTCCATAAGTAGACTAGGCGATACCTTTACTGGTCACTACAAAAACAAAAAATGTAAGCTAAGCTTTCGATAGCAACTGCTATCTTTATCAAATCATTGTACCAGAAATGCAATCTTGATAGAGGATGTTGTCTAGCAGGCGCTGAGAATCTTTTTGGTGAGATGGAACACACCAGATGATAGTATCAGGAGGCAAGCTGGTGTTAAGACTGCTTCAAAGTCCCAGATACGGTTTAACACCCAGAATATCAAACAAAGCAGTATAGTCCTTGGTTCAATCCCATAAGAACTAAGTCCAGTTGCCATGACTCAAGTCACAGACACTTTCCAACTGGTCACTGAAAATTTCATCCAGAGGAATCCTGGTACTAAACATGGCTGATACAGCTCCTTATAGTGGAGTGAGATGCAACGGCCCCAGGCAGCCTTTAAGTGGACCTCTGATAGCACAGACTGACACAAAGCTTTAGGCACCTTGAAATAGCTGACTGAGAAACCTCCCCCCACCCCCCACCCCAA
>JAHTLZ010000195.1:10234684-10271111 GCA_023846285.1 Phrynocephalus versicolor
GTCCTCCTTACATCCAATTTGTGCCAAATGCTTTTGAGAGACCCAAAGAACTGTGGGGAAAAGGAAGTTAGTACCATATCCTGTGACCTATGGAATGCAGAGTTTATCTTTGGAACAATTAAAGGATTGAGATGCAGTATAGCTTTTTTTCTTAATGCATATTACATATGTATGATCAGACCAATAATAATCAAAAGATCTCCTTGCTGCTGTGATGGCTGCAAGGAAGAGATTTCCATGTCAAAAGTTTCAAGGAAGTTTGTTGAAGTGGTTGAAACTATGGCTATGCTAAGGCCTTCAGAAATATGCAGATTCTAGGTTGGCAATCTGTGGACAGGAGGATGGGAAATGGATACTCCTTACATGAACTTCTTGATACCTGGGTGCGATCACAGGGATTTGCCACCTCTGTTTGGAAGAACAGAGGATAAATGACTCTTGAGCATATTAGGTCTCAGTGCCTTGGCTACTTCATCTTGCAGAAAAGGAGGAACTGTTGCAACTGAAACAGAAAAAGAATACTTGCCCCTCCTGTGTCATCTATGGAATGCCCTCCATGAGGACTCATAGAAGTGTGAGGCAGAATCTCTCCTCAAAACCAAGATAGCCCCATGACCTTATGCTCTGCCCTTACTCTTTCAACAACCATGCACGAGGGCACAGCCATGCTGGTACTGGGTGGAAAACATTGTCCTGGATGAGGAGATCATGACATGGATCGAAAGATCTGCACGCCAAGTATAAACTGAGGGGCTCTGGGAACCAAGTTAGTGGGGTGTTATCACAATTACCTTCCTGTGCTCCAGTCTCACTCTCCTGAGATCAGCTAGAGCTGTTTCTTGAGAACATGACACACCTATCACCTTACTACTGAAACAAAGTTTAATAGTTTAATCATTACTCCATGAGGCACTTCACGAGGCTCTTATAACCGTACGTCTGCACAAAATAATCCCATCAACACATTTTGCAGCCTTAAGGCTTTCAAGTACGGAATACTTCTCAAACAATTTTAGTATAGCCTCACATGTCATTATTAAATATACAGTATCCAGAAGCCCTCTCATCCCGCTGCGGTTAGCTATATACCCCCAAAGTGGAACAAAGCCAATTCAAAATGCTGGGGAGCGGTGGAGGAGGGAAGGGGGAGAGAAGCCAGTAGAGGAGACGAGGAAACAAGTTATCAAGTTACAGACAGAACAAGGACTGAATTCCTGGGTTGCTTTCATAGCCAGAGGGAACCAGAGGCTCAAAACAGATTGGTTTTCACCCTATCAGGGTGAGTGGGCAGAACAATCCATTGTAAAGAGGTATTTCCCTCCTGTAGCAAAAACATTCCATTGCAACTAAACACTGAACACTGGATTTAGCACCTCGGGTGTGCTACGACACAAGTTACTTACAGTTGGTCCTTGGGGCTGTGGTGGCATTCCTGGTCTGACCCCAAGTAATCCAAGAGGGCCTGGAGGTCCATGAGGATATCCTCCATCAGGTATCCTACGGCGGTCATCCCAATGATGCTGCTCCTCTTCCATCCTCCTCCAGTACATGTCCTCCTCATAACGTCTAAATATATAAATTAAAATGACATTCTTAAGTGTTAGGTTAAGACAGAATTTTTTTTGTGAATTCAATATTTCAACTATTGCCAATCGTGATTTTTGAAACTAAAGATTTGGTACTGAATTCAGCTGAAATAGGATCAAAACCACGGAAAGGATTCAATGAGTAAAATACTGTTGGCATAGATTACATGACAGAAACTGGTATCATCAGCTGGCACTGCAAAAATTTAATTTAACTTAATCAAAAACTTCCTATCCACATGTCTTAGATTCTAAGGCTCTTTAGGACTCCCTTTCATCCTGGGGAAGTCTTTGGAAGCCGAGAGACAAAAATCTCTGCCAGACAGTTCTAGCAGGATTGGAAGTGTCAACAATGATATGGTGGCAATTTTTGGTAATGAAAGACTCTCTCCTCCCCAAACCCCATATCTTTCTGAAGCAAAGGGGAGCTCAAAGACACCTAGGAACTAGATATGAGCGCTTTGGCCCGTTGACAGCTCTGCTGGCAGCCAAACACTCCAGCAAGGTCCTCGTCTATTAGAAACATAAAACGGGGGGGATTGTGAGCTTTTAATTAGTCCAAGTTTCCTTGTGCCACTTGACCACACCATCAGCTTCTGCCACATAAATTTACACTGACAGGATTTAGGTCACTATATTCAATAATGTAACTAATTTCCTTTCATCAGACCATTAGTGGCAAATAATAATTATGAAATAATTGACCTATGTTGTGATAAAATAATTTGAACCAAAATTAATGCCACATACAACAAAACATTGGTGAGGGTAAAAAAAACTGTAATAATCAATATTATCACGGCAGCTAGAATGTTGTATGCACAACTATGGAAGACGAACAAGATTATTGACAGAGACCAGTTAATTATGAAGGCGCTAAACTGTGCAGAAATGGATAAGATCTCAGCATTACTGAAACCAAATGGAGATTTCAAAGATTTTGATGAAAGATGGCATGATTTCTATAAATTTCTAGATCAATATTATAAGTCAAGCTAAATTCCCTGTTTAATTTATGCATAACTGAAATAGTTAATGATCAAAGATATATAGAGATATGATGATAGGATGCAAATTTTGTTTAAGAAGACTAGAATCGTTCCATGTTTTTTCCTCCTTTTTGCATTATATTTTTTTTATTTGTTTGTTTGTATGTTTGAAAACTATAAATAATGTTTTTTAAAAAAGAATTAATGCCAGAATAAAATTTACTGTTATGGCACAATGTACCCTAGTTCTAGTTTGTGATGGATCTTCATACATTCCAGAACATACCAGACCAGAGATATGGCCATAATGGATCCTTGTGGGTATGGTAATATTTAAATACCATTACATTGAATGTTTTAAACAAATAAAGAGGGGATGAAAAACTAAAACCAGTTATTTACTTATTTATTTCATTTATATACCACCCCTTTAGTGCTAATTCTACTTTGGGCAGCTTACAAATTAAAACTCATAACCCCACACAAACATACTGTACACTCAATCTAGATCTAAATACAAACAATAAAGGGCAAGATTGTATTGTGCAAATTTATGCCGGCAGAAACTGATGATGTCATCAACTGGCATTGATAAAATGTAATTCAATTTTCCCTGAGATTGCATTTATTACAAAGTGGTTCTGTTCTACAAGTATATCAAGCTCCTGTGTGTGTTCACAGCAAACATAACTGGTTCTGAAACTAATTGAACCCATTACCTCATTTCCATTCTCCATCGCTCTTCTTCTTCACGCCTTCTCCAGTATTCTTCTTTCTGCATTTGCTTTCTCATCTTTTCTTCTTGTATCTTTCTTGCCCTGATGCTGGGCTTCACTTCCACTTGCAAGTCTGGATTCACCTTTTTCTGTTTTGAAGATGAAGGATGTGAAATTCAATTTTCTCCTAGCCACAGACACCTACATTGAGCTCTTCTGCAGAGATGGTCTAATTGGCAGGTTTCATGGCTTGGATATGCCTGACTATTTGTTTGAACCACCAGGGCTCCCCTACAACCACTGAAACCACTTCCTTTACAAACAAGAAGTTATCCCTATCCAGGCAATGAAGCCTGCTAGCACTGTCTTCTCTGTAGATAAGCAAAATGTACATGTCTGTATGGTCTAAGTCTGGCACAGAGGAATCCAAGAATGAAGAAAAAAATCCAAAACACAATCCCTACTAAGCATATTTACTTAAAATAAGCCACAATGAAGAGCAAGATGTATGCCTTAAGTAATTACAGATAAGATTGCATTTCCAAGTCTTTGCTCTTAATCAACAAAAACCCTATTAGCCATTATTTACGTTATTAACTTCATTCTGCTACTCTTACCTACAACTAGGAATCTACCACTTTCAAGAATGAGACAAAATCCTCATTTGGAAGACGTAACATCTGTGCATCACATACTTAGAATTGTTTTAATTCATCTCTCAACAATTTTTAATTTAATGAAATATGCATTATAGCAAAGAATAATTATGTGAAAGGCTTTGTGAGGGAAGTACGTAAGTATCAGCACAAAATTCTAGTTTGAATTCAGAAAAGACCAAACAATATAACCCACTCCATTTTCATGGTATGAGCTAGAACTGGGATTACAACTATATCACTTCCCACAACAGCTTACCTTATATTGCAATCTATGCCGTCTTCCTTTTAGATGCATTTCCTTGGCATTCGGATCATTAAAACTGCACTCACAAAGTTTGCAATGGAAGCGAATCACCTTCCCTTCATCGTTTCGTACCTTTAAAAGAAGAACACAATATAAGTGTTTAATTTTACATAATTACCTGATTACAGTACACAGCACATTTTTCATTGTCACCATAATCAAAACTCATTTGTGTTTTGCACACAAACATTTATTCTGGGATAACAGTTCATCAGTATCAACAAAATTCAAAATACACTCCATAAAAATCTTCAGTCATCAGCTTAATTGCATGCTCAACCAAACAAGATTCATTAAAGTAGTTACTGAGTCAATGGTTATGCAAACCCCAGTTTCAATCAGCTTTTTAAAAATACATATAAGGAATTTTAGTGGATCAAGTTTGCTATGGCATTTTATTTGGATACTTTTTTTAACTTCAGGATGCCATAGCTGATGTACCGTGTTTCCCCGAAAATAAGACAGTCTTATATTTATTTTTTTTCAAGAAGACACACTAGGGCGTATTTTCAGAGGATGTCCTACTTTTATTAAGTATAATATGCTTGAATGTCAGCCCTGCACACAATCATAGCCCCGCCCATCACTAGGTCTTATTATCAGGGTAGGGCTTATATTTAACAAATGCATAGAAATCCTGCTAGGGCTTATTTTTGGGGGAGGTCTTATTTTCGGGGAAACAGGGTATGTATTTAATGCATGCATTACATTAGATGCCTTGGTATTTCCCTCTAGAGAAACAAAACAAAAATAAGCTTCCCAGGAAGATAAAAAGAGGCATTTTACTCCTTCTGCCTGCTCCTGTTTGATAAGAACGCTGAGTGTCAAAGATGGTGAGTCATTACCCCCCCCACAACAAAATATGTGGACTAAGGTCTGAGTAAACTTAATATAAGAACTGATACAGTAACCCCCTGCCTATCGTGGGGGTTAGGGACCCACCCAACCCGCGATATGTGAAAATCCGCGATATGCGGAAGTGGGGCGGGTGGGGGCGGGGGGTGATCAGAGGGATAGGGGGGAAACGGGGAGCTATGTGATCGCTCCCCACCGCCCCCCACCCGGCTCCGAGGCCTCCCAGACGGGCATGGGGGGGGGCTGCGGGGAGCGTTGGGATCGCTCCCCTCTGCCCCCCCAGGTACTGCGATCCCGCGATATAGTGGGGCCGCAGTACCTGAACCGCGAAATGGTGGGGGGTGACTGTATTAAAATGCCACATGAAATGATAGAGGAGACAGCAGAGGAAATTAAAACTAAAGCCCTTGCAGTAGAGACGAATAAAATAGCTATAGATAATGAGACTCAAATCAAAGAAATACATAGAGTAGCTTCGCTATTGGACAGACAGCAAAGAAAAAGTTTAAGGCTGTTTGGAATTCCGGAGCATTCAGTGAAGAGCTCTTGAGAGACAAATATTGTTGTGGTTTCAGGAATTCCAAATTAGTTTAAATGAGCATGATATTGAAAGAGTACACAGAAGCTTGAGGATAAGGAAAATATATAATATTTTGGAGCTGAGGGGAAGAGGTTTAACAGGTGAAATATATAAACTTATGATTAAAGACAAAGATTTTATGTTTAAATAATTGCAAAACAAATGGAGTAAAGATGTGGTACTATCAGAAGATGATATAAGAAAAGAGATGAAAGATGTTGGAGAAATAAAAGTGGAAAAATTCAGAGAATTAGAAAGGAAAGTTATATTTAAGTGGTATAGAACAACGTAACAATGGACCCCAGCAATCTCTGACCAATCTTGAAGTTAAAAGAATCCATCTTATGGGCACTAGAGGGCACAAGGAATTTTTCAGCTAATTTCTGTTTGAAAAACATCTAGAGCAGGCATACCCAAACTTCAGCCCTGCAGATGTTTTGGACCACAATTCCCAGAATTCCAAGCATTTATTTCCAATGGCAAAGGACTGTGGGAGTTGTGGTCCAAAACATCTGCAGGGCCGAAGTTTGGGCAGGCTTGATCTAGAGGTTGTTGAAGACAATGCCCTCCAAGGTCTAAAGATGGGCAAGTGTGATCTGTAGACATTTGGAGGTTAGCAAACCCTGCTTCACACCTCCAGGAGTGCCTATGTTCTAACTCATGCTTTAGCAGCTACCTATATAAAGCATCCAGAACTACGTTACTATGCAATGCAAAATTAAAATAAATGGACAATGGTCACAGGAAAGCAGATACTGATCAACTGTATTTCTAGGGGCTCTACAGTCCACAACACAAGGGTTGCCTTTAACAACCTTTGTTAAATACCCAACGCATCTTGAACATCTTTGCTGAGTTCAGGGAGTGTAAACCTGTTGATGTTATGCATCATGGTAGCAAATGCCAATATTACTCGGCAAGGTACCCAGATGTTCTCTTTGAGTATAAGAGGCGTGGCCTGCAGTGGTTCTGCTACTTGGAAGGCCAATTCTAAAAACGAGCAACATTACTGTCCCTCTGCTACTTGTGTTTCAGGGATTCACAGGTTGTCATCTATGTGAAAGTAAGATAGATTATCTGGAGATTCAGTAGAGGTATCACTACCATATCTGGATTATGCTCCCCGCCCCCCTTGTTCCCTAATGACACTGTGAACACATTGAAACAAGCTTAAGCCTGGTAATAGACTGGAATACGGGAAACAACCTGAAATTCAACTGAGATAAAACTGAAGTACTACTGGTGTGTTCAACCTGCCCTGGAAAAACTACTCTCTTCTAAATGATGATAGCATGGATGCATCTTAATAATTTAATCACATATGTAACAAATTATAAAAAATATTTTCAGTGACAAACTATTAAGGGTTAAAATGCTATTAATACCATTTTGTATGTCAAGATCACAAGAATAATCTATCACAATCCTAATTCATGCTGTTCTATATAAGTGGATTTCATAAATACAATTTTCAGGCTAATACCTCTTCCACATAATCATGACCCACTGGCTGGACATCACTCTGTAAAGCAGCAAGAGCTGTAGAAGCGACTGGTTCAGCAGATGTATCTGGCTTAACTTCCTGTGTTTGCACTGCAGCAACTGATGGAGGAGTCTTCATATTTTCTACTGCTTTTAAATCATCGACTTTGCTTCCTGTTGTCTGTAGCTTATTGCCACCTAATATATGACATTGTAAAGATCGTATTAATTTTTGATGTTACCAAGTTAAAACTATTCATAAACATTCCTTGACATGTATGGGGATTGGGAATGGAGATGGGATATGGCCAGCCTCCAGTAGAAAAAGTTTTTAAAAGTTTTTAAAAAGTGGGAAAAAATTAAAAAGTAAAACACAGAACAGATAAATACTACATTGGTAAAAATCTTCAATATCTTAAATAAATCAAAATTAAATACTATGTTTTAAGCTCAACTGGAAGCAGCACAATAGTAAAAAATCCTCTGGCTTGCAAGCTGCATCCATGGCAGTTAGTTACTTTAAAAATACAGTATTCAAGAGGACTAGATAAGCGAGAAAATATAATTGCATATTAAGCTGAGGGTCATCCAAGGTCCAATCGACAATCTGTACCAGGTGTTGAGATCGTGATGTTAAAAGAACTTATAGGATATAGATCAAACAACAAACCTTAACTCAGCCCTATCATTCCTTCCAATAACTCTATTGGAATGCAGCATTTGAGGGGCGCTTTCCAATTGCCCTTTAAGTCTAAGAAATATTGGAAGCTGTAACTTGTGAAGACCTGTTGAGGGTATTTGATAGTGGACTGGATCCAATGTTAATACTATCTAGAGCAGACCCACTGACATCTATGGGATTTACATTAGTTGTAACGAACAAGTCTCATTTATTTATTTGTATACCATGCCGATTTCCCAAATTTTCCAAAAATTTCTGTTGGTTTACTCTTGATAGGACTAACTGTGCATCTCACCCAGGGCTTAGAACCCCATCTCATCAAATTAAAGGACTTAATGTTAAAACTATGTAGTCAACTAGGAGTCAAAGCCATAATGGCTATGTAGCCGAGTACAATTTTAATCTTAAACAGCATATGATTTGCTACTTTTTGCTCAAGTTCATGAGAAAAATGTTAATACTTGCCAATAAAATTAATTTTGGGTGTAGATATCTTCTTTACTGCAATATTAGTTGGAACTATTGTTGTTTTGTTGTTTGATGCTGAGGTAAGTAGTACATTGGCAGAGGGAGTAAGAATTTTCACTGCCATTGAAGAAACAGAAGAATTCACAGTGTTACTGTTGGATACAATATTTGAAGAGACGGCTGTCGGTTTGGAAGCTGATGCTGCAGATGTAGCCTGAGTGACGACGTTCGGTTCGGTTGAAGGAATTGGCTTGCCAAGTTTTGTGTGTAGCTTAACCACCTAAAACCACCAATTAAAAGTGAATAGAAAGCTCATTGAAATGCTCAACACATCTGTACAAAATCCTGTTCAGAAACTTAAAACTACAAATATAATCTTAAAGATAAGCATTAGTACTAAATGTTAATTTAAATTGGGAAGACTGCTGCAAACATTAAGGTCCCATATGAAGTTGTCATGATTTTTTCTGCTTCCACAATAATGATGCTAACTTGCATCTTAATTTTTCTGAAAATGCATTCTACACAAAATCTGAAACAGTATTATTTCTCCACGTAAATCATTGCTTTCAATTTACTGTCTCTCCAAATCCAGTTAAAAACCTTACAGAATCTGGAAGTTGAGTCATGGCTACTGGATTTCTTTTTGAGAGATAGAAACGTTTCGCTGTTCATCCAAACAGCTTCATCGATCACTGATGAAGCTGTTTGGATGAACAGTGAAACATTTCTCTCTCTCAAAAAGAAGTCCAGTAGCCATGACTCAACTTCCAGATAAACTGACCTGGATGACTGAGAATCTTCACAGAAACCTTACAGAATGCCAAACTAACAAGGATGAGGAAAAAGAACTCAAGTGTGGGATGACCTACTTTTTGATGCTTGGCTCCACGGATATGGGCAGCATAAGCATCAGCTCCTGTACAGGATACATCACAGAGCTCACAGCGCAGCTGGTTCTGAGTTCCTCGAGCAGATGAACTGTTGCTGGTGGTGTTTTGTGCTACTTTCAATGCGGCTTCTTTCTTTTTATGTTTCTGTCCCTCCAAATGTTCTTTGTAAGTCTGTTTCAATTGTCACAAAAAGTTTGCAAAATATACATTAGTACTTTTCAACATTATTCATGCTCCCCCCCAAAAAAAAGCATATAAATGATAACAAAAAACTCTTAACTTAACAAATTGCTATGTCTCTTCCTACTTTTCAACAGTAAAGGTTTTCTATGAAATGCTCCTTGAAAATCTTAATTGCTTAATCATCCACAGAGTTGCAAGTGGCAGAGTTTGACTTAGTAACCTGGAAAGTCTAGTAATGTATGGGATATTATGTAAGTAGTACACAGTAAGCTACGCAAAACTGTGTGTGTGTGTTCAGTTTAAATATAATTCTGTACAACTGAGTAGACGGTAATTCTTTCCAAAGAATACTTTTATTACATTCATTTTTCCCAAGATATACAAAAAACAATAATGTAAATAGTTTCTACTCTATTAGGAAAACACATTGAGCATTACAATTGGTTCCATTTTGAAAACAAAATAACTATAACTACAATAAATATTTTGGAGGGGGGGAATGATTGGCATTCAAAATTGATGTAAGTAGCCCCACAGATTGCAAAGTGCTCTCAACCTGTGTTGGTTGGATTACCTGCCCTCCAAAAGACATCTGAAATCAAGGGAAGGCATTATCCACTATTTTCTCCTTCTTCAAGAGTTGAAACAGAAGTCCTCGGACAAGTCAACATACCCCTTCAGATCCTAACCAATGTCTCGAATATAAGCACTGTTCACATATTACAGACTTAATACAGGCTGAAGTCCTGCTGCTTAACATAGTAAATCACACCAAGCTTAGGCCCAATGAATTACTGGAGACTTGGTGAGTTATCTCCATTGATTCAAATGGGGTTGCTGCATCTGAAACTGGAATCAATGGAATTTAGAGAAGCTGACTCAACAAATTCACAATAGTGGGACTACTGCAATTTACTAATCTAAGTAATAGGATGTTAGGCACTAACTGTAGCCTATTTTGAACATTTCTTGAATACTTCAAGTAACCAAATGCTTCTATTTTAGAAAACAATTAGGCTCACACAGAAATATAACAACAGTACCTGGGGTCCAGCACAGCTGATCTTACAAACATCACAATAATGGATCTGGGGTGGTTTGGGAGGTTGTTTTGGTTTCAACTGTTTATTTTGGAATGGTGCCTTCTTAGTAAAAGTGGTCCCTGTCCAGGCGGCTGTTGCAGCGGCGGCGGCAGCAGCTGCTGCTGCTTGTTTCTGCTGCTGCTGCTGTTGTTGATAATAAGATGATGCAGCTGAATATACTGCGGCCTCATAGCCAGAATAAGATGTACCTTTGAATGGCAGAAAAAGAGCTGAATTGAAAACTGGACAATTTAAATATTCCTATTATGGATAACCCTTATTCCCTAGAATTTACCCTTCACATGGGAATTTCATCTGTAATGTGGACAAAAATTTGGGCTTAATGTAAAACAAATCTCTTTATCTTAATACAGCCAACCCATGCGAATAAATACTTGTTATTTGCAGGTCACAAAAATGATGCATCTTTATACTGAAGTAACACCCTCATTCACAGATCAGCAAGAGAGGTATATTAGCAGCCTATGTTGGATCGAAAGGTACCACTCTTGCACCACTAACAATCATGGATGGAATTGTGTACATGTACAAGGAATAATACTGGATAGAAGTGAAGTTTAAAAGTTAATACTGACAGGAAGTTTAGGGGGTTCTACAGCAGTAGCTCCCTGGCATAGTACAAGAGTTGCCATACGTCAGAGGGAAAAAAAAATATTTTTTAAACTTTAGCTGTACAGTTCACACTTCGTTCTTCATTTCTCCCCTATTTCCTAAAGAAATTACTTCTAAAAATTACATTTTCTATTACAGAATGAAATACTGAAACACTGGGAAAGCAGCCAAATTTAGACCAATCAAAAACACAGTGAGCCTCTCTTCTTTGGGTTCGATTAACAATAGAAAGCTACTTGTGCCTTAGTTTTACCACACAGATGGCTAACACAGATGCAGCATGGTACAAAATAGGGGGGGGAGGATATGCTGATGACTTCACATGTATTCAAGCCCCTAAGTCCAGCTGGATACGGTTCTCTGAGATGTGCTGCTGAAGATTATTAGTTCCTTCTTCATATGACAGAAGGACAATCAAGACGTGGGTACTCCCCAAAGGTTTTTATATCCCATTGCAACTAGCAAGAAGACAGGCACCACATCCCAAAGAAAGAGAAGTGGCCATTAGCCAAAAGACACCGCTTTTCTCTGACCAGTCAACACAGGATCGCCTTGATAAAATATGCTCTTGTTACAACCAGTGGTTTGTAAATATAGGCTTTACCATACAATTTCTGTGCTCATACATCCCACTAAACAAGTGGCTCCCAACTTTGATGTCCAAGCCAGATGTGCTTGGACTGCAATCCCCAGAACCCTTCACAACCAGCTGTGCTGGTTGGAATTTCTGGGAGTTATAGCACAAGAACATCAGGGTTACCAAAGATTGGGAACCACTACACCAAACTGATGTGACAGCTATGGAATATACATACGTCCTATACACAAAAATTCCAACCCAGTACTGATACACATACGGACTTGGCAGTATTCAAAACTACATCTTTCTCAAACATTTCTGCTAAAGCCTAAAGCCGGGATCTGATTCACCTGAAGCAGAATGAATCCTCTGAATCAGTTGTTGAACAGCAGATCAATACTTGCGCAAATTCTATGTGCTTGATGGGTCTACTTTAGTTGGGACTAACTACTGGATTTAGGCTGAAGGGACTAAAAGCCACAATCTTGTTCTTAGCTCAGAATAAGCATTACTGTACATAATGGGATATTCTCTTGGATAAGGATATCCAAGAGAATATCCTAATTCTCTGGATAGGAATAAACTAATTATTAGGATAGGAATTCTCTGGATAGGAATAAACTAATTATTAGTCAAAGCAAAAAATCTCCAAGTACAACATTTATTTCAAGTTCAAGAATTTGCCTTCACTCCAATGCTGGATACATGTTTGGAGCATTTCATAGAAGGACATTTTTGCAGCTCTCGCTTCAGCATCAGACACCTGCCATCTCAGGCCTGCAATGCTCTCTTTTTAAAACATTACTCACCAGAATAAGTAACTGCTGTTGTACTGTACGTAGCACTCTGGGTATACGAAGGAACAACAGTAGCTGCAGCTGCAACTGGTTGAACGGTGGAGGATACAGGATATATTGAGAATGTAGTTGTTGCTGGACTTGGAGTGGCTGGTTTTATGGCTGTCACCTGTCGAGTCTGCTGGGCTTGTGTATACTGAGTTGCTCCTTGGCTATAGCCAGCTTTTGGAGCTAGTTAAGTCAAAAGAATCAAATTATACACTTGACATTTTTTTAAAAAAATCAACAAATAATTGCAACCTAAAATCAAGTTATTTTAGCTTTTTACCTGAGTGTCTTTCTTCATAAAAAAGAAAATAAGACCACAAAACCTACTTTTTATCCAGCTATAATACTATACTCAAGGAATGAGAAGGGTATAAAAAGGAAATAATATAACCAATATAACCAAGTTAAGATGTAATGTACCTAGCTATAGCATAGCCTCAGGATTGTATGCAGAGTTGTCTTACCTATTTAACTGGCAGAACCCCTCAACATCTCTAACTACTAAAGCACAAATTAGCATAATGTGTCCCATGGGCCCCAAAGCCATTTTTGCAACATTCCAAAAACATTAAAATGTTTAACACATTCCCTAAAGTTGGCATTGTTATTCACGCTGAAAGTCAGAAGTGCACAGCTACTTATTTTGACTTTTCCATGGCTA
This sequence comes from Phrynocephalus versicolor, assembly GCA_023846285.1. Taxonomy (NCBI): domain Eukaryota; kingdom Metazoa; phylum Chordata; class Lepidosauria; order Squamata; family Agamidae; genus Phrynocephalus; species Phrynocephalus versicolor. The sequence continues at coordinate 10,247,883 of JAHTLZ010000195.1, forward strand.
TTTAATGTTTATTTAAAAGATATCTCTACATAATTATGGATCAAGCAATGTTTCCTGGTTTTATTCATTCAAAACTACTGTTCCATGCTTCAATTACTGCAATTAAACAGAAAAGTATCCATGTAGAAGTCTTCAATCAGCCTTCCTCAGGGAAAATTGGTATTACAGGACTCAATGATTAAGGACTGTTTAGGCGTCAGAGAAACACATGGCTGTCACCCAGGGACACCAGTTGAAACTGATTGAAAATCTCTTTGTTGAAGTACATTGCCTAAGTCGTGATTGAAATGTTCAGTTGAAAACTTTCTTATTCAAGTACTGCACCTATGGCATGTAATGTTAAACAAAACGAAAAGCATCCCTCAATGTTCAATCAATCAGTAAGTTAATTTTATATAAACATAAAATAGCCTTCGAAAGGCTGAAAGAGTAGGTGTACCATATACAGTGGTACCTTCACTTATGCTTCAATAACCAAACAATTTGAATTACAAACACTGCTCTCTGCCCTGCATGACAGCTGACTCCGGCTAAACACTTACATTCGCTAACCTGCGGACTGGCCAATTGATTCAGCCAGCCTGGAGGGAAGCACTTACCTCTGGGTACACCCTGGGAACGATGCAAATTTGGCCAGCCCAGGCAGTTTGGAAGGGAGGTGCGATCTTCTTGGTTTCTTCAGTCTCTTTTGCGCGCCTCCTTTCCAAACCGCCCAGGTTTCTCCCTCAATTTCAAGGGCAGCCGAAAGCTGCTTTCCGCATTCCAGCAAGGCAGCTGACTTTGACTTGCAAGGTGCCTGGGCTTCTTCCTTAATCAAGGGCAGCTGAAGGCTGCTCTCCTCAACATCCCCCAAGCTGATTTTGACAGATCCAACCTGTCAAAGTCAGATGTCTGGCAGGAATGTGGAAAGCAGCCTGCGGCTGCCCTTAATTAGAGGGGGGGTTGGGACAGCCTTTCCATAGGAATGCATTGAAAACCTATTAATACGTTCCCTCCAGAACAGATTAATTGATTTTCAATGTATTCCTATGGGAAACTGCTGTTCGACTTCCGAGTTGATAGACTTCCCGAAGATGCCTTCGGAATGGATTAACGTCGCAAGTCAAGGTACCATTGTATTAGAAAGACACTCTCTCATGCTTTGGGCTGACCCTGTAACTCGGTCACAGAAAAAGTAGACTCCATATATTTAACTTTAGAATGGCTCAATTTTTTCTAGAACTGCAGATTTTATCTAGGAAAAAATAAGGCTAGCATTTCACACACAATTGATATCCACTACCCCCCAAATATGCGTCAACTTATCTGCTTAAATACACAATAAAATTGGACCTATGAGTTAGATTAGACTGGAAGTGCTTACTACAACTCTTCAGTTCATTGAGTGCTGCACTAATGTATTTACCCTAAAGATAATCTAAATCTGTTTTTGTGGAGAGGGGGGACTGCATTTTCCCCAGACAGAAAATAAACAAGCAATTGTGCAGATTGACTATTCTGTTACACTAAGAAAAATCATATCATAGCATTTACATTAGTGTAGTATAGCCCCTCTATTGTTTGAATATCGTAGCTGGGACTCACAAGAAAGAGCAAAATAATAATAATTAATGCAGGTTGCTATGTGGCTTCAAGTCGAAACTGACTTATAGTGACCCTAATGAGGCTTTCAAGGTAAGTCAGATATTTAAGGAGTGGTTTTACCAGTTCTACACAGCCAGTAAGTTTCCATGGGTGAGCAGAGATACAAACCCAAGCCTCTTAAATCATAGACCCACACTCTATCCAGTACATGCTGGGTGCAATTGTAATCCACTGGAAAACGGTAACAACAGTTGCTTAAGTAGTATGCATAATTAAACAGCAAATGTACACAAGTTCTGCTTGATGTGCTCTTCATCCAAGTCCCTCTCCCCTTTACAAATGCCTCCAGATACTCTTAACTGTTTCCCATAGATTTCTAGATCTACTCAGTATGTCAGTCTGAAGCTAGAATTCTTTGGTTCAGCAATAGAGCTATAAAAGCTGCAATGTGTAAAAGCAAATAGGCTTCATAATAGCTCTTTTCTTACTACCACTTTAAAATAACCGCATACTGCCCCCTCTTCTCATACAACGTAACTTTATAAACTAAGACCAAAGCATCTGGCCACAAGTTTTTGGGGTTATGAAAAATCACATCTAGGTATAAAACGTGAAAGTAAACTTTAACAGTAACATTGCCATCTGCTAGGAGTTAATTGGTGCAATATGTTTTCTGTCCATTGTTATGTGTAACTATGTTAGCTTCTTCTTGTGAATGAAGCAGCAGTGATATTGAAGGAGGTCAAACCCCATGAAGTTCACCACTTAAAAAGTTGTAACTATACAGCATTTATTTCATTCCAAGAATGCTGGAAAAAAACAACAGCAACTTATTTCTGAATTTCACAAAAAGAAAGGTGAAATTCCCTTAAATAAAAGCAATGTGAAACTTACCAGTTTGGTAGTACGATTCAGCTACGGAAGGTTGCGGTTGGGCAGCAGCTGCCACTGCCGCTGCCGTTGCTGTGGGCTGCTGATAATACTGCTTGCTGTCATAAGCCACAGCGGGGGCCGTGGATCTCACATAAGAATAGGAATCCTGAAGAAACGCAGAAGTAGAAATTGTGGATGTTATTTTCCCCTTTAAACCTAAACACTTTGAAACCAACATATAAGAACTAAGCAAGCTGACTAAAGCAAAGTCTCTCATCTACTTCAGGCACCTGAACTCCCAGAGAAATTTAGCTCTAGAAGATCAGAAGGCTCTTCTTCATAATGCCAGATAGTGTAGGATTAGGAATATTCCTTCTTAATTTATGGTATAAACTTGTTATTTGGGCGGCTTTTCACTCTCACACCAAAACCAAGAAATGCTGGAGACAAGATAAACAGCAGCTGTTTCTGCCACAAATGTCCTCAAGTTAGTTTCAGGATCCAATCCGCTAAGTATTACTGAATTGTTTTGATTTATCCAAACAGAGAACCCATTTTTAAAAAGGAAAGATTTAACAGGCAATGGGCCACCATGAAAACTAAAGAAAAAAATATTTCCCACTGTTAATACATGAAAAAAATGATATTTGACTAAATTCAACATTCTTAATCTTTTACCAAAGAATAATGTCACTAATCCTCAAAGGAGCATTTCCTCCTTCAGTAAGGTGCCATACAACCATTTTCCTCACCACAGACCATAATATCATAAGACTGAACATATATGCAAAAGACAGTTGTATAGCTTCAAAATAGTAAAATATATTCTAGAGATGAACTGGAGGATTTTTTAAAGGTGGGCAGGATTACAGTAAATCTATTTCCTAGGCATTTCATCACTATGTGAAGAACTCAGCCTGCTAAGAATCTTAATTTTCATTCTTTCAGAGGCAAAGTTTCTAGCCCTAATAAACATAAATAAACTGCTTAAATTGTTCAATTTATACCAGCTACAGTATTCTACTAGCTTGCTTGCTTTTTAAAACACTCTATACACTGTCATTTTAGCGCTGGAGACATTGGACTTTGATACAGCAATTACTATATATACGTTTTGTGGATGCTGTTTATTAATTCAAGAGTTCTGGAGCTTTACCCTTTCTCATCACTCTGTTACTTGGAAAAAGTGCCGTACTCTCTGGAACTCAAAAAAAGAATATAGGGTTTTTCAAAAGGAAAAAGATATGTAAAAGTTGATAAAACATATGTTATGTATATTTAACAGAATGTGTAAAGAGAATTGTAAAATGGAGGCAGTTAGATTCTGCAGTGTCATGATGTTAATCCACAAGCGTTAGAGATAAGTAATCACAGGCATGTTAAGTGATGAAGTGCAGGTGGAACTGATTGTAACATCATGATTTGTAATGGTTAGATCAGATTGCATCAGATTGTTAATTAGTGATTGCATCAGATCTTATGAGTGCTGATTAGTATAAAAGCACTAGCTTGCCATTTGTAACTTGGGGACTGTTATGGTGAGAACAGTTTACCCCACACTCTGTTTGTCTGTTTGCTATATTGTATATAATGCTTGGTTGTTATGCTGTGTATATTTTTGATGTATATATGAATATATGAGTTTTTACTCTATTCATTGTCATTGTTTTTTCTCTTAGCCTAACTCTGCAACCCTTTATATCAATACTGACATTTTATCTACGTTACTGCTGCACTGCTCTGTGGCAAACACATTTAATTTATATATTATATGTAACTGCCCACCAGTATAGTTCTGTTGACATACAACACCAAAGGGAGAAGATGAAAAGTATTTTCTCTAATAATTCTACTTACCTGATAATTCTGTGTAGTGACTGGAGGTGGTGGTGGAGGAGCTTCTTGCTGTCTCTGGGTGTAACCATAGTCTGTTGCTGTATGTGCTGTAGGGTACCCTCCATAGGCTGCCGCTGTTGCAGCAGCTGCAACAGCCACTGGAGCAGGCCTGGCTACCGCAACTGTGGCTGCAGCTGGGGCATAGGCAGCAGTGACTGTGTGTGCAGCTACAGGAGCCTGATGTACAGTGTAGCTTGCAACTGTAGTTGGATGGGAATAAGCTACACCTGAAGCTGGCTGCTGGCTGTAACAGGAAAGACGAGAAACAATATGAGCTTATGGTATATGATACGGTACAGGTGTCCCTGCCAAAGATTAAATGGCATGTGGTATGCAATCCAACTGATCCCAAAGCCAGCTGGAGGAGTGGGATGATGCCTTCTGTGAGCCGATGGCCACATAGTCAAAAGGGAGAGATGTAGTACAGTACTAATGGGAGATTTTAACTATCTTAATACAGTAATACGTCAGAAATCGAATGTCCCTTATAACGAATTTTTCAGATAATGAATCACAATTTCCAGGTATAGGGCTGTCTCAGATAACGAATTTTCTCTATGGGCTGCCTCGGATAAGTAATTTTCCCTATGGGCTGCCTCAGATAACAATTTCCAGCATGCATCGGTAAAAAAGAGTTATCCCGAGCTGCACCGCATCTGTATCTTTAAAGTGCACTTTATAAAGAGTTTTGAGCAAAAAAACCAGGTGTCTGTGTCTTTTTCCTAGGCTCCAGAACGGATTAATTGGTTTCCCATTCATTCCTATGGGAAACCGCATTTCGGATAACGATTTGTTTCAGATAACAAACTGCCTCGGAGAACGAATTAAATTTGTTATCCAAGGTACCACTGTATATGCTGGCAGTCCAACTAAGCTAAGAATGCAAGGTCTAACAAATTCTTTACTCCCCCTGCAGAAAATTTCATGGTTCAGAAGGGAGAGGTCGTGACAAGAGGCACAACCATTTTAGATCTGGTCTTAATAAGGAGGACCTTATAAATAGGGTTGAAGTGGTGCGATCTTTAGGTAAAAGTGACCATGCCCTCTTGGAATTTGTTATACAGTTGGAAGGAGAAGCTAAGCATAGTCAGACAAGAATCCTGGACTTTAAGAAAGCCAATTTTTGTCAACTTAGGAAATATTGGCTGTGATTCCATGGACTGAAGCACTGAAAGAGAAGGGAGTCCAAGATGGATGGGAGTTATTAAAGGCACAATCTAAAACTGTTCCAACAGGAAGAAAAAATGGGAGAGGTCTAAAGAAACTGCAATGGTTTACTAAAGAACTTTCAACTCAGCTAACTATAAAGAAAAACAAGTACAAGAAATGGAAAAATGGGGAATACACCAAAGATTAATAAGCAAACAGCAAATATATGCAGAGGATGATTAAAACAAAGCTAAAGTACAAAATGAACTTAGACTTGCCAGACAGATTAAAAATAGTAAAAAGGATTTCTTTAGTTATGTCCACATAAAATGAAAAACAAGGAAATGATAGGCTCTCTGCATGGCTATGATAACAAGTTACTAACAGGATGGGAATTGCAACATAGAATAGGTAGAGAGGTAGTACAGAAACACCTGGAAACATTAAATGGATTTAAGTCTCCTGGGCCAGATGAATAACACCCAAGGATATTAAAAGAACTGTCAGAAGCAATTTCAGAACCATTGGCAACAATCTTTGAGAAGTGCTGGAGAACAGGGGAAGTCCCCATAGATTGGAGGAGGGCTAATTTTGTCCCCACCTTCAAAAAGGGGAAAAAGAGAACCCAAATAATTACCGCCCAGTCAGCTTAACTTGCATGATTACTATATTATGCAACATGATTCCCATACTGCAAATTGAATGCTTCTGCAGTATAAGAGAAAAAGACAGACCTGGAGAGAAATGCTAGAATGTTCCTGGATCACTGAAAGTCATTTAAGAAAGAGAATCTAAAGATGTACAGTGGTACCTTGTATAAAGGAATTAATTTGTTCCAAATGAAATTATGTTAAGCAAATTTTCCTTTATACAAATCCCCATAGGAATGCATTGAAAATGGAGTAATCCCATTTTTATGTTGTATGGATTCTCCCCATAGGCGATTATGTTAAGCAAATTTCCCCTATCTCCAGAATTTTTTATGATGTACAAATTTTATACAAGCTGTTTGTTATACAAGGGTCCACTGAAACTTTCTACAAGAACTACACTGGAAATTGTTTTAATCCAGTGGTTCTCAACCTTTCTAATGCCGTGACCCTTTAATACAGTTCCTCATGTTGTAGTGACCCCTTGTCCTACTTGGAAGAGGCCATAAGCCCCCACTGCTGCAGGTGCCATAGAGAACTTCCCTCTACAGGCACTCTCAGCCAATCACAGCCTCTGGTGTCACTGACTGACATCTTCTCCAACCTACCAAGCTGTAACTCACTCTTCCCCCCCTTCCTCCCCCCCAACCCAAGCCGTTTGTGCCTTTTTCTTCACTGGCTCATGGCGACCCCTGTGAAATGGTCATTCGACCCCCAAAGGGTTCCTGATCCCCAGGTTGGGAACCACTGTTTTAATTTATCACCAAGTCTGCTGAAAAAACTCTGGCACCAGGCTGCTCCAAAATTGGTTCATGTAAATATTAGCCTATACAGTATATAGAACAGGAGTGGGGAACTTTTGGCTGGCTAGATGTTTTTGGACTGCAACTCTCAGCATTCTACGCCTCTACTGCCAATGACATCTGGAAACCTGGTACAAAACGTAAGCCTGGAGATAAGAGCCCATTTTAATTTTATTACTTATTACTGACACAACTAAGAAAATAATCTTTTATTATTGCCAATACTGTACAACTAAGAAAAAAAAAAGAATGGCTAAGCTTCACTGAGAAAGGATGGAGATGCACTACTTTCCCCTCTTATCTACCAAACAATTCTAGTAACTTTCAATGGCATTTCTGAACACCAGAATTGTGTTCTGGTTATGCACACAAATCTAAATGTTTGTTTCTTTTTTAAAAAAAAATGTTGATGATATATAAATTTTATTAGCAATAAAATCTCAAATGCTGTCAAGATATTTTCATATTATTGCAGTCCTACAGTTTTAAAATGACAGAAGACTAAATTCTCAAGTACTGTCAGAATGAACACAGCTACACCCAATAATTCTGCATATCAGCAATTGTAACCTATCACACGAGAAGCAAAATCAGTATTGTACTTAAAGGATTGTATTTAAAGATTCGTTTCAAGTAAGAAAACAGCTGTATTTCCCCAGTTTATAGCAATTTTCAAGATAAAGGTTTATCTCTATGAAATATTAAATTTATAAAAAGGTCAAGATTTTAATCCAATGCAATTTTAAGTAAAGCAACACTAACTAGCAAAGCTATCACTCCATTTGTGGCTATTAAGATATTAACAAGCTGATATTTATAAAAAATGCTGAGGGTCTGGTTTTGAAAGATGATTGTCAATTAAGAACTTGACTACATTTGATTCTTTAAGAAGAAACTATCAACCTGACTACAGTTGCAGATAACATTCTTCAAATCTTATTTCCAAAGTTAGCAATTGATTACAACAGTTAAAAGTCTTTCAATTTAAGTTTCAATTGTACTGACTCTTCATACAGTAACAGGGAAAAAATGGAAAATTGTTTCATTTCGAACAATGAATTATGGTAATACTTGATGTTAAAACTCACCATATTTGGGAAACAGAAATCCAAATACAAATGCAAGAGTAGAAGAAACCTTTAGAGACCACAAAAAACCTTACAATCTGCAAGGTTTCAAAGATCAATATCACCAACTACTTCATCAGGCAAGTACCAGTGTGAATAATTTAAAGTGAACCTCATTTTGCCAATAATTTTTGGACTTTACATCAAAGATCCATATTGCCATTAACTTCTGGACCTGATGTTCTTCATACTGGCACATGTCTGATAAGCTGGATGGTCCTGATCCACACAAACTCACACAGATTGTATGATTTTTTTAGTGTTCTATAAAGGTATCGCCTACTCTTGCATTTGTATTAAGTTTCTAACTAAATAAGATGCATATCACGTCCAGAACCCTACTTTGAAATGCTGCAGGTATAAGTCAAGTTCTTAATTGACAATCATCTTTCAAAACCAGACTCTCTGTGTTTTTATAAAGTTGATTTCCCATAATTTTTGGCTGTTTTCTGCTTGGGTGCATAACCTGACTGCATGAGCTGAGTGTATCAGAACAGGCCACAGTGAGCTGGAAGAATTAGGAAGCTTAGCTATGCCATTTCAGTTAGAATGAGGCAATGTTTGAAACAATTCAAAGCACTTAACATTCATATCAGGTCCCATGGCACTTTAAGGATTTTTTTAAAGGCCAAGGATTCATTCTTGGTTGTAAACAAGAAACTAAACACAGCTATCATTTTCAAAACATATGCATTGGGTTTGTTTTATGATTAACATGATTAATGTATAACTTTAAATGTTCTTGAATATTTAAAATATGGTCTGAATGCTAACAATCTGTATAATACACAATTTGTATTGGCACATGCATACTATTTGAATTTCAATTTGCTATTCTTTCAATGCTTCATGGAATATATCAATTGAAACATCCTATACAATTCTCTGTTGTTATTAAACATCATTTTGAGAAATATCTCTTCTGTATTTGGCACTGCCTCCCTTTCTTTCCTCTTGAGGCAAAATTTGAAGCAAAGCAATAATAAATGATTTTTTCTTTTAACTGTGCAAAAAGACCACCTTTAGGTCATTCAAATCTGACAAAATATAAATGACAAATCCATTCAGAACCACCAATAAAAAGATAACTACTACACTTAATGCAGCTTCGGCTATCTACTGATGTCCTATGATGAAGTACTGTACAAATTAATAATGGAGGCTAAACACTGCATTTGAAACATTTTGAATATTCCATATCTGAACAGAATAAGAGTTTAGTGAACTCCTTTAACATGCAAATGAAAAGTTAACTTTCAAACACAGAAAAATGGGGACAAACTCACAGAAAGAGCTCTATACTGTAACTAGAGAACAGTTTTAAAAAAAGGAACAACATTGTTAACAATAACAATGCTAACACTTCCCTGTCTAGCAGCCTGGATTATTTATAGGAGTAAGAGATCCTGGGCTTCCAGACCGTCAGGTCTAAGCTCCATAATACCGTTCAATCAACTATACAGTACTAGCCAGGACTTTTGGGCGATAAAAGCAAATATACCAGAATGAGAATCCAACTATTCCCAACCAGAATTATAGACAGTGAACATGTTGTTTATTCTATCAAAACATCACATCCATCAATAGCTCATATAAGAGCCATCAATATCACAGTATTGCAAGTTGTACTCCCCCAGTTCCCTAAATAGGTATGGTAATATACACTGCAATTTATTAGTGCTACTGTAGATATTAGTGTATCTAATATTTTCAGATCATTTTAAAAAATTAATTATTGAGCTAGCTTCCCAACACAGTTCTTTAATGAAAGGCCTCTATTGCTGAGACAAGTACTGTGCTGTACTTATTCTTTTTCCCCATGAGGCTTTCTCCCAATACAGTGCAGTATTATCATACGGATTATAGGAAAACTACAGATATCAACCTTGCTATATAAGTAATAATAATCTGCCCTTTTGGTGCCTAGGGACTACTTAAATAGATCGTCGTCACTGAAACAAATGAAGGATGACACTGTGTTCTATTTCTTTACTCCGCAGGTTCAAGTTGGAGAAGGGATTGCATAAGACAGATTCCAAAAAACCTTCCCAAGCATTTAGAAAGGTATTAACTTCCTGTTACACATTATAACAGGTAAACAGGAATGGTTTCAAGAACAAATACAGATCAACACAAAACAAGTGTAACAGTGGTGTAAGAGCTACTGTATATGCAACTGTGACATTGCTCTTTTTCTTTGGTTTAAGATTAATTTAAAGGAGCACAAAGCCACCTTTCATCTCATGGGGAAGAATTGTCCCCAACTGGCAGAAAATTGCCAGTTTAGGAGCCCTTTTCACCACTACTCTGCTGCCAAGTGAGCCTTACCCATACTGATCAGCAATCATAAAAATGATCTGGAGAAGCTTTCTTGGTGAGGGCAGAAGCCAATGAAAGGGAGAAGAAATGCAAAACACTCCTTCCAACAGTTAACTTATATTTAGAGATGGGCCATTCGTATTTGAATGAAAGACTCAAAATACAAAATAAGCTCTTTTTCATGTAACTTGTGTTATTTCAGATATTGATAAAAGAGAGCCTGTAAAATAGGAATGTTTCTGAAACTGTGTTTTGTTTTAAGGAACTCTTTCATTGTCTGAATTGCTTAAAGATTGGGTTTGATTCCCCACTGTGCCTCATTAACAGGGTCTCATAGCTCTGCAGTTCTAAAATGATAATGATTATTTATTTATTATTAATTTATTTATTTTTACAACTTATATGCCGCCCACTACCCAAAGGTCTCTGGGTGGCTTACAATAAAGAATTAAGACAGTTAAAACATCAAATATCAATAAATAATTAAAACAATAATAAAAACCTTACACTAAAATCATTACACCAAAATTGCCATCAGAGGACCCACAGTCTATGTTGTATCAATTAAAAAACTTCTGGAACAGGAAGGTTTTTACTTGGCGCCAAAATGTCATCAATATTGGCACCAGGCGGATCTCACTTGGGAGGGCATTCCATAGCTTGGGGGCAGCTGCCAAGAGGGCCCGGTTCCTACAAGCCATCCCTCTCACCTCCTTGAAGGATGGCTCTTTCTAAAGGGCCCCCTGGCTCGATCTTAATTGCCGGGTAGGTTCGTATGGAAGGAGGCGGTCCTTCAGGTATCTAGGTCCTAAGTCGTTTAGGGCTTTATATGTCAAAACAAGCACTTTGAATTGGGCTCGAGCAACAACTGGTAACCAATGAAGGCTATACAGAACCGCCGTGATGTGATCCCTGGTGGCCCCACCACTTACAAGCTGCGCCGCACGATTCTGAACCAGTTGCAATCGCCGAACCGTCTTCAAAGGCAGCCCCATGTAAAGCACATTGCAGTAATCAATACGGGATATTACCAGTGCATGTGTAACTGTCATGAGCCTCCGCTCATCCAGGCAGGGGCACAACTGATATATATTCCACAGCTGGAGAAAGGCACCCCTGGCCACCGAGTCCACCTGGGCTTCCAGAGTTAGACCGGGGTCCAGGAGCACCCCCAAGCTGCAGACCCTGTCCCTTAGGGGGAGTGCAACCCCATCCAGGACAGGTAAGTGGCCCTCTAGCCTGTCTGATGAAGCACCCATTACAGCACTTCTGTCTTGTCTGGATTGAGTTTCAATTTATTAACCCTCATCCAGTCCATTATCTGGTCCAGACACGAGTTCAGCACAGAAACCACCTCACCTGGGTTGGTGGAGAATGAGAGGTAGAGCTGAGTATCGTCAGCATATTAAAACATCTGAATTTTTTTTCAATCCAATAGTGTCACATGAGCTCTCAAAAGCCAGTCAATCACAACAGGGTAATAGTAGAACTACCTAAAACTCAGTGAGGAGTACTCTTTGCCGTCATTTTTCGTATGTTGGATTACTGTGTGCTGTACCTCCATCTTAAGATTCATTCATTTTTGTCTTGTTGGGAAATTTTTGTTTCTTCATCTTTTTTCACATTGTATTTTTGCTCCCAGGCAGCTCCACATGCAAGCATATAACCTTGAGATTATTCAATGGATTCCCTCCCGAAATATCTTTGGGGCTCTTCCTCTCTCTTTGATTTACTGGAATCAAAGTAGTCAAGGAAAAAAGGGGAATGGGTGACAGAAATCTCCCCATAGTCTTTTAGTCTTGGGGGAGACTGCCATTGCTCCCCATCCCTTTTCTTGATTTAGGGAAACAGTCTGTGTAACAGATGTTTTTCTTTTGTAATTTTTCCCTGCGGACTTCCTTTCCCCAACTGATTGATTTATCAATATTATTATTTTGCTAATTTACTATGAACAGTACTGTATTTTTCCATGCATACGACTATGTTGTTGTTGTGTCACTATAGTCATGACTGACTGACTCTTCATGACCCCAAGTCCATGGAATTTTCTTGGCAAGAATACTGGAGTGGCTTGCTAGTTCCTACTCTAGGAGCCTACAGCACCTGGTATTCCCTGGAGGTCTCCCATTCAAGTACTAACCACGGCCAACCCTGTTTAGCTTCCGAGATCAGTCAAGATTGGATGTGCTCAGGGCATCTAGGCAATTAGGCATAAGACTATACTTTCTACTAAAACTGTTATACTAAAAATTTAGGGCTGTCTTATACATGGAAGTAAGCCAATGAGAGAACCACACAGTAGAGAAACTGTTATTTTGGGCTGGAAGATTGGTTTTTTCCCATGTAACTTGGAAATGTGGGTTTTTTTTTCATGTAATGTATACTGTACATGCTGTGCCCTATAGGCGGAAAAATACGGTATTCATTCAATTAAAGGTGTACATTATAGCAGTTTTATTGGAGATTGTTTTGTTTGCTTGGGGAGTAGGCAGGTGGACTTTGTGACTTTATCACTGTGCTCTGTGGGTTGTGATTTTAGTTGGTTGGGCACAACTTGGGGCATACCTATCTTGTTGTTCTTGGTGTTGTATTCTTGATAGTTGATTTAGTAAGTAGGTCCCTGTGTGTGCTGGGTAACCAGTGTGGCTGGCTGCTTCCTTCACTTTTTTGTATTGTGCTACCCAGGCCCAGGAGGTCTGTTCTGGTACTGAACTTGTATTACCATTCTGAATGTGATAATATATAGTAGTGTTTGCCCAGGGCTAATATTTTTTTTCTTTTTCCATATACAATTGCATGATTTTGCAGTAGACTGCATCCCTGTGGCCTTATTTCTTTTTCTTTGTCTGAAGCAGTTTTTGGGGGATTCTGTAGGGCCAGAAAACACAAATGGGAATTTGGAAAACTCTTTTCCTTTCATGTAAAATGAAAGGACCATTGTTCAAAAAATACAAAAACAAAAGGGGCATATACCCAAAGAACCCAAAACTCAAGAAATATAAACAATTTCAATATGCAAATCCTGCTTTATTTTAGTTCTAATCCCAGACTTAAAATAAACAACCAGACCTTATTGACTATATAGCAATACTTAGACCACGCTAAATTCAACTGTCAAGGCTGTAGTCCTTACTGAGGAAAGGCTCCAACAGAGGATCTGTCCAGCACTGTAAGTGACCATAGTTGGTTGCAGGGAACCAGGATGTACTGATATTCATATTTATATAACACAAGAAATCATATGGTTTTGAAAATCAACTTTAGAAAAATCATTTCTTCAGGAAAAGTTAAGTGCTCCTTCATGCTGGTCTGTTTCTAAGCCAATAGATACCGGTAATTCCATCTGGGAGCCTTTGATGACAAAATGAATTCTTCATAACAAAGTGGCAGTGCTAAGAACATAAGAGCCCTGCTGGATCAGACCCAGGGTCAATCTCGTCCAGTTTCCTGTATCTCACAGTGGCCCCACCAGATGCCTCTTGGAGCACATGCAACAACTAGATACCTGACTCCTGATACCACTCCCCTGCATCTGGCACTTTGAAATACCCTCCTTTTAAGCTTGTATCCTGCCATGACTTCTAAGCTGCAATAGGCATTTCCTCCAGATATATTTCCAATCCCTTTAAAGACATCTAGGCTAGAGGCCATTACCACATCCTATGGGAAAGAGTTCCACAGACTAACTAGAATTAACTAACTGCGTAAAGAAATATTTTCTTTTGTCTGTTCTCACTCTTCCAACCGTCAATTTGAGCGGATGACTCCTGGTTCTGGTGTTGCGTGAGAGGGAAAAAGAGATTCCCTTGATCCACTTTATCCATTCCCTGCATATTTTGTACATCTTAATTATATCCCCTCTAAAATGACCCAAATGCTTAGCCTTTCCTCATAAGGCAGGTTCCCCAGCCTAGCAATCATTTTAGTTACTCTCTTCTGCACTTTTTCCAGTTCCAGCCTCTTTAAGAAAGACCCTACAAAAAAACTTCACAGGAATATTTAAAAATATAAGTCATTGATATTATGAGAGATCGCATTACTCTTTTTAAAGTTCCATAAATAGAATGCACCACTCCTTTGATTGGAGCCTCCACTTTACTGAGTTCTATGATTTATTTATTTTTATATTTATATGCCACAATCCGATTTTGTCTAGATTACTCAGATTGCCCTTTCTATTGCCACCTCGCCCCCCATACTCAATCCAGTAAATACTGTATCTATATAAAATGTATGGTTCACAAACTAGCTTTGCACCTCTAAACATATATCCATTCTAACAGAAATATATGGAAACAAAACATAAGAGAAATCAGGCCATTTTCCAACTCTAGCTTAAGCTATTTTCCCCTCTCAACCTGTCATAAAATGCAACTATTTGAAAGCCCAATTAAAATTTCCAGGATTGAGCTATATTGATTCCATTTGAGTGAAAAACCTTGCTACAGGCCCACCACCAAATCACTGTAAACCAACTGGTGTCCTTACGTCACTTTCTGAAACTGCACAAAAATCTACAAGCTGCACACTGTGTGGCAGGGATCTGGGAATCTATAAAAAGCATACGTCTGCATTCACAACATATCTTTTTCACAATCACCTTGCCCAGCAGTACACACTTGTAGACATTAGAGGTACAAATGAATAGAAGATTGTCGGGAGGTGGAATCAATCTGAGCAAGGAGACTATGAAATAAACAAAGGCGTGTGTGTGTGTGTGTGTGTGTGTGAGTGAGTGAGAGAGAGAGAGAGAGAGAGAGAGAGAGAAGTTACTTCAACCAAAGGAGCACTTTCTGGAGAAAATCATGTTAGTAAACAGGTGGTTTTCTGATTAATGACTTAAACCGTGCCTAAAAGCGATGTTACTTCATTAAAGCGAACTCTAAAAGTCGCAATCCTAGGCATCTTTAATCGGAAGCAAGTCCTATTAATTGACCTGTAAACTGCCCTGAGGGTACTTGAAGTGCTATGGGGCGGTATAGAAGCAGGGCACGTTATTAAACTCGATGGAGAGGCCTGACCCGAAAAGACAGACAGAGAGACAGAGAGACAGAGAGACAGAGAGACAGAGAGAGAGAGAGAGAGAGAGAGAGAGAGAGAGAGGACCCTGGGCAACCAGGCACGATGAGAGGCTGAAATGGGGAAAACAGGGAAAGAAGCGGCGCAGGGGCGGATCTAAGCACTGGTCCTCCTGACTAGTGCTCTTGCTCGGGTGTCACCGGAGACGCTCGCGGCTCCGCCTTCTCACGTACACCGGGTCAGCCTCGCTAGCCCGCGACGTCTGCACCCACCACAAGCATCCACACACGCGTCTGGGCGCGGGGGGGGGGAGGGGTGAGAGGAGGGGGCGGGGAAAAGGGGAGGGGGAGGGACGGCGCTTTTCTCCAAACCCTCCCGCAGAAACGCGCCAGGCCGAGGGAGGGGGGCGGCGGCCTCTTGGCGGTGGAAATTTCCTCCCCCCCACCCCACCCCACTCACCCCCCATGAACGCGCTCCTCTTTACCTATACTGAGCAGCCGCCGCCGCCGCCGCGCCGGTGTGGGTGAATCCGAAGTAGTTGCCGGTGGCCATTTTGGCATCTTCCCCCAGCCGGCTGGGCACTGCAGCAGCGACATGGCGTGGAGAGAGAAAAAGAAGGGGTGGGGGGGTGGAGGACACAAACCAAAGGGGGGAACCCGGTCAAAACCAAGATGTCGCCCCTCATTCCCCCCCCTCTCAGCACTCCCCCCACCCCCACCCCCGCCGCCCCCTTTTCCTTTCCCAGCTCGGCCACTGCTTACCATAGGTGAAAGACACAACCGGGCATATGGGAATCATGGGTCCGGGCTGACAGAAATGGCGACCGTTGAAACGCTTGTGGGAGGGGGGAGGGGGGGTTGTCGTCCGTTCGTGGTCCTCCGCGGGTCCTCCGCTGCTGTTGCACGCGCGCTAAGGGGAAAGCTGCCTCTCCCGTCTTCCCTCCCCACACCACCACCAGCACCACCCGCCGGCTAGGTTCCAACGGCGAACTGAGACGCCAGGCCGCGCTTCTGCGCAGGCGCGGCTTGCGAGAGAGCGGGGGGTGGAAGAGGAGAGCAGAGACTGCTGGGAAATGTAGTTCGTGGTGAGTGCGGTTTTTCCTCCGCTGCCGGAGCGACGTAAGGTGGCTGTCACCGCGAGTCGGCTGAGAGCCCAGTTGTGCACAGAATGCCGGGAAATGTAGTTTTCCTCAAGCGCAGTGCCTTTCGTTCTTATGCTGTCTTTCTCTCGCTCTCTCTGTTTTGTTTTTTTGTCACCGGAAGATGAATTGAGAAAAGTATTGGGGGGTTTGGACTCGCTGGGAGTGCTGCGTTGCCCACAACTCAACAGATAACATATATCGGGCAACGACAAATAAAGAAAAATGAAACGAAAGGAGATTTTTATGCAGAAAATGTTGCTTGCAAACGCCGTAGAGATGGTTGGTCAAGACATTTCCACTTACTCCAATGGCCAAACCAAACAACCCTCCCCCCACAACACCACAAAAAACAAGTAAGTCCATCAAGAACCCATCCTGATTCTTTTCACTAAAGCCACCACTGCTATTCTAATAGACAATAAACAAAAAGTGTGTCCCTAATAGGGTTTGTGTCCCTACCAGTGTTGTGGGTGAACCTTGAAGAAAATCCAGAGGTTCCTTGCTCTTATGAAAACTCTTGGGGGTGAAATAATCAGAGAGCAGGCCAGGCATCAATGATCATTTATTACCAACTGACAGATGGTATCTCAGTAAACAGGGAGTACAGAGATAAGAAGGTTTCTTTCCCCATGGCTTTTATAGTATTCTTAGTAGGAAAGAGGGAGTGGCAATTCCACTAATCAGCAAGTCCCATTGCAATAGTTACAAAATGGGATACATACAATGGTGGTCTAATGTTGTAAATGTTTATTGTTTGTTGTAATTCTGTTTTATATTTACTTTAGTTGCACTTTATCTTATTTTGTCTTAATGTATTTATTTGCATATTGTTGTTGTTGTAACCGCCCAGAGTGGCCTTGTCTCCAGATGGGTGGCATAGAAATCTAATAAAAACTATAAGTAATTATAAATAAATATAAATACTGCACATCAATCTAGTCAAATATATAGGAGAGGAGAGGATTCTTCTGTAAATCCCTAGTGCTCTAATCCTGTATCAAGTACACTTCCCAGAACAGGTGTGGACCATAGCTTCCTTTCAAATGTAGCTCACTAAATCATGTTGCAACTGGAGTTTTGAAACAGCTAGGTCAGTAGTCAGCGGAAAGTGGGTGACAGGTTTTAGAACACAAAGAAGCATTATTCAGGAAATACAGCTTCATTCAAGCACCAATAATGAGTGTTATTGCTTAACACCCAGGACCAGTTACTATTTCCTACAGAAAAGCACAAACCCACCAGCCCTGCCTGCTTAAATCATGTCAGGCTATTCCTCCAGGTGAAAAGGAAAAATAAAACAGAAGAGAGTGATGAACTAACAGGGCTGTCATGCATGTAGCTCCACACTTCTTCTTCTTCTTCAAGTGTCATGTCTTTGTAGAATGTTGGCATTCAGTAGCCTGAACTGGTAAACTAAAGCTATTCTAAATGGGGCAGCAGTGCTTAAAATTTAAGCCTCTTTTTCCTTGAAGGATAACCTGCAGAATATGGCATTTCTTATTGCGCATTATGTGTTCAATATATTGTAATTTTATTCTCTTCATGCTATTGAGGATTTCTAGTTTTTATTCATGCACTGAATTACAGATACATTAGTGACTCTGTATTTCTGTATTCCTACCTTTGTATTACTCCCTATTCCTTCGTCATCTCCCTATAAACTTCTATCTCATATTTTATCAATAAAGTGGCCAAGCAGTAGACACCAAGATTGCTTGCTAAAATTCTTACAGACAATAAACTTTAGTTTTTCAATAGCTTGATAAGGTACAGGAGGGAACTCAACAGGCCTCTTTTTTCTCTGCAACATGAGGAGAAATGTAACCCTGTTCCTTCCCCATACCAGGGAAAGCTCAGCTCTAGGGCTTAACTTTTCATATAGCCATTTGTTAAAAATGCAAATCCAATTAACCTTTGATTGCCAGGTTAGGATACAGACTTCCATCTCACCAACAATATAACTTAGGATAACAAGACAGGCCAAGTGGCATAAACATTTCTGTTCTCAAATTACTACCCACACCACATTCCATTTTATTATGTATTTAAAATATTTTACCCCACCATTCTCCTTAAATAGGACCCAAGGCAACTTACACAAAATGACAATATTTAAAAACTAAAAAGAACCAGTTACTTACCTGTAAAGGTGGTTCTTCAAGTGGACCTTCGTGGATCCACACGGATGGGTTTCCCAGGTGCCCCTGCGGCAGAGTTCGGAACTTCCCTAGCAATAGGAAAATTCGTTAGTCTCCGCCCCCGCACCCTGCGCATGTGCGTGGGTGTTCCCGCCTAAACGCCTCAGTTCCTCTTGACCGCCAGGATCACAGGTAATGGTTGTACCAGTCAGGGCATGACGGTCCAAGGGGAGGCGGGCGGGTGCTGTGTGGCTTCACGAAGGTCCACTCGAAGAACCACCTTTACCGGTAAGTAACTGGTTCTTCTCCATCGTGCCCTTTGTGGGTGATTGAAAGCAATACTCACTGGCAGGAGGGTAGTCACACCTTCACAAAGGAAAGCACTGCCCTCCCGAAGGAAATGGCCGACGTCATGCGGGCATCCACCCTGCAGTAGGTCACAAAGGTTTCAGGTGTGGACCAAGTGGCCGCCTGGCAGATGTTGTCCAAGAGAAGACCCTTCAGGAATGCTGCAGAGGAGGCCAAGGCTCTTATGGAATGAGCCCTGATACCCAAAGGCAAGGGTATCTTAGCCAGTTCATAAGAGAGTTTAATGGTCTGAACCACCCAGCGGGCAAAACGTTGTGAAGAAACAGGAGAACCCAGCATGGCAGGGTCATGGCACACAAACAGTTTATTTGACTTTCTGATAGGTTTGGTCCTAGAAACATAAAAAGCTAGGCCCTGTCTAACATCAAGGGCATGCATGTCCCGTTCAATCCTAGTTGTCGGATTGGGAAAGAAGGCTGGCAGTACAATTGGCTGTGACACATGAAAGGAGGAAACCACTTTTGGCAGGAAAGTGATATCTGGGTAGGCCACCACTCTGTCCGGGTGGAACTGCAGATATGGAGGATCACACCTAAGAGCGCAGAGTTCGCTTGACCTTCTAGCGGAAGTAATGGCCACCAAAAAGGCAGTTTTTAGAGTGAGCAGCCTAAGGTCGGTAGATGCCATAGGTTCAAAGGGAGGGCGTTGCAAGGCCCGAAGGACCAAAGACAGGGACCATTGAGGTGGAATCAGTTTCCTGTCAGGGAAAGTGTTCTTGAGGCCCTTGAGAAACCGCTTCATTCTAGGATGTCTAAAGAAAGCAGTTGCCTCCGAAAACTTCAGTTCATGAGCCACAATCGCTGATAGGTGGACTCGAAGAGAGGCCGATGTAAGTCCAGAACGCTTCAACTGAAGGAGGTATTGCAAGACCCAGGTAAGAGAAGGATTAACTGGGTCAAACTTCCTGTCTGCCGCAAACAGTGAGAACCGTTTCCACTTATAGGTATACTGTTTGTCAGTGGAAGGCTTGCAGCAAGAAGCAATAATTGAGTCGATCAAGGTAGAATCCTCCACGCTGTGAGCTGTATGATGTTCGCCTTCTCCTGAAAGGTCTTTATGACTACCTTGTGTATCAGAGGAACAGGAGGGAAGGCATAGAGAAGGTCGTTCGACCACGGGAGGAGGAGAGCATCCCCCAACGAGTGACAGCCCTTCCCTGCCCTGGAGCAATACTCCTGGCATTTGGTGTTGGAGTGGGAGGCGAACAGGTCCACACGAGGAGAGCCCCATCTGCTGCAAAGGAGGCTGAAAGTTCTGGGATGTAGTTCCAATTTGTGAGTCACCTGAAGACGTCGACAGGTTGTTGGTATCGGAGTTCTCCTCCCCAGGTAAGTGCATCGCAATCGGGTGGATGTTGTTGGAGATGCACCAATCCCAGAAGCGAATCGTGAGCTGCAGAAGATGCTGTGAGTGGGTTCCGCCCTGTTTGTTGATGTAGTACATGGCGGTTGTGTTGTCGGTCACCGCCAGTACTACATTGCCGGAGAGGTGCCGGATAAACGCCCGAAACGCTTTGAAGATCGCCAGCAGCTCCAACTCATTGATGTAGAGCTGTTGCTCCTGTGGAGTCCAGGTATCGTGGATGGAGTGTGAGAGACAAACAGCACCCCAGCCCGTGTTGCTGGCATCTGTAGTCACTTGAATGGTGGGAAATGGATTCCTGAAGGGGTGACCGGAGAGGATGTTGGGCCGGCAGAACCACTAGCGAAGATGACGAGGTAAGTCTGGAGGGATGGTGAGGAGTTTGTTGGGAGGGTCCTGAAGAGGGTTGAAATGCTGGAGGAACCAGGCCTGGAGAGGTCTGAGTCGAAGCCTTGCATGAACCAAGATGGAGGTCATGGAGGCCATGAAACCTAATAGTCTTTGTACGTCGACTGCTGGAATGTCGTGATGTGGGCGGAATTGTTGCAGTAGATGGAGGGTTTCTGCAACTCTGTTCTGCGGGGGGAAGACCATGGCTTGAGAGAGTCCAGTACGGTGCCAATAAAGCTCACTACTGGGGAGGGGTCGAGATGCGACTTCTTGTAATTGACCTGCAGGCCCAGAGACTCTAATATGTCGAGGACTGTGACGATGTCTTGTCGTGCCTTGTCCTGCGAGTCTGCAATGATCAACCAGTCACCGAGGTAGGGGAAGACAACCACTCCCAGTGTGCAGAGGTATGCAGCTACTGGTGCCATGCACTTGGTGAAGACTCTTGGTGCAGTCACCAAACCAAATGGCAGGGCGGAATATTGAAAGATGTCTTCCCCTACGGAAAATCTGAGCAGGTGACAATGAGCTGGGTGGATCGAGATGTGGAAGTACGCATCTCGTAGATCCACAACTCCAAACCAGTCTCCCCTGTGAAGGAGGGGGATGATCTTTTCCAAGGTCACCATTCAAAACTTTTGGTAAACTAAAAATTTGTTTAAGAACAGCAAGTCCAGGATAGGGCGCCACCCACCGTCCTTCTTTGGGACCATGAAATAACGGGAGAAGAGTCCATGGTGAGCAACGGTCCTTAGAACTCTTTCAACGGTACCCTTTTGAAGAAGCGAAGACACCTCTTCCAGAAGGCAAGGAGATGGAGTAGTGCGAACTAAATTCCCCAAGGGGGGAAGGGAAGCCAACTCTAACAGGTAACCTCTTTGAACAACAGAAAGGACCCACTGGTCCAAAGTGATGTTACGCCAAGCAGGGAGGAATGGATTGAGACGAATGGATGGACAGTCAGTAGTCATCTCGGGATCGTCTGTCTCTGGGCTAGGCAGTGGTGGAGGTTGATTTGGACTTCTTTGCCTTTTTGGAAAATCCAGAGAAGGCAGAGGAGCGGGTAGGACGGTCCCGTTGCTGCTGCTTGGAGGAGAACTGGCTGGAAGGAGGCCAGAAGTGCATTCTTGGTTGAAAGCGAAAGGAAGGCTTTGGTCGAGAGGGAATGACATTCAACTTCTTGGCAGTGTCTTGTTTTTTTTGCCGGTCCTCCATGAGGTCATCAGTGGTGGTATTGAATAAGCCCGAGCCATCAAAGGGCAAGGACTCAATTTGGGCCTTGTGGTCATCGGTGACACCTGTAGTGCACAGCTAAGCATGCCTACGGAGGGTGATGGATGAGTTGAGGGCCCTCAAGGCAGCGTCAAAGGAGTGCTTAGAGGCACGCATCTGCTGAGCAGCCAAGGCCATGGATTCCTCATATAAAGCTGAAGCTTCAGCACACTTGTCCTCAGGGATCAGCAATAGGAAGGGATGAAGGTGTGTCAACAGGTCACGCTGCTAAGCACCCATGGCACCTTGGTAGTTAGCAATCTTATGCTGGAGAATTGCATAATAATAGAGATGTCTGCCAACCGTGTCCAACTTCCTTCCTTCTTTAGAAGGTGGAATCGGGGTCTGTTTGGTACAAGATTGTACCTGCGAAGATGCAACGACCACCAAATTAGGCACCGGGTGTTTGTTAAGATAGGGTGCCTTGTCATCATGCACACGATAGAGTGCTTCCAGCTTGCGCGGAACTGCAACAGCCGGCATAGCTTGAAAGGAGTCTTCCACCATAGTGAGGAAGGACGGAATCAAGGTCAAGTGGACAAGGGCCGGCTCCTCATTTGCAATTCTCCCAAATATATGGCATACCCGCTTGGGTTGAGGCTGATGAATTGGTAGGTCGATGGTTTTAGACATACGGACCAGAAAATTGGCATAATTCTGCACTGAATTCGATGAAGGAGGAGACTTCTCATCAACTTCGGAGTCAGGAGAAGTAACTAGCTGCAGAGATGTTGAATCCGAAACCTCCAATACAACGGATTCGACGTCGGAAGGCTCATCCTCACGAGCCAAACCGGAAGAGGACGCAACCAAAACAAGGTGGTCGGTTTCGACAGGGTCTGATGTATGGATGGACCACTGCTTGCCGTCGAAACGGAGAGAGAAGGCTGGGATGGGAGGAACAGCCAGAGACGGAGCTTGTGAATGGTGTTCCTTGCGCCTTCTCTTTTTAGGTGGTGCGGTCGAATCCGACGCCTGCTTCGTCGGTTTCGGAGGAGTCAACCACAGCAGAAGCCACAGATTCAGTTTGCGTGGCAGTGACAGAAGGTTCGAAACCGACCGACGGGTTCGGGAGAGCCGGCTGCAGCCAGCTCGAGATCTTCCCGGGTCTCCGTCGTAGGGAGGTACTCCGGCGCT
>JAHTLZ010000195.1:10271946-10296570 GCA_023846285.1 Phrynocephalus versicolor
GTTACACCACCCCTGGAGGGACCCGCTTTGCGGGCGGCAGGTCGGCCACCGGAGTTACACCATCCCTGGAGGGACCCGCTTTGCGGGCGGCAGGTCGGCCGCCGGAGTTACACCACCCCTGGAGGGACCCGCTTTGCGGGCGGCAGGTCGGCCGCCGGAGTTACATCATCCCTGGAGGGACCCGCTTAGCGGGCGGCAGGTCGGCCGCCGGAGTTATTCCGTCCCTGTTGGGACCCGCTTTGCGGGCGGCAGGCCGGCCGCCGGAATTTACACCGTCCCTGGAGGGACCCGCTTTGCGGGCGGCAGGTCGGCCGCCGGAGTAACACCGCCCCTGGTGGGACTTGCCTTTGCGGGCAGCAGCTCGGCCGTCGGAGTAACATCGACCCCGGAGACTGTACCACCTTGGAGGGAGAATTTGGCCTGATTGCTGCCACCTTTGGCCGTTGGGAGGCCCGACGGCCTTGACTGCCTCCAGTTATCATCTTGGCTCTCTGCTCGCCGTCCGGCTCCGTTAATATCGGAAGGAAGACCGCCATCGTGACCCTTGTGCTTGGCGTCCCTCTACTTACTTAGAGTTACGAGCTCATCTCCGCTGTCTGTGACTGTTCGGAGACCCCGACAGCCTTTGTAGGCTGCGGATTTCTCTCCGTCAATGGCCATAGCTAGCGGACATGATCTTTCCCGTACCTCTTTTGTTTTCCCCCTTCTGTTTCCATCTGTGGCCTGAGAGCTCCCTATAGTTTTATATTATATTGTATTTTCTTTTTTATATTATTTTGTATTTTATTTATTTATTGATTTTGTTTATTGGTAGTTTGTATTTTGTATCTTGTATTTTGTATTTCGCATTTTGTATTTTGTACTTTGTATTCCGTTGTCTTATATATATATAACTTTTTTTTTTTTTTTTTGGTCTGGGCCTCGACCATTTGAGATCCATGGAGTCCACCGGGCGTCCCATCAGGGTGGTGTCGGGCCGCGGGAGATACGCTGGGGGTCGACGGGCCGATCGGCTAAGGAGAACTCGGGACAGACATTTATTGCCTGTCCCCCGTTCTGACCCGTTGTTCCGCCGCCAAATGGATGGGATCCAAACCGTCTGTCCCCCTGGCCTGTCTTGTCTGCTCATTAATGCCAGGTCGGTACATAATAAGATCCCGCTCGTCCACGATTTGATTGTGGACGAGAGTGCCGACCTGGCCTTCATCACGGAGACCTGGGTGGGCGAGGGGGGTGGGGCATCCCTCACCCTCCTTTGCCCCCAGGGCTACCGTTTAGAGCAGCTTGGCAGGCCGGGGGGGCGGGGGGGCGGGGTGGCCATGGTCTTTAGGGATTCCTTTTGTGTCAGTAGATCCGCTATGTTGGTGAGTCCGGGATTGGAATGTCTCCACCTTATGGTGGGCCAAAGGGACAGGTTTGGGGTAGTGCTTGTGTACCGTGCTCCCCGCGACCCTGCACTTACCCTACCAGAGCTCTCCGAGTTCATCTCGGCGGCACTTTTGAGGTCCCCCCGCCTATTGGTGGTGGGGGATTTCAATGTGCACGCCGAGGTTGGGCTGTCTGGAGTAGCTCTGGAATTCATGGAGTCCATGGCCTCCATGAACCTGTCTCAGTTAGTCATCGGCCCCACTCATAAAGGTGGACACACCCTGGACCTGGTTTTTGCCTCCACATTGCGGGGGTTCGATCTGGGGGTCGGGAGGTTGCAGGCCCGGCCCGTGTCATGGTCAGATCATTATCTACTGACTTTCTCTATTGCGGTTGCCACCCCGCCCCGCGGGGAGCCGGGCCCGTCCATCTGGGCCCGTCCCCGGGGGCTCCTGGACCCTACGCGGTTCTCGGAGGCCCTCGGGGATGTTCCAGACGGTTTGGATGACGATCCGGCCGACTCCCTAGCCCAAAGGTGGTTTGAGGAGGTGGCTGGGGTTGTCAACCGGATCGCCCCCAAGCGCCTGATCCGATGCCGAGCCCGCATGTCTCCTTGGTTTACCGAGGAGCTGCGGGCGATGAAGCAAGAGCGGAGAAGGGTAGAGAGCAGATGGCGGAACGCTCGGACGGCTCAGAATTGGGCTGCGGTTAAGGCGTTGAACGGTCGCTATTCCCGTGCGATAAGGGCGGCTAGGAGATCTTTTGCCGCCCTGAGAATTGGTGAGGCCTCGAATCGTCAAGCGGAATTGTTCCGTGTGGTTCGAGACCTCACCAATCCCGCTCCGCCAGGGCCTCCTCCTGGTGATTTCACCAGTGAGTCATTCGCAGCCTATTTTAAATCTAAGATAGAGGCCATCCGTTCCGAGCTGGACACCGGTTGCTCTGATCCAGCCCCTGTCATGGCCGGCGTCGGGCCGCCTCGGTCGCCTCGGTTTGTTGAGTTCGGACCTGTTACACCTGTGGATGCCTCCAGGGCGCTGGGACACTGCAGGCCTGCGGCTTCTCCGTTCGACCCTTGCCCTGCCTGGTTGATTAAGAGCGCAGGGGGGAGCATGCCGAAATGGGCTTCACTGATCGCTTCGGCCTCCTTCAGAGACGGGATTTTTCCCAGTCTTCTGAAGGAGACGGTGGTGAAGCCCATTGTTAAAAGACCCGGCTTGGCTGTGGACGATTTGTCCAACTATCGTCCCATAGCCAATGTTCCCTTTTTGGGCAAGGTGATTGAGCGAGTCGCCGCCCTGCGTCTCCAGTCGTTCCTGGAGGAGAACCATGTCTTGGATCCTTTCCAGTCCGGGTTCAGGCCGCGTCATGGGACCGAGACGGTCCTGGTCGCTCTGCATGATGATCTGTTGAGGAGGGCTGACAGGGGTTGCTCTACCCTGCTGGTCCTTCTCGACCTGTCAGTGGCTTTTGATACCGTCGACCACGGTATCCTGCTGGAACGGCTCTCGGAGGTTGGGATTGGGGGCCAGGCCTTGGCCTGGTTCCGGTCCTTCCTTGGGGGCCGTACCCAGCGAGTGAGCTTGGGGGGTGAGCTGTCGGCTCCCTGGACACTCCCTTGTGGGGTGCCGCAGGGGTCGTCACTCTCCCCAATGCTCTTCAACATCTATATGAAGCCGCTGGCTGAGATCATCCGGAGTTATGGAGTGTGCTGTCATCAGTATGCTGATGACACGCAGCTCTATCTCTCCTTTTCCACCTGTGCAGTGGAGGCCGTCCGAATCCTTGATCGCTGCCTGTCTGCGGTACTGGACTGGACCAGGACTCACAGGCTCCGGCTCAACCCAGGCAAGACCGAGGTTATGTTCTTTGGGGGCTCCTCGGAGGGGTACTGTGGCCCTCTTCCCAGCTTGGGTGGGTCCGCCCCCCAGCTGGCGCAAAGAGTGAGGAATCTGGGCGTCGTCCTGGACTCGGACCTGACCCTGGAACCCCAGGTGTCAGCCGTGGTCAGGTCGGCCTTTTACCATCTAAGGCTTATCGCCCAGATTCGCCCGTACCTCGATGAGAGTTCCCTGAGGACTGTGGTACAGGCGCTGGTCATGTCGAGGCTGGATTATTGCAACGCTCTCTACATGGGGCTCCCCTTGAACCTTGTTCGGCGACTGCAGCGGGTCCAAAATACGGCGGCCAGGCTGGTGGTTGGCGCGCGCCGTTATGACCGCGCCACCCCTATCCTGGTCCGCCTACACTGGTTGCCCGTTGCCTCCCGAATAAGGTTCAAGGTGTTGGTTTTGATTTACAAAACCCTCCATGGCTTGGCCCCAGCTTATTTGGCGGAGCGTCTCACCCGGCAATTAGATCCGGCCCGACCCACCCGCTCCTCGGTGGCTCTTTCACTGCGGACAGTCACCCTGAGGGAGGCCCGTAGGGCGAGCACTCACGGGCGGGCCTTCTCGGTGGTGGCTCCTTCCATTTGGAATCGTCTTCCCAGTGAACTACGGCGGGCTCCATCGCTGGCGGCTTTTAAGAAGAATTTGAAAACCTTTCTTTTTCGTGAAGCCTACGGCGATGCATAGGGACCTGTGTTTAATTTAATTTTTTTTTTTTGCCCGCCTTACTGCTCTTGGATTTTACTCTTTTATTGTTATTGTTCTTGGAATTGATTTTTATCTGTTTTATCTGTTTTACTTGTATGTTGTGAACCGCCCAGAGTCCCCTTGTGGGAATGGGGCGGTATATAAGTGTAATAAATAAATAAATAAATAAATAAATAAATAACATGCTTGCGCCGAGGCTTCTTCTCTGGTTTGGGAGACGAACCCAAAAGAAACGTCGGTGGCAACAAGGAAGCACGCTCCTCGAATTCGGTCTCCACTATCGGAACAGGAGACGAGGCTGCCTTAGAGGCTAGGGATGGAGAGTGCAGAGGAAGCTCTCTGGACCGACTGGTCCTGGCATCCGAAGTGGACCGACAGGTCCCGGAGTCCATAGTCAGAGTCGAGCCCATCAGTGTAATACTGGGAGAGAGGGCTGCATCATCATCAGATGACGACTCCGAAGGATCCGAGGGCAGCAACTGCTGGTACTTTGGCCGAGAGGCCAAGGGAACCAAGGATGCCACTGAACCGGAAAACTCGGTTTCGACTGTAACCGAAGGGGAGGTCATAGACGAAGTGAGAGCCGGTACAGAGGTCGAACCCGCAGTTGCCGTCGAAGTCTTCGGTGGATGTAATGACGATTTCGAAGGTTTCAAAGACGGCTTGGAGGATTTTGCAAGGGACGGGATAGAGCAAGGTTTCGGTTTCGATGAAACCACACCTTGCAAGATTGAAATTTTCTTCGGTTTATCCACCTGTCCCGACACCTCCGGCTTATGGGCCACCTCGACAGATTGGTTGAGGTTGAAGGGAGCGCTCTAAGAGGTAGTTAGCCAAACGGTTGCAGCGGTTCTTGAGGGCCTGCGAGCTGAATCCTCTACAGATCGGGCAAGCCTCGGTTCAATGGTGTTCACCGAGGCAAAAAAGACAGTGGTCGTGCCTGTCTGTGTGAGGAATCTTGGCCTGGCAACCAGAACAATGTTTGAAGGGCAGCGCGAAAGACATGAGCCAAAGACAGCCCGAGATCAAAGCCAAAAGGAGAAGAATAACTCTTGAAGAGAAAAATCGCACGGAGACCAACGGAAAAGAACCTCTAGCTGTGGCAGTTAAGAGGAACTGAGGTGTTTAGGCGGGAACACCCATGCACATGCGCAGGGTGCGGAGGTGGAGACTAACAAACTTTCCTATTGCTAGGGAAGTCCTGACCTCTGGCGCAGGGATGCCTGGGAAACCCATCTGTGTGGCTTCACGAAGGCCACGATGGAGAACAGTAGTTATTTAAAAGAATCAAACAAATACCATACTGAAAATGGTAAACAAAATCAACACCAAAAACAGATTCAGAGAAAAACCAAGACCGAAAATAGATTCAAAGCAACAAGGTATAGCAGTTCTGTTAAAATCCTTTCCAGACAGTCACTAAGGGGAAGAAAAGTTTTTGTCCACTTGGGGAAGACAGAAAAGATGGAATCAAATTGGCTTCTTGTTGGAGGCAATCCCAGAGTCTGGGTGCAGTGATAGAGAAGGCTCTCCCTTGTGTTCCCAAACAAACAAACTTGTCATGTTCCTCTGTCAAATCATAGGGTTGGTGCTGATCAATCAATGGTGGAAAATAAAATTTTATTTACTTTTTAACATTTGACCCATCTTTCTCCTTAACAAGAGGTCACGGTGGCTTCCATCTAAAAGACAACATTTAAAGTTAAAAGAAGTAAGTACACAAATAATAAAAAGGATCAAACCAATACCAGAATAAAAATAGTAAACAAAAACAGCAGCGAAAACAGATTCCAAGCAGTAAGGCACTATAATCCATTTTTAAAAAGCCACTCAGGTAGCCAGCCACAAAGGGAAACTTGCTTAAGGAGAAAGGTCTTCACCTGAAGGATAGGAAAGATGAGGCTAGCTTGCCCTCCTGTGGGACAGAGTTCCCTAGTCTGGGATATTTCTTTTTAAATGCTTTTGGCCATTCTTAAATAAGAACATAAGAAGAGCCATGCTGGATCAGGCCAAAGGCCCATCTAGTCCAGCTTCCTGTATCTCACAGTGGCCCCACCAGATGCGCCTGGGAGTGCATGAGACTAGATATCTGTCTCCTGATACCACTCCCCTGCATCTGGTCCTTGAGGTACATTGGTTTTAAGCTTGGAGATGGTATATCTCCCTCATGGTTTGTAACCTGTGATGGACTTCTCCAGGAATCTGTCCAATCCCCTTTTGAAGGCATCCAGGACAGATGCCATCACCACATCCTGTGGCAGGGAGTTCCATAGACTAACAACACGCTGGGTGAATAAAAATAATTTCTGTTCTTACTCTCCCAGCCCTCAATTTGAGTGTATGTCCCCCAGTTCTGGTATGTTGTGAGAGGGAGAAGAGCTTCCCTCTGTCCACTTTACTCATTCCCTGCATTATTTTGTACGTTTCAATCATATCCCCCCTCAGGCACCTTTTTTCCAGACTAAAGAGCCCCAAATATTTTAGCCTTTCCTGTACAGAATTCTAGAAAATAAATGGCAAGAACTTTATTTTGTTCGTCTTCATTGCCGGGAGGGAACACAGCCTGTTAAATTCTACCTTTGCTATGTCTTAAACTATTTACCTGTGACTGACATTGAGATTGTTATCAAGAACTTCAGATTTCTATTACAGGTAACAGGAAAGTTCTGCTTATATACTTCCCCCATCGTGCTTAAAGCACTCTCTGGGCGGTTTACAATTCATTTATGCTGAACCCCAGCTCACGAGCACAGTTTTAGCTGCAGTACAGGCATTTACCCACTGCACCATGAGATATCTCACTTGAATCATATTTAGTGTTAAATTTATTGTGAACTTTCTGCTTAAATTGTTAAAATATTGAATATACATATTAAAAAGACTTGTACTGTGAACTACTTTTTGTGGGAGTTTTTCAGGAATAGAAAAATATAATGTAGTATGAAGTGTTTCATGCGAACCTTCAATTTCTGCAAGGTGTAACTGACCTGAGAGCACTTATGAGAAGGCCAGAATTGTAAGTATTGTACTTAAGCCAATTGATTTCCAAGGGTTCAAAGGTGCCTAATTTTTATACTGGATTCTGAGTTTTGAACAAACACTGATCTGAAATTATGTGTATGATATTGCTAAAATTGTACATATAAAATGAGAGTTAAAGATACAGTACTTAATGAACTCAGTTTTAATGTGTTTCTATCCAAATGAAACATTTAAAGGAACAAACCCATTTAAATTAAAGTCAGAACTAGTAAAAGTGCCACTTGTTTTTATGTTGATGGGCCTACTAAAGTCAGAACTAATATTGGATTTCATCTTGTGGGTATTATCCATATTTAGGCCTTGGAATTTTGCTAGATTGGGAAAATCTTAGAACAGTGTTGGCGAACCTATGGCACGGAGCCCTTTCTGTGGGCACCCAACATCAGCCCTTCATAGCCACCTATATTCAGGTTTATTGCTGTATTGGCACTTTGCAAAAAGTTAGTGGGTTTTGAATTGCAGTTTGGGCACTCGATCTCTAAAAGGTTTGCCATCACTGGCCTAGAAAATGTATTTCTGGACAAGGTTCCCAGAATCCTGCAACCAGTAGCTATAATGAGGGTAATTCTTGGGAGTGGTAATTCAAAAATCTTAGCTAGAAAAATTCTTCATATATTTGAGAGGGAGAAAAGGAAGGTCAGCAGTAAGATCACAGGCCATCAGGCTGGCGATTGTGAAACAGGGTTAGTGGGATAGTAGCTACTCTTTCTATGATAGGGATGAGATGTATTCTCCTGGGGTGCCATTTTCTAATATTCTGCATGCCACAAAAAGGCCCTGAGCAGTTTTTAAAAATGGAAAGCTGAGGTGTAAATATAATTGAAATGATTGTATTAATAGGCAAGTGTACTGGAAAGAATAAGAATCCTGCCAAAGTAACTGAGCAGAGGAAGAGAATTAGAGACTTTAGAGAAATTGTCTAAATTAAATATTTATATAATTACAGTGACAAGAACAAGTTTTTTCTTGTGACAGATCTGTAGCTCTGGAAATAGGAAAGTAGCCCACTGATAAGCCCACAATAAAAATATTATAGGAAATTTATAATACAATGAGAAGGAATTCAATTTTTAAGTTTGCAGCAAATGGAGTTTTCTTGGCAGGAATACTGGAGTGGTTTACCAGTTCCTACTGCAGGTGCCTACAGCACCTGATAAAACGTTTTAGGACCTTGTGATCTGACAGAACGCCATGTATGGTTGTGTGTGTTTAAGCCTTTTGTTTGTTTCGATGGATTATTAGTCATCCAGAGTGGCCTTTGGCTATATGAAGGGGATAAACATGTAATACACAAATAAATAAAAATATAATCCCAGAAATGGATTCTTCCATTATTCCGGACTTCTAGGCTTCTTCCACCTTAGATGCGTTATTTATACTTGAATTGGTCACTAATAGACATGGGCACGACTTGGCGAAATTCTCGTTTCCGTTTCCGTAACGGAAACGGTAACGAGAATTTATTTTTATTTATTTATTTATTTATATAGCTTGTATGCCGCCCACTACCCAAAGGTCTCTGGGCGGCTCACAATCAAATGGATAATTAAAACATCAAATACAATAAAATTAGAATAATAAAAACATGTAAATGCAATAAATAGGATACATTAAAACACCACTAAAATTGCCATCAGGACCCACAGTCATTAGTTAAAAAACTTTTGAAACAGGAAGGTTTTTACCTGGCGCCGAAATGTTAGCAACATCAGCGCCAGGCGAGTCTCATTTGGGAGGGCATTCCATAGTCTGGGGGCAGTTCAAGCTTGAACCCGACCCAATAAAAGATAAATTGGGTCTGATTTGTCGTTGTCGTTCATGGCATCGCGTGGCGATCGTGCGATGCCAAGCAGCACAGAAAAAAAGTTTTTTTTTAAAAAACCCGATTCCCGGCCAAAAAAGCAGGCAAAAATATGCCTGCCTGCGGACACCTACCAGAGGGGTGGTTTCTGGGGGGTGGGGTCCCCGGCCTTCCCCCCCCTCCTGTCCTGGGCTGATGGTACCAGGCTGGGGGGGGCATCTTCGTCGTCTCCATTTGCCAAGCGGGGGGGGGATCCAAAATGGCGACAATATTTATTTTTAAATCGTGGTCCAAAAACCCACCAAAGCCATGGCCAGGTTTTGCTGAGACTTCTGGATGTGCCAGAGAGGGCATAAAAAGCCCACCAACCCTAACCCTAACCCTAACCCATACACCAGTACACTGTCCTTCTTAGTGGGTCAGAGGCACCCAGAGGTGCAGCCCACTAACCCACCCTAACCTTAACCGTTACCCTAAGCCTAGCCCTTACCCTAACCCCAACCCTAACCCAGATTCATACACAAGTACACTTCCCTTCTTAGTGGGTCAGAGTGATGCACCCAGAGAGGTGCCTTCAACTCCAG
Source organism: Phrynocephalus versicolor (assembly GCA_023846285.1). Taxonomy (NCBI): domain Eukaryota; kingdom Metazoa; phylum Chordata; class Lepidosauria; order Squamata; family Agamidae; genus Phrynocephalus; species Phrynocephalus versicolor. The sequence continues at coordinate 10,281,339 of JAHTLZ010000195.1, forward strand.
ACCCACTCCCTCCCTCCCTAAACGTAACCTGTACGCCTTTACGCCAGTATGCTTTCCTTCTTAGTCAGAGAAGCGCCGACAAGGTTCCTCTGTCACACTAACCCCCAAAACCTAACATAATGTATGGTACGCGGCAGCTATGCGTTACGCTTCCCTTCTCTTCTTAGTGGGTCAACTCAGATGCACCCAGAGAGGTGCCTTCAACTCCAGACCCACTCCCTCCCTCCCTAAACGTAACCTGTATGCCTGTACGCCAGTATGCTTTCCTTCTTAGTGAGTCAGAGAAGCGCCGACAAGGTTCCTCTGTCACACTAACCCCCAAAACCTAACATAATGTATGGTACGTGGCGGCTACGCGTTACGCTTCCCTTCCCTTCTTAGTGGGTCAACTCAGAGGCACCCAGAGAGGTGCCTCCCAGAGCCCACTTACCCCAACCCCTACCTAAACCACTGTACAAACGACAGACCACAAACGGAAACAACAAATTTTTGAAAAATTTCACGACAAACGGAAACAACCCGAAACGGGCCGGCTCCGACACACGACAACTCGAACGTCATTTTTTCTGGTTGTGCCCATCTCTAGTCACTAAAAAGGACTAAACCGATGCTACTGTACTATACTTTGGGTGCATCATGAGAAGGCAAATTCCATTGGAAAAGATGAGGAGAACGTTAAAGACTCAATCAAGGTAGCCACAGCCTCGAGTTTGCAAGAAGCCCTTGCTTGTTTTAATAAGGATGGCTGCTGCGCGGAGCGGTGCCCACCCAAAGCACCTTCTCAGGACATTCTGGCCACTTTCTGGTGAATGACTGATTAAACTGAGGCTCTTCGGATTACAACGCATTGCTGCACCATCGCCGTCTGAAGACGTCCATCTCCTGCAGCTGATCTGCCGAGAACTAATGCCTTGGAAGGACCAAGGCTTGTCTTCGTGCAGGCAAGCCCCGCCCACGCGACGCAGAAACCCCTCCCCCTCCTGTCACCACAGGGGGGGGGTCGTTCGTGCGGCTCTCTGCGGGAGGCCTCGCGCGGTCCTCGAAGTGGGCGGGGTTTTTGCGCACGCGCCGGCGAAGCGAACGAGCGCGGGTGTGGGGCAAAAGGGAAGGGGGGAAATTAGAACGTCACTTCCGCTGCTCGGGTGGCGTCGGGCGTAAGCGAGAGGATAAGCCGAAGGGGAAGGCAGTCTCAGCGGCCCTGCGTGGAGTGGAACGTGAGTGTTGGCTCCTCTGCGGGGCTGTTTCTTTAAAGCGGGGGGGGGGAGACACAGAACGTGGGCCTCCGGGGCGCGCGTGGTGGGACGGTTGGTACCGCCATGTTGTGGCCCGAGTCCCTTCTATCCTCCACAAGGAATAGCGGCCGATAGGAGGAGGAAGAGGAGGGGGCGGCGGCGGCTCTTCCTTTCCCTGCCGCTTTAGAGGAAGGGGAAGGGAGTCCGGCTTGGGTGGATGGGGAGACCTTGCTTCATGGGCGTCGCCTCCCCCTTCTTCTTCCCTCGTCTGAAAGGGGCGCCGAGGAGGGAGAGGGAAGACATGCCTAGAGGCTGCCATGTTGTGGAATGGAGGAGGGGGCTGGAAGGCGTCCGAGGGAGGGAGAAAATGGCGGCTGGGAACCGCCCCCCTTTCCTCGCCCAGCTCCCCCCCTTCTGCGCCCGACCTAGGGGATCCCCCTCGCCCCCATGCCTCCAGACCCACTGCCGCCGGTCTCCCCGCTTTTCTTCACCCCCCCTCTTTTGGGGGCGCCGTCTCCCGTTTTCCGTAGACTTGGGGACTCCTTCGTTGGCTGTCTCTCTTTCGCCCCCCTCCCCATTGCCTCTCCTCACTCCCCCCACTTTCACGAGTTCTCTTTATTGATGCCGTTGCTTCTTGTCTTATACTAAGGATGGGAGAGGTGCCCACCCCAAGGCACCTTCTCAGGTCATTCTGGCCACTTTCTGGTTGATGGCTGATTAGTCTGCTTTTTAAGGTATAACGGGTAGTACAGACTTGGCTTTCGGTCCGCCTCTCCTCTTGAATGGCTTCGCGACTGGGCTGCGTTATAGCTCGCCCCACTGTGCCACATGATAGGGAGTGAAGGGCAACAGGGTTCTCCCACCCCCACCCCCACCCCGTTCAACACAATGGATTTCCAGTTTTGGTGTCACGCGTGAGTCCGGCCCTGGAGTCTCACGGCACACTTATTGGGATATGAGAATCAGAACTACATTTTGTTTACCTTTCCCATTAAGTACAGTTTCCAGGGCCCCACAGTTGGGCACGATTCTGTCCATTTAGTCTAGCCCTCCTCATGCATGCCATAAAGTAGGAACTGACTTATAGCACGCCCTGTGGTGCTTTCAATGTAAGAACATTATTTTTTACTAGGACCACCACCACCTCGAGTTCCCATGGCATAGCAGGGATGCCAACCCAATACCTAGATAGTTATTCTATTAATTACACCACACAGGATATATGCTCTCTTCTGTCTTCCTTCTAATATTACAGCTGGGCATTTACTGTTTTCCACTTGGTGGCCCACTTCCTCTACCATATTTGTCCTCTTAGTTTAGCATGTGCATCTTCAGATTAAATGTTACTTCCAAGTTCTTGGGACTTCCAGTGTTCTTTATTTTTTGTCCATGTTAGGTTTTCAGTAGATTTTGTCTGTCTTCCCTTTGTTGCGTTATGCGTGGCAAGTAGGTTGTCCTCTACACATTGGATTCATCTAGTTCTGGGTGGATGAGTTGAGAGTCAAACACAAAGTCCTATACCCTGCTTTACTTACTCCCTATTAACTTTCTTCAGACAATTTTCAGTTCTTTTTGCATAATGGGGAAGTTCACTGTTAGGAAGTGATTACCATATAGCATATCAGAAGCCATATACTGGACAGCTTTATGAACCTGCCTGGGTTTTAAACTAATTAGAGGAGGACTTTCACTGCTGCGGTCCTCTCAGTTGTGTTTGGTGAGGCCACAAGAAAGTGTCACTTCTTGAATGATAACCGGAACCTTTTAGTTTCATTTGATATCTGTGATATGTAATAATGATTTATTGATTGAAATAAATAATTAAAAAAGAAAGAAAGTGCCATTTCTACAAAGCTGTAGAACACTCTCCCATATAGGTCGCGTTCCCCCCAACTCCCGGTTCAGTCCCAGGCTTGAGGTTCACTCAGCCTTCTGTGCTTCTAAGGTCAATAAATTGAGTACCAAGCTTGTCGGGGGGGTGTCAATATGTAGCTTGCATAATTATACTGTAAACTGTAGAGCGGGCATGTCCAAACTTCAGCCCTCCTGATGTTTTGGACCAGAACTACCAGAATTCCAAGCTTAGATTGCCAGTGGCAAAGGACTGGGGGAGTTGCGGTCCAAAACATCTGGAGGGCCGAAGTTTGGACATGCCTGGCCTAGAGAGTGCTTTAAGCATTGTGAGTCAGTATATCAGGAGCACACTTTTTCAGTTTTTGCTGTCCATCAACAGAGAGGCAATGGCCTTTCACTTTAAGCAGGCATTTTGGCAATACTGTAACTGGATGCTCTGTGGGGGTAATCTCCCTGCTTCCCATTTTTATATTGTTTGCCTTGTCCATTTGAATGGTGGGATGCAGGCCTCTGCTGCAAGTCTCAAATTCAAAGAGACGGGGGATAGTTTGAGCTATTCTTACTGCCTCAATAAGTGAAGCTCTCACAATGCTTATAACAAGTTCAAAGTGAGCCTTAAGCATGTATGCTATGTAAAGAATGGGGCACCTTCCGGAATTTAGCTAAAATATCAATTGTAGTGTGGGGGTTTTCTCATTGGTGAGCTCCTAAAAGAAGTGAGTGTTAGTTAATAACTTAAATGTGAATTTCCTCAAGGGAGGCAGTAATGGGCAAGCATTCTGTGGGGCTCTCCTCATATCTTACTTACTGGACACCCCAACATATTTCTGCAGGCTTTGTTCAAGGATATGGCTTGTTTTGCAATTCTCAAATTAGTTTGAGTTTCAGTTATCCCAGTTGAATATGAAAAAAGTGAAGTTGGAATGGGATTGTATGATGGGTACACACATGCAAAATTAAGAGAATTTCCTATTGCAGGAATCACGTGTTTGCATTCTAAATTGTGTCTTTTTCTTCCTAGAATGCCTAAATCAAAAGAACTTGTGTCTTCAAGCTCCTCTGCTAGTGATTCAGACCGTGAAAGTGATACAGTGGTGATTATTTAATTTTTTTCCTTGCCTTTCTACATAAGTACTAAAAATTAATAAATAGTAATGGAAGAGACGTGAACCATCCAGAATATTGTTAAAAATTTCTTGACTCACTGATATGCTCTTAAAATGGGTGAACCACAGTTGTCAAAAATCAACAAAGGGGAAGCAGAACTGTCTGAAGAGGTATTCCTTTCAAAGTGCTTCTCCATTTAAAAATAAATTATTCAGGCAAATAAACATTCAATATATAAATAATGTGAATGTATGTTGAATATTTTTTTAAAATGTGATCCCATTTATAAGATGTAGAATGTTTTTCAGAGTGCTTTGAGTAATTTAATTGGCTTTGCATAATTTTCAGCTCTGGCAAATGGGGTCATTGCAACATTATATTCAATTGAATATGTGAAAATACAAATGTAACTCTGAGCCACTTGTAAGTCCATGATTCTAGGGGTGGTGGACTCAAAAGGAGAAATGTGAGTGAGTGTTTGTGTAGTATAAGAAGGGGAAAGTGGGGGGGGGGCAAAAAAGGGAAGAGCAGATCCACCACAGCCGTCCAAGACACATGATTGCCTTGGTTGCCTTTACTGCTTGGGAACTGATGGGCTGCTGGAGAGCTAATGACCAGCTGCTTGCCTGCCTTACTGTGCATGTGCACATTTGTGTGGATACATTCTGGTTTTCTTGGATGGTAGAACAATTAGTACTCAGCTTGTTAAAAAAAGCCTTCAGCAGCTGAATTTCTGTTGCAACATTCTGCATATATTACATGAATAGCAGGAGCGGCAAATCACCACTAAGTAAATGTTACCTTTAGCTATTTTGAGGTGCATGTGGCTTCATTGTATAGCGTACAAGTCATGTGAATTAAAGGGAGTTTTTAATCAGCAGCAATTGGGTGATGATGATTACATCATTCTTACAGTGCTCACGGAGCCACAAGACATTATTTTAGGCAGTGTGTCGAGGACATACTCTAGTGCTGAAATTACCAAGGAAGTTATTTTTTTAATTTTTTTTATTAAACTTATACCCTGGCCACTCTGGGTGGCTTACACCAGTACTAAACAAAACACATATCAAACAGAGCAAACCTATAATATAATAAACTAAAATGACAAACAAATAATTACATTATTACAACATAACATCAATAACTGTGCATTATAAAATCCTATTCAATACTTCAGTTGAACTCCCTCAACCAGCCTGGCCAAAAGACAAGCAAGGATTTGTAATCCGTCCCAAGTGACATTTTGCAATGGGGGAGACACAGTTGCACAATTTCCCCAGCCAGCCTGGCCAAAAGACATGCTGGGATTTGTAGTGGGGGGGAAACATGATCGTTCCAAGCCCAATTCTCAACTCCTCCTCCCGCCTGCCCCCTCCTTGTTTTCAATTATGTCACAGCAAAAATAATGGTGGGTCTGTGGCATTTTGAAGACTAAGCCTCCTGTACGTTTGAGAAAGTGAGCTACAGTTAATGAAAGCTCATATAAAATACAGCATGTTGGTCTTTAATATACCCGAATGAATTGTATTTTGTTGGTTCTAGCATTTGAATTCTATTCTATGTTTAAGTACACATTAAGGTACAATTTCTCAAATGATGACATGTTGTTCCATATATTCTTAAATTTCAGCATCTGAATCATCAACTTTCGGTGAGTAGGCTTTGCTCAAGTTCTTGAATACAGAGAGAGGCTGCCTTATTTTATCTGTGGTAACACTGTGGTTGACAATGTTAGTTATAGTTGGAAATTAGTGTTGTCTGCTGTAAACTCAATTTTTACAAAATATGAGCCACATTAGAATATTTTGGGAGACTTGACATGAAACATCTAAATACAGTGGCACCTCTACTTATGAATTTAATATGTTCCGAATGCTCTTAAGTCGGACAACTCTTAAGTAGAGGAGCCCTATCTAAAAAAATTAAAATAATAAATTTTTAACAATCAAAAAATTAAAAAAAACATTTCTAAGTAGAGCTGACTGCATCTAAATTTTGTAAGGCAGCAGTTAAAATGCCAACTGTTTTCTGCTCTTAAGTCAAGCTGCTCTTAATTAGAGGTACCACTGTATTATTTCATGTGCAAATAGAAATGAGCCCAAAGTCTTGAGTGCATAGGTGAGAAAAGGCTTCAGTGGTCTATTAAAATTGATTTCAGTATAAGACAGATGCTGAGCACCAATAAACTCCCAAGAGCTGTAGCAACATGCTCTTGTTTGGACCCAAAACTTCTGCAAGGTTTATGAGGATATAATTTTCACACTTAGACCACATTTGACCACTACACACTCAGACAGACTACCTGAAGCTCAATGGTCCTGGTTCGAATATAAAATCAAGATAAAAGAGCTGAGCAGAGGAACGCAACAGGTGAAACATATTGGCACCGATGAAGCTACAGTTTTCCTACAACACCTCCAGAGAGAATATAAATCCCCCTTGGAGAAAAAAAGAAGGCCTTTTATGTTGCTAATTGGAAATCTTTGGGCCAAGCCCAATGAGCCCAAATTCTAGAAGCAGATAGAAAGAGGCTTCTCTCTGGGAGCCTTTGAGATTTCCAACTCCATTACACCAGAAGTATGGGTATTGCATTTAATCATATTCTAGCTCTTTGGAATGGTAAGGCTCCTGTTGAAGACACAATCCCTGCTGAGGTTTTTGCTATTGACATTGAGTGGTGGTCTCCCCTCTTGGCTAAGCTGTTCATCTACATTAACAGCATAGGCAACCTTCCCACAGGTTGCCAAACCAGCATTGTTGTGCCAATTTTTACCAAGACCAGTGATGTCGAACCTTTTAGAGAATGAGTGCCAAAACTGCGATTCAAAACCCACTAATTTTTTTGCAAAGTGCCAATACAGCAATTTAACCTGAATACAGGTGGCTGTGAAGGGGTGGTGTTGGGTGCCCAAAGAAAGGGCTCTAAGTGCCACCTTTGGCACCTGTGCCATATGTTTGCCAACACTTCCCTAGACCCTTGTAACTTTTCCTATCAGTCTTCTCAGTGTGGCCTCTACGCTAGATGCCTTTTGAATAGGTGTCTAGATTGGGACAGCAAACACTCTTATCATCTTTGAACAACAGGCAGGCTTCAAGAAAGGCAGAAGCACAATAGATCAAGCCTTTGTTTTACACCAAGCAATTAGTAAATTCGCTAAACCACCAAATAAATATCTTTATACTGCCTTTGTGGATTTCTCATCAGCCATCGCTCTGATAGATAGAGAGCGCCTGTGGTGTAAGCCGGCAAAACCAAACATTAATAGGAAACTCCTGTGGCTCATGCAGCAACTGCACAAAGAAAATACAATGCAAGTGCTTATAGGCTTGCAAGGAGCCCTATTGCAACAGGTTCACATCAGCCGAGTGGTGAAACAAGGTTGTATTTTAGCACCCTTTCTATTTAACTTTTAGATAAATAGTTTGATCCCACAAATGGTGTCACCCTCATTCTCCCTCCCCCCCCAACCATTGGTGGTACAGAGATCTCAATATTACTTTATGCTGGTGACCTGGTTTTGCTATCTCTGAAAAAAAATTGTTCTTAAAAGAATGCTTTCTAAATTTGGACAACTCTGTAAAGAGGGACTGCTAACAATCATCTACATCAAAACAAAGATTATGGTCTTTAGGAAGAGAGCTCCCAAGCAGGTACATTCATTTAAATATTTCAGCGTTCCATTTTGTGAGAACCTTTCCTGGAGACAGCATTTAAATGCCACCATTTTATTGAGCACCATATCAATAGGGCAGTTGAAAAGATTCTTCTGTGGCACAGGAGGCCAGTTGGTAAATCCTGCTCTCAACGTGTTTGTAGCCAAAATTTTAACACAAATACTCTATGAGGCAAAACTGGGGGGTGAGGCAGCAAAGTCCAAAGTAGAAACTCCAGGAACTCCCTCAGCTCATCTTAGAGGTGAGCTAAGCCCATAATCAATAGCTGCTAGAGTCGATCTGGCTTATCTTAGGTTTTGGATAAAAGAATAGCCTGGAGGACTGCTCTCTAACAAAGCGCTGTTGGCTAGAATAATTACAGTCTGATGGATGGGCACAACAATGCTACCAAAAATTAAAGGTTTATAATCTTCTGATGGGTAATTTCTTTAATTTAAGTTCCTTTGACCTCAGAAACTGGATCTATGACTTTGATGCCTGACAAGATAGGGCTGCTATTGTTGGGTCCCATTTTTCTATCTGGTATCCCCAACTTCAGGTGAACCACGCAAAATCACACTGCTTTGAATCATTGACTTTTTTTCTCCAGATTCACAGAGCTTTTGCAGAACTTAGATTTGAACAGATGGTCTCAGCACACCTCGAAGGGAAATATAAAGGCATCCCAGTTGAGGAACGAATTTTTTTTTTTTGGGGGGGGGGGCTGTAACCAGACTGAGGATCTAATTCATTACTCACTATTCTGTCTTCTCTATTAATTCCCTAGAGAAAGATTTTTGTCACCCATCATTCAGCTGTTTTCTAATTACACCACCATGGAAACAGTAATAGGATTGCTTACCGATACACAGATGTATATTACATATGCAGTAGCACAATTTGCACTGGCAGCTAAGAAGTTGAGGTCTCAATTTGTCAAGGACCATACTGCCACATGAATGTATACAGAGGACTGTAATACGTTGTTATTAGATTGGATTTTGTTGGTTTTATGGTAATCACCTGTTTTTTAACTGGATTTTATTTGCTAGTTTGTACATTGTAAAGGTCTATGGTCAGAAGTAATAAAGTTTGTGTAACACAGAAGTAGCCTGATTGGATCTTCCCTGCCTCTCCTAGCAGCTGACTACACCAAGATGAAGAGTATCCCTAACTAGCTGTTGAGTGGTCAGCTGCAGGGAGAGTAGGGGAAGAGCCAATCACACTACTTCCATGATTGGTTTGATGTTGTATGTTTTATGAGGAGTGTGGTGAGTGGACCAGGATGTTTATGGAGGGTGGGAATCAAATGCTGGGACCAGTGCTGTCCTGCTTTGTATTCACATCCCCTTAATTGTGACTGTGAACATTCTCCACAGAGACAGAGCCATAAACACAATCTAAAAGTAATATAAATTGGACCAGGGTTATAAAAAGTCAAGTAATGAACCTAATAAGGTGATATGTGAAGAATGTTTATAAATCTATGGCCCCTTTCACATGTGGCAGGGTCCCCCAATGAGGCCATACTGCTCTAGTTGAAAGTGGCTGTTGTAGACTGTGGGAAATGAGTGGGATGAGCTAAGCTCCCTCAGAAATATGGGTGTGATAGTAGTCATTCATTAAGCTCAACTCAAGGAGTCTCTTTAAAAAACGGCTCTAGCTTCATGAATTCTGAAAATGATCTCATGCCTAGGGTCTTTTTATACAGTATATGCAACTGGTTATGCAGTAGTTTCCCGAGGCTTTCCTGTACTCTGCCTTTGGAAGAGCAAGGCATATTGCTGTATTCATTCTTCCAAAAAGCATTTATCAAAGATGTTTAGTTGTCAGAGAAAATAATTTTGCAGTATAAATTAGCACAGCCCTACATACGAATAGAAAAAGCAATGCTCAGGTCATTTGAACACATCATTACTAGAGTGGAAGGAGACAGTCTAACGGGTATGAATCAGTAACTCCTACTTTTTCTGCAAGTTCTTGATGCATCCTGATTTTTAAATGTCAAGGAAAAAAGGAAAAAACAGGTTGTACAAGAGAAGCCAGTAAAGAAACAGAAGACTGGGGAGAGTTCCAAAGGTGCAGCTTCCTCCAAGCAAAGCAGCAACAGAGATGAAAACATGTTTCAGGTAATTGATGACTCTTGTGCTACTGGAATTTGTGAGTAATGCATTGTGGCATTGTACAGATGGAGTACAATGTCAAACTTGATTTCTTTTTAGAAATAAATACAGCTGTGTGTTCTGAACTTCAAAATGAGAGATGTTAAGTTGGCAATATTAATTTGTTAGCATAGTTATCAAACCTAGCTCTAGATCAGTGGTTCTCAACCTGTGGGTCCCCAGATGCTCCTGGACTGCAACTCCCAGAAATCCTGGCCAGCTCAGCTAGTGATGAAGACTTCTGGGAGTTGCAGTCCAGGAACATCTGGGGACCCACAGGTTGAGAACCACTGCTCTAGATTCTCTAAACCGTACTGTGACTGATGAAGGGGGGAAAAAACCTCCTTGGATCTCATACCACTAAGTCTTACAAACATAGTTCCTTTACTAACTCTTCAGTACTGCATACGAGTAAAAAGTGATTACAACATCACTTTGTAGTACGTTACGGGAACATGTAGAGAACATTAATACTGTGGGCATGTTAATAGGGGCAATTATCGTAGCACAAGAATTGTCTGGTCTGGTGGTGATAGTGGTCACATTTTTTACCATCATTACCTCTTGAGGCTGCAACAGCTCCAGAGGTGGCTTAATGTCAAACAGCAAATGACTCGACAACTACTTTTTTTTTTTAAATTTTTATCCCCCCCCCCCGACTATTAATGATGTAGAATCTAGTGCCATAAATGGGGCTTTTGAATGCATTCAGAATCAGGAAGATGCCTCCCTTGCTCAATTATTTCTGGAAGGGGGAAGCATTTTTTGTCAAAGGTGATGAAGAAGGGTGACTGAGAGGCCTCAGGGATTGCATTTTATGAATGTAGGGATAAGAAAGGACGTTGACCCTCTTTTTACATCTGTTTTTTTAAAGGTTTTTGGTAGCATTGCATGTTGAGAAATATTGAACAGAAATATGTGATGGCTTTGTACACAACTGGCTCAGTTTATTTTGAGAGTCATAAGTGGGAACGCATTAAGAAATTGTGTTTCAATAAGAAATTCTTGGCCTATGTGATGTTCCCAAAAGTAATGAACTACGGCCCAGAAGGTAGTGTTACTAAATGTTGTTCAAGTGGCCAAAAGTTTTTGTTCAAATAGAATCTAAATGCCTGCCCAATTGGGTGAACATTGTTTGAGCCCTTTCTATTATGGGTCTGGGTTTGGTAGCTTGCTACTTGTAGGGTGGTCAGGCTTTTGAAAGAAGAGTTAGCGCTCATAAGATTATGAAGACTTAATATTAGAATTAGAATTTAGAGTGAGCCATTTCACATTCAGTTCTTTCATTACTTCAGACAATTAATTTGTAAGCTCCATAAACCTACATCTGATGTTAGTCTAAGAAAATATAAACAGGCACATTCAATTAAGAAAGGTGCAGAAGAGCTGATCAACCAGTTTCCCACTGATGCAAAGGTTCTAACTATTGCTGTGGTATCTGGAAGTTATGGCAACTGAACTTCTTTTTCTTGAGAGAGAGAAACGTTTCACTTCTCATCCAAACAGCTTCATCACTCTCATATTGCTGTGGTAATAACTTTTAACTGGATGTATGTCATAATGTTTAAGAATATGACCTATTAAGTTCATACTTCAGGTTGCAGCTCAGGTATGAACTCATAACAATCTTATGAGCTTTCACCTTCTGTTAGTTTTATCTTCAGTACAAATGTTGCCTGTTGTATTCATTTTTCATAAAGATTTTAGAGATCATATAATGTTGCTAGCATTAGAAGAGGGCTGGAGAAATATCAAATAGTATCCAGTCACCTGGATGATGTGTAGGCCCTCCCTTTATGGTTTTGCTGTTATTGTGTTTGTGTCCCTGTATTTTCCTTATATAACTGCAGCTTGCCATAAGGCTTTCTTCTCCATGTGCTTTCTTTTTTCTAATTTTTTTTAATTTTTAAAACAAAGTAAAAACAGATACAATGCTTATCTCCTGTCATGTTACATATGTCAAACGTTTTCCCCAGTACATTAAACCCCACCTATTGCAGGGGTTAGGGACCCGACCTGCAATAATTGAAAATCCGCAATATGCGGATGCTGGGTCAGGTCGGGATTGGGTGGGCTCTATGGGGGCTCTTGTACTTACCCCAGGCCTGGCGCTGCCCCAAACGGGCCTGCAAGGGGCTTTCCAGTCCCCCAGAGGCCCCAAAAGTGCTTTCTAGTGATCTGGAGGTCACTTCTGGTTTACCGGGAATCACTTCCGGTTTGCGGGGAAGCACTTTTGGGGCCTCTGGCGGGCCTGGGAAGGCCTTTCTCCTTACCCCGGGGGCCTTTTTTCCCATATACTGCGGACCCGCGATGTACCGGGATCACAGTATATGAACCGCGAAAAGGCTGGGGACAACTGTAGATCGGCCTAGTTGCTTCATGATTCTCTTTTCATCTTCCTCATGTTCAAGGAAAGGATGTTTTGAAAGTATTTGTAATGGTGTAAAGAGAAAGGTTACTACATCTAGAGGCTGGAAATTTCTGTCTGACTTGACCTTTTTTGAACGAGTTACTTAGTTAGTTACCATATAATGACTTTCAGAAACAGAGTGGATCTTTGCAAGTTAGGAAAATGAGATAACAAGTTACAATGACCAGAATACAGCTAGGCTGGAATACAATTACTAATGAAAATTCCAGTAGTGTCACTCATTATGAAGTTGGCATTGGCATTTCTTGTTGCCTGCCAAGTCACATAACTAGTGCACAACAGGATCTGCTTCTAACCAGGCGGCAGTTCACTGATGGGACTGACAGTAATGTACTGTACTTATACTGGCAGGCGTAATAGAATTCTGGCAACTGCAACATAAATTATCCAGAGAATGTAAAGACTCAAACTGACTTGCAAAGCACAAGTTTGTTTACCAAAGTAAACAAGCATGATCATTTGAATCAACACACCCTGGTTTCTGTCCTCAGCTAGGGGACCTGGAGCACCTGGGAGGCTACGGCTCTGCCTCCTGACAATAATATCAAGACCAGTCTCTTTCCTCCGCTGTTCCAATGTACATAAAATTATGTTGACATCCTGGGAAATTTACATATAATTGGGAAAATGTACAGTGGTACCTCAACTTACGGTTGCTTCGACAACTGAAAAATTTGACTTGTGAACGTTCTCCGTAAGACAGCTGACGTTGACAGGTCAGACCTGTCAAAATCACCTGTCTGGCGTGTCTGCCCCTTTGGGTTACTATTGTTTATATGTGAAAAATATCACTGAGAATACAGGATTCTGTAATCTGAAGGGAAATAATGCAATTCTGTACGGTATTTGCATGTGCCACTGCAGTAGTGATTGGATGTAACAACATCAAACAACAATGTGTGAACAGTTGAAAAGAATCACTACATGTGAACAATCAAATTCCCTATGTTGTTGCTGCTGCTGCTGCTGCTGCTGCTGTAGTAGTTGTTGTTTATTTATTATTGTTGTTACAGATTGGTAAAATGAGATATGTTAGTGTTCGTGATTTTAAAGGCAAAGTCCTAATTGATATTAGAGAATACTGGATGGATCAAGAAGGTGAAATGAAACCTGGCAGAAAAGGTAATTTTACAGTATTTGACTGAAGTTTTAGTTGGTAATCTAAATAATCTATATCTTAATATTTAGTATGAGACATATATCCTAATTGAAGATGATCTAACTAGAGTACAGTGACACCCCCCCCCGCCCACCGCGGCAGTTATGGACCAGACGTGACCTGCAATAATTGAAAATCTGTGATATGCTGATGCAGGTTGGGCCGGGCCTGGGAGGCCTAGTTGGGGGCCCTTGTACTTACCCCCAGCCTGGCGCTGCCCTGAACGGGCCTGTGAGGGCCTTCACAGGCCCATTTGGGGCAGAGCCAATCCTCAGGTAAGTAAGGGAGGCCTGAATTTCCCCTAGGAAAAAGACGTCTAACTGGAATCATGGGAAGCTGCAGCAGCCTTATCTCCTGCCTGATCAGCTTCAGAGTAGAAGTCTTTTTCCTAGGGGCACCCCCTTTGGAGCTTTATAACTCACCCCCCTTACCCCCAAATGTTTCCAAATTTCAGGGGGGTTCCTAAAATCACTTTTTGAAGGTACTCCTGATACTTTGGAGTCCCAAGGTAAGTACATTTTGATTGCATATTTTAAAAAACAATGTTTGAGTGCATATTTTTTTAAAACAACATGTACTGAAAAATTACCTACCTTGGGGGCACCAAAGTAGCAGGGGTACCATACAAAAATGATTTTAGGGAACCCCCTGAAGTTTGGAAGCATTTGGGGGTAAGGGGGTGAGTTATGAAGCTCCAAAGCAGGTGCCCCTAAACCTTCTCAGTGGAATCATATGGGAAGCAGAGGCACCACTATGGCTCGCCCAATGAGGGCTTGCCCTCCGCCGCCCTCCCCAAGCCATCTGAGCACCTAATTTTACCCCCAAAAGCTGGGAAACTCATTGACTCGAGTATAAGTCAAGGGCATTTTTTTCAGCCAAAATAAGGGCTGAAAAACTAAGCTTATACTCAAATATATATGGTATTTTACTTTTTCAGATTCAGTGAGGAAATTAATATTAGTTGTATGTACCTAAAAATGTGAAAGGAGTGAAGTCTTCCTGATATTGCTACATTGCAAATTCCAGCAAGCCTTAACATTGAGTATATAATTAGATCTGATGGAAATTTTCGTCTTGAGTAACTGGAGGCCTGTACTTTGTCCCAAATCACCATTGTTAGCTGTAGGGCATTTTACAGATTGTCCCCTTCAAATATTTGATATCCTGATATACATATGTATCCTCCCTGTATTCTCAATTTCCCTATTCAACACAACTGTTGGAGGCATAGGAAAGCTGTACTACTTCACCTCTAGTAATCCTGTTTTAACTGGTCAGCTTGTTTCATTGTATTTGAGGTATATGCTTGGTATATAGAAAAATTCTACCCCATCTCCAGAGTTGATCTGGCTGATTGGGGTAGCTAGGTGGGTATCCTGTTCCTCCTTCACCTCTCCATGTATGCCTCTCCCAAAGCTCTCCCAGACATGTCTTGTTCTTTGGTCAAGAGTATACATTTTTCCCCTGTTATGCCATGGAACCATTTCTATTTTTAAGGTGTTTAAGGTTTACTTATTAATTTACAACATTTGTTGTAAGCTGCCTTGGGTCCCTTTGGGGAGAAAGGCAGCATAAAAATAAAGTATTATTATTATTATTATTATTATTATTATTATTATTATTATTATTA
>JAHTLZ010000195.1:10296580-10316271 GCA_023846285.1 Phrynocephalus versicolor
ATTATTATTATTATTATTATTATTATTATTATTATTATTATTATTATGCTTTGTATGAAACATAATGTCCAGACCCTTCCAAAGGAGCTGGGAAATCTTATTTTTAGTAAAACAAAAACAAAAAACGTCAGTAAATACTTGAACTGTTGCCAAAAGTGCTATATTATATTCTATAGTTATCCATCCATCCATCCATCTTAATGCCACCAAGTCAATTCTGATTTATGGCAATCCCTTTTAGGGTTTTCTAGGTAGAGAATACTTACAAATGGTTTACCATTCCCTTCTTTGGGGGGGTGCCCTGTGACTGCAGCTTGCCCTAGGCCACACAGGCTGCATCTTTTGAGATACACAGTGGCGGAATAGATCTCCCAGTCTCTGACTCATTGAGTGATCCAACCAGCACAAGTTTCTCTAAATACGGAAAGGAATCTTAGGATATTCATAACTCTTTAACAGAAAAGAAAGAGGCTGCCCTTTTTGTGTCAGAGGACAGAGTGAGCAGGAGGAATAGCTGAGAAGCACTGGGATGGACGGGAGATAAGGAACATTGGGGGAAAGCATTGTGTAGAAGGGGAAATGAGTGAGATGGGAATGAAGGGCTCTAACACTTGTGAAGCTGGATATATGTGCTAGTTTACAGTACTAATTAATGGTTTGTGTTGACTTATTCTAGGTATCTCTCTAAATCCTGAACAGTGGAGCCAACTGAAGGAACAGATTTCTGATATTGATGAAGCAGTAAGAAAACTGTAAAGTTGAGCCATGCAGAAAATCTACTGTTATAGGTTTAAGTAGTCTTTTTACATTGGCATTCATTTTCTAAACTATTTGTTTTCCAAGCTATTGTATATTTGGATTGCAAATCAATTTGTAAGATGACGCTTTTTTTAATGTGCATTAAAAGTGTATTCTGAGTGAAGTTACAAATGTGTATACTTTTGTTAAACAGTTGTTATATTCCCACATCATGGTGTAAAATAAAACACATCTAGTTACTACTCTTGAGTAAGAGGCAGTTGTTCATGGTCTTTTTGACTTAAAAGTTTTATAACATGTAGATTCTAGTGCTTGGTGTGAAAATAATCAGTTTTTAGCTTCTCTAGTAAGTAAAGTTTACTGCAAAAATGGCTTGGATGTTGTATTTACTTTGCCCACTCCTAATCTCACACATCACAGATGTATATGGCTAATAAAGTCGCTTGCAAACTTCAGATTAAGTATTTCACAGACACATAAAGATTTCCCAGGATATAGCCTAAATCCAGAGCACATGGACAAGCCTGTAGGTTGCTTCCGCTCTAGCAGATGTCTTTAATTTCCAGCCAGTTGTGTGACCAGTCTCACAGCTAGGCATGACAGTTTCATATGTGCCAGAAAAATCCCTATATTAAACTACCAATGGAAATTCAGTAATGGCACGTTTCTTCTCTATTTTTTACAAAAAGACTTGCTCTATTTTCTACTCTAATTATAGTGCTTTTTAAGGTTTAGCCTATCTGTGTTTCTGGATAGATTTCTTTTATTTGTTGACATTTGTGAACCTCTTAACTGTCAGTACAGAGACCACTTGATAGTGGAGTGGCTAATTTTTTTTTTTTTTTTGCAAATATAAATTAAGTAAAGTCCCCTTTTGAATAATATAATAACAGCCCTGGCTATAAGAAAGAACTACATGGAAGTACTGTAGTATTTTAATTGTGGGTATTCAAAGTGGCATGGGAGAATCACTTTAGCGTTCTCACTAGTTCATTTTTAAAAGGATCTTCAAGGCAGTGTATTTTTCCTCTCCCCATCTAATTTGAAAACTGATTATAATTTAAGGTGTGGCTCAGCAGACTAGACCACTGAAATGGTTGGCTGCTAGGTTGGCTGCTTGAATCCAAGGAGCTATGCAGCGGAGTGAGCTCCTGCTGTCAATGCCAGCTCCTACCAACCTAGCAGTTCTAAAGTGTATAAATGCAAGTAGATAAATAGGTACCACTGTAAAAAGTAGGGAGGTAAACAGTGCTCCGTGCAGCCATGCTGGCTGTTTAGCTTGAAAATTGTGATGAGCACTGCCCCCAGAGTTATACATGACTAGCACACATGTGCAGGGGAACCTTTCCCTAATCTCACTACCTGAGGTTCAATCCCAGGTAGCAGGCTCATGGTTGACTAAGTCTTCCATCCTTATGATGTTGGTAAAATGAGTACTCAGCTTGCTGGGGAGGGGGCAATGTGTAGCCTGCATACTGTAAACTATACCGCCCAGAGACTACTTGAAGTGGTATGGGGCAGTATATAAGCAGAACACTTTGCTTTTGCTTTTTTTAAAATCATGTAAGGTGAGATAATTGCTATGGAAAACAGAAATTGTAGAATGTGTCAGCTGTAACCATTTTATCTAAAAGCAAGCCTCCCTAAATGCATGGTAACAGTTTCTTGATACATCCCGGACAGCTACTCTCATTTTGCTGGTACAAGCCCTGGATAGACGACCAAGTGTGGAACTCGGCATGTGTTTACAGGTCACTGAAGGTTTTAGCAGCACCTTTGTACCTAATGGCTTCCATTCCATGAGTTGGGTGTTCTTGATTGGAGTTCCAGATGTATTCTAACTCAAGCCAAGTTGAAGACACCAAGGAGTCAGGTGCTTCCCTTACATTCCCTTACACTGTCAAGGGACCAAGAAACAGACCCACAATAGGGTTTGAAGCCTGCTGTTATGCTTGAAACTTGACAGGAGATACTAGAAAGAGTATGGGATTTGTTATGTATCCCTTGTTTTCTTTTTCTCCAGTAGGTATAAATGGCCCATTTTCATTTGCCTCAAGGCAAGTAAAGTGCTGCACTTGTGGATTGTTATAGTGTTGATCAAATTGTATCCTCTGTTCACAGAGTTGCATAATTCACACGATGGTTTCTCATGTCTTGCATGACTTTCTAAAGAGAGCTTCAAGATTGCAAGGAGCAGTATAAGCAATATTTGCAACACTCTTCCACTTCCTTCTCAATAGCCAGTGTCTACAATTCTATCACACCACATAAGCCCGAGATTCAGCATCTTGGGAATCTTCTATGCTTCAGTTTGTATGCAGCATATAATATTTTTCCATTATCAGCAATGGTTCATAGTAAGACACCAATCCTGTACTCAATTTTGTTGCCCTATTAAATTGAGCAAGACCTACTTTCAGATGTATGCAGAGGAGTGGGGTGTAGGTTCTGTGGGATCTTTCCAATACGGATTTGTAATGTAGAATACTGGTGTGTGACTTTAGTGTGCACAAAACACAAGAATTCAACTGAATACTTGTTTTGTATGAGTCAGTGTTGCATTGTGGATGTAAAGTGTTGGACTCATTAGATCTAGGTTCAAATCCTTGCTTCTCCGTGGAAACGCAATGGAGGTGGCAATGGTAAAACATAGCTTGGATGTCTCACATGCCTTGAAATCCCATTAGGTTCACCATAACTTAGAAACAACTTGACGGCACATAAGAACAACAGCCTAGATTTATATATATGGTGTGCTGAACAAATTAAACTTGAGGTTTCAGGGTGACAATCACAGTACATGCCTTCATTTTTCAAAACTGTCATTTGCTGTTTGCTTTAAATCCTCAGCAAGCAATGGGACACTTACATTTTGCAGAGGCCCTATTAAGGAATTCATCACAAGAAGATTAGCTGGAGAGATTGAAGCTAGGCCAGTAGATGGTAGCATTGCTCTTTCCTTAAGTTTTCTAGGCGTTTTCCCCCTTTTAGTCTAATTGCAACAAGAGTGTCTTGATGGTAGAACATTGTGAATTTTAATTGTTTTTCTAGGCTTCGTGTTCCTTAGCTGAAACCCTTCCTGTTTTAATTTTATGAGTCTAGTCTCTCTCTCTCTTTTCTTTTTTGTAGACCTGGTGGTTTGTAAAAGATAGAGGAGCACAATTCATAGTGCTCTGTTAGAAATTTTCCAGCAAGAAACAGAGTGATGCTTGAAAAGGAAAAAGTATGTCTGAGTAGAGAGACCAAAATAAAATGTTTTGGGGCTCATTTTGCCATTTTTTTTTCATTAGCAGTGACAATTCCAGAATTGTGGGGGTAAAGGAGCCCCTGTTCAACACCCTCAGGCTACGTGCTGGATCTGGAAGATGCAGGATACACTGAAGGATAATTGTTTCTCAATGTGTCCAGCCTCTCGGGATTATTTATATATTGGGAATTGAGAGTGTTGGTCCTTTGTCAGTTGGGGTATTTGTAAATACTTGACCTTACCTGACTGGGGAATGTCTGATCTTTTGGATATAGTCCTAGACAGCAGGTCAGATCCCACCTGAGACCCTCATGAATCATAGAATCATAGAGTTGGAAGAGACCTCAAAGGCCATCTAGGCCAACCTCCTGCCATGCAGGAACTCCCATCACAACTCCCGGCAGATGGCCATCCAGCTTTTGCTTAAAAACCTCCAAAGAAGGAGATTCCACCACCCTCCGTGGCAACATATTTCACTGCCAAACATCTCTAACTGTCATGAAATTCTTCCTAATGTTTAAATGGAATCTCTTTTCCTGTAGTTTGAGACCATTGTCCTGCAACCAGTCGATGAAGCCATGGAAAACAAACCAGTCCCTTCTTCAATGTGACATCCTTTCAAATATTTAAACATAACTATCCCCTCTCAGTCTTCTTTTTGTAAGGCTAAACATTCCCAACTTCCTAAGCCGCTCCTCATAAGACATTTCTTTCAGAACCTCAGTCATCTTGGTTGTCCTCCTCTGGACCTGTTCAAGATTGTCAACATCCTTTTTAAATCGAGGTGCACAGAACTGTACACAGTACTCCAAGTGGGACCAGAGCAGAATAGAGTGGTACTATCACTTCCATTGATCTAGACACAATGCTTCTGTTGATGCAGCCAAGAATCACGTTGGCTTTCTTGGCTGCCGCATCACACTGCTGACTCATGTTCAATTTGTGGTCATGAGCCTCCTACAGAAGAGTTGTTGTGCTTTAATATGTTTATGCTACCTGCAGTATGAGAAATGGAATGCTTGAGTGGCCTATGCTGTTTTGTAAAGCAAACGTGTGCAGAAACATGGGTATGATGTTCAGCTCCCCCATAAAATAAAATAAAAATAAATCAGAATTTGCATCACCTCGAAAATGGAAAAATCAGTTCAGCCTGTTATTCCCGATAACCAATGCTATATTGAAAAATTGTGACCCTCTTTCTTCCCCACCATGCTGCAGAATTATTTTGTTCTCTTAATGATGCTTTTGTGGCAATGTTTTGACAGCACTAAGGAAAGATTTTAAATTACATATAATTAGTAAGCTTCCCCCCTCCCTTTGCTTTCTTGCAGGGTTGAGATTATAGGGTCATCGGGTTAACATATGGAATGCATTTGGCTGATAATAAAATATACCACTTTGCTGGAGGGCACAGAGGAAAAATATTGTCCCTGTTACTGATGAAAGAGTACGACAATCTTTCCCCCTTTGATACAGATGCAAGTGAACATTATCAGGATCCAAATTACCAAGGGCCTGTTGAGTAAATGCCACTATCTTTTACTTTTGTTTAAAAGCACATCAGCTTTTAAACGGATGAGAACTTAAGAACAGCCTTACTGCGTCAGACTAATGATACAGGCACACAAACCCCCTTTCCCCATAGGTGCCTGTGGGAAACCCAGTAGGAACCCATTGGTGAAATACCACTTGTTGGTGCTGCTCCCCAGGCATTGATGTTTAGAAGAAGACTGCTTCAGATCCTGGAAGCGACCTGGAGCCATCATGGTATGGGTAATAATCTTTTATACCTTTATCCTTCTGGGTTAAAATCTCCACTTCATCAAAACGACTGGTTGACCTTGCACAAGTCACATTTATCTGAACAGTAACTCAGAGGTGTATTATGAGGCTCACAAGTAGAGCAGCGTACGCCTGTTTGAAGGGAGAATGGGATATAAAATGGTAGATGAATGAATGCATGGATCGATGCATGGTTGGATGGTCTGATGAATGGGTCGGTGGGGCAGTCATCAGCCCATCTTGTGTAGTGAGCTACAAGGAGATTACTATACTGTACAGTTCTCCTTATAGACCTCTGTGGCACCCATGATCTTGGTCCTAGAGAGCTAAATTCAGTTTTGATGCTGTGCTTACATGTCACAGCCTTATTGTTAGAAATGTCCACCCTCCATATTGTGAAAAGCAAAGTCTCATCAGGTGCTAATGTACGTATGTTGACATTGGCAAAGGAAAGATATCCAGAATTTTTAACAGTAGTGGCATGTGATATCTCTGTTAAGTCGTTCATACATTAAAGATCTGGATGTATTAACAACTGGCCAGAGAACCACAGGTTAACTATGTATGCCCACACCTGCACTAGCCAAAGAGATAGTGTTTGTAAAAATAAACTTAGAGATGAATGAGTTTTCCTATCCTAGATGTCCTAGATCTCGTGGGTGTTCTTCAAAACACTTTAAGGTTCCAGAATGAGGTTAGCCACAGTTTGTAAGCTTTGAAAACATCTTTACTAGCATGATTGATCCTTATTTGCAATGGCCAGCTACTTGGGTGGATTGACTGTATATGAAGGCTGTTATATCTAATAATAAGTTATTAAAATTAAAATCACGTTGCTTTCTTAAAATAATTTTAATTGATTGATTGTTGTTCAATGCAGGCTGTCTGGTTTTTTTATATTAAACTTTTGAAGAAAATACAGTAATATTATACGTGCACTCCTCCTGTAGTCGGCTCCCTGTCTTTCTAGTCTTGTTTGCATGCTGTGTGTTTCTTCTTTTAAAAATTTAATTTGTTGCTCTCCAACATTTTACTGTATTGTATAGATCAGGGCTGTCCAACTTTGAACAGGCCAAGGTCTACTTTTTCCAGACCAAAGTGCCTGAGGGCTACTACATGCTGGCTATTATGGGGACAGATAAGAAAAAGGGAGGACACCTTCCTAACATGCTCTGTTTAACATTACTTCAAAGTCCTCCTCGCTCATTCTCCTGAGGGACTATGTCTGTGAAGATTCTCAGACATCCAGGTGAATTTATCTGGAAGTTGAGTCATGGCTATTGGACTTCTTTTTCTTGAGAGATAGAAGAAAAAGATAGTGAAACGTTTCTCTCTCTCTCAAGAAAAAGAAGTTCAGAAGGCATGACTCCACTTCCAGATCCTGAGGGAGGTTTCCCAAGTTGCACAGCTGTGGCTCTGTTCTGGCCCGTTGCTGTCACTGCCAGGAGGAGGCTCAGGCGGCTGCCCTTTCTCGACTGACCGACCGGCCTGCCTGCCTGCCTGCCTCTCTTGCTGCAGGCAGGAAGGAGCCCTTTCGGTTCTGTTGCTGCCGCCACCATCATGGTACCCGGCCTGGGGCCTGTGAGCCCCCCCCATCGCCCTTCTCCTCCTCCACCACCACCACCACCACCCTGCACTTCAAACCTCGCTTCCCTTGCCAATGCCCTCACCTTGCCTTTGCCCTCCTCCTCCTCCTCCTCCTCTCTTGGACTCAGGGCCAACATAAGAAGCAACCCCACCGCAGAGCCTGGGAGCGCAAGAGGGAGGCAGGCCTGGGCTCAGGTGCTCACCCTTTGTGCCCCTGGTGGGGCCTGGCCGTCTGAAGCCGGTGTCATAGGAAAGGGGGGTGTAGGGGGGGTGTCATCGCTTGCCCACCCACCACTCACCCCTTGTCCAAACTGGCCAACGGGTGGGATCATGCATGCTTTGCTCGCGGCTGCCACTGGGCCACGGCCACCAAGACTCCTGCACCTGCTGTGCTTGCCCCTTGCCACTGGCTCCCCCCCCCCAAATACACACACACACACACACACACACACCGTGGATTCCCAGCCAATCCTCCAGGTCCATCATTCAGGCCTGAGCCTCTCCCCCAGACCCCAGCGAGGCGCTGGGCCTTGTGTGTCCCTATCTTCCCCGCCGCCACCAGCTGCCAGCGGGGGGAGGAAGCCCTACAAGCGGGTGCATGGGTGGTGATGCGAGCCCAATGGTGGGAGTCCGACTGCCTGTGGAAGGAAGAGAGCCAGGAAGGTGCCAGCCAGCCGCCAGGCTGCCACAAAAGGGGCTCCCACTACTGGTGGCACCCGCGAGAGGTAGCCAGACCAGACCGCCAAGAAAACGCCCAGGCAGACACCCACTGAGATGGGGAGGGACGAAGCCACAGTGGTGCCGGCAGCTGGTAGGGAGGGAGGAAAGGAGAGGAAGAGGACGAGGCTAGCACTTCACGCCCTTGCTTAAGAGGCCACCCCGACGCTGGTATACAAGCAGGAAAGGCAGTGGGTGCAGAGTTGCGTGTGAAGGGAGAGAGAGAAGCAACGGCTGTTTGGCTGTGGGATTTTTTGTTTTTTGGAGGAGGAGGGGTTGGTTTCTGACACCAAAAGGAGAAAGGGCAGAAAGTGTTCTGCTTACATACCACCCCATACCCCCTTCAAGTAGTCTCTGGGCGGTTTACAGTTGAATTACAGTGTGCAGGCTACTCTGGAAAGTCGGCTGCTGCCACTGCTGCTGGAGAAGGCGAGTGGGGGGGGAGGAATCCCCCCCAACACAGGGACCTGACGGGCGACCCCTGAAGACGCCGCGGTCGACTGTTCGCCCGCCGTCGACGTCTTGGGCAGTCCTGATATAGATGAATGACAGCACAGTAGTTTGTACAAGGTGTACTTACTGAACAACAAATTGTAGACCGCCATTGTTGTAAGGGTGACGAAATATTATGTGCATTTCCTGAAAATGACACTATAAAGATAGAAATTAGTTATCTGATGTCTAATGATGAATTCAGGCTAAATGTTTCTGAAACTTCTGATTGAAGAGTATGCTTGTTAAAATTAAAAGTCAAGATGTACAGCTGTAAGAAAAGGTTTCTTCTTAAGAGTGTGTATAAGTAAAAATTACATTCCCTCAGAGGGACCTAAGCCCCATGTTTGCGCATTTGTCAGTTAAGTGGGTGACTATGATAAATCTCCACTGGAAGGAAAATAATATATAATTTAGCAGACTACAGCAGAGCTGGAGAGGTGTAAACCATGTAGATCCAGTGCGAGGGTCACTTTCATTTTTCTTCTGTTAATTCTTTTTTCTCAGTTGACAAGACTTCTCCCATGGGAAGCTGGCTCATAGCAGGTCCAACTGTCAGTCTAGATTTATCCACTCTGATTGGCAGAAGCTCTTAGGGACTTCAGTCACGGACAGTTTTCCACTACGTGATCCTTTTTCTGTTGCAGATGCCAAGACTCGATGTTGGGACCTTCTGTGTATCAAAGGATACACTGCAACTAAGCCATGGTCTTTGCTGTCGTGTGCCGTGACACACAGTTTGGGAATGACTGCAATACACTAATGGTTGAAATGTTGAAACTTGTTTTCTTTCCAATGGAAAGGGGATAATTCCAGGCAGCTGTTTTGTTAGCAAGCATCCGTGATGTCCCACTGCAAAAGCTAACCCCTGCTATGGCTGCTCTGTTGAGAAACACCATAGGAAAAAAATTGATGAAAATTGGGGGTATTAGAGCTGCATTTCCTATCATCATGGGATGACTCTTCCAGCCCTTCAACATCATCACAAAATCTTATTATAAACACAATAACCCCCATACTCTGCAATTGGGACTGTTTTGATATTTTGAACATGAAATCCTACTGTTTGGTCTCTTGATTCTTTTCTAATCATGTTATTCAAAGGGTAGATTTTTGAGACTGATTGCACTGGCCAAACCGTCTTGTTTATTCATCTTCTGGCAGCAGCAGGTGCTCTTCTTAATGCCTTGAAAATGACTGTAATTATCATTGTTTAAATAAAATCAGATCAAGTTCAGTCTGAATCTTGCATCTAGAAGCCGATGCCAGTTTTTTTTAAAACCCAAGAGCATGAATCATGCGAATTTGTTTCCTCAGTCACATCAGCATTTAATTATATATAATTCCACCAAGAATTCCTGACTGAGTGGGGGGGGAGGTCTTCTGTGGGTTGAGGAAGCATTTGCAAAAGCTTTTCAATCATCAGTATACATGACTCCTCTTTTGGATGACTTTAAGTATGAATTCTCAGTGGACTCTAGTCTTGTATGGGGTACCAGTAAATCATGCACCTTTTGACCATCCCAGCAAATTGTGTGCCTGATGGTGACACTGTTTGCATATGACTTGATTCCTATTTTTACCCAAAGTCAGAGGGAATTATCAGCTCTGCCAAGGGCTCTGTTGACTTTGCTTTTTCGCAGTGGGATGAATACTGGATGATTAGCCTTCAAGTCAGATGTCTCCCACCCAGAATTAGACCGTTCAGAGCAAGGAATGTGACTCTTGATTGTAGAAAATGAATGAAAACAACTTCCCCCCAGACCCCTAACCCGCCAATGCATTTATTTGAGGTTATTGGTTTATTTCTTCGCCAGGCTCTCTTCTGTTCCTGCCATTTTGTTTTGACTGCTCCAGTGTGCTGGGGATACTTCGTCCCAGAAAAATGGAAAAGCAGATGCTTGCTCTAAGACAAGACCAGTTGATTAGCAAGGTGAACGTCTTCACAGAGATACAATGCCTGGGGCATTTCCTGGGTGCATCTAGCTGCTGTACAGTAAGATTTGCTGCTCCAATCCCAGCAGGCAGCTCACACAGCCCA
The DNA here is from genome assembly GCA_023846285.1 of Phrynocephalus versicolor. Classification (NCBI taxonomy): domain Eukaryota; kingdom Metazoa; phylum Chordata; class Lepidosauria; order Squamata; family Agamidae; genus Phrynocephalus; species Phrynocephalus versicolor. The sequence goes on from JAHTLZ010000195.1 coordinate 10,307,206, forward strand.
GCATACCATATCTATAGGTTTCAGACCCATTGATCTCTCTTTCATTCCCTCTCATCTTTGTTTTTTTTTGCCTGCTTGGATTTTTAAAATGAACTAAAATAAAATAAAAATTGCCAGACAGCAAAGGATATGTAACATGTTTATTATTACAGCATTAGAACGAATCCAAACAGATGGAAAGCTGAACCCAGGCTACTGCAGACAATGTGGCCTCAGAGAGGATTGCTGGAAGAAGACAGAACTGTGAATTGTTCCAAGTCCACTTGTTGTGGGCCATTATTCTGTTTCCTTTTGTGGAATCATCTTCTCTTGGTTTGTAGATGTTGGCACTGTGACTTCTTACTACATTTCTCAGCAGTAGTACCTCATGGCAGGGCACTTCTTGCCTTTACTACGGAGTTTCAACAGACTTCCTATTGTTCTGCACTACGTGGATCCACTGCTGTTGGCTTGGGATGAGAAACAGCCAAACTTAGTAGCAATCCTTGTGGCAGATGGTGCAGAAGAAAATTCAGGGCCAAAGTATGTGAATAAAGCTGCTTCTGAGATTAAATGCCAAACTTTGATGCCCTTGCCTTTAGATGGCTTCTCGTGTTTTTAACTTTTAAATTAATTTTTAAGTTTTACAAGCAGTTTTATATCCTCAAATGACTCAGATGTTGATCTTTATTTTCTATGTACAAAACCTCTGCAAGAGGCAGGAGATGTGACTCAATTATGCTTTTCAGCATCCATGAAAACTCACACTATGAGAAAGTTGTTTAGCTTTAAAGATAGCAAACAACTGTTATTTTGTAGATCCACCTTTGAATCTACATGAACCCATGGATGCTGAATCTTCAAAGAGTTTCAAGTGCCGATTCCCGTATTTATGCACAGCATGGGTTGGAGTGCTAATCTATGTTGCCTGTTGTAGTGTGGACCCCAGGACTTCTTCACCACCCTGATCAAGCTATACCAAAATGTTTTAGACCCTTGTAAAGCTGATTGCTCTGTGGTGCTACACTAATAATTTGACTTGTGATCTGAACATATATCTCAAACACAGCCATTTCACCAAAGCCTACATTAGATGAGATGGAGCCACTGGCAATACTGACAAGTTACAGAAGATCCATGATCAGATTTTGCAACATTTAAGCTCCAAACGATCTCACTCCCCCCTCCCCATTAAATCAGGGGCAGGGGGATCTGGAGAAAGAGTCTTTCGTCTCCACTAATGTATTCAGTTTCCTGAATGAAAACTATTTCCACAAGGACCCTCTGGGCTTTATGTCAGCCATATGATGTAGCAAGCTCTGCCTTTCACAATCAGTTCTTCATTCATTCTTATACTGGGTGAGCGATTAAAATATGGAATACAGTGGAGCCTTGTATAACAAACAGTTTGTATAACATAAAATCTGTACAACATAAAAAATTCCAGAGATAGGGGAAATTTGCTTAACATAATCGCCTATGGGACAAATCCGTACAACATAAAAATGGGATTACTCAATTTTCAATGCATTCCTATGGAAAATTTGTATAAAGGAAAATTTCCTTAACATAATTTCATTTGGAACAAATTAGTTCCTTTATATAAGGTACCACTGTAAAACTAAACTGATTGGGAGTGATGCATCTCCCTCCATAGTGTGAAGTTGTTTTGAGGCACCAAAACATTTGAAACCTCTTTGTTTTGCAGTACTGTATTTCCACAGGTAAAACATCTGTTCTTTTGTTAGTGCATTCAACAGTCTTTCAGTTGCTTATCCTCTTCCAGGATCCTATCCAAATATAACAATCCAACAGCATTTAAGGACTTACAGACCAGGTCATAGATATGTGTCCTGCCAATGGAATTGCTTTGTATGGTAAAGCTTGACTCCCCTGCCCTATCTGACATGAAAAATTGTAAGGCATGCTGGTCTTTGTCCAGGTGTTGGTGGAGGCATCCCTGCACTTATTGCTTTGGAACTCTACTGTCAGCTCTCATTCTAAGTACAAGGATCCATCAGGAAAGTAATCCTCTGATTTTCCTAGGTCAGTGATGGTGAACCTTTTAGAGACCGAGTGCCCAAACTGCAATTCAGAACCCACTAAATTTTTTGCCAAGTGCCAATACAGTAATGTAACCTGTATACAGGTGGCTATGAAGGGGCGATGTCGGGTGTCCACAGAAAGGGCTCTGAGTGCCACCTTTGGCACCCGTGCCATAGGTTTGCCATCACTGTCCTAGGTTCATCTTCCAATGGTTAAAACAACAATAACAATCTAGAGTAGTACAGACATTATCTAACAGCTACAATCACTGATTGCTTGAGAAAAGTGATCTACCCCCTGCAGTTTTCCTTGGCCATATGCTCAACTTCACTCTAAGTATTAGGGTAGATTCTTAATGTATCTACCTGGAAGTACCAGGTATTTCTCTTGGCTGAATGTTGCAGATTGGTCCATTTGGGGCTGCCTTTGTCAAGGGAGGCAGCCCTGGAATTGTGGGAGTCACCACGGCTCTTCACTAAGAAGAAAGGACTATTGTCCATTCTTATTCAAGTACAGTAATACCTTAGTTTAAAAGTACCTTGGTTTAAGAGTGTTTTGCAAGAGAAGCAAACATTTCTTCTAAATTTTGCCTTGATCAACAAGTAATGTCTTGCAATACAAGCACTGGAGCATGTCACATGATCACAAGTGAACCAATGGTGGCTCTTTCTTTCCCTCCCTGTTGGACTGTAGGTGATTGTCTGCAGTGTTCCATCTCAGGCAAGCATCAAAAGCAGGGGAGGAGAGACGAATTGAGGTTTCCCTTGCATCAGCCTGGAACATTTTCAAAGGAGAGTGCAGGTTAGGTTTTTATTTTTCTTTATACAGTTGTGCACTCACCCCCCACCCGCCATTTCGCGGTTCAGGTAATGTGGTCCCACTATATCGTGGGATCGCAGAACCTGCCCTGGCTCCAGCTGATTAGCGCTGGGGTGGGGGAGAAAAATCTTTATCTCCCCACCCCAGTGCCAATGAGCTGGACCCCGGGGTATGAGGAAGTGGGGGGGGAGGTTTAAAAGCCCAGGCTTTTATAACCTTTCCCCCCTTCCCCAAGCCCCAGATCCGATCCCCCATTGCTGCTGGCCCACGCCACCCCCTGAGCTCCTCCGAGAACCCTCGGGACCACGTGGGTGGGCAGTGGGGGGTGATCACATTGCCCCCCGCCGCCCCCCGCGCTCATCCGAGAAGCCTTGGGGCCGCGTGGGTGGGTGGCGGGGGGCGACCACGCTGCCCCGCAATCTCCACTAGAATACATAGAGCCAATGTATTCCATTGTGGAAAATTTTCTCCACTGAAATGCATTGAGCCAATGGATTTCAATGGAGACGGCCCCGGACGAGAAGTCTCGGGGCGCAGTCGGGCGGTGGCGGGAGGTCAGATCCCGCAATGCCACCGGCGCATGCCGCCCCAAGACTTCTCGGACCGGCGCACGTTGGCGGTGGCAGGGGAATCTGATCGCCCACCGTCCCCCAGGCCCCACCCGCCCCGCATCTGCATATCGCAGATTTTCGGTCATTGCAGGTCGGGTGGGTCCCTAACCCCTGCGATAGGCGGGCGATTACTGTACCTCTACTTATGAGTTTAATTCATTCTGAATGCATGCTCTTTAGTCAAACAACTCTTAAGTAGAGCAGCCCTAATTTTAAAAATAAAAAATAAAAAATTTGTAAGTATAGAAAACCGCATCTAAGACAGCAGTTAAAACGCCAACAATTTTTTGCTCTTAGGTCGAATTGCTCTTAAGTCGAGCCACTTGTAAGTAGATCTACCACTGTATTTATATTTGTATTTTATTTCTTTCCAACATCCTTTCTTTCTTTTCAAACTCTTCCAAGTCATGTGGCAGCTAGTCCAGTGCGTATAGGGCTGAAAATTGCATTTTCTTATTGTTACATTAAAACCACAGAGTACAGTAAAACGCAGGTCTTTTTAACTCATCTTATATCAAAGACCTGTTCTCCAAGCACTGGTGCTTGTCAGCATTTCAGAGAGCAGGTGGGCAAAAGTGATTGGAGCCAAGCCCTTTGAATAAAGACTGAAAGAACTTGGCCTTGAGAGAAGAAGACTGAGAGAAGATATAATAGCACTTTCCGAAGGCTGTCATAAAGAGGAGGGAGAGGATCTTTTCCCGGTCATCCCTGAGTGCATACAGAACAATTGGCTCAAGTTACAGGATGCCAGGTTTTGGTTGAATATCAAGAAAAACTTCCTAATTGTTAGAGCAGTATGGCAGTGGACGCAATTCCCTCAAGAGGTGGTGAGTGCTCCAGCACTGGAGGCGTTGAAGAGCACCTGGCCGATATCCTTTAGTTTGTGTTCCTGCCTTCAGCAGGGGGATGGACTCAAAGGGATTATAGGCCCTTTGGTTATTCTTTCATTCTATGCCAGTGTTGGCGAACTTATGGCACGGGTGCCAAAGGTGACAGGTTAAATTGCTGTATTGGGTTAGTGGGTTTTGAATTGCAGTTTTGAATCACAGTTTGGGCACTCAGGCCATCACTGCTCCATGCTGTGCACTGCACAGGTCAAAATAATGTGAAATTTGCAACACACCCTTGCACATTCCTAATTTATTCTGCCGGTTTCCGTGCTCTCTTCCCAGCTCTCTAAAATACACTCAATGTTGCATTTTGTTGCTTTTCATGGATCATAACAGCTGTGTTGGTGGAACACTCTGAAGTTATGCGAGCTAGAGGTGGCACAGTTCTTTTAAACAGGGCTTTCTGCTCATGCAAGGGGTGGCCGGATTCTCAGCTGTGTGAGCAGTAGTCAGGGAGAAGTCACATGTGAATCTGTCTGTTCTTCAGTACTGTACATTCCCTGACTAGCACCATACCAGCCTTTGTTCTGAGTTCCCAGCTGCTATGGGCAGGAGCACGCACTGTTTTTCTTTTTCTTGTGTCATCAGAAACAACAAGGACAAAAATAAACAAAACAATAACTTCAGTAATAACAGTAAAAAGTAAGACATCATTGGAAAAGCAACATTAAGAAAATGTTGAGCTGGTAGAAAACAACAGTAAATTTACGCGTAGTAAACAATAGCCCCGGTTCAGCCTATTTGATCCGTCTAAAATAAACAAGATTTGGCTCCCATATAACAAAAGATGGAGAGTGGTAAAGCCAGGCAGGGATCTCTAGGGAGAAAATTCCACAGCTGAGTCAGCCTTTCTCTGTTTTTCATCTGATGATGGGGAATCGTGGAGCACAGCAGCCTATGAATTGTTTGCATGTACAGATGGAAGGTAGTCTTGGAATCAGCAGGCCAAAAACTGCCATGTTCACCAATGAGAATGCAGCATTAACAATTTTAACCCTCTGGGATGGAGAGGATATGGGCTCTGCAATATGTAGCTACCAGAGGTATACCCAGAGAAGGGCTTTGTCCCTAGTTGCCCCCTTAAAGGACACAAAATTCTAAGGTGTGTTGACTGGCGCGTGCCAGAAAAATACATGGCAACACTTTCCAGTGCTGTGCATTTTCAAGGAAGCATAAGACCATCCTCCAGTATTGCTCCACTTTGGCATCCTGTGGAAACCAAGAGAAAGTTGGATGCTCTCAGGAAAGGAACCAAGGATGTCATGGCACCTTATAGTCCATCCTCTGCTTTCCCAGGTGATGATGGCAAGTACGCTCACAGCCTGGGTGCCTCTACCGTAGGCAGCAGCAGCCACATGGTAGGGCAGCCAGGTTCCCCTACAAGAATGGATGGGAGACACCTGGCTGGAAAATAGGACCTGTGAAAGGGATCTGGGAGTCTTGGTGGACCACAAATTGAACATGAGTCAGCAGTGTGATGCAGCAGCCAAGAAAGCCAACATGATTCTTGATTGCATCAACAGAAGCATAGTGTCTAGATCAATGGAAGTGATAGTATCACTCTATTATTCTCTAGTCAGACCCTACCTGGAGTACTGCGTCAAGTTCTGTGCACCTCAATTTAAAAAGGATGTTGACAATCTTGAACGGATCCAGAGGAGGGCGACCAGGATGGTTGAAGGTCTGGAAGAAATGTCTTATGAGGAATGGCTTAGGGAACTGGGAATGTTTAGCCTTTCAAAAAGAAAGTTGAGGGGGATATGATAGCTATGTTTAAACATTTGAAAGGATGTCATATTGAAGAGGGAACAGGTTTGTTTTCCATGAGTTCACAGGCTAGGACTCGGGCAATGGTTTTTCAAACTACAGAAAAAGAGATTCCATTTGAACATTAGGAAGAACTTCATGACAGTAAGAGCTGTTCAGCAGTGAAATATGCTGCTACGGAGGGTGGTGGAGTCTCCTTCTTTGGAGGTTTTTAAGCCGAGGCTGGATGGCCATCTGTTGGAAATACTGTGATGGGTTTCCTGCATGGCAGGGGCTTGGGCTGGATGGCCCTTCAGGTATCTTCCAACTCTCTGTTTCTATGAAAGAGGAACAGGAACCTAAGGGCAGGTTGAACGAGAGGTCATGCTACATCCCTTGAGTACCAAAATAGCAAGTCACAGATCCAGTAGCAATGTCCCAGTGGGACAAGAGGTGTGTCAGAGGAAATGCAGTCATGATGGAGGAAACGACAGAACAGAGAAGAAGGAACACACAAGGGGATCCTAATAACTTGTCTCCATCTCTGTTCCTCTTAGGATCATGTAGTCATTTACGAAAGTGCAGTACAAATGTCTACATTTCTAACATAGCTCAGCAGATTTCAGGGCAGGAAAGGAAAGTCAACTGAAATTAACTTAAGGCCTGGACTTGCAGGGCTCAGAAATAGCCTGATGTCACTAATTCTACACCTCAGGACCAAAAACAGGTAGGTGAATTGCATTGTGTGGTATTGTTTTGTGACCAGCTTTTTTTTTTAACAAGAAAAGCAATTATTTGGGATGCATGCGTGTGTGGGGGGGGGAAGAGGAAAGAAAAAGAAACACATTCAATTTCTTGTCTAGTGTAGCAAACATTTCTTGCTTGTAGTTAACCTTAACTCCTTCCACATTTCCAGTGCAGATCATAGACTCTCTCTCTCTCTCACGCACACAGCAGCCTCTGAGAAAACATTTGGATGAATGCTATTAATCCCCCTGGTGCCCAAGATGTCTAGGAGATGTCTACAAAACAGCATGCAAACAGCCCTTGGAATGGATAGAATGAGGCATTTGGGGTCCAAATAACAACGGAACCCTGTCACACACCTAAATAAACAGGCAGCCATGCCAACGAACACACTCGTTTATGGGGGTGGGGCGGGGGGGGAATGCAAGTGTTAGTGGTAGAGGCTGGAGGCACGCTCTACCAGGATTTGCAGGATGATTTCTTTTTTGGCTCTCAGGTTTGCTGGGTTCACACATCAGACACGACACACTTTTATGTGTTCCCAATAAAAAAGCATCAGCAGCAATATCCCATGTCAGATTGTTCCGAACTGGGAGAAAGGAAGAGAGACAGATGGGAATCCATGTTGTGCTATTCATTTTCAGTTCATGCAGGCAGCCCTATTGTTTCTAACCATGCACTGGAAATCCTGAAGATGCAACTGTGGTTTCAAGAGGGAACAAGACACCCTCTGACAGGAGATTGAAATAACTGTTCTCCCCCACACTTACAGCTGAAAGCCCAGGTAATGGCAAGAGGAAACTCTCTTAAGCTATGTGCGGAGAATAATTTCCCAAAGACTTGATAGAACTGTTTTGGCCCATAAGCATTCTGGGATAGGCCCAAATTTCACTACTCACAGATGGATGAGCTTTCTCCATTTGTAGAAAATGGGTCATCTAGGACAACATGTCTGCAAATAGAATGGGACCAAAAGCAACTGCCCAGAGTGGGCGGTATAGAAATCCAATAAATAAATAAAATGTTTTCATTAATTCCCACTTCCCACTGTGAACCTGATGTCCCTTCAAAATCTGCTGCCCCAAGCTTAACCCTCCTGAACAGCTGGTGGGAAGTCACAGAGGTGACGAAGAGGGCAATCTAAGAGGAACCCTCAAAAGAACAAAACACTAGATGCAGGCACCTGAAGACAGCACTTAAGGCCCGTGGATATCCAAAGTGGGCCTTCAACAAAGCAGTGTGCTGACCCAGAAGAACAAGGGATCACTCTGAGACCCAGACCCGACAGAAGAACCTGGTCATTCCTTACATGGCTGGAATGTCTGAGAAGCTTAAAAGGATTTTTGGCAAGCACCACATCCCTGTTTATTTCAAACCCACAAACACACTTAGGCAGAGACTTGTCCACTCAAAGGATCCGATACCAAAACAAAAAAGGAGCAATATAGTATATGCGCTCCAACGCAGTGAGGAGTGTGCAGACCTCTACATTGGAGAAACTAAACAGCCATTAAACAGAAGGATGGTCCAACATAGGAGGGATAACAGCTCAGGACCAGAATCAGCAGTACACGTCCACTTGAAGGACAAAGGGCACTCATTCAAAGATGAGGATGTACACATATTAGACAGAGAAGATAGGTGGTTTGAGCGAGGAGTCAGGGAAGCCATTCATGCAAGCATTGAAATCCCCTCCCTCAACAGAGGTGGTGGCCTCAAGCATAGTCTATCTGCTACTTATCAGGGTGTGCTTTCAACAGTACCCAGACAAATCAAAAAGCCTTCATCACCAAGGCCATAGCTAACGACTCACTCTTTATAGGTTTCAGCTCCTTAGGCCATTGTTCACTTTAAGGCTATGGATACTATTGTCTACCTAATGAGCCTATTCAGGCCATTGTTCATCTTAGGAGCCTATCTCAGACCAGGGTGACAAAAGGTCAAAGCTGACTATAAGATGGAGGACTCACACTAGCTGTATTCAGACTGATGAAGCTGTTTGGATGAGCAGAGAAATGTTTCTGTCTCTCAAAAAGAAGTCCAGTAGCCATGACTCAACTTCCAGATGCAGTGCTTTTGCTTTCAGTCTTGCATACATGGTCAAAAGGATCTCAGGTTTGGTTTTTTGTAATTTAAAAAAAATCTGTTTCAATAGAGATTGCATTAACAACAACAACAACAACAACAACAACAACAACAACAACAACAACAACAACAACAACAACAAC
>JAHTLZ010000195.1:10316281-10329868 GCA_023846285.1 Phrynocephalus versicolor
ACAACAACAACAACAACAACAACAACAACAACAACAACAACAACAACTTTATTTTTATGCCACCTTTCTCCCCAAAGGGACCCAAGGCGGCTTACAACAAATTCAAAAAAGTACAATAAAAGCAATAAAATGTAAAAACAACACAATACCAATAAAATACTATAAAAATACTATACAATATAATACAATAAAAACAAGATTAAAAACAAAATTAGAGATAAACAAATACACTCATAAATCCCTGAGTGGATAGCTCAGTGGTTGAGGCCAGTGGTTGAGGAACCGGAGGTTGTGAGTTTGGTTCCCCAGTGTGCCTCCTCAGGAGGGAATGGCATCAAGGATCCATTGGGTCCCTTCCAGCTTTGCAGTTCTAAGAGTATTAGATTAGATTATTTGTTTAGATTGTTTCCATTTCATCAGCTTAAACTTTATGCTTGTCTATCATCTTTGGCCCAACAAAGAAACAATCCATAAAAGCCAGGCATATTCGTGAAGCAAGATCTCACGTTGTTAGACGGCAGCTTCCTAATTGGGGCTCCTTCTCTGGACAACGCCAGCATGAAAAGAAGCAGAAAGTGGACACCCTCCCTTTGGCACTAATGCCACAAATGTTGTTCACAATAATACATTTACCATAGGCATGTCCTAGCAACTTTTGATTGGCTCCCCCATGCTAAACAAAGTGCCCTTACTGCAACCCTTAGGGGGGTTGCAAACAGCTATAATGATCACAGCAGGGGTATTTTGTTTATCACGGATGAAGGGAAAGGAGCCACAGTTTGATGTACAGTATAAATTGGATTTCAGCCAAATAATGATCTTTCATTTAAGTGTTATTACAGTACAAGAATCTTGATAGCTAAACATTGGAAAACACATAGTGTTCCTACTATGAAATTATGGTTAAATAGCTGTTGGTACACTATGTTGATGCATATTTGAAGCTGGAAGAGGGAGGAAGAGTCAATATGATTAATCCATTATAAATAGCGTGGGTACTTGTCCTGATATCTTGGAATCAACAGACACCAAATAATATTACATCACCAACTTTTTTAGTTTTATTATGAATGAGGATAGGAAATTGACCTCTTTCTAATAATGTATTTTTCTGTTACGTTATTTTACTCACAGAAGAATAAATATGAATAAAGTTTGAATAAACAAGTAGTGCATATACATGTTAATAAGATCAAAACAATAAAAACAGTTCTTAAAAGAAGAACCTCATATTTGAAGCTAACAGCCCATTTTAACATTTTCTTTCAGCCCTCTGCAGCTATTTCTGACCCAGAAACCCCAAACTTCTGGATGATTAAAGATTGCAAATGGCACATTCCAATGCTGAGCGATGACAACCATTCATAGTATGGGCTAACTGCTGTTTGTTTCATTGCGTACAACGTATTCTGTTCTGCACTCACTGATTTCACCAGAGCTACCAAAATATCACCAGCAAACAACTAGACTGAGTTGTATTAGGACCAATTATGGGGAGTAAGGGAGTCAGAAGTCCTTGGAGACACATTTCAAAATCATCAGTTATGTTAAGTACTCTTCCTTTCTAGCCATACGTGCAAAGAAGTGTGAACTATATGTGCAGCTGTGGCTGGAACAGAAGACTTTCGCTCCCCTTAATCACTCATTATGTGTGTCTCGTCTGGTATATGTAACACCTGCACTTCAAACACTCCCTTTCCTCTCTGGTGGATATTTACTTCTCGACTTATAGTCCCCTAGAATGATGAATGTTCTGGGCTTCATTTGTTACCTGCTACTGAGTCTGCATATTTATAGGCTCTAAATCCTTCCAAGTCGGATTGCAGCTTTACTAAAATCCTACCGAGTCTAAATTGAAAACATGGAACTCGACTCTGCCAGCTGACTAGTTCATCGGAGAAATCAGCAACTGAGGTTTTTTAGGATGATTCATGTGCTACTTATCTTAGCAATATCCTTTCAATTTGAAGTCTGGTTTCTTAGATATTCTCTTGCTGGACAAGGGCTGTCAACATTTGAACAGATCTTTGTGCTGTTCCTTTATAGACCTTTGTTTTGTGCCAGTGTTACCTCTACTGTACTTGCAGTGGGAGGCATCTCTTACTTTCTTAAAGGTTCAGGATTCCAAGCAGGATTTTTCCTAGTCAGTTGGCAAATCAACTCAGGTATTGTTGACAAAGCACTGGTTACCTCCCTGGGTAAACTGTGGTGATTCCATATAAACAAGCATATGAACATGTGACATCCTCTGAGAACAAACTAACCAGTAGGGTGACAAAATCTATCAAACGTCAAAGACACCTCTGCTCCTGTGTTTACAGACAGATCTCAGTTTTTTTTAGTGAGCATAAGTTTGAAATGGTTCAACAGGGAGTCACATTACAGGCAACAGTGATATTAAATGAATTGACAGGGACACCAAAGTGAAGATGCTAATCTTGGAATTATTTATCATTCAGGAAGGATATCATGTTTCATGTGGGTCAGATTTATGAGGGGCAGTCTGATCACAGGCAGGACATTGGTACGATGTACTATGGGCCCCATGTGGCTGGACTGTGCTCCTATATCTGCTGTCCTCAGATACAGTAGATGATGCTTGGCTACAGTCAGTTTGTCAAAGAAACACAACTGGCACAAACATAACTTCCTGTTCATGAAATGGAAGAGGTTTCAATTTTCTGGCAACAAACCTCAGACCACAAAATGTCTTCCACTATTTGCTTCAACAGCTATCCTGGCTCTAGAAAATACAGACACACCTCACTTTATGACGGAGTTTCGTTCTTATGACTAGGCCATTAAGTGAATTGGTTGCTAAGTGAGGAGCTTAAGGCGGACATCTTGTGGTGGGTTGAGGCTGCCCTCCTTGCAGGCAGGCCAGAGCAGAGAGCCTGTCCAGGAGGCCGCAGGAGAAGCAGAACAAAAAAGAGTAAAAAAATAGAGATGGGCGTGGCCAGTGCTGCACCCTCCTTGTGTCATTCTCCTCTGACTCTCACAGAAACACACCAGTCCCTTGAAAGCAGTGGAAGAGAAGGAAGTCAGTGGTGGGGTGGGGGTGCTGTAGCCCTGCTTCCTCCCTTCTGAGCTGCTGACAAGGGAGGTGCAGGGAAGCAGAAGCAGGCTGGACACTTTGGCCCAACCCTATGGGCTGGAACAGCAGGTTCTTCCTAAGGCAGCCATTAAGCAGCAGCTGTTTGGCCTCTGCTGCTGGTTGTAAGTCTAAGGCCGTTACTTCACGAGCCGCTCGCTTCGCGGCAAGCCGTCATTTCTGTGCAAACCGATCGCTTCAGTCCGCACGCTCCTCCTTTTTGGCTGCGACGTCACCCCGACCACGCCCCCTTTACTGTGCTCCAACCGGGGTGAGTGATTCCCCTGCCAAGGGCCGGGAATCTTTTCGCTTCGCATCTCGCTTCGCTCCCAACGTCACGTGTGGTCTCGGTTTTTGGCTTTTATTTCAAGTTTTTTTAAAAAATATTCAAACAGGGATATCGATGCATCGCTATATCGTTTCATCGCTTTGCGCTGTTACTTCCTCGCTCGAGTAGCGGCGGCGGCGGCGGCGGGAGCAGGAGGAGCCGCTGCCGCCTCGCCCGGCCAGAGCAGGGCACCCGGGGCAGGCAGCGTGCAAGCGGCGGAGGGCGGGCGGCTGTGCCATGCGGGGCTCCCCCCGAGTAGCGGCGGCGGCGGCGGGGGGGCTGCCAATGATGCCAGGAAACAATGGACAAAACAATATAAATTAGGAGCAGAAAACACAGGATCGTACAGTAACCACTCGTGAATGACAGCCAAGCATTGATGCATCGATACGCCGAGTAAATTTTTTTTAAAAAATAAAAGGAGAGTGGAACCGGACGTTGCAAATCAGCTTTCTAATGCGAAGGGAGCACGTGAGGTGGTAATCGATTCGGTCCCAAAAATGCCCCGCGTGAGTACAGAGAAACGGGGGTGGGAGCGAAGGGAGACCACGTGACCACCACGTGACCGCCTCCGAATTCAAATCGAAGGCAAGGTCGATTCGAAGCGAGGCACCTCGTGAAGTAATGTGGTAATTAAACAGGTACGTTATTAAATGAGGAGTACATTGAGTATGGAAAGCCAGCATGCTGTAGTAAACAAAGGACTAGAGAGGCACAGGTTCAAATACCACTCAGTCTGTAAAGCTCAACCTTGGGCCAAAACTGAGTAGAATACCCACGTGAATTGGGCAGTGCTCTAGCTTTGATATAGATTGTTTTATTAGTTATTGTGTTTTTTTATTTCTTGGATTGTTTATTTATTCTATTGTTTGTCGGACTGATATTTGTTCAACTTTGTAAACCGCCCAGAGTGGCTGTGTAGCTAGATGGAGCAGTAAAATAAATAAATAAATAAATAAATAAATAAATAAATAAAATAGCTTGACCCTCCTCTTTCTACTCCTTGCCATCACCCTCCTATCTGTAGTGTAGAGAACAATACACTGGTACCTCAACTTATAAATTTAATCCGTTCCGAATGCATGCTCTTAAGTCAAACTACTCTTAAGTTGGGGTACCTATCTAAAAAATTGAAAAAATAAGTTATAAAAAAATTGTAAGTCGAGCAGACCATATCTAAAATTTGTAAGGCGGCAGTTAAAACGCCAATAGCTTTCTGCTCTTAAGTTGAATTGCTCTTAAGTCAAGCTACTCTTACGTCGGGGTACCACTGTATATGTGAAACCAAAGGGTCTCCACTACCTGGGAGGGTCCTGACTCAGAGGGAGAGGACTCACGCATAGTACAGCTCTCCCTCTTCGTACGTGTCTCCTCATGCACAGGAAGGTGAAGAAACGGAAGGTGGAAGCACTGAGTCTTGAGTCGCTACACATGAATATTCCACTTAGGGTTTGAACAGCTGAATGGCATCTTATTTACCTCACAGGGTTGTCGTGATGTTAACCTCAGTATCCTGAAGGAGCGATAAGCTAGAAATATAACAAAGATAGCTGTTTATGGGTTGTTTATCGCTGAAGGACGAATAGCCTTCCCATCCATTGTATTGTATTGTACAGACTACAGAGTCAACCAGCAAATATGAGATCTACCACAAATAGCATCATTCACGGTCAGGGCATATTAAAGGGCTACACCTATTCTGGGATTGAGGAAGGAGCTTGCCCAGAGGGAGATAAAGAGAACCAAATTATCTGTTGTTTAACTTGATATAATTTATTTTCAGTATCCAATCCCACCAAAATTTAAATTGCTTTGTGTGGAATAAACCAAAACATGAGATCATGCAACAATGAGCCATATCTTTCTTCTTCTGATTATATAGTTGTTATCCTGTTTGCTATCAAGGAGATTGAAACTTCACATGGACCACGTTCTAGCCTCCACCTCTGTTCTTGATCTCTTATCTAAACAAATTTCCTGCTCTGCTTGAGTTCTCAGACTTCTCAGGAGGGCTCTAACAATTCAATTCTGAGTAGGATATGGAGGAGTGATTTATAGTTATAAGGGGTGAAAGGTCAGATATCATTTTAACCTCAATTAAACAATAGGTTTACTAAATGGCATATGAAAAGGGCAAGACACCCAAATAGTCCTGGAACCAAGGCAGAAGGAAAATGTATTACAATTCAGCATTTATCTATTCATAATCTACTTAGGAGCTTTTTAAAGGGTCTTATCAAAACATGTGGAAGGGAATCCAATTCAATAAGGCTAAAATGAAAGAAATTAAGGGCATGAGTGAAGCGACACATAAACGTAATAACAGGTGTTCTTATCTCTTGGTTCTGTGGACCTGTTTTCTAAATAAGCACTAAATAAGTGCAAGAATATCTGCAAAAATTTAACTTTTAAATCATATCATGGAAACAACAATAATACAAACCCAGCCCAAATGTGATATTATATAAAATAATAAAGACTACATATGCCCCTATTAGCAGGAATTACCTGCCGAAAATAAAAGTGATCAATTATGGGCTTTATTTATCCAAATGTGCTTGGAACATAACTATGTCTTTTAAAGTCTTCCTCTTATACAAGGATCCAAAATGGCAAGAATTCACTTTCAGAAGGAAATATCTTAAACAAAATACAGCAACAGGTAAAAATCTGGCAGTAACTACAAGGATTTGTTCTTTCATTGCCTCCTCTGCACACATGTATTAAAATTATATCATATATCAAGTTGATAAGGTCTTAATTCAATAGGCACACTTGACTGAACTGAATAGACCACAGTGCTATGCACTCGAGATGGGCATGAAGCACATCGGGGCATTTGTGCCCATCTCTACATTGCTGCATTGACCTACTAACTCAGTGGTGGCGAACTTTCGGCACTCCAGATGTTTTGGACCACAACTCCCACAGTCCTTTGTCATTGGCAATATAGGCTTGGAATTCTGGGAGTTGTGGTTCAAAAATCTGAAGTGCCGAAGGTTTGCCACCACTGTACTAACTCATCCTGTATAAGTGGTTATTCTTATAAAATTCATTCTAAACTATTAAGGGGGCATAGAGAACAAATAATTAGGATGGGACAGGAAATGATGCAAAATATGTTTGAAATTTCTTCAGATCTTTAACAATGCAATGGAAGTTGCTGTGTGTGGATGCATCTATACACACCTGGGTGAAAGTTTTTTTCCCCTGTGTCAGGAGTTTTTAAAACCTGTAATCTCTACCCATTGAAAGCTGGCGCAGGGCTCATTGGCTCAGCATAAGGGTGTTTGTATATAGGTTGTACTTGCTTCCTTCCAAATCCTTGCTTGCTTTCCATTTGGGATGTAACAAGGACCATCCCCATGAAACCACAGCCTCAGGTTTTGGCCCTGAAAACTTGGAGATTCAGATGCTGCTCACCTGGCCAACCTGAATGAAATTTTATTTACGGCAAATGACCAAAAACCAAAAAATAAAATCATAAAAATAAGAACGATCAAATATGCATTCCAATAGGCAACACATGACTCAAGCCTTATTACGTGATATATCCTAAATACGATTTTAAATACAATTTAAAAATACATTTTAAAATTTACTCTGGCCAACCTCTGCAATACCTTCTTCCTTTGTTTTGCAACACCCAGTTGGGACGGGCATGCTCCATTTTGAAGTGTCTGTTGATGAGGCTCCAGCTGCCCCTGCCACTTCAGAGGCAATTTGGAGAAAATTAAGATAGCTGATTTGAATGGAGCCCTGTTTGACCATAAGACTGAAAAAAGGAGGTGTCCCTGTTTTCCATTATGTGGCAGGCTGTCAGGGAATGGTGGGGGGAGACCAGGGGGAGCCGGGCACAAGGGGAAGGAAATCAGACCATGCATATGACAGAGGAAGTGATACCGCAATCCTGTGGTGGTGAGGTGGGGGACAATGGGGGGCCAAGGCAGCACATTGGGAAGATTGCCTCCAGTTGGCATTATGTCTGTGAAGATTCTCAGTCATTCAAGTGAGGTTATTTGGATGCTGAGTTATGGTAACTGGACTTTTTCTTGTGAGATTGAAATAATTCGCTGCTCATCCAAGGAGCTTCATCAGTCTTGGATGAGTAATGTAACATTTCAATCTCACAAGGAAAAGAGGTCCAGTTGCCATGGCTCAGCTTCCAGATAGCTCCAGTTGGCATGTTTCCCAGGGCCTCCTCAGATGTACGTGGCTACTAATGATGCATTTAATATCATGCACCCATGGTCTCTTCATTGTGGTCTCTTCTTTAAAACACATTTTTGAGGCCTCATCTTAATAGGCTATTTCAAGAGGTGTCAGTTTATACAGCAGGATCAAGTGTCAAGACCTCTTCTGCACTGCGCTAATTAAAGGCTTCCTAGTCTAAAAATATGGTGGATTTAGTAAGCTAGGCATTACAGGGAGAGGAAACATGTGAACTGTGAAGACCTTGTTCACCACAGTGCCTGAAACAGAACTTGTTATGCTTGCCAGTGGGGTCGCATCTAGTTTGGCCTCAGTTCTCCTCCATCTCTTTCAATCCCTGGCACTGGAGCTGTTGCAAGATTGGCACCATGTAAGAACAGAGGGCTGTTGTGCCCCTAGCCCCGCCAAAGCCCTGCCATAGAATCATAGAATCATAGAACAGTGAAGTTGGAAGGGCCCTATAAGGCCATCAAATCCAACCCTCTGCTTGATGCAGGAATACAGATCAGAGGATAACTGCCAGGTGGCTGTCCAAATTTCTCCTGAATGCCTCCAGTGTTGGAGCTCTCACCACTTTTTGAGCCAATTGGTTCCATCGCTGTACTGCTTTTACAGTTAGGAAGTTTCCCTGATATTCAGCCAAAAACTGGGTTCCCTTAACTTGAGCCCATTGTTGCCAGTCCTGCACTCTGGGATGATCAAGAACAGATCCTCCCCTTCCCCGGTATGACACCCCTTCCAATATTTTGAAAAGTGCTATCCTATCGCCCCTCAGTCTTCTTTCCTCCGGGATAAACATGCCCAATTCTTTCTTGCCATAAAGCATGAAGAGCTGACATGTACACCGGATGCTGGATGGAAGAAGACCATGCCGTAGTACCTTGACATCAAGAGTCTGACCTGTTGAGGAAGTCAGACCTAGCAGCCTACTGGGAACCATCTATGGAGGGTGCTGGGCTTGGCCTTGTCTTCACCACCAAATCCCAGAGAAACAAGGGAGCTGTGTCCCCTCACTTGGTCTCAAAAATGTCCAGTGCTCCAAATCTTCTGACGAGGTTGTGGCAGGGTTTAAACTCCCTCTGAGGAGACCATCCCAGATCACCAGTGACAGGAAGGGAGGAAATGGTGGCAAGTTGGGCAACTGATGGCTCGCACTAGGCCTGGCTGGTCTCCCTTTTAAAATCCACACATGGTGGAACCGAATGAAAATTGCCTCTTTGGGTCAGTTTTCCAGTCTCAGGCCAGCCAGTTGGAGGATACCCTGAGCAATATGTGTTCTTCCTGGAGACCATTCCCTTGTGGAGGTTACTGAGCTGCTTCGAAGGTGGAGGGCAGATAAGTCACTTGCTGTGCCTCTTCCCTGAACCCTGGGCCCTGTGCAGGACCGAACAGGAGCATTCTGACAAGCCGAACCTTTTATCTCCATCTCTTCCCTGGATATATTTTTTTGTATTTACCATCCTTTCTGATTCCTTCTCCATCTCAAAGTTCTGACTCTCTCTTTGCGGCTGCAGAGGTTGGCTCCGGACAAGGCTTTTTGACACACCATGTCACTCTTCATTGATTGAATTTTATGAGGGCTTTAAATGCTGTTGTTCCCTGATACCTAATTGTTCCTTGGCTTTCTACTGCTCATCCCTTCCTGTTTTTCTGAACAAGGAGTAGTCATTACCAAGGAAAAGGCAGAAGAGCTCCACAGTGCCTTCTAATTGCTTGTGTGAGGAGATCTCCATCAGCTGGAATCTTTTCACAAAACCAGAACAAACATAAATGCCTATTTTCAGAGGGGGGGGGAGAGAGAGAGAGTTGGGAGTCACATTTTACACACCCCATAGGAGACTATATTTGATAGAAAAATGTGAGAAATACTGAGGAAAAGTCTCTCTTTTAACTACCCAACTCAGCTGCTATTCAAGGAGTAAGATGTGATTCATTCCACACTAGGTGATCCTAAGAGCACACACTTTGGCATCATCTATCCTGAACGTCAAGAAGTAGATAGAAGTCTCTATCCTTGAATTTCTTTAGCAAATCCTGTGAGAGGAAGATCCTTTCGCTACCCTCACCAGTCGCCACAGATTTATAGTACATCAATTTATTTTGTCACCAACATTATATCCCACTTGAGTAGCCTGAACATAGGGAACCGAGAAACAAATTTTAAATGCCTCATTGTACAATAAATATTACTTATCAATCCACATAGTAATGTAGACAGTTCGGATTTAGTTCTGAGAATTTACTCCAGAATGCTAAGTGATGGAATTTCTCAAGCATCTCTGTGACATTTGTCCTTTTTAAAAAACAAAACAAAACTGGGTTTCACAAACTCTTCTAATGTGATCGGGGGCACAGTAGTGAAGTAAGCTTGTTTTCTCCACCTGGAGACCACCAGGAGACCAGAAAAGAAGCAGGCTACCCAACCCAAGTCATATGCGGCTCTAAAATGCCATTGTTTATTTATTTATTGGGTTTCTGTACTGCACTATTTAGGAACAGAGGCCACTCTGGGTGGTTCAACAAAACTTGTTTCTTATAGTTTGAAAAGAAGACCAAGCATCTGTTTTCAGAGGCCCCGATACACTGATAAAATGCCTACCTCCAACATCTAGGTTATATATTACTAACTTGCAAGTTGCCTTTACTATGTAGAAGAAGAAACAATTAAACAAACAATGCAACATTTTTCTCCCTGAAGGCCCTCAAATGCTCTTTAAAATTCAGCTATTTCAAATCTGCACAATTGTTGGGGGCTGGGGAAAGAGATTGGAAAAGCACCCAAGCGCTGTCAAAATGAGTTTATGTTAAACTTTCAGCCAGAATATGAACAATGCTTGTTTCAAAGGCAAAAAAGGAAACACTGTCAGATCCTGTTAAAAAGCTTATTCTGCAAAAGAATCAGAATTAAAATGTCAAAAAGCAGTGAAGAGTTTTTATGTTTGAGAACACTTTCCCAAACACTTCCTCAACCTCCTCCCTTCTAACAAATCATCCTAGAAAAAGTATTTATGAAACGCATAGCAGGCTGTTAAAAATTTGTAAAAGCAAGATTGGATTGTAGGCTGTTCAGAGGCAATTTCTAAACTGGTACGGGAGACCTAGGTGTTAAAAAAATTCTTGATGAAAATGAACCAGGGATATTCAGCTATATGTAGAATTAATTGAGCTAATTTCAGGCTGGAAAGCAGTCCTAATTTAATCTGATGCTGTAGTTGCTATTAACCATTCCCCCGTTTGTGTGTGTGTGAGAGGGTAGAGCTTGGAGAGAGAGAAAAGACAGTATTTTCTTGAGAGCATTTCTAAGAATTTGTAAGCACCATGTGTTGTAATGTCCCCCTGCAAACGCTGTGGTTACATGGAAAGCAACACTATTTGTCTGACAGGTCCATTCTTTCGCTGACTGATACTGTCTCTCTCAGCAAAGTTCAATAGCTGCTTAATGGCACTATATAGTGACTCGCCTCCAGTTTTGCTGACAGCAGTGTGATTAAGAGGCCGGAATGAAAATGCCACTGCAGTTTTAAACAGTACTGATGTGAAGCAAGCTCTGGGTAACGCAAGCCAATGAGAAACACATTGGGCTAGTGCGGGTGTTTCCAAAGGGCAGACCGAGACAATCACTCCACTGGCAGAGTAAACATTTAATATGGAACTAGACAAGAAAGCTGATGGCATCTCTGGCACTTCAAAAAGAATGACTGCCCTTTGAAACCAGGGGAGACTGGCTTGGAATTAACTCCTCGACCTGGCTATGGGGAAAACAGCTTACTCTGAAGAGGGTTAAAAGAAGAAGCTATCTAATACTAAATCAGGTTATTCATCCCTCTACAGTATCCCACCATGAGCTGCAGGGACTAACAGTGGCTCCTCAGGATTTCAGGCAATCTTTCCATCATCTGCTAACAGATCCTTTTCGACAACGGACACAGAAACTTAACATGCAGCCTTCAGCCTACAAAGCATTCACTGTCCCACTGGGCCAGGGAAGAGATGATGAGGTAGTCACATGCTTTCACAGACATACAATTGACGTAGGGCTTTCCCCACAGTCAAAAGACCCCCGCTCGACATGCACACACATGTATGCCTATGAATTTGTACCGTGAATAGCAGTGTCAGAAAGGATGATGGCATCTGGATGTGGTGATGGCATCTGGTCTGGATGCCTTCCAAAGGGGATTGGACAGATTCCTGGAGGAAAAGTCCACCACAGGTTACAAGCCATGATGGAGATGTGTAATCTCTAGGCTCAAACCCAGGGTACCTCAAGGGCCAGATGCAGGGGAGTGGTATCAGGAGGCAGATATCTAGTCTTGTGTGCTCCTAGAGGCATTTGGTGGGGCCACAGTGAGATACAGGAAGCTGGACTAGATGGGCCTTTGGCCTGATCCAGCATGGCTCTTCTTATGTTCTTATGTTCTTATATGTAACAATGGTGAGAAAGGCAATGACTATTTATCTTATTTTTGTCCTTGCCTTCTTGTGAGGAGGTGAAAGAGCCATGCATGTTGATTTTTCTTCCTGTCTGCCCTCACAATAACAGGGTGGAAAATGTTATTCTTCCAATAGATGGGAAGCAGCACAGGATCCCTCAGTGAGCTCTATCCGTAAGTGGGGATGTGAACACAGGTGTCCATGGTCCAAGTGCAACATGCTGTTGTTCATGGCGCCACAGTGGTGGTTCCTTTTGGGAGCTGTTTTAACCCATCAAAAACACCTTATTCATTGAGCAGTACCAAAATAAATTCTAAATTATAATGGGTTTCTTTCAGAAAATTATTGCTTCCCATGCCATCAGGGCTGCTCTTCAGTGCCAATTTCTTTTTTCAGTGGAGATACAGAACACTTAAATAATATTTTGGTAATAAGGAATTATTCACAATCATAAACTGCAAGCAGGCATAACCGAAGTGCAGTACTCAAAAGGACAGGCAGCGTAGCATCTGTCTGTCATCCTGTATATTTTTTGCTTACCTACCTAAACTTCCCACATCAGCGATAAAACCCTATCCTTGTCTTATGTTTTCCTCAGCTACCAATTGTTTCCAGCCAAATATTCAAGAACCTTGTAATAACCACCAAGTTTACAGCTTCTATTGTTGTTATATATCCAGTCAGTCCTGACATGTGAAGACCCTAAGAGGGTTTTTATAAAAAGTAAAATATTCAAGCAATGGCTTAACAGTGTCACAGGGGCATGGTGGCTCAGTGGGCTAGAGTGCTGAAACTGTCACCTGCAAAGTCAGCAGCTCGGTGGTTTGAATCCTGGGTGCCACCGGGTGGAGTGAGCGCCTGCTGTTAACTCCAGCTCCTGCCAACCTAGCAGTTTGAAGGCATGTAAATGCAAGGAGATAAACAGGTACCGCTAAGAAAGGTAAACAGTGTTCCATGTGCAGAAATGTGTTCACCCATGCTGACCACATGGCCACGGACTTGCACAACACTGGCTCTTTGGCTTGAAAACGGAGATGAGCACAGCCCCTAGAGTCAGACACAACCTTTACCTAGGTGTCTTGTGGCACAGTGGTTAAATGCCTGCACTGCAGGTAAAACTGTGCTCACGACCTGGGGTTCAATCCCAGGTAGCAGGCTCATGGATGACAGCCTTCCATCCTTCCGAGGTTGGTAAAATGAGTACCCAGCTTCCACAAGCAAATGAAGACCCTTTTCTTCAGGAAGGCCTTCCCTTATTGAGTGGCTATCTGAGATGTTTGTTTGTTTGTTTGTTTGTTTGTTTGATTTATATACTGCGGCCATCTAGCCCAAAGGTTACTCTGGGCAGTGGGCAGTTAAATGGGTGGTTTTAAATGGATTGGTGTATCCTGTTGCTTCAAATGTGTTTTTAGTATTGATTTTATTTACTGTTTTTAGTTTAATATTTAAGACTACATTTCGGATCTAAAAACAGTGATAGATAGATAGATAGATAGATAGATAGATAGATAGATAGATAGAT
>JAHTLZ010000195.1:10339107-10394332 GCA_023846285.1 Phrynocephalus versicolor
CCCCCCCCCAACAAACATTACATCACCGATCATTGAAAGCTTCCATAAAAAGCTGGATCTTTAAAGCTTTTTTAAAAAGCTGCCAGGGACTCCATTTAGCGCATTTCACATGGCAATTTGTTCCACATCATGGGACCGGCTACCGAGAACCTTATGGGCCTTCTGGGGGGGGGGGTAGCAATGCAGAGCGAAAGTGCCAAGGATGCTCTGGTAGGCTGGGCCAACACTGACCTTTGGGAAATCCGCTCTGCCAGATACTGAGGGCCCAAGTCATTGAGGGTTTTGTAAACCAAAACCAATACCTCAAACCTTATCTGGGAGGCAACAGATAGCCAATGAAGGCAGGCCAGAATTGGCATGATGTGGTCGAAACGACCCGCACCAGCCACCAATCTGGCCGACGCATTCTGCACCCACTGCAATCGCCGGACAAGGGTCAAGGGAAGCTTCATGTAGAAAGCGTTGCAGTAGTCAATGCTCGAGATGACCAGCACTTGCACAATTGTCCGCAGGAACTCACCATCAAGGTACGGGCGAATATGGGTGATAAGCCTAAGCTGGTAAAAGGCCGAGTTGGACATGGCAGTGACCTGGGACTCCAGGGACAATGTCGGATCCAAGACAATGCCCAGACTCCTCACTCTGTCAACCAACTGGAGGGTAGACCCACCCACGGTACCCATCCGGTCTCCCCTCCCCGAAGAACAGAAGCTCGGTCTTCTCGAGGTTGAGTTTAAGCCTGTTGGACCTGGTGCATTCCAGCATGGCATCCTGGCAGCGATCAAGGTTCTCTGGACCCCCTCCATTGCAGGGGTAGAAAAGGAGATATAGAGTTGCATGTCATCAGGCTGCTGACAGGAGGTCATCCTGCAATGCGACCAGGATGGTCTCAGTCCCGTGACGCAACCTAAACCCAGACTGGAAGGGATCCAGGACACAATCTTCCTCCAGGAACAACTGGAGCCGCTTGGCAGCGATCTGTTCCACCACCTTGACCATGAAGGGAATATTGGCAATCGGACAATAATTACCCATATTGTCAGATGCCAGGCCAGGTTTCTTGAGGATAGGCTTGACCACTGTCTACTTCAGCTGGCTAGGAAGAATCCCATTCCTGAAGGAGGCAGTGGTGGTGGTAGCAGCCACTGATAGTTCAAGTGCAACTATAATGTAATCAAGGTTTTCAAGGTATAATCCTTTGTGCTTTGATAAGGAGTTGATCTTTATGTTCCACTATACAGTATATACAAAGCGAATCACTCATATGCTTTTGAATGTGCCTGTTATTGGGCAAAAGTTTATTAAATGTACCATCTGAGACAAATAAGGCATGAAAGTGAATCACTTTGTGGAGAAAGCATGTGGGTCCTTTTGCTCCAGCCTTCTACTTGGCTGGTGAAGGAATACGTTGTTCCTAGATGAAAACCACGATGGAACACTGATTCTCTGGCCCTTGAGACTTTCATGAATACATTGAACTATACGCAATCTGGAGCAGTGCCTCAAACAGAAAATACCTGTACATACTTATATTTTAAAGAAGAAGGATGGAGGTTTCACCCATCATGTAGTTATCTCGAGATCCAAAATTTTCCTCAAAAACGTACATATTGACAAGGCCTGTCTGAAGTACAATGGGAGGGGCCAAAGATTACAGCTGGTTCAAAGCCAAGTACAGTATAGCCAGGATGGCAAGCCATATTACTTCACAGGAGGTCATCCTCTACTTAAAGAGCTGCCAGGAGCCAGGTCTCTGTTTGGAGGCATCCTCTGCCCAGCTCCAGCTTAAAGACGAAGAACCATTAAAAAAGGAAGGGCTTGGAGTGTCCTATCTTTCGATGTTAGTACTGTATACCATTCTCCAGGTTCTATGGGTCTATACTCTTTATATGAGCATTGCAAGCACAGTCAACCTGACCAAAATGGGATTTCTTTGCAAATAACAGAATAATAACCATGGCAGCCCAAAACTGGATGCTAAACATTGTACACCCCTGAGTTGTTTTCGTCAACACCATGCCAGAGTAGGAATGCCTTGCAAGGGGAAGAAAAGGGAAATATGGCAGTATCTCTTTGAAAGAAAACAGGGCAGGAACTAAGTCTCACATATATTTATTCCCTAAGGTAGGAGGTCCACAGCACAAAGAAAACGGTTTCAGGTGTGCAGCCTTTAACATCCCTAAATTAAAGCACAAATTCAGATACAAATATGTACTATGACTTGCTGGATAGCTCAGTGGTTTAGATGTCTGCTAGGTGTTGGGAGTTCAATTCCCCGCTGTGCTTCCTTGAGAGCAGTTCAACTTGATGATCTATCACATCCCTTCTAGTTCTGCAGTTCTAAGATGATTGTTGTTGTTTTCTTCATTGTTTTCTTCATTCTTCATGTTTACCCCTCCAATCCTCTTCCTGCACAAACATGGTGGAATTCTATTACCTAAATTAAGGTGGTGAGATCCTATATCCAGTGGTGGCGAGCCTTTGGCACTCTAGATGTTTTGGACCACAACTCCCAGAATTCCAAGCCTGTATTGCCAATGACAAAGGACTGTGGGAATTGTGGTACAAAACATCTGGAGTGCCAAAGGTTCGCCACCTCTGTCCTATATCATCATCCAGGGAAACAGAAGCTCCTGGTCTCTCCAGCTCTCCTTCCCTTTCAAAATAAAATCTTGAATCACAGCCTCTCCCTAAGATTTCTCCTGAACTTGCCGAACCAAAGCGACACCAAGGGATACAAAAAGGCACCAAGAAAGGACCCAAATTGCCCTATGTGCAAACTTGTGACAGTCTTCTACACAAAGATGAGCTCTACTGTGTTACTATAGAAATTATGGCCATTCAATTTGCACCTGTATCTCTGAATTAACACATTAAATGTTCATGCAAAGATAATCCTCTTTTGTGATGCCACATTGGCCAATCTAACGATAGAGGGAACTTGATGCCAAAAGAATGCTGTAAGTAGTTGCTGTAAGTATTCTGTAAGTAGTTGCTGTCTGTCTCTGAGTGTGTGTATGTTTGTATTTAGAGGTAAAAAAAATTGTGCTAAAATCTACTAAGATTTAATACCTGGGAAAACAGAGAGAGACTCTCTCTCTCTGTGTGTGTGTGTGTGTGTGTGAGAGAGAGAGAGAGAGAGAGTGAAACTGCATACTTGGGCAGGGATCTGCAAATTTACAAAAAGTATACATCTGCATCCACAACATACAGCAGTGCACACTTGCCAACATTAGAAGTACCAAACCAATAAATAAGAGGACTGCCAGGAGGTGGAATCAATCTGAGCAAGGAGACTATGAAATAAACAAAGGCGTGTGTGAGAGAGAGAAGTTACTTCAACCAAAGGAGCACTTTCTGGAGAAAATCATGTTAGTAAACTGTGGTTTTCTGATTAGTGACTTAAACCGTGCCTAAAATTGTTGTGATTTCACCAAAGCAAACCCTAAAAGTCGCAAAAGCCATCTTTAATTGGAAGCAAGTCCTATTAATTAAATCGTAAATCGCCCAGATAGTATTTGAAGTGCTATGGGGTGGTATAGAAGTAGGAGGACACTATTAAACTCGATGGAGAGGACTGACCTGACAGAGAGAGAGAGAGAGAGAGAGAGAGAGAAGTCAAGAGCCTAACTGGAATGTTCAGGACAAGAACTTGATCAGCAATTACTAAGCAATTAGGCAAAATGAATGCACAATGCCCATTCATTTGACTTCTGCAAGCAGTAGACTTAAGCGTGTCTTGAAACAGATCATGTTGGATTTCTTTTTCCTTCAGCAGATTGTATGGCTCATGCTCTAGACATCTGTCAAGCAAAGCAATCGCAAAGACCAGCCCTCCCAGCTGAGCATATGTTATTTATTTATTTTTCCCCCATGCCACCACCCTTCAAGGCTTTCTGAGTAGCATTTGAGCCTGATGGAGGACCCTGTGAAGCAGATTCAGCTGAAAAAGAGCGAGAGTGACTGACATGCTCCAGGCCACCCACGGAGCGCCTTTTAGCTTGGTTTCCCAAGGCTAAACGCAACAGGCAGTCATTGCACCATAGCGGGAGATATTAAACCTGCAATCATTTAAAAAACAAACAATCCCAGGCCATTAGCAATTAAGGACACTGAACTGGGAACATTTAAACATATGTGAAACCACAAGGACAAACCCTAGCTACAGCAATATCAAGAAATATTCTTTGTATGGGAAAAGGATATTTTCCATTTTAATCTTTTTTTCCCCCTCTCTCCCCTCTTTTCTTTTATACACCTAGTTTGTGACAAATGGAGCAGAACATCCCTTCCTGAACACTTCAGGAGGAAAAACAAATGGGCCAACCTCGAGAGTCAGAAAGAAAATGTGGCCATTCAGTTCCTGCCGGCCTCTCCAAAGGAGTCAGGAGGAGTACCGTAAAGCCGTACAGTTACTTGCACCCAGTAGGGCTCTCAAAATCAAGCATGAAATTGCATCTTCCAGCTGCCAAGCCTCATTTGTTTTTTCTCAGGTTTCCAGCAAGGGTTTTCTGTGTGTTCCCAATCACTCGACTACTTGACTGGAAAAAGAGAGAAGCAGGAGACCGTTTGCTCAGATACAATACGCGATCCATTTAACACTGAACTGTATGCTGAACTTGAACAGCAAAAGAACCTTCATCTGAAGAGGTTGCTCCTAAGCATGTATTCCTACCTGCTAATGTTTCCAAACCAAGCATCTTTTGGGAACAGGCGCAGGAACCAGAAATTCCCCATCTTTGCCCTGGCGTTTAATATAAGGATAATTGAGCAGGTGCAACATGTGTACTTACCCTCAAAAAGAGGGTCCATTACCACTGGGAAACAGTAAAGTGAAGTGGTGAGGGAGAATAGGAACCCATTCAATAACTGTTGAAATTATTTAGGTTTTTTTTAAAGGCTGTTTTTAAGGGGGGGAAGCAAAGTGTGCTGCTTATATATCACCCCATAGTGCTTGCTTATTTATTTATTTATTTATTTATACAACTTATATGCCGCCCACTACCCAAAGGTCTCTGGGCGGCTTATAATTAAAATGAACAGTTAAAACAGTTAAAATGTTAAAAAGGCGATGGACAATTAAAAGAATAAAAACATTGCCACCTGTAATTTAGGGTATGGGGAAGGGGGAGTTACTGAATTATAAAAGGCAAAAAATTTAAGTAATTTTTAAGTTATTTCCAAATTTGTTTGATTTAACTCGATACTTTTGCCCTGGAAGGTAATCACATTCCTTTTATTAAAATTAAAATGACTAATGACTAAAAAGCACTCTCTGGGCTGTTTACAAGTAATTATGAAGGATACACATCCCCTCCACCCCCCAGCAAGCTGGGTAGTCATTTTACCAATTTCAGAAGCCTGGAAGGCTGAGTGAACCTTGAACTGGCTACCTAGAATTGAACCCCAGATCATGAGTACGGATGTGGGTGTGGTACAGCAGATTAACCACTGTGTCATGAGGTGAGACTGGTGTAATTGCAAAAAAGCTTTAAAGATCCAGCTTTTTATGGAACCTTTGGTGATCAGTGACGTAATGTTTGTTCCTAGATGAGCTTTGGCTATTGTGAATTTATTTTACAAAAACTTTTCAGTCCCTAATAGCTAGCATTTGAAGACATCCGCTTGAAATCAATTATACAGTAACCCCCCGCCTACCGCGATGCCTGAAAATCCGCAATATGCGGAAGCGGGTCAGGTGGGGCCTGGGGGCAGGGGGGCGATCAGATCCCCCTGCTGCTGTCGGCGCGGGCCGGTCCAAGAAGTCTTGGGGTGGCGCGCGCCGGCGGTGGCAGGGGAGTCTGACCTCCCGCCGTCCGGGGTGTCTCCACTGAAATGCATTGGCTCAATGCATTTCAGCGGAGATAATTTTCCCCATTGGAATACATTGGCTCAGTGCATTCCAATGGATAAAAATTTCTCAATTGAAATGCATTGGCTCAATGCATTTCAATTGTGATTGCAGGGCGGCGCCCAATGCTGCCCCCGCGCTCCTCCGAGAAGCCTCGGGGCTGTGGGGGTGGTGCAGGGCAATCACATTGCCCCCCACCCCTGCGCGGCCCCAAGGCTTCTTGGAGGAGTGCGGGGCAGCTGCGTGGGGTGATGCAATCACCTCCCTCCGCCCTCTCCGTGGCTCCAAGATTTTTCGGAGGGGCCCGTGTGTGCCCCCGCTCCCTCCCGCATGGCTCCGAGGCTTCTCTGAGGGGCCCTGGGGGCGGCAGCGCCCCCCCGCCGCTCCAAGGCGCAGGTACTGCAATCCCGCAATATTGTGGGACCGCAGTACCTGAACCGTGAAATGGCGGGGGGGTGACTGTAGATATTCTTTGTACAACAAAGCTTTCTGTGCTCTTTGTAGCGATACTAATTCAATGTGTTTGTCTCCATGCAATGATTTTCTTCTTTTAACTTCTGGAGTCAAGCTGCTGTTCAAGTTACAGCAGGAGATTGTTCTGATCACTTGCAGCCCTACAGGCAATTTTCATCTCCCTGTGGTTAAATGAGTAAGAGGTAAGTATCTTCATATGCTAGCTGCCTAGATGCCTGAACACATCCAATCTCTCCTGATTTTGGAAGCTAAGCAGGATCAGGCCTGGTTAGTACTTGGATGGGAGACCACCAGGGAATACCAGGTGCTGTAGGTGCCTAGAGTAGGAACTGGCAAGCCACTCCAGTATTCCTGCCAAGAAAACACCATGGACATGGGGTAACAAAGAGTCGGTCACAACTGTAACGACACAACACACACATCTTCATATCCATCCTGCCTTTCTGTGCCAAAAGGAGGATTAAGAAGTAGCAGTTACAGAAATCACAGATAAATAACACGATGGGCAAAACCTTTGAGAGATTTAAACCATATCTGGGTGGCAGAAATAATTTATTCAAATTATTTTTGAGCTTCCTCCCCCGCCCCTCCCCAGTTTCAGCTTCTAAGGAGCCCTAGGGCTCCCTTTTTGCCCCGGAGAAGTCTTTAGGGGTTTTCAGTGAGTGGGAAAGAGAGACCTTAAACATTAAAAATTGCTGGTAGTAATCCTGAACTCAGCAGCGATGATCCAGTGGTATTTCTTTTTAATGTTTAAAAATCTGTCCCCGCCATTCTGAAGCTCCCAAAAGGGGGAAGGGGGAAGCTTTAAATTGATTTCCATTACTTCTGATGCCTAGATTTGGTTTACACTGTGCCAAGTAACGCAGTAGGGTTTTGTCCAGTAGCTCACTGGGTTGGAGCATCAGGCTGTGTGCCAGGTTCCAGGAGTTTAGACCCTTACCATGCTTTCGAGGGCAGGGGCTAGCCAAGATTACCCCAAGCATGTCTGCCTGATGCAGTTGTGTCATGCTTCTATGGCCTTAGGGAAGCAACACAGTCCACAGTGTCACCCAGAAGTGGTGACATGACAGCAGATGCTTGTTTTTCCTCCCAGTGATAATTTTATGTATGTATGTATGTAT
The DNA here is from genome assembly GCA_023846285.1 of Phrynocephalus versicolor. Taxonomy (NCBI): domain Eukaryota; kingdom Metazoa; phylum Chordata; class Lepidosauria; order Squamata; family Agamidae; genus Phrynocephalus; species Phrynocephalus versicolor. The sequence goes on from JAHTLZ010000195.1 coordinate 10,346,554, forward strand.
GTATGTATGTATGTATGTATGTATGTATGTATGTATGTATGTATGTATGTATGTATGTATGTATGTATGTATGTATGTATTGAATTTTTTTACCGTCCATCTGGTAGCGAGGCCACTCTGAGCATTAACAACAATTACAGGTACAGTGTAAAATAAACACAAATAATTCATACAATACAATAAACATATAATACAGTAATATAATAAAATTAAAATTAAAATTAAAGTGATATAAAATAACATATATGTATTCTTCCAATGAACTTGTCTGCCAGGTAAGTCCCTTTACCCTTTTTCTCCTGGTGCTTCCACTTTTTGAAGTCAGGCAGGTGGCTTTTAGGGAGAAGGCTTTCTCAGTATGACAAATTTTTGTTCTGATCGGCTTGCCTGGTATTAATTTTGTGACTGTTTTGAACGCAAATTGGACACTTCCCATTTCCCCGTGGTTTTCATAGCACTTAAGATACTTGTAAGGGTCTTTCTGGGTTGTTTTTAATCCTGCTGTTTGTGCTGAATTGCATTTTGCTGGTTTGGATCCAGACAATTCTCACTAGCCAAGACGGCTGAGGGCCAGCTGAGCTGTCATAAGGCCAGCTGAAACTATTATGGAACCCTGCTAAATCCAAGCCTCTCCCAGTCTGGGTTTGTTGGATGTTGCTTAGTACTACAATACTCTTACCTTGGCCTAACTTCCTTCTGGCATAATAGCTTTGTCTCTGGAGAGTCCATCCTTTCTCTGCCTTATTTGCCTTTCCTGCTGACACATTAGCCATTTATCCAGGCTAATAATTAACTGGTTTTTCTGGCCAATCTCTCAGATCGGGGAGTGCGTGGGGCTCTGGCAGGTAAAGGGCAGTTGTGCTGGCACAAGAGGTTGCTGTCTATTCCGAACCCATTACGTCCAATACATCTTTGAGTAAGGATTGCTTTCCCTGTTGGCCATACAGTGAACCTTCGTATAACAAACGGTTTGTATAACATAAAATCTGTACAACATTAAAAATTCCGGAGACAGGGGAAATATGCTTAATTCGCCTATGGGGCAAATCCGTACAACATAAAAATGGTCGTGATTAGGGATTACTCCATTTTCAATGCATTCCTATAGGAAATTTGTATAAAGGAAAATTTGCTTAACCGAATTTCATTTGGAACAAATTAATTCCTTTATACAAGGTACCACTGTATTTTGATACTCTGTGGATCATTAGGAGGCATAGTAGGGAATCAGACACTTGGACTATGGCTCTGTGTGTGTGTTGTGTCGTTATAGTCATGACCGACTCTTTGTGACTGTAGCCAGATGCTTAAACCACAAAGCTAGTTTGGATCTACCCGATTAGGAATACAGTAATACCCCACAAGACGAATGCCTTGCATGACAAAAAAAAAAGCTGGAAAAAAATCTGGGATTAGGGATGCTTCACAAGACGAAAATCCATTACGAAATTCCAAAAAAGTATTCCTATGGGAAACCATAGGAATTAGAAAGAAGACAAAAAGGTACATGTTGGTCTACAAATTATCCTGAGCGTACATTGTCAAAAGTAATTGTCATAGTAGACTGGATTCCATCTGATCTCAGTTAAAAATCTATCTCTCCAGGTCTAGGTTATTTTGAGGGCCTAATTCTTGCCAGAATACCAGTAAAAGTGAATCAAACTCAATTTCTTCTGTATCTTTTGTTTAAAGTTCATTGATTTGCTATCGATAACTAAATGGAGTGAAAGGTTTTTCAATATGCCATAACATTTTCACTGATAACAGAAAACAAAGTAAAATTCATAACAAGGGCTGAATGAGTTAAAATCAGAGTGAATTATCTTTCATGAACTGCATCGGGAACAGAGTGTATGTGAATTCTCCTTCTAGGAGCTTTCTTCCAGTTTTGAATCTCATGATCCAACCCTCATAAAGTTCCAGTAAGAAGAATATAGAATCATAAACATACAATGCTACCGAAAAAGAGAAAACCCTTCCTGACTCTGAAAACTAGTCTAAACATAAGCTTACTGTGTTTTCTTCCAGTCTGATTGGCCTCTCATCTTGCCACACAGGCACAAAAAAAACCTTGCTATGCTCCCAAAGCCTAAATCCAATGTCAGTTCTAATTACAATAGAAGCACTGAATAAATGGAAAATTGATAACTCTGCACTGTTGATTCAGTGGCTAAAATTCTGTTGCTTAGCACAGTACGTTGCAAATAGAAGAGGACCATTGAATCAATGGAATTTATGATGAAGTTGACTCACCGGATCCTTGCTGATTCAACGCGCCTACATTAGTTGTGACTTTCTGCACTAAGCAACATGGTGTCAGCCAGTGTGTCTACTATAGTTGACACTAATTACTACATGTAAGACAGAGATTTAATGGTCGAAAACTAAGATCCAACAAGGTTTCTCTTAAACCTAATCAAGGATGAAGCATTTTTAATATAATGAGCTGAACACGTAAAAACAAGTCAGAGAAACTGGATCCTTTTTAACAAAAATAAGAAACATAGTCATGTAACCTCTTTTGTGTGTCGAGTACTTTAATTTGGAAATTTTAAGGGTTTATTGCTGTCGGCTATGGAAAAGAAAACAAAACAATTCATGGTGTGAAGGTGCCATGGAATGCTTATTTCTCACATATGTGGGTCAGGGTTTGTGTTGAGTAATTCTTTGCCACATTAGTTAATCATTGTGTCATGTGAGGAATTTCTGTTTCCTAACCAAAAACAATCCAGGGATTCTCTTAAGCCGCATGATAAACTTGTTATGACGTCTATCAGAATAGAGGAAACATACATACACAAAAGTCTTTGTTAATGATTCCTAACTCTTATTTGTTTCTGTTTTTTAAATGCTGAGAAATGTATTGGGGATACCATCTTTGTATTTTTCAATACAGACAAAGATAAGGATTTTCATTTTGAAAAATGTAGCCACAGGTTGCACTGGGTTGTTCATCTGAAACCTAACCAAACTTTTCTTCTTTCCTTTCTATGGCTTAAACTACCAGACAAAAATGGTAGCAATTCACAAAGGAAATGTGTTTTGTGTTTTGTTGTACTGTATTTTCTTTCCCTTAAGCACTGTTTCCCGTTCATAACCCAGATTAGTTACATTTAATAAAATTAGTTTCACTATGAAAATGAATTGGATTATGAATTGGGGTTTTGGAAATTGATTTAAAGTCATATGGTAGTCATGGGGGTTTGGGGGGGGTTGTGCTTTGTCCTCTTGGGAAAACGTTTAATCCATTTTTAAACTGTGTTGTATGTTGGTTGAGGGGACAACACAGGCTTCTAGAATCATTGCATTTCAGGATTTTCCTACCCTTACCTGCCCTCATGCTGGCTGCCTGTCACAGCCTCTAACTGCTGTTGTGTTATTTTTAATTTTTCTTATTTCGTGCAACCTGCTATAGTGCTAATTCAGTATGACAGATAGAAAAAAAATACCTATCAGACTGCAAGCTTTCCCTGCAGCCCAACTCATGTGCAAGACAGACAGACAGACAGATGCGTGCACACACAAAGGTGGTGGAGAAGGAGAGTGAGTGAGGGAACTCTCAGCTGGGCTAGTGAGAGAGAAAGCACATAAGTGAGTGGCAAAGAGAAACTGACCAGAGATATACATCAGAGAGGCATTTTTTAGGTTTGAGAAATAGGAAGCACTTTCGTACACTCAACCATTCTCATTCTACTGGCTCTGTTTTCAGATCAGACTGCAAGGTTTTCCTGCAGGCCAGAATTTGTAATCCTGGCCTCTATTACTTGATAAACCCCACAGACACTATTTACATCAACAGAGGCATTCACATATGCCAAGAATATTCAAAATAAATCAGTTTCACAAGGGGTTTAAAATAAATGACCCTCTTGTGGTCAAGTAAAATATTATACTTTCCGTCCAAAAAACTCACACTGCTGCCCCTCAAAATAAGTCAGAATTAAAAAAAAACTGATTGAAAACATGGTAAAGCTGATTCAAAAACAGCGGTTTTCCCCCAACATGTAACCAAGCCCAATTTTAGTAGTCTAATCCTCACAGTTAAGAACATTTGAATCATATTATGTGATAAACCTTTTTGTATCATAGTAACCATGAGATGTTTGCCTGCCCAAGAGAGAGTAGTAGCAGATGCTGCATCCTCATAAATCAAGGCTCATGGAGCCACACAGTAACATTATTTTGTCACTAGAAGAATATCCCACATGGACTGCTAATCTTTCCCAACAATAAAAATACAACACTCATTTTTGTGGCAAAAATTGATAAGTTGGAATTTACAACATCTAAAACCAGCTGCCTTTATGCATAGTCATGCCCCTGGTGACTGGCAAGTAATATTGGACAATAAAATGCTCAACAAAGAGGTCTATATCTCCAGTCTCAAGTGGTTGATAGAGCCAAATTTGTATCACTGTTCTGAAGCCTAGCAGGAGTAGCTGATGGCACTGTGCGTCTCTACGGATCCAATCTGCATGCTGATTTGGTGCTTTGGATTGGGACCTGATTGATCCTGGCACAGCCTAGGTCACTTCTGATTTGATCCACACCTGGATCCAGGGCCATAGTCGGATTTCCAAATAACAACAACAACAACAACAACAACAACAAATCCTTGCACAGGGGCATGCAAAGAGCTGTCGCTTTGGATAATTATTGTAAAACACATTGAATCTCAGCAAGATGTTAGATCAGAAAGCCAGGAATCACTACACAAAACTCAAGCCAGGTTACTTTTCAAGTCTAGAGCAAAACATGCCTAAAATCTCTCTCTCTCTGTCTCTCTCTCTCTCTCTCTCTCCCTCTCTCTCCCTCCTGCTGTCACTGCTTAGTCCTGCCAGCTTCCTAGTAAAGTGCTTGTTTGACTCTATTCCATGAGAAGGAATACAGTGGACCCTCGTATAACATACAGTTCGTATAACATAAAATCTGTACAACATAAAAAATTCCGGAGATAGGGGAAATTTGCTTAACAGAATTGCCTATGGGCCGAAAATGGTTGCGATTAGGGATTACTCTGTTTTCAATGCATTCCTATGGGAAATTTGTATAAAGGAAATTTTGCTTAACAGAATTTCATTTGGAACGAATTAATTCCTTTATACAGTACAAGGTACCACTGTACTTAGGACCAGTTGTGTCTCTGGAGCTGGTCATTTCCTCATTACAAAGGTCAAGCAGGGCTTCAACATGCTCTATCAATATGACAGGAAATTCCACAAGAATCATCCAGAAACCAGTTGGATCCATCAGCCTCCTAGGATCATCATAACTGCCTTCCTAATCCTGTGGAGGGTTTGAGTTTCAGTGAGACTAAACCCCACTAGGTAGCGATATGTCCACAACTAACTACATCACAAGAGAAAGGTACACCAACCCTAGATCACCACCTTCCTGTTCAGCACAGAATATGAGTTATTCAAGATTTATTATTCACAAACAAAGCAAAATCCTATTTGTTTTCTTTTTCCCAGATGCATGGGCCCAGGGAATAAATAATATATTTTTAAAATTTGTATTGCCTTAAAAATCAGTATGTACATAGTCTCACATGACTATTTACACACTTTTCACTGAGACACTAATGAGAAAGCTGAAGCAAATGAAATTGAGTTTTATTTAGTTTCGCCACAAAACTAAATAAAACAAATCCACAAATTCCATGCTGAATTGAAAGGAATGTGCTTTGTATGTTGATGACGATTGGTATTCTATCTAGCACTACTCAGCATGCTATGGAAAGAGACCTGGTTTTATTCCACATACAGAAACAAATTTTAATGAATGCTTTATGCTTCCTTTTCTTGGCTGCCATTACCTGATTCAATCAAATTGTTTGAAAAAGCCTTGTTCTGCATGTATGATTTTCCCTGCCTGTTACAGAATAATGGAAAATGTCAACTGCTTGGCATTCTTGCCAATTAGTTTTTCAGCCAAATATTGCCTTTCAGAGATAGAAGGAAAAGCAACGTTTAATTTATAAAAGGCAAGATTGGTAATGAACTCTTAGGCTTGCTACGTGTCTTCTTGGGGTATTTTCCTCCATTTCAAGGGCTATCAGAGGACAGTTTGCTCTGTGAATCTGATCCCTACTTGAAGGGCATCTAAATCCTTGTCAGCCCAGATTAGAGAGAAAGAATGGACAAAAATATCAAACAGTGGCCTTTTTCATGTTCTAGCCCAGACCATGGCTCTCGGAACCCATCCTGGTTTCTTTAGCTGTTGGTGTTTCATGTTTCCAATCTTTTCCCATAGTCAGGAAATCTGTCTTTGAACTTTCTACTAATCAGAAAGGAAGGAAATATTCATCAAAGGTTTAGATGTGCTATGCAAACTTTCTTTTCTGACATAGTCTGTACATTTAAACCTGACAACTTTACACATACAGTAGGACCGCTGTGTCCACTGATTCATTAACCATTGATTTAGTTATCCACGGTTGGCAGAGGGAAAAAAATAGATAAATAATTCAGCAGCCGCAAAGCAAACTACTGTCATAAAACAGCAGCTGTAAAGCCAGCTACAGTTACAAAATAACAGTTTTGGTTTTTTTGGCATTCTCTCTTATCCATGTTTTTCATTATCCACGGGAAGGCTTGGAACCAATCCCCAGCGGATACCGGGGTCCTACTGTATTTGGCAAACTAGTTTTTATGCTGTGTATGGCAGAGGCGGAGAAAAAAGCTTATGCTTTAGAGATGGCAATTCTCACAATCTTGATCCTACCTGGTTCTCTGGGTGGTAGTGGTGGTGGTGGTGGTAGAGGAATGCCTTCTAAACTTTAAAGATCAATTAGCTAATCTTGGGTCCTGGGCAGAAAAAATAATAATAAAATAGATTTTATAAAGGTAGACATGTACATCAGCTGATGGTATTTCAGGTGGAAAATGTTTAAGAGAAGGACAGAAAGATCAGAAGCTAGAGGTCATCTAAATAAATCCAGCACAGATGAGAGGCACACCCTAGGATCCTAGATAATGATGTTTGTTGCTTTAGATGCCCAGTGTTCACTCTGTTCTTTTCACACGGTTCATCACAGGGTTCAACAAAGGAGTCTGTAGAATTTTTGGTCAGAAAGCTGTCTCCACCCCAGCGTAATGTGTATTCCAAACAGAAGGGTGGGTAAGCAGATTTGGTAAGCACACTAGAAGGAAACTGTATTTCCTCAAAGTGCTTCTCAGTACTGATTCTAAGCTGTTTGTTTCCTATTTCAATACTTATGGCAACAAGTGGGGGCTGGGCAGCGTCCGAGCTGATCTTTGATTGGCCTCGGATTTTGTTTGCTTATTCCAATATCTCTCCAGGAAGCAATCATGATAAGCTCTGAGACTCTATTCTGGACAGCTTTTCCACACTCTGTTATTGCCTTTAGCTGATAATGTTGGGAACACAGTGCTCTATTCTTGCACTGATTGAACAGAGCAGTTGGACTGAGGAGATACCTTTTATTTTATTTTATTTTTGCAATGCATGCATTTTCTTCCAACAGAAGCATGACATTAAAAAAAAGGTAAGACTCTTTGCCCCCAGGGCTGTTACATATCAATGTGCCCTCCCATCTGAAAACTGTGTTTTCAGCCTGAGTTTTTTTTCTTCTTACAAAGTGCATCCAGATAAGGAGCTTGGAAAAGTTACTTTCCAGGCTGCCGCTCCAAAAACCCACCATCCAAGCATAGCATGTGTCTGTGCTGCTGGGGGATGAAAACTCCCTGTTGCAATTTTCTAAGATTGAATAAAACATGCATTAAAATGAGCATCTTCTTTTTAGTAGATTTACAGAACAAGAATGCAATCTTTCTGTCACAAAGGTCATCTCACTGAAGTGTCACATCTAGAAGGATAGGCAGCATTATCTCTGGCCCTATCCAGTCATTTAAATTGTAAACACTCCATGGTCAGGGAGTATCTGATTCCATTGACATCATTGACCTACAAATGGAGAGCACTGAGTCTGATGAGGAGAGCTGTTTCAATCTTGAAGGGAGCCAGATCAGTCTCTTGACTCATGTAGAGCACCCCTGTAGAGGGAAGAGCCAATGCATTCCCTTCTATGCCTTAGGACAGGGGTGTCCAAACTTTGGCCCTCCAGATTTTTGGACCACAACTCCCAGAATTCCAAGCCCAGATGGCCAATGACAAAGGACTGTGGGAGCTGTAGTCCAAAACATCTGGAGGGCCAAAGTTTGGCCATCCCTGCATTAGGACTACAGTATATAGGAAATTTGCTAATAACTGAATAGGGTTTATGTCAATGAACTAGTGAGGTATTCTGTAAGTATTGGCAGGGAGACAAATGCTGGTGACTTTATTGGCTTATGTCACTAACGGCTTCTCTTTCGGGAGCTAGCTTTAACATATCTGCAAGACTGTATGTGTGTGTGTGTGTGTGTGTCTGTCTCTCTCTCTCTCTCTCTCTGTGCGTGTGTGTGTGTAAAATCAAAACTACATATGCTAACATAATTCTCACACATAGCACACCCCATTTCAACACAATGCATACACCTGTGTAACTTAAAATATTTTAGGATTTCTATGGAAAGGAATCCAGTGTGGTGTGGTGGATAGAGTGATGGACTAGGATTCCAGAGACCCGAGCAAGTCGAGAAACACACCAGGGTGGTGGGGGTGTCACTGGCAAAAATACTTCTCCCAAAGCTCATGTTCCTTGAAAACCATATTAGGGATATGATTTGATGGCATGGACACACACACACACACACGGGGGAGGCACTGTTCCCCTTTCCTCATCTCAGGACACTTGTGGCCTAGTTCACATTTGCAGAGTCTTCTTGATCAGCCTGGCATTCAGAGGTCATGGAACAGTTGTGTAAAATATAGATACAACCCAGTGGTCGTGCCAGTATATTGAGTATCAAAGGGATTTCAAACCATTTTGCTCCTAGTCATTGTCAGGGAATGTGGGGCTTTCTAGAATATGTTTCCAGGCTGCAAGCAACCTCACTGAAAACTGCCTCTTCTTAAAATAGGCAAAAAAGAGAGGGCAAACCTGTGCTCTAGCTTTTCTTCTGGAATCCTCTCTCAGCCGCTCTGTACACATGCATATGTGTATATGTGCTTTACACATGGATTCCAGGAGGGAATCACCAATCTTTTTGATGACATATTAGTGTCAGGAACTTTATTGCACACAGGGTTGGCTCTGCTCCTGTGGGAAAAAGCTGCACTAGACCTTACAGGATTGGGCCCCCTCCCTGCAACAGTTACTAAGCTCCTCAGGAGTGTCACCTGTAGAGCCTAAGGACTGGACCATATAAGAACTGGCTTCTCCCTGAAAACCTTTGCCTCAGCAACAAAGTTTGTGGCTCCTGTTTGGCCTGAGTTCCTGCAATCCAGGTAGTAAGCCTGCTCTGGATCTGCCCTTTTCCTGTTCCTGCCTTGCCTTCTTTCATGCTCCTGGATCTTGCTGATGTTTGTTGCTCTTCTTTGCTCCATCTGGCACCTGATTTTTAGTCTGCCTGACTCCGGTTTGCCTAACACTTTGAATTTAGTCACTACTTATCTGGACTTAATCTACTGGTCCAGTAGACTGTGCCTTGGTAGCTATTGGTTCTCCACCCTGGCCCTAGACTGGGTCTTGGTGCCTCCACCTAAACCTTGACAATTAAATACAATGTGTGAAAGAACCTTTACTTTTTGTAGGTGTTAGCCAGGAACACCCCACCCATACCCCACTTTATCTAAGAGATTATACAGTTGTACCTTGTAGAGGTTGGCACAAAACAGAAAACTGATGGTTTGTTCTATTTCACCCCCCCCAGTTCATTTCATTTCGTTTCATATGAATTTTTAAAACAATTTGCACGAATTGAACCATACCAAACTATTTTGGCTTGCATGCATGGTGGCGGCGATCCCAGTGGTAGCGATCCCAGCAGCAGCTGAGGCTGAGGCTGCAGCAGCAGGCCAGCAGGCCCTGGCTGCAGCCATGCCAGACGGCGGGAGGCCTCACTGGGCAGCGGTAGGCCTCACTGCCACCTCCAGAGCCCCAGCAGCGGTTGCACCAGGCGGTGATGGATCGTGTCGCCTCTGCCTCCGGAGAGCCAGCAGTTCCTCACTGCCACCTTTGGAGCTCCCCAACCTGGATGTCAGGTAAGAGATGCCGGTGTGTCATCCCACAAACAGGATAAGTACTGCAAAGGGACTGGCAGAGTTGCCATAAAGACAAATAGAACATTGAGACACCGGGTTCCTTCAAAAGAATTTATTGCAATAATAGAATCAATGCATTGATGGTGCTTCTCTGAGGAGAGAAGGACACTTTCTGGAGATCAGAAAGCTATACTTATACTCTTGACTTCAACAGAGACACATCACATATTTCAAGACAAGCATGTGCATAGGTACATGTATCCTATCTGAAATTAGAAAACAGTTACTTGATTTGTTACACAAGTTACATATTCCCTAATATATGAAGCCTGCTATAGGGCTGGTGATTTCCAGTTTATAAAAAGCAGAAGAGACTTGTCCATGTGAAATTCATTCTTGTCTAAGTCTTAAGAAAGAATCAGCAGAAAGTTTCCAATATAGTGAGTCTGTGGGAACACAGGTTACCTAACAGCCGAGTCTGTTTGTGGTCAGCTGGGGAAGTTACAAGTTACAAGTTACATTTGTAATTTACGAGAAAAGCTGTTTCTTTTGACACCCATATTCCCAGTATAGAGACATATAATCTTAACAAGATATGAGATATAATGAATTATAAATTTCTTTATTGCCATTGTTACAGGTGGGGTGGGGGAAATGAAAAACGAACTGAATGAAACAGAAATTTCCATTTTGTTTCATTTTTCTTAGAGGAGGCTGTTCGTTATTCATTTCATTAACCTAATGAAGCGAATAATGAAATGAAATTTTATCCATTTTGTGCCCATCTCTAGTACCTTGTATAAAGGAATTAATTTGTTCCAAATGAAATTCTATTAAGCAAAATTTCTTTTGTACAAACTTCCCATAGGAATGCATTGAAAATGGATTAATCCCTAATCGCAACTGTTTTTCTGTTGTACGGATTCACCCCATAGGTGATTCTGTTAAGCGATTTCCCCCTATCTGGAATTTTTTTCCTTTAAGCGGATTTTCTGTTAAACAAACTGCTTGTTATACGCTAGTCCACTGTAATGCCATGCCAAGTGAGAGCAAGGCAGTAGCATTTTCTCTTGATTGTAGGGCCCAATAACCAGTGAAGGATGGTCTTTGGTACAAAAGATACCGGCAGATATCTCAGCACTTGTAACAGCTGAAATGTCCCTCAACCAGTTGCTGTGTTCTGTTTGTAGCTGTAAGTCATATGAGTCCAAAATTCGGCCCTCCTGATGTTTTGGACCATAACTCCCAGAATTCCAAGCCTGTATTTCCAATGGCAAAGAACTGTGGGAGTTGTGGTCCAAAACATCTGGAGGGCCGAAGTTTAGGCATGCCTGCCCACTTCCTCTTTTCCTTCCCCTCTTCTCAGCTGCTTCCAAGCAGCACTACATTTTGTGACTACAGCTCACACATATTTGTCGAAGGGACCCCATTCTAATTTGGTGAATTCCTCCAGAATGCTTTCTTAACAAATTTGGACAGAACCCACATTAAAGACAATTTTGGAACAATGTCAGAATGAATGGCTTGGTTTGAGCTTGTATAAGTGGCTAGTGGTACAGCCATGACGCACCCAATGGAGCAGAATCAGTTGTAGCAACAGTGATACATTTGAAGGTGAAAACTCCAGTGCAGACGTAACCTTTTGTGGTTTCAGATGTGTGCTTTGTGGAGACAGGCTTTTTACTGTTTCTGTGAGTCACTGTTGTGGAAGCAGCTGTGGAGCACCTGATCTAACAAGCAGAATTTCAAAGAGACTATGTTGAACCACCTGATTACAGAATAAGGGGTGATTGTACTAAATTGTTGGCAGTGCTTTTCCCCCCAAGAGTGTAATCTGGTTGTGTTAAATATTTCTAGTACATTAAAAGCATGTATGCTTTTCTAGTACTTTCAAACCATGTGTGTGCTATTTGAAAAACAACTTGTTCATTTGCTATATTATATTTATGTCCTACTATTAAACCTTTCAAACATCCATTTCTTTTAAGAGGCTGGGGAAGAAATGCTAGGACGTTATGTTTGGGCTAGAATTTGCTAATCTATTAAAACAGTCATTGACGATTCATAGGAAATGATGTTGGGTTGCTCATAATTGTCATTAGAGAATCAAGCCCCAGGGGCTGGGATATGCTTTTAAACACAAGTTCAAGTGTGCTGGAGAAGGTGTTAGCTAGTGGAAGTCAGCAAAGTCTAGAAAGGGTACCCAGAGCAGGGAGTAAATTCCATCTCCTAAACACTTTGGCTTTGGGGAAAGTGTTAGGGTGGTGTTAGCTGCCTTGCTGCCAGGTGTAAAAGAGAAAAGTTATAGCTCTTTTTAAATCAAAGGACATTTTCTTTTAAATATGTTCCCTTACTGAAGGGGTGAATGAAGACATGCTGGTTTCCCGAGACAGTGTGATTGTCAGAACAATTGTGATTTACAGAGTGTGCAATAACATTCTAGAGACTATTATGTTGGTTGTATTCAGATGTCTCCTTTCCAGTGCAATTTTTGTTTGAAGACAATGGATGTTATGCGCTTGTATACTCTTTCCTTCACCCTCCCCTCACATGCTTGATTAAAGATAAGTTATCATTTGATCAAATCATCATTTTCTGTTACTGCTGGCCAGCTCTGTTTTGATCAAGATCTCCAAATCAAATCTGAAAACATAGTTTGATCCTGGCTTGTAATTCTGAATTGGAGGGGTCACCCAGGATAAAGTTGTCTTGCTCTGACATAATGATAATCTGCAGTTTGAGTAAATCAGACTATTCCTAGAATCATAGAATCAAGAGTCGGAAGACACCTCAAGGGCCATCCAGTCCAACCCCCCTGCCATGCAGGAACTCCTATCACAGTACCCCCGACAGATGGCCATCCAGCCTCTGCTTAAAAACTTCCAAAGAAGGAGACTCCACTACCCTCTGTGGCAGCATATTCCACTGCAGAACAGCTCTAACAGTCAGAAAGTTCTTCCTAATGTTCAAATGAATTCTCATTTCCTGCAGTTCTATCATGTCAAGGACACAAAGAAAAAACAAGGGAAGATAGGTGTGAAGGAACTGTGAAGGAAGTGTGAAATGTAGGCCAGATCTCCAAACCTTGCTTTGGACGATCAAGATTCAAGAATGTGATATCTTAATGAAAATTTGGTATCTATAAGTGAGACTCCCAACATGGCCTTAATCCTTGTTGAGAAGAATGCTTGTTGTTATCTGTTTTCCATCTGGGCTTGGTTGTTCCAAAGTCTCCTTCCATGGGGGTAAAGCTATGAGTGGCTGGAGCATAAGGAGAGTGGCACAGTGGCTGGAATCGAATAACACATTGCAACAAGAGTAGTCCTATTAAATCAGTGAGATTTACAAAGATGTGTTGACTCACCAGATCTCCACTGACTCAATGAGCCTACCGAGTTGTTTTTTAGAAATGTTTCTTGGGAATGAAATTCCAAAGAACCTTTGTCAGCCTTGACAACACACCACGTTGAGAAACAGTGTGGCCGGGTGACCTGTATGCCTGCAGCTCAATTTGCTGTCCGGATTCAAAGACCTGGTCCTCTGTAAAGCAGATCTGGATTATCCTGTCCCCTGACAACCCTTCAAATAAAGCACTTCCCTCCTTAAATTAGGACACATGGCCATCTACATTCTCTCCACCCACGATCTAAAGTACGGTTGTGTGCTAGTTCTTGGCTATGACAGATGAGAATGTACTCATAGCGGATGTCTAAAAGGAACCTGGGTGTTTACACGCACATAAAATATCCTTTACCACTGAAAAAAAATATGTGATCATGGTGTTTTGGGCTGCAATGGCCACCCAGATATTGCTGGATACCAACAAAAAGCCAAATTAGACAGATACAGCTAGTATTATGTCATAAAACTGCCAATTTTGAATTTTGGTGGACCACAAAAGCATTCCACTTAAGCCAACCAAGACTCAGACTCTTTCAAGTTTAACTGTTTTAAAGCTATTCAGGATATAAAGCCATAAAGTGTAACCAGCACTCTGTGGGTGGTCATTGTCTTCAGAGGCACTTTTAAACATAAGATAACCAGTCCTAGTTCAGTCGCTCCTTGGGCCTATTTATGTTAAATTACTTGTTTCTACATTTATGTTGTGCTACCTTGAAGGTGCTTGATAAGTTGCATGGAGACTCTTAGAAGAAATTTTGAAAAGTCCTAACGTATATATATAACCCATAGCGAGAGCTGTGCAGATTTGTGTTTGGGGAGTACATCATGTCCAATAAGGTGCATATGTATATGTTCTTCGACTGCAGCTCCAAGAAAACCAGAAATCTGTACATCCCTACCTATAGCATTCCCATACTGCAAAACTGATCAAATTCTAGCAAAGAGAAACATGTTTACCAGATGCTTAATCATAAATAAAATAACTCACCCCAAGAGAAGTAGGTCCAGCACTGTTTTAGAATTTCGCCCCTATGCTACCATATGAAAGTACCTAATATTCAAGATCTGCTTTGAAGGTCCTCATCTGTGTGTACCTGGCATCAGAGGCTGGGCACGAGGCAATGCCCGAGTGCTGTTTCAGTGGAGGCACCTCATGGTGGAACAGCATTCCTTTTGATATCCAAAAGATGTCAACACTGTTTTCTTTTAGACTCTTTGAAGACTTTTTTTTTTCATTTTCAAAGGCTTTTCATAGTTGATTTGTAGTTCCACTACATTTGTTAAAAAAAATTGTGTTGGAATTTTAAAAATGCTCCACTGGCAGCAGCTGCTGTGCTGATTTTATATGTGTGTTCTTATAGTTTTAATTGGACAGGATTACTTTTTAACTAGTTTTTTTTGCAAGTTATTTGGATTTCATTAACTTGAAGGGGGGTTATTTTAGAATCTAGAATTTAGGCAAATAAACAGCAGGGTAGTCACTGATAATGGTGTTGTCTATGGACTATTTTACACACCACCTATCAATTACATTTGCATCGACTTTTGTCTGTTTCTAAATGCTCAGAACGGAACAGTTTTGCTTCAGTCAACAGCTTTTACAAGGGAACAGGAATGAAGGAGCCCTTCTTTGAGGGCTCTATCACACGTCCCTTTAAATCCAGATTAAATTTCAAGATAAACCATGTCCAAAATTCTTGTCCCCACAGCCACCGGACTTTAAAAAACAAACAAACACCTGGCAATGCCTCCTTTAGCGAGTTTTCCAATACCTACTGGAGAAGTAAGGAATTTTTTGCCTCACATTTTTTTTGGAGCCAGAAGTCTTTGGGAGCACGTATATGATCCAGTTTTCTTTCTTTTCTTTTTTTCCATAGCACCGACTGGCTGTTCCTGGGGCTGGTTGGCACTTTTAAAAATTGTTTTTATTTTTATCCCCCCCCCCACTAGTGCCAGTCAGCTGGCCTGTGGGCTGGTCAAGCATTTTGTTTTAAAAATTTTTATTTTTATTTTTTAATTTTTCCTTAGCCCCCACCAGTCAGCCCTGGGGCTGTTCAGATGTTTTTATTATTATTTTTAGAATAGAGTTTTTATTTTCATTATGAATATGCAAGATATGCACAACAAAATTAGAATGCTGTTCCACTACACGCTCTAAGCAAGGAACCATACAAAACACATAAAACACATAAAACACCATGCAAGATATTAAAAACTCTTAAAACCACTTACAAAATTTAAAACACTACTTAAACACTGATTAGGAAGGATGGTGCTAATCATCCCCCCCCCCCCCCAGCGTTTGAAGCAGGTTAGGGCTGTGGGGACATAACAGAACTGGAGAAGAACCCAAGGGACACGGGAACTTGGAATGCACATCTTCAATCACGTGATCAGGTAAGGACAAAAACCGGAGTTTCCCATGCCCCACATCTTCTCCCTCGTGTGATAGCGCCCTCAGAGGACAGAACAAGGAGCTCTAGGCTTGCTCTCAACAGGAGCAGCAGCACTCTTTGTTTCTTTAAAGATCCAACCAGTGCTTGAACGAAATACTCGTATGTTAACAGTGCAACATCTAATGCATTAATTTTATGGGCAATGAAGTCATAAAGGTAGACTTTGATAAAATAATACAATTGGTAACATAATTTGCCAGAAGCCTATTACTCACTGCTACTGTAGGTCTGATGTCATAAATCATGGTGGCTAACTGACCACTAGTTAAAGCAAAGTGTTCTGCTTACATACTGTCCCATACCACTTCAAGTAGTCTCTGGGTGGTTTACAGTTTTTAATAACAGTATGCAGGCTACACATTGCCCCCCACCCACCCAGCAAGCTGGGTACTCATTTGACCAACCTCAGAAGGATGGAAGGCTGAGTCAACCTTGAGTCTGCTACCTGGGATTGAACCCCAGTTCATGAGCAGTTTTACCTGCAGTACAGGTATTTAACCACTGCACCACGGGGCTCGGTTAAGCATGGGTGGTTGTATTTCTTATCTTTTATGAGTTAAATGACAAAGAGGAAATGAAGCCTGCACTTTCATGGGATACTCTCAAGGCACATTTAAAGGGAACACACATAATTGAGGGGTCATGATTAAAAAAGAGAGAAACAACTATACTTGATCTTTGTGAAAAGGCCGAGAAGCAAGATGAGAAACAAGTTACAAGAACAATTAGAAGTTAAGATAAAGAAAAGAGAACATAAAGAATCAGTCTCAAACAATTTTTTTACAGAACTTACAAGAATTAAAGCAGAATTAGACGCATTAGCTATAAGTAAAACACACGTAGCAGTATTTAAAAAGGAAATAGTCTGAACAGAGATGAATCGGGGATGAACCATCAAAATGGCATTTCACTGTAATTTGTGCTTCATCAAGGTTGAGAAAGCATAAACGACAATTTCCCCGCCCATGAACTAATGAACAAATGAATCATTTTTTCAGTTGGTGTGTTGGTCTTTTTAGACAGCCCATAGCATGTTTAAACGTGGTGGCCACCTGGTTTCCCATAGGCCCTATAAGAAACTGACCTGCCTTTTTCCAAAATGGTGACCACAGCTTCACTGAGGTTAAAGAGAAGCCAATGTTGCCCTGTGTGAAATAGGTGGCCTGCTTTATCTTAGGTCCCTTTGTATTTGTAGGGTCTGAAAAGGTGAATGTTAAGCTAATTTATCCAATATTGTGATTCATTTTTTTTATATTAGCCCTATCTCTAATTATGAACATGGAAATAAAAAACTCTTAAGTTGCTCTATGCAGTGAAGAAGAACATTAGTAAGAAAGCAATTGTTTCTATAAAACCAAAAGATAATATAATGGTAATGACACAAGAAATAGCCACAACTTTTAAGGAATTTTATGAAGAGTTGTACAAAACAGAAATAACTGAAGATAGGGATATGTCTGTGAAGATTCTCAGTCATCCAGGTGAATTTATCTGGAAATTGAGTCATGGCAACTGGACTTTTCTTGAGATATTGAAACGTTTCACTGCTCATCCAAACAGCTTCGTCAGTCTGAGGAAAGCTAGTTGCGACTCACAAAGATCGAGGTTTCCAAAAAAATACTTTTTAAAAGTGACAAGGTGACTTAGTGTAAGTTGGTTTCCTACATTCCTATGAATGATAATAATACACATCCTCTTTCCAAAGGCACACATTGTGACAGGCTCTCTGCTTGTGAATAAATAAGATCTGGTCTACCACAGAAATGTCTCAGGGAGTTTGCTATTTTCACAAGACGATAAGATTAACCCACTTCACCCTTAATGCATGCAACAAGCAGGTAATTGTGGGGGGGGGAGGCAGATTATACTAAGGTTCACAGAACCCCATATATCTCAAACAGATGAACAGTGTGTTCCAAATTAGTCTGGTTTGGAGGTTAAATGTAATCCATCTACAGGCAACATGGTTTGTTAAAAGTAATGCAAAATCTGTAGAATACACAGAGAGAACATGTAGTCTTCTAGCCAATGTTCCATTAAATTCCCATCACACATCACTTGTTCATTATATTGATGAATGCTGATGGGGTTGTGCTTCTACCATGTTTGGAAAACTATATGATCCCAAATTCTTTGGTATAATGAGGGGTTAACTAGATATTACGCAGTATCAGAAGATGGCTTGTGAATGCAAATAGGTTGTTAAAATCCACCAGACAATATCTTCTCACATGCAATACATTTTAGTGGTGTTTCCTCAAAGTTTCAGCCAGATTTGTGGAGGAATCATACAGTATATGTGCATATATGAACCAGCCTAGAGACCTCTCAGTAAATCCTAGTCAGGTTCTCCAAAATTCTTTTCTCTCCTTCTTACCTTTGAATAAAACAGGGCCATATCAAGATAACCTAGGTGGAAAAGTGTTTTTGACTGTTTTACAGCCATAATTTCAGAGCATGTAAAGAGTCACTGCTTCCTTCATCTTACTCAGACTAAAACAATTAATAAAAAGCCCCATAAAAATCCTGTTTCAAATTTTTAGCGAAGGAAAGACAGCCTACAATGTCCCTCTTACACGTTATAAAGACACATATTTAACCTTTTCTGCTTGCGTATAGTGTGTCTCTTATATTTATTCAGCTCCAGGTGTGTGTTCAAATGCTTGTCCTTTTCCCAAAAACGGTGATAAAAGTGAATAACTCAATTTATTTCTTTGTTGGTGATCTCTCTTGTCGTTTACATCTTTGCAATATGGCTACGATCGTTTATAGATGTTAAGGCAGAGAAGAGAACAGATCGGCAAACTGAGGCCACAGTAACCTGGAAATATGAGCTCCTTCCCTCAGAGGCCTTTCCACCACCAATTCTTGTCCTGGCTTAACAAGACAGCCAAGGGAAAAGAAGACATGACATAAGAAATCACAGCTGGTTCCATGTTACATAAAGAGGGGTCAAATCCAGTAAAGCAGATTCAAAGGAAGCTATGGAACAATGGTCCCTCAAGAGAGTGTGTTGTTGTCCCAGCAAAAGAATGCAGCCAGCAGAGATTTTAAGAAGACTAGCTGGCTCACATCTTTCTGTGATTTTGTTCACAACAGATGTCAACTGTATTTTCATATTACTTCTGTAACTGATGTGTGTGCTTTGCAGTCGGACTGTAGGCGCTGAGGAATAACCATCCTCAGAGTAAGAGGTGAAGGACTCGGCTAGCTCTGTTCTCAGTCCTGGGATATATATTAAGGGGTGCTGGGGGTTCTTCCTGAAATGGGAGAAACAGTGGCATGTTGGATTCCTTGGAGTATTACTGAGTCTCTGATCCCAAAGATACGATACCTCTCAGTCATAATCATGGGCATTTTTTAAGAATGACTTTTTGGAACATACTTGGTGTCTTTCTAACAGTGGAAAGTAACTACTCCTATCATCCTCAATAGATGAGAGTGTAAACAATTGAAAACAAAATGTGTGAGACACATTTGAGTCTCAGTTGCAGTGTCTATGAACAGGCTGCTTTTGGGATGCCAGCAAAGGCTGCTGCTCCTTTTTGATTATGCTCCTACTTGGACTGTTTCTGCTGTTCCTGTTTTAAATTTCCTCAGTTGCAAAACTGTGATTCGTTTGCTATGAAAGGGGTGTTTGTCAGGGCAATGGTCTCCAAGTTGTACTGAAGGTTTGGCAACTTGCCAGCTCTCCATTATGAAGTGATTGCCTTCTGTTTAATGGGAAATCCCTGTTCTTATTCCCTACTGAGTTTGGGGTAGGTCTGAAGTATATCTTTGTGACTGGGGGTGGGGGTGGGGAGAAGACATTAACTAGAGAAGCAATGGGTTATGACCTTCGGCTATATGCCAAGTGAAATAAAAACTCACTTGTACATATTGTTTATGCATCCAGAAAAATAATTAAATAAACTCTGAATCCTATCTCTTAATATGTTTGCCAAAGTTCTGCAGGCTCTTATCCTCAAAGATAATAAGATGCCTTTACCCTTCTCTATGGAGTAAGAACTAGGTTTTTTCCATTCAAGTTCCTCACTGTTCTCCCCTCAGTTAATGCATTCAACAACTGAATGCTCATCGTTCACTCTGCCTATTTAAAACCACCAGAATTTCTCCTCCCCACCCCCGCCGCCCTGTAGCTCATGTTGTTCCAATCTATTTTCCCCCATATTTGCCTCCTAAGTCCTCCAAATATCTAGCCATTCACTGCTCATTTGCTGTTTCACTCAGATTTCTTTGGCCAATCTTTTCAGTGTTTTGCTGAGCTACTTGTCATTACAAGCATTGGATCCATCAACAATATACACAGCTGTTCTCATTAAAATAAGAACAGGGATAGTACGCATTCTAGGAAACTACCTAAGTGCATTTAAAAGTGGTCCTCTCTCAGACTTCCATAATAAATTCTGAGATAGGCTTGGTAGAGAGTTGCACTTGAGGGAATCTCTTAATAACTCTCTTGATGACACCTCTATTTCACTTCTCTAGTAGTTGCAGTTCTTTGATGCAAATAATTGCCTCTAGGCCAGGCCTGGCCAAAGTCTGGCCCAGGGGCCAAATCCGGCCCGTCAGGCCATTTGGAGTGGCCCACGGCTGGTTGGCCCGCCCCTCCCTCCCCCTCCTTCACCCCATGTTTTTTAAAGAAAGTGGGTGGGGCTTGCAGTGGGGTGGCAGGGTTGGGCAGCAACCGGCCCCTGACACATTCTCAGCCACCAAATCTGGCCCTCCTTACAAAAAGTTTGGGCACCCCTGCTCTAGGTTCATGGAATCCTCTGATCTCACATACTCTACCTCTCCCATTCACTCTCACGCATAAACAGTGGTGGCATCTTTATTCTTAATGCATTTGTGTTTGATTAATCGCCCGTTGACTCAAAAAAGCTTGCAGCATAGCTGTAGAATTATGTCACAGTTTTTTGTTTAAATCCATGTCATTTTCCTCCCAGCAACATTTCCCTCGGATAGTCAGTTATAGCAAAAGTCACTTTTGCATATGGCAATCAAGATCTCAGCTTAGTTCAGTTCTTCAGGTTTTCAATGCTTTCACCTCATGGATGCCCAACATAAAACATGACAGAGAAGAAAGTATGGACTTCCAAGTCATTTCTGTATTCCTGATTCTCAACTCAGCAAATTAAAAACAAATAAACTTAGCTAGTAGTATGGTCCAGCAACCTGATTTAAAACAATAATACAGAAGCAGAAAATAAGTATACATGGACTAATTTCAAAATAAAAAGAAATAAACTCTCAGGATATAAATTCTTACTTGTTCCATCTGCATGTATGAAGACAAAGATTTGCATAATTATTCTCCTAGACCCACAGGTTCTTGATATGTTAATGACTTTCCACTACAAATTAAGCAAAATAGTGCCAAGAGCAACAATCAACGTGACCAGTTCTAGTAAAGCACTTTTATCCAAGGTTTTCAGTATCCAGGAGGATTTGAATAAATTCTCACCAGATGTGTATGCGTGGGTCCTACCATAGTCCTTGTCTTGTTGTGGCCAGTTGAACAGTCTCACAGGACTCGAAAATTCTTTGCTGAACTGCTTAAACTGACATTAATGAAACATTTAGTACAGTAAACATTATTTACATCTCCATTACAATCTCTGAGAAAGTATGTCACTATGATTGCTAACATTTATATACAGTACTGTACCATGATAGTTTGTCAGGGATGACCAAAGCGATACTAGATGCTTCTGCAGATTATACCACATGCAGTTTCTGTGGGAAACAGCTAGTTATCCAAAAATGTTCCATACATTCTGATGCCTTTGAGAAAGTTTGAAATAGTTTACTAGTTATACTTACTTTGCATCTTTTTACCACTAGATAGACAGTCTTGACTGCACCAAAACACCACCAGCATCACCACCACTACTACCCCCACCACCACAACAATTCCTTTATTGGCACATTCATTCAGCTGAGACTAATTCCTTACACTGATCAAGGCTTTTAAGGCTTATAGGGCATCTAGCAGTAGGGAACTCTAATTGGCCTGAGGGTTAGATTATCTATCTCAATGACAAAATCGAGACTACATTCTCTGTGCAGAAAAATGATTTACGCTTCTTTGAACAGAAAGGAAGGGACTTCCCCCTTTTGTCAGTGCAGAAGGAGGCACATAAATGATTGTTCCTCCAGGCACCAGCTGAACGTGCAGCTGCTTTGCCTGGCTCTCACCATCCCAATGAGACTCAAACATCATAATAGAAAGAAATATCCATTTCACTTAATGTGTGAATTGACCCTGTAACGACACAGCTGGATTTTTCCCCCTGCCCATGCTTCTCTGATTAGAGAAGCTACAGGGGAACCAAGAAGTCTCAACCATTGGCTAGAGAGGAAGCATTTTTTTGAGGCAAGCTAAGTGCCAAGATGTCTTCTCTCTCCAATTCCTTGAAGGGAGAAGGCAAAGTAGAAGCCAAGATGACTGTGTGGAAGTCTCAAGGAGTTCACGTCAAGGTTGGGGCAGATATAATCCCACAATTCCCACACCTTGGAGGAGACAGGGGCTACTTTTTGGCCTCTGTGGGCTAGAAGCGATGGCTTGAAAGGCTACATTTAGCCTGACACCAGGAGTTCTCCATTCTAAATAATTAATAGAACACTTTGATTCACCAACAGAACAGGAATGGCGCTTAACAAGTAATCCACAGTAACAAAAAGCACTTGCAATTCAGTTTATTCATTATTGCTTGGCCAGAAATAGATGCTATAGACAGCTCATGATTACACTAAAAGCACATTAATAGCAGAGAAACAGGATTTAAGCCGAGAGTAGAAAGGAGACTTACGGCGCTATCTCACAAGCAGTTTGATCTGGTTTTTACTTACAAGTAATCCAGCTCAAAAATATGTGTCCCCATGACCACTGAGTGTTTTTTAAAGAAACCCCGGTAACGCACCCTTTAGCAAGTTGAACCGAGCTTTCCATGACCTAGGGGTGATGTTGGGTATTTTTTAACCCGGTTATAAATATGTGTTTTCCAACCTCGGATAGGCATGTGGGGATGCTGATTATCTGGGTCCCCCCCCAATTGCTAACTTCTTTTTTTTTAAATTAAAAATACTACTTTGGCTTTCCGTTTCATTTTTAACTTTTTTTTTTACCCAAGCCCGCACTACAGCTGATGGTACTTGGAGCTCAGCCAAAAAAACAAGTTTAAAAATCTCTGGGATCAAACTTAAAAATGAGGTTTTAGGATGTGGGAACATTAAGATTTATTTATTAATACTACACCCATGAGGGTGCTTTAACCGAATCTTCAATCACATGACGTAAAAACACATCTTTATATATATAAAAAGTATCTTTCGACTGTGTGATAGCGTCCTAATTAGAGGAATCCTACATTTAAGTCTTGAAGATCACCAAACAAAGCAAATTTATTTCAACACTATAGGTAGTGAGAAAAGCTGCTGTTGTTTACTCAGATCCTTTGTTACGGAATTCTCTCCTCTAATAATCAATTACTGTATCTGTAGCATCTGTTTCCATTCTTGGTTATTAGGACAGTGAAAAGTTAATTTTCTGCTGTCATAAACTACAACTGCAAGCCCCTACATTATGAACCTTAAATAGCAGTGACCAGGTATTTGTATGGAGATATGAGATACTGGGTTGTCATCATATGTCTTTTTCACCTAAAAGCATTATACTTGATTAAATAAGTATTAATCAATAGTAGTATAAATCATTACAAATAATTCATCATTATTTATTAACACAGTTGGTCAGGAAGCTGAAACAGGCCTTCATCTCCTTGTTCTGCTGTGGATTTAAAGACTCTACAAGGGCAACTCTAAAAACCAAGATTTGGTGTTTTCTGCCAGATTAATACAGACATTCCTGAGAGCCAATCAGAAAATAAAGCCTCTAAGGCCCAGTCTTCATGTCCTGAGGTAAATTGTGAGGGAGTCCAGTGCCCTTGTAGAAACAAATCACCCACCAGCATGCTAACTTGCTATTTTAAAAAATCTGTGGCTAGAGCCAGGGTGGGTTAGAAATTAGAAGCAGGCTTTATTCTTCTATCCCTTTTTTTCCTCCCTCCCCTCACGCAGCCAGCAGCCAGGAAGTAGGGAGGGGTGGAGACGCACGAAGAGCGACAAACCCCTAAGATCTCTGGTCCGAATTTAAGGGGCCAGCGGATCTTAGGGGTCGTGTAAAAAGGCCCCTAGTCTGGTATGGGATGGGACTTGGTTTTCTTGTGGTCTTAATTCAGTGTTATGACATGTACAGGTTGCTTCTGAATAGAGATGTGCACTAGCACCAAGATTTGGGTTTAGAATTTGGATCCAGATTTTGAAATTACAGCCCTTTGGATTCAGAATTTGGAATTTCAAAAATGCAAAATTTTTTGTTATCTGGCATTCTGTTACATTGGCTCTCTTTCTGTTTTTGTGCTGAATTCAGTGTTTGGATCACATGGAAAGAAATACATATCAGATATAGACCCATCTTTGCTTTTTCCCATCATTTGCAACCCAAGGAAAGCTTTTAAACGGCAGGATAAAAATTCTAATATGTAAACCGAGTGTAATGCAGTATAACCAGAAAGTTAATACAGCTTTTCAGGATTCAAGAGTTCATAATATAGTATTGTTGCCCCTGAACAACTTAGAGCAGGCATGTCCAAACTTCGGCCCTTGTGATATTTTGGACCACAAATCCCAGAATTCCAAGCCTGTATTTTCAATGGCAAAGGACTGTGAGGGCTGAAGTTTGAGCATGCCTGACTTAGAGGTTGATATTTATTTATTTATTATTACATTTATATCCCGCCCATCTGACCTAAAAAGCCACTCTGGCTGGCTTGCAAAATATACAAATACAATAAACTAATAACAAAAAACGTGACCAAAGGAACAAAATATACAAGAAAAAACAAGAAAAAAAATTCAAAAATCAAAAACAAGCTTCACAATTTAAAAGTTCTGATGGCGTGGAGAAACTAATTAGGCTGAACAAGCTGTTATAATCTGATCTTGTCAGGGAAGGCCCGACGAAACAGCTGTTTTTAACTGCCTTTTAAAGGAATCCACAGAAGGGGCAAGACAGATCTCAGCGGGCTGATCATTTCTAAGAAATAGGCCAGCCACCAAGAAAGTGTGAGATTTTGTCCTCTCCTTCAGCGCCTCCCTCGGGGTTACCTGTCTTAGCTGCCCAGTTGCGGAGGACCATGTGCTATGGGCTGAATCTGGGTGGCTGAAAGCATTCTGTCAGGCAGGAAGGTCCCAAACTGTTTAGGGCAGTGGTTCTCAACCTTCCTAATGCCGCGACTCCTCAACCTCACTGGCTGGATTTTTTTAATAAAAAAAGCAACAACCGTTGTGAGGGGTCGAACACGCTGTGGCCCCCCACTCCCTCAGCCTCAGCCTCCTAACGGAGGTCTGCCCTCTCCACCTGGCCACCACCCCCGCACCTGCTTCTCAGCGCATGCTTCCAGGGGGCCCTGGGGCTCGGTTACCTACCCTATTGGGGCCGGGAGGAAAACCCTTCTGCCACTGACGCAGACTTCACTGGACCTGGCCCGACCCGCACCCTCTCCTATGTCCCCCCACACCTCCCAAGCAGCCCAGTGCAGACCAGCTGTCTGAGGCCAGCTGGGCGAGAGGCGACCACTCCGCCGCATGGGTGGCGTAGGGAAGGGGTGGTCTGGCTGCACTGCTGACACACCTGCATTGCAGGCGGGTGAGGGGGTGGAATCTGCTCCCCTGCCTTCTGCTTCCCCATGCTTATCGGGCCAGCCGGCCCCCAGGCCTACGTGGCCCTGACGCAACAGTAGCACCATGTGGCTTTACGTTTGGGCTGCTGCTCACTGCTTGCCTCGGCAGTGACCCCTGTGAAAGGGTCATTTGAGCCCCAAACGGGTTGTGACCCCCTAGGTTGATAACTGCTGGTATAGGGCTTTATATGCCAATGCCAAAACCTTGTACCTGGTGTGGAGGCAAACAGGTAATCAGTGGAGGGTGGCCAGTGTTGGGGAGATATGATTGTTCCGTCTCAAACCAGTCACTAACTTTTTAATTGGCTTATGAGCACTTATTTTTGCTGGGGGTGTTTTAGAAAGCAGGATTGTGTAGTATGACACCCAACAGGCAGAGAAGAAATGAAATAAAGGGTTGAGAAAAAATGAGTGAAAACCCGTGAGAGATGTGATGGTATATCATCCATTTTATCAAGGAACATAAAATTATAGAATTTAAATCCACTGCAGCATTTGAAATCTGATTCTCAAGTACACCAAACATAATTATATATAGCACTTCCAGTCAGATATTCTTTGTAATATCTGATGTGTAAGCATTCCCATTACAATGCAACTGGAAACTCTATGAAACTCCTCATATTCATATTTCTTGGGAAGCAAAGAGATGTATTTTGAGAATTGTGTTTTTGTTATGGAGATGTGCTAGAGCATAAATACACAACATTTCAGTTCCCTTTACAGCATTATGACCAAGGCCTCCTCTGATTTTGTTCCAGTAATCATAGGGGCACTGCCAAGCTGCCCCTTAATAAGGAACATGCCACCTCACTTTGGTTCTCCTTCTCAGATTCTGACTGAATGGCTGAAAATGAAGACTGTAAGTTTGAGAAACAGTACATTTGCACTTTCTCTTGCATGTGTACTTAGGTTTAGCATATGTGAATGTGAAAAGAAACCCATAACAATTTTCCTCTTCTGAAAATTGAACCATTTACGTTTTAATGAGAAATATGGCCAACAAGGTTTTGATGCACTTCTGATGTGGATGCCATGAACCATTCTAATAGCCCAAGGGAGTACAGCACCATATTAATTAAAAAAACATGAAAGAATTGACAGCTGCCCATAAAGTGCTTGAGCCAAAGTGTCATAAGGACTCTTCGGTGAATATTTAATACACTATAATTTTTAGTAGCTAAGCCCTGCCATATCTGTTAATTTTTCACTTTATGACACGTTCAAGAGAAAAATACTGTATGAATGCAGAGATTTGTTCTACAGCATTATGGGCAGGAAGTAGCCTTTTGGTAAAATATAGAAATTCAGTTTTAGTTGGAATAACATTATTTTGTACCTTTTGTTTTAAAAAAGAGAGAGATTTTGCCAGCACAAAATATGAGTCTAGAACCTTGAAACATGGGGACAGTTTAGTGATGGGTTCTAAGAAGGTGGCCATAAATGATTAGTACCTGTCTGAAAATGTTGGCTAGAATCCCACTGATGGTCACATAAGATTTGGGTGATTTGTTGTGGTGAGCTGCAGCAAGTAGGTGAAGTACCATGTTGAATATCAGGTATACAATTGGCTGGGTGACAAGGTGCATAGTTGAGATGTACCCCCAATACATCCCAAGATATTTTGAAGATGTATCAGTAAGATGTAATTGGCTTTAGCAAGTTAAACCTTAAGTGAACACCAGTTGGAATGTGGCCACTAGACCAAGTATCTGGCCTTCAAATTAATTTTTACTCTGATAATTAGCACAAAGGCTAGATATTTGATCCAGTGTTGTTGCATAAACATTGTATACTTCATTAAAACTGGGTGTACAAACTGCCGCTGGTTGTGAACTGCAACTCAGTCATCAAAACTTAGTATTTGTATGGAAACGAGATGCAAGAACATGGTCAATACTAAATTCCTAATGCCAAGAAAAAGAAAAAGTTGGCTATTTATGATGCATTCTTAGGTGGAGCCTGTGGTGCGTATGTTTTTAATCTCTTTCATTAATGTACTTTGTTTCATATTCTACTGAAGGGAAACAAGAAATGGTTGTACTGCATTATCACTGATGCAGGGAGTAATTGTATAACAGTTACCCTTCTCATATGGGCTTAAAAACAACAACATGAAGACAGTAATTATATTGCTAAGGTTGGATAGCAGGAGTTTGTATGTGGCTAACAAATTCTGTTTTAACCACCATCTGCAATGCATGTGCTTTCTACGACGCTTATTATGCCTTACCCCCTTTCATTATCTCCTGTTTTACTCTTTGTTACTTTTAATTCATTCATCTTAAATTTTCATCCTGGCACATGCATCAGCTTCAGCCATGCTCAAAGCTTAATGCATACCATCACCGTTCCACATATGCCAGCATAAACCTAAGTACTGGATATATTGCAGGGCTGTTCAACTTTGAACAGGCCAAGGTCTACTTTTTCCAGCCCAAAATGCCTGAGGGCTACTACACTAAAACCTCTACTTGTGAAATTTATCTGTTCCGAGCACATGCTCGTAAGTAAAAACTTTTGTAAGTAGAGCAGCACTTTCCCATAGGAATGCATTGAAATCCAATTAATATGTTCTGGAGGGAACAGATTTTAATGTGCCATGGCCCTTGAACTGCCCTGCTTGGCTGAGACAGTGGGCTAGCAGACCCAGAACTTTGCTGGGGCAGTGGTGGTCCTTGGGATGGGGGAGGGAGGGGTGGAGAACTTATCTCCTCACTCTTTTATTGAGGGCTACTTTTCAACCCTTCACGAGCTACCAGTAGCCCGTGGTCTACCTGTTGGGCAGACCTGTATTATAAAGAAGTCAAGATGGGTATAAAACACAAAGAACATCAGGACAGAACTTACCCCAGTGCTTTGATGTGTGATATTCTAGAATGGAGGTGGGGCTCCTTCAGCCCTCCAGATATTATGGACTGCAACTTCGAGAATTCCAAGCCTATATTGCCATTGATAAAGGACTGTGGAAGTTGTGGTCCAAAACATCTGGAGGGTTGAAGGTTTCCCACCCCTGTTCTAGAAACCACCACCATATGTTACACAGTTGGGGGAAGGGGCAGGGCTGAAGTGCTGTTTATAATATAAACATAAAACTTACAGAAAGCTATTTTTCCATTGTAGTTTAACTCTCAGAGTCATGTTTTGTTGTAGTTCTACAAGGCACACATTTTAGAAGAATATCACATGGGAAATTATGAATTCATCTCTCTTGGTTTCAACCATTTGTCAAGTACAGTTTGTTTTTCATAACCCCCCAAAAGAAAAAAGATCTGGAGAATATAGTCATACTAAAATGATTGGCGTCCTGAATGCTTAGCAGGGATGACTCTTAAAAGTACAGTAGTTTTGTGACAATTCTGATGATTCCACATCTGAAAAGATACTGGGGAGTGTAGGATGTCCCCAAGGCCAGTAGCTGGGGTTGATGATCCATTAGGCAGGATGAGGCATCTGCTTCAGGTGCAGTCAGAAGAGGACAGGAAGTAGTGGAAGGGTGTTGAAGAACAGGATACTGATGTGGCTACCTGGCCTTCTCTCCTGAACTAACCAGCTGTTGTTAGGAGGATGTACTGCTTTCAGTGTGATTATAAGAGTAAACTCTTAATCTGACCATAAGTGGAATTTAGAAGGTGTCTAGGAGCTCTGCAGGTGTTTGTCTTTCCCCCTCAAACTGCATGATGAAAATTCCCAGAGGCTTTTGCGGATTGGAGTATCCTGTGTCATTACTGTGCCACTCACACCCAACTTTGTTTTCCATTGGATTCTGGAAATAATGTGCATGTCCACAAACAATTCAGACAAAATGGAAGTTAGGAGAACAGTCAGTCTAGAAGCTGATGTTCAAGACTTTGCCAATGTGAACTTTTTAAAGTGTAGTAACCTGGGAATTTCTGTGCAATTTAATTTCATGTACCAACTGCTATTGTTACTTGGGAAATATGTCACAACTGCACATGCCTTGGTGACATCTAGTTGTATTACAGTTCTATATATTGTATCAGACTGTCTTTTAAAAGCGCAAAAGTAGCAAAAATTCATCAGTCACTTAACGACTAATAATATTTTTAATTTGGTGTATGCTGGAGCCTAATGCATCAGATATACAGTGGTAACTCTATGTACGAGCGGCTCGAATTAAGAGCAATTCGATTTAAGAGCGAAAAACCATTGGCTTTTTAACTGCTGCCTTACACAGGCAGCAGTTAAGGTTAAAGGTTAAAAGGTTAAAATGCCTTACACATTTTAGATTTTAGACTACTCATTTTTTATTTTTTTCCTATTTATTTATTTATTTATTTGATTGTTTCAGATAGGGCTGTTCTACTTAACAGTTATTCAATCTAAGAACATGTATTTGGAATGGATTACACTTGTAGGTAGAGGTACCACTGTACTTTTAAAGTGTACAAAACTTTAATTGGTGTAAAATGCATAGTCTAGTTATTGAAAATAGTACCTTTGTTTCAGATCACATAAAGCCATCTTTACACCAACTTCAATTTTCACTTCAAAGTCCTGGTACTAATATCTAAATCTTTGAATGATTTGAGGCTTGGGTATTTGTAGGATGATTTTCTTCCATATGAATCTATGCATCTACTTGCTCATAAGGAGAGGCTCTGTTTGTCGCTCATTTGCTTTTGAGAGACATGTTGTGGTGTGCAGGTTATGGCGTCCCCAATGCACGCTCTCAAACAGCAGAGCTTGTTGTCAAAGGAAGTATGTCTGGCAGGTCCTGGTCGGTCTTCAGGTGGTGCATTTTAGTAAGTTTTATTTATGTGATAATTCATAAAAGATTTTTTTAAGCTGGCTAAGTCTTTATTTATTTTTAGTTTATTTCAGGAAAATAGTTAAATTACCAGCTTACAGAACATTTTCTGTTGGATCACGTTACTTTACTTTTCTTTTCTTTTCAGATGGCTTTCTTTTATTTGTATGCTGTAACATCTATTCCTTCATCCACTGATATTTGGGGAGGAGCCATCCGTTGATTTGTGTCTTATCTTATATGCTGTGTTACCCCTATGTGGTGTGTCAGGGTTTTGTAGGGAACATTAACTTCAATTTCATGAATATTATTTACAGAGACACAAGGGGGAGCAAATGTATCTTGCATTTTAAAGTCTGCAAGGGAAAATAATTTGTTTTTGTATTCTATGCCAACTATATAGGCATACCCCAAAAAACACAAACACACAATTGTGCATATTTCTACTTCAGGCCTAAGAAGTAATAAATGGGTAAAACCCTGTTGCACTTCATTATGCCACATAAGGTGGGTGACATCATCAGCTGTGGTGGGTTTTTCTAAATTAAAAATATCTGATCCCTCTTTGATGGTTTCAGGGCTCCCTTGGAGGCCATTGAGGGCTTCAGGATGGAGTGGTGTCTTTAATTCTGAAAAATTGCTGCAGCTATACCAAGCATAGAGGTGATTTTGAGAAGGTTAAAACTTTCGAACTCACAGTCCCCTACAGTTTCCTTTGACAAAAGGGATTCTAAAGGTGTCTCAGAACCTTCAATGGGAAATCAGAAAATTTTAAATAAATACATAAAAAAGGCATGACTGATGGTATAATCAGTCCCCCATGCACATGATTTCAGCCAATATGTTAGAAATGTCACTAAATCTTGCAGTAAGAGGTCTAGAATAACAAAAATATACAGTAAGTTCACAGTTTTTGTGCTTGGACACACCTGATGATGGGATTTGAATCTTATCCCAAATGAAACAGCTTAACTCTGTCCAGGATTTGTGTTGTTAACCACTGTTCTCTACCTAGGACTATAAATGTTCTGATGCTTCTCCCTTCTCCATCTTTGAGTGATAACTGCAAAAGAAGTGGGGGAGGGGATCATTTTGCCTTTCTGGTTTGCAACATTATTTTTATAAACATCACATCCTTGATAGGAAAGCAGTCTGGTCACCATAAGTACCAACTATGTCTTTTCTTCTTTTTCTTTTTTAATAGTACTTTGTGTCCACAAATGCTTTTGCTTGATGAAAACAGGCTTCGTAAGGCTTTGTCGTCACTGGAGGAAACAGCAGTCGGCCATGAGACTTTATAAACGGCTTTCCTTGATTTAGTTTTGTCTGTCTAACAGCTGCCTCCCAGTCCTACACCCCTTACCCACGTCAATGCTGCCGTCAGTCCAATTTTAAAAGGAAGATAAAGATATCTTTCTTGGGGGGGTGTTAAGAGTTTCGTTCCAGGAGATGAGTGTATACATAGGATTCAGTCCAGTTAAAATGATTATTTTACCTTGTAGATGAATAGTCCTTTTAATAAAGAGTAGGTACCAAAGAACCAAAAAACAAAACAAACAAAAAAACCCAGAGAAAAGCACATATTAGTAATTTATAGACTTGGGAGAAATGTGTCTTTCTGCTAAACTGTCATTATGACTATAATAATAATAATCATTTTCTGTAAAATCAGTTCTGACTTATGGTGGCCCCTTTCAGGGTTTTCTAGGCTCAGAAGTGGTTTAATAGGAGCCTAGTGGCACAGTGGTTAAATGCCTGTACTGCAGCTAAAACTGTGCTCACGGTCTGGGGTTCAATCCCAGGTAGCAGGCTCATGGTTGACTCAGCTTTCCATATTTCTGAGGTCGGTAAAATGAGTACCCAGCTTGCTTGGGGTTGGGGGGGCAATGTGTAGCCTGCATACTGTAATTAAACTGTAAACTGCCCAGAAATTACTTGAAGTGGTATGGGTCGGTATACAAGCAAGACACTTTGCTTTACTATTTCCTTCTTCTGGGGCATTTGGGGAGTGTGCAGTTTGCCCAAGGTCTCATAGGGCTGGCTGGCTCTTCTTCCTGCGTGTCAGGTGGGGAAATGAACCCCATATCTGGCTCCACAGTCAGATACTTAACTCACTGACCCATCCAGCCCGGTTCCATTATGACTACAGCTTACCAAAATGGCTCCTTTATGTTGCTTTATGTACATATTTCATACTGTGCAAACAGACTGATCACAATAATGCCCATGGCCAATACATATATGCTACTTCTCTGTGTTGTTTGATAAAGTCACCATGGATGGCACATGGTGTTGGTTTGTATAGTGGGCTATGCATAAGGCAGAAGACTGCCATGGTTGAATTGTTCTTTCTAAGCAAATTGCCTCCTTTCTGATGCATCTGAGTCAAGGTTAAAAGAAAATAACAAAAAAGGATCATCTTCTCACAGCAGACACTCAGCAGTGATTTGGTTATGGATTTCAAACTCTTTGATGCTCATTCTGTTAGGCATAACATGAGTTGTGTCATTACAGTCATGACCGACCCTTTGTGACCCCATGTCCATGGAGTTTTCTTGGCAGGAATACTGGAGTGGTTTGCCAGTTCCTAATCCAGGCGCCTACAGCACCTGGTATTCCCTGGTGGTCTCCCATCCAAATACTAACCAGGGCCAACCCTGCTTAGCTTCCGAAATCAGGTGAGATTGGATGTGCTTAGGGCATCTAGGCAGCACAAGGCATAACATAGGATGATATAAATGTCTGGATAGTTCTAGAGCAGCATGTTGATCTCAAAAGTGACAGTACACCTCGAAAAGCTCCTTTGGATCTGATTGTAACAGAGAATTTACAATCTTAAAGCATAGCTAGGCTGGATGAAGACAATGCAATAGTTCATGGTATACTCATGATGATGATGATGATGATGATGATGATGATGATGATGATGACGACAACGATGATATATTGTTATAGCTGTGTTCCTTATGTCGGCCTCGAATCTGGGCTCTTCAGGTTGAAACACCCTTGCATGGCCGAGATTCGCAATTTTTTGGCTTAATGCCCTTTTTAATATAGCCAGTGATAGCATGGTGTTTCAGCTAGTATCAGATATAGTTCCACCTCGTGGCATCACTGGTTGTGATGGCTTTGAATTATTAAGGAGAGATCCTTAGACACTGAACATAAAGAGTGAGTTAGGATGCTTAAAACCCCCTGTTCCCCACTTCACTTTCATATCTGTGTCCAGATTGGCAGAATGCCGCTACGGTATATTGTTCTCATCTCCACAATCCACAGCTAAGAAGAGCCTTTATGCTGTTGAGATGCAATGCCCTGCCCTCAGCCATCCTATATGGATGGTTCAAGGGAATTTCACTATTACCAAGGCAGTGCCCCACATAAAACAGAGCAGAAAAAATTATGTCAATATTTTAGGGACATTTTAAGCATTTCATATAGTTAAATTATTGTTCTATTCAGCTTATAGTCAAATAAATATATTTATATAAGTGTAATATAGTTTAAACAATTTCCTCAGCACAGCACATTCCATATTGAAAGTAACTGATGTAAATACATCTGATTGGGGGGGGGGGCGGAGAGAAACCCCAGTGGTGGAAGAAATAATTATAGATTGCAGGGAAATACTTTAGTTTAGGCTGATTTGCATTTACTTGTACATCATGTAGTCAGTAGAAAATATTACAAATATGACTATGCCAGTTCTGGAGAATTTCCTGTATTTTCCCCTGAAGTTGGTCACATCAGATATATATACAAATTATACATATTTTCTTAATTAAGCCACGCTCAGGGAAGGAGCCCTATTTTATATGTTGCTGTAGTAAGATCTGTTTTAAAGAATGTGTTCTATTCCTCTTCTGTAAATAATAGAGGCCAATGTAAGTCTTTAACATGTGAGGTTTTGTTTGTTAACTCTCTCAGTTCCAGTGGAGAATGCAAGGCACAAGAGATATCTTCCTATTTGTTGAATGAAAAGAGGTCTTTTTGAAAGTGGTGACAGTGAGGTCCTCTATCTCCATACAAAGCAGATGCTGAGGAGGTATCCCTACACCAACTTACACTCCTTTATAAGTGGGTTAGTTTCTTGGGAGAGTCAGGTAGAACTTTTTGGGAGAATTTGATCTGGTTTGTATAATATTTCCAGGATGTTATAGTGGCTTTTTCTCCTTTGTTTTGTTTATTTTTATGGTTGCTTTTATTTATTTATTTTTCTCATACCTTAATATTGTTCTGTTATTTTCTTATTGGTTGAAATAATGTTCCAAAGCAGCAACTGGACCTGCCTAGTGACTGTTAACCAGCTCTGTCCTCCAACATCAGCTGCCCTTGCTGCTCTCAACGAGCCACTAAGACAGTGGCTCTCAACCTTCCTAATGGCATGACCCTTTATTACAGTTCCTCCTGTTGTGGTGACCCCTTGCCCTGCTTAGAAGAGACCACAAGCCCCCCTAGGCAGGCCGCTGCCTCAGCTGCTATAGAGAACTTCCTTCTACATGCACCCTCAGCCAATTGCAGCCTCCGGTGCCACTGACTGACATCCCCTCCAACCTATCAAGCTGTAACTCTCTCTTTCCCTCCTTCCTCCCCCTCCTCTTCCAGACCTAAGCTGTTTGTGCCTTTTTCTTCACTGGCTCATGGCGACCCCTGTGAAATGGTAATTTGACCCCCAAAGAGGTCCCGAAACCCAGGTTGGGAACCACTGAACTAAGACATCTCCACACTCTGCCTAGTGACAGGACAGACTGTGTACGTGAATATGATGATGGTCACACCAATGTTTTAGTTATATACTACTCAGAATGCTGCAATACGTTCTATTTGGGGCTGCATTTAAGGAGAATTCAGAAACTTTAGCTGGTCCTCAATCATTGCAGGTGCGCTCACTCAGGGTGGCCACACCAAGAGTGGTGTGGAAATCGGTAACCCATAGCCGCGCCTTCTCTGTTTATTTATTTATTTATTTATTGCATTTATATCCTGCTTATCTTCAATTTTGAACTCTAAGCGGCCCCTCTCTTTGGAACCAACTCCTGAGTGAGCTGCGCCTCATTGAGTCCCTGCCCGCCTTCAGAAAGGCATTAAGAACCCTGCTTTTCTTGGAGGCGTGTGGTGACCTCATTCCTGTTTAATTTTTTTTGCTCTGCCGCCCACTGCTGAGGGTTTCCCTCCTGATTTTATTCTTGCCAATGCCCCTTTTTATTGTTCTCGCTGCTGTCTGTTGGTTTTTTACTGTTTTTATGGAAACTGCCCCGAGTTCCTTGTGGAAAAAGGTTGCAGTATATAAATGCATCAAATAAATAACTAAATAACTAACTAACTAACTAAATAAATAAATAATATACAGTATATGACAACTGAAAATGGAGTTACAAATACTGTATACCAAATTTTTGATTATTTCCCCAGAAATCTTGGAATCTGTTTTCAAATTCTTGTATTGAATCGAAAAGTAGGGCTGTACATTTTTCACTGTTCACAGGACAGTATTTTGCCAACATGTCAAAATAAAATGGTTTGCCTTAATTTGAGCTTGCCATAATTTCCGTTTCATTTGATATGTTATGGTTTGAAACATGTTTTAATAAATTGGGTTTCACCTTGAAGATGCATATTTAACTCATTTAAATGAGTGGTTAGAGCCACTAAAATCTGTAAGCCATTTTTGTCATCAGTTCTGGCAATACTGTGGGCTGTTTTGGATACCCTAAACAGCTTGAAAATATGTTGCAAACTACAACAGCTTTGCAACATTTGATCTTGACTTAGCCATCTTACTTCCGATAAAGTAAATGATGTTGCCACAGTCAGCATCAATACTTTTCAGTAATTCCTGGAATTGGCAATGATTTAATCCATTGACCCTTATGAAATTCATCATCTTGTTGACGAACTGCATGATGCTAACCATTTTAAAATCTTTTGTGCATCAATTTTCTTTATGTACTAGGCACTGATACTTAATCAAACATGCAGCAACTGCATAATTTTCTATTAGTTTTACAAGTCCCTTTCTTTTACCTACCCTTGCTGGCCAACATATCTATACCAGATAGGCTGACTATGGACAAATAAAATTGCTGTAAC
Organism: Phrynocephalus versicolor; assembly: GCA_023846285.1. Lineage (NCBI taxonomy): Eukaryota > Metazoa > Chordata > Lepidosauria > Squamata > Agamidae > Phrynocephalus > Phrynocephalus versicolor. The sequence goes on from JAHTLZ010000195.1 coordinate 10,383,126, forward strand.
ATCTTTTTGTACTTCTTTGTATACATCTCTTGATTTTGTTGTGTCTTTCAATGGTACTAGATAAGCTATTTATTCAGTGATAAATAAAATGATCAATAAAGTGATCAATCAATAAATAAAGTGATCAATAAAAATGACTATGGCAACTTCAGCTGTAATGTATTTGTAGCATCAGTGGTGTTATCCATTGCCAAAGCATAATATTTAAAATTGGCAATTTATTCTCTAAACTTATTTCAATAGATTTTCCATTATCTTCAGTTTACCTAGCTATAGTGTGGTGAGACAAACTGATGTTAGAAATATTGCCCTTTTTTAAAAGGCAAATTATATCTTCCACACTTCCTATATATTGCTTAATGAACTCACTATCAGTAAATGGTTTTGGTTTTTTTGCTGTTAAATATTCTACCATATAACTAGCTTTTACTATAGAATCTAAGTTGTAAATTTTACAGAAATTGTTGAGAAGATGGTCCCCCCCCCAGTTTTGCTATTTTGTCATTATGACACAATCCTTGATACATGCCAAATTTGGCAACATAGTTTTGAATGCAATGCCTTTCCAAATTTGAAAAATTGTACAAATTCATTATAAATTAAGCAGAGTGCTTTACCCTTGACAAAAATGTAGTCATTTGTCCACTTTTCTTTGAACAAATCCTATTTTTCTTTATCCATAATTTTTCTGGTTTTGGGTTCTGTTTTATTTTGAGACTTTGGGCGCTTTTACACGACCCCTAAGATCCGCTGGTCCCTTAAATTCAGACCAGTGATCTTAGGGGCTTGTCACGCTTCGTGCATCCCCACCCTGGCTGCTGGCTGCCTGAGGGGAGGGAGAAAAAAAAGGAAGAAAAGAGCGTGGCTCACCTCGCGTTTTGCCTCATTCTGCCTCTTGCTCTTGCCGGCTCTTGCCGGTTCAACATTCTAGTAGCTCTTAAAGGGGCAGGAGCCAAAAAACAGCAAACAGAAGCGAGGAGAGCCCCGCACTAACTCTCCTTACACCGCATCAAGCAATTTTCACCGGGGAAGAGCAGGTACAAGAAAAGTGCGCTGGGACGTGCTTATGGGGGCGTGGTCGCACTTAATTTTCTGTAAGGTCCGGAGCTGGTAGGGAAACATTTTTAAGCTCCGGACCTTGCAGCCATTTGCTGCGGAGTTTAGGGGTTGTGTGTAAACGCCCTTTGTAGAAGCCATGCTAGGTTTAAAAAAATAGATAAGGGGGGCTATATTTATTTTTATAATGAAAATTAATTGACAAGAAACAGGAAAGTGAAACTGGGGCTGTTTCTCATCTTGGCTGCCAATGCAGCCTGAAGCGGAGGACTGATTGTAAAGCATGGCAGGGAAGGCATGAAGCACGGTAGGTCCCACAAGCATTTGTAACATCTAATGGTGTCAATTCAACTGTCTTAGCTTGGGGAGAAACCATGCTGGAAGCAGCACATTACTGTAAAAATTGAAAACACACATGTACAAATAGTGAGAACATACTTACTTTTATGTGACATTGTGAAATAAGTGTTGTCTAAGGGCTTGGTCCCACGTCCCTGTAAAAGCAGTTTAAATTACCAGATAAACTGTGTCTAAAAATGCCGTCCCCACAGCCACCAGGCTTTTTGAAAAGAAAAAGAAAAAGAAAACCCGGTAATGCTCCCTTAAGCGAGGTTTCTGTGACTCACCTACGAGATAAGGATTTTTTTGCCTCACTTTGAAAATCCAGCTTTTAAGGAGGCAGACGCGTGGGACCACACAGATTATCCGGGTTTCTTTTTCTTTCTTTCTTTGGCTGTTCCTGGGGCTGATGGGCTGTGTTTTTTTAAAAATTTATTTTCATCTTCGGAGAAACAGGAAGCTCTATCCGGTCCTACAAGCATTAATTTCCCCCAGAGAAGTGGACTGTTTTTTTCAAATGCTAGTGCCACCTGCTGGCCAAGGTGGCTGAACTGCACTTTAAAATTAAAAAGCAGCTTTTCACGTGAGAACTCTTGTCCCACGTAAGTTTACAATTTTATGTTGGGCTACATTCATTGCCATCCTGGGGTACATGCCACCCGTGGGTTGCAGGATGGACACCCATTCTAGTCTTGCTTCTGGTGACAGTCAAAACTAGTATGATGATCTGGCTATAATACGCAATTATGGTAAAAACATGTCAACAACTTGCATAGTGTTTCTAAACCTGTGGTTCCAGGATGGCAAACACTTCTCTGAACAAACTGAAGACCTTCTTACCAGTAGAGTTATGTCCCTTGTTGATCATGCTTAAACACCAGATGTAAGATTGATGAAGCAGATAAAGGTTAGCAATCAGACATCCTGTTCACCTTATGGGGGGGGGGAGTGGCAGTAAGATACAACCTGTCAACTAAATACAAACTTCTTTCTCGTTATAAAGAGATTCTGTCAGCAAAAAGAAAGAAATGCACAAATGTGTGTTACTGTAATCAATTCAGGTTTTCACAAACAGTCAGTCTTAGCTGGTAGTAAAAACACATCTGGAAACCATAGGATTTCAAACATGAAAGAAAAGCAATAACCTGATCACGTCTAAGCTAAAACGTTGCTATTTACATCTCTGTAGGATCCCATCCTGCTTTCGTGAGGCCAGATGGCTTTCCTTTGCATCATTTGGAGCAGCTGAATGCTCCTATCTCGTTTTCCTCTGGGTGAAAACATAAAAAGAACCCATTACTGGATTTGAAGGCAGGCTGAATGTTGCTGTGCTCTTGCCATGCCCCAATTGCATGACCACTTCCTTTTGCATTCAAACTGCTGTCCAGGGATTCTGGATGGTTAACACATCCTCCTCCCCCAGAGCACAAAAAAAGGGGGTCCAGCTCCTTCCTATTGGATCCCGTAGAGGCAGATGAGTCTTTCCCCTCTTCATTCTCCTTGCCTATACAGTGGACCCTTGTATAACAAACAGTTTGTATAACATAAAATCTGTACAACATAAAAAAATTCAGGAGATAGGGGAAATTTGCTTAAAAGAATTGCCTATGGGGCAAATCTGTACAACATAAAAATGGTTGAGCTTAGGGATTACTCTGTTTTCAATGCATTCCTATGGGAAATTTGTATAAAGGAAAATTTGCTTAATATAATTTCATTTGGAACGAATTAATTCCTTTATACAAGGTACCACTGTATCAGGCTTTCACCAATTGGGCCTGACCCTTGCCTCTGCACCCAGGACTGGCTTTTCTATCCCCAACTCCTCTCTCACCATATGTATATATATCTGGGATCACTGTCTTGTTTGCCTGAAGCAGACCCCACCACCAATTGGGACAAACACTAAGAAAAAGAAGAAGTGTCTGGTTTGCCTGTGAGAGACTTCTGGTCAACTCTATATATGCTTAATCACATCAATAGGAAAGCTGCAGGAAGAGGGGGAAGGGAAGACTGCCAATTTCTGGAATATGGGAACTCGAAATATTTCCACATACCATTCTGTCAAATAAAGGCAGGAATAGCATTATTGAAGAAGTTATGCTTCAAAGTACCATAGTCATATTTTAATTTTAGCAGATTAATGTTACTAATAATTCTAAATTTGGATATCTCCCTTTTATCTTAAGTCTAATTCATGAAATGAAAATAGAGATGAACAGAACTGTTGTTATGCAGAGCATTAGCTTCTTTTGACCAAATCGAATCATAGAATAATTGAAGGGACTTATAAGGACATTGAGTCCAACCCCCTACTCAGTGTAGGAATCCAAATCAAATCAGATCTAGCAGTTGTTCAATTTTATCTTGAGTGCCTCCAGGGTAATTGGTTCCATTATTGTATTGCACTAACAGTTAAGACGTTTTCCATAATATTCAGTCTAAATCTGGCTTCTTGTAGCTTGAACCCATTAATGTGCCCAGCGCTCTGGGATGATCAAAAACAGATCTTTCCCCTCTTACATTGCCTTTCAAATATATGTCAAGTGCTATCCTATCTCCCCAACACTAGCAGCCTTCTTTTCACAAGGTTAAAACATGTCTAGTTTTCAGTCTTTCACCCAGCATGTTGTTAGTCTGTGGAACTCCCTGCCACAGAATGTGGTGATGGCATCTGGCCTGGATGCCTTCAAAAGGAGATTGGACAGATTCCTGGAGGAAAAGTCCATCATAGGTTATAAACCATGATGGAGATTTGTAATTCCAGGCTTAAAACCGGGGTACTTCAAGGACCAGATGCAGGGGAGTGGTATCAGGAGACAGATATCTAGTCTCGTGCGCTCCCAGACGCATCTGGTGGGGCCACAGTGAGATACAGGAAGCTGGACTAGATGGGCCTTTGGCCTGATCCAGCATGGCTCTTCTTGTGTTCTTATGTTCTTAGGTTTCCAGTCCTCTGATCATTCTTGTTGCCCTCCTCTGAACTTGCTCCAGTTTTGTTCACATCCTTCTTAAATTGTGGTGTTCAGAACTGGACGCACTACTCCCAATAAGGCCTAATCAGCACTGAATTGAGTTGGCCGTCTTTTTGAGTACTCTGAACTTGCCAGCTATCCAGACATGATCATATGCATTGAGGCTGGAGGCATCTTGGCACCTCAGCACCCAGATATGTCATAAAATTTCCTGTTTGACTGAAACATATATGCTGTAGGTCACTGGGGGTAGATTGTGCAGAGGACAGTTAACATTATCAGCCTCAGATAGGACTGTTCTGCTGACTGTAGAATTTGAAGAATTATCAGTCTCAATATGAGTCTAATCATAACTGAGGTGAAGAAACTGTATGCTCTTGCAAATACTTCAGATTCTTGACATTGGGAATACTGAACAAGGGGAAAAATGTGATATTTAGTCAGCAGGCAGAAAGCTAACAGACAGAGTCAAAATATGTGTTCAGCAGTTCTGGCTTTTCTCTGCTCCCCGTTAGTAATTCTACATCCTCTTCACATAGCAGATCTATTTCTTCTTGCTCCTAGTATAACTGAAAAAAAATTTTTGTTACTTTTAAGTCCTCGTTAAAGGACCCTCGTGGAGCAGTGGTTAAATGCTTGTACTTCAGGTAAAATTGTGCTCACGACCTAGGGTTCAATCCCAGGTAGCAGGCTCTTGGTTGACTCAGCCTTCCATCCTTCTGAGGTTGGTAAAATGAGTACCCAGCTTGCTGGGGGGGGGGCAATGTGTAGCCTGCATACTGTTATTAAAAACTGTAAACCTCCCAGAGACAACTTGAAGTGGTATATAAGCAGAACACTTTGCTTTTTTGCTTTTCTTGCTTGTCTAAACTCATTTTGGGCTTTAGCTTTTGTGACCTTCTGTCTACATAGAAGGACCCTTGTGGCACAGTGGTTAAACGTCGTACTGCATCAAAACTGTGCTCCCAGCCTGGGATTCAACCCCAGGTAGCCAGCTTATGGTTGACCTCTTGACCCTAGTGACCATCTCCCCATACTCTGCACTCTCGCCATTCAAACGGCACCTCCTGAATCTAATACAATGCTCCCACACTCCCTTTCCACACCATTGCGTGCAGTTAAAGTAAAATGGGACCCTGCCACCAAAACTCTTTTTGAAAAGTTCCTCCAGAGCAACCCACCATTAGATGTCTCTACAGTCTCTGTCACCGATAGCCCTTTGGTCTGCATAGACAGATACGAGCAGTTTGTAGAAACTCCAACAGCCTGTATTGGCCGGCCACCTTCTACCTCAGCTTCCCATCATTTAAGGGTTGTTCCCGAGGGACTCAATACGGCCTGTCTCAATCTAAAGAAAGAATTACGCCAAATTTATCATACCTTCCAAAAATCTAATAGTGTTTCTTTACCCCACAGATACTTTATTGTCAAGCATCAACTTGCAGAGGCCATCAAATCTAGCCATAAACACCGCTCAGTAGCCTGTTGGGACAGGTTAAGCAAGGTCATTAAAAGTAGGAACCTAAAACACTTTTGGGAAGTGATTTCAGGCTTTTTCCGTTCTAAAACTTACCCAATTTCTGTAATCTCCTCCTCCACCTGGGAAGACCATTTTCGGTCTCTCTTTTTTGATGACTGCATGTCCGACCTTCCTTCAAATATGGTTAATCCTAATGATTTACCTGATTGGCCCCCAGTCGCCATCTCAGAAATTAAGCAGCTACTAAACAACCTGAAATCAGGAAAGGCCCCTGGTCCTGATCAACTTCCACCTGATCTATTCAAAACATATGCTGACTGGTGGGCACCTGTTCTGGCAGATCTTTTTACTTTTGTGGATAGATCTGGGATAATGCCCAAGTCATGGGTCCAATCTATAATTTTACCCATTTTCAAAAAGGGGGATAGAAAAATGCCGGGCAATTACAGACCAATCAGCCTGTTGTCAGTCGTGGGCAAGGTATATGCTAACCACCTCCTGATTCGACTCAACTCCTGGATAAAAGATAATAACATACTTGGGCCAGAGCAAGCAGGATTTTGTGAGAATAAATCCACAGTGGACCATTGTTTAATATTATCTCATCTTATAGCCAAGCAAACTGCCCATACGAAGAGTCAACTATATGCTGCCTTTTTAGATCTTAAAGCTGCATTTGACTCTGTAGACAGGGAACTTTTATGGGCCAAGTTACGGGCTGCTGGCTTAGACAGAAGACTGCTTTTTTTAATCCAAAGGTTACATACAGAGAACACTTGCTGCATTCGGTTATCTAGTGATGGTGATCTTTCCAGCAGTGTTCCCATTAACAGAGGAGTTAAACAGGGCTGTGTTCTTGCCCCCACCCTATTCAATTTGTACATCAATGACCTTGCTCCTCTATTGCTAGGAGTAAACAGCCACTGCCCAAGATTGGGCCATTTGGCAGTGCCCATTCTTCTGTATGCAGACGACATGGTACTACTTTCCCGCACCAAGGTTTAAGACGATTAATTTTAGAATGTATTAAATATCTTTCTTGCAACAAACTGTCCCTCAATTATAGTAAGTCCAAAATAGTTGTTTTCAGTAAGACCTGGAAACTCCATTCTTGGATTTTTTCACGGGAGAGCAATACAACAAGTCAAAGAATTTAAGTACTTAGGTTTAAATTTTTTCTACCGTAACACCTGGGCCAGACACAGGCATATCACTATTAACTCAGCCAGACTGACCATCCAAGCTATCTACCGGTTCTTTTATATATGGGGTAATCAACATATCCCCAGTGCTCTGCAGGTCTTCAAATCCAAGGTCATCTCCCAACTGCTATGTGGGGTACCAGTTTGGCTGGACGCCATTAATCCACTGGTTGAAAGGCTTCAATCCACTTTTCTTTATAAAATATTGGCAGTTTCACATTGTGTACCTTACGCAGCCCTCTGTCTGGAGGCTGGACTCAGCAGATTGAACACTCAGGCACAGCTAAGACAATTCAAATACTGGCTGAGAATTTGTTTTATCTCACACAATGACCCTCTGATAGAGGGCATTCTCTCCGATCAGTTTTACTCTCCCGGCCTTAAACGGTTTCTCCAAAGAATTACGGCTCTGGGCATTTCACCTGATCAACTGGGGGCACTACCTTTCATGCAGGCTTATAGGCTGTTAAAGCTTAGACTGCTAGACATTGAAAGGCAAGACCTTTTTGCAGCAGCCTCTAAAGCATGTTCTCCTCTCAGTCTCCAACTCCCACTACCTGTTGGTAAGCCGGCCAGCTACCTACATCTTTTAGAGAATCCACAGGAACGACATGCTTTCACTCTAGCTAGATGTAATGTGCTCCCCTCTAATGTCCTATACGGGAGATTCGGCTCTCTACCACTGGAGACTCGGTTATGTCCCTGTAATTCAGGGACCATTGAGTCTCTGGTGCATATGATCCTATATTGTCCTCTATATAAGGACATCCGCGCTTCCCACCTAGAGCCACATCTTGCTAGATTCCCTGGTCACCAGGACGAAGTCATTTTGCATAATCTTTTGTCAGGCTCAGACAAAACCCACACTAGGCAGATTGCCACATTTATCAATTTGTTAATCCAGCGATGCAGGCCACAGTTACTCAACGGGCCTTTTGTTCCACACCTCCAAATAGAGTCTGTTCATTCTGGATAGTCTGCAGTCAATTTTGGCTGGACAAATATAATGATACATGGAAACACCCTCTTGCTCTTGTTCTATTACAATACTCCTATATTTCCTCCACCCTTCCCTGTTTTTAATTGATACTGGTTTGGGTATGTACACTTTCCCAATTGTGCATTTTATTCTCTATTGTTCATTGTCTATTTTCCTTATTTATTTATTTATGCCAATAAAGGTGTCTGACTGACTGACTGACTAACTTAGCCTTCTGTCCTTCCAAGGTAGCCTGCATAATTAAATTGTAAACAACCCAGATAGTGCTTAGAAGGCACTATAAGGCAGTATATAAGCAGAACACTTTGCTTTTGCTTACACACAGTTCTTCTCTCTACTACTCTCTTATACCCCCCCTTGGTGATTTGTCATTCCTTCCATTTCTTATACATTGTCATTTCAAACTTTAGCTCATCTGGGGGAAAATAGTTACGGATTTGCTATAGGTTTTTCACATTTCTCTTCATTAATGTTTAATTTTATAAAGTCATGACATGGTGTAATTAAGTAATGTGTTTGTTCATCAGAGGTTGCATTCACTGCACCCAATTTTCAGACCTGCTAAGGACCACATATTTTTCCTATGTCCTGATATGTAAAACCCTACAAGCTGGCTTTGTTTCCATAGTGTGGAATCACAGCCCATGGCAAGGGCAGGATATCATTTTTGTAGCTCTAAAGACACAGCACAATTCCTTACAGTTCTGCTACTCTGGTCACATTTCTCCACCTATTTGACCCCACATGCACTGTTCTTCCTGGCTGGAGTAGATTATACTGGGCTGCTGTTTTGTAAGAGTCTGCTTTGCCTACTGATGAACTGAAGTATGATGAGCTGAAGTGTGGAGAGATATACTTGCAGTCAGACAACCAGCATGCACAGGCATAGCCTCTTATACTGTTTACTTTATATTGTTCACTGCCCAGAGTTCCTTTGGGAAAGTCGGGTAGTTTCTAAATAAATAAATAAATAAATAAATAAATTTATTTATTATACTGGTTAAAATCACTTTACTAAAAAAAACCCATTACTGTATTTAGTCAGCTGGCCTAGAGTGCCAAGCACACAGCAGGCATTCCCTCTTTGGACAGCGATTGAGAGCTGTTGCCTCAGAAACATAGGTGCTTGGTCGTCTTGAGATGTAATGGCTACCCTTCGACCTATTTCCTGGACTAGGCTCAAGGCTGATTCTCCCCAGACTCCAGATGTTTTGATGGCTACAGGGACAAAGTCAATTCCTGTTGCCATATCTTCGTATTTTTATCTTTTTAATTGTTCAGCTGCTGCTGCTGTGGATCTGGCTTCAATGCTGTTGTTTTGTACGTGGGATGTGGCAAATGTATTTGGACATGTGGCGTCCCACGTTAAGCATCAGCCTTTGCTCCAGGGGATTAGGGTAGTCCCATCTCGTATTTTGTTACTTCCAGCACACAAATATAAAGGCTCTCGGGTAGCTGGAAAACCAGCTCTGTTTAGGGCACGACATAAGATGTCATTGATCATGTTGTGTCTGACATGTTTGCCCGAACCAAGTTGGCAAGAGAGGCCATGGTGGCCCTGCAGGGTGACAGTTGTACCACAGGGACACACATGATGGCGAACAATTGGTGCTCCCAAACGGAGACCGACTGCTATTCGAGGAGAGTTGTCCTCAAGCTTCAATCCTATATTGGAGAGTGGGAGAGCATGAAGCATAAATAAATACATAAATAAATAAATAATATTTTCATTGAAGAAAACAAACATGCCACTGTCTTTGCAGGTTACTGTAAATGTTGCATCATGTCCCTACATTCAAGCCCCTTATTTTGTATTGGAAGAAGGCCTCCCTTTAAATGTCACCCACATTAAATGCCCCTATTTTCTCTCCCTGGGTATGAACTCCTGGGGACTCTGATAGCAATTGTAGATGTGACAGCTGCTAGCTCCTCCCTCATTGGAGTGGGTGACCCATTTCCACTCAGCAGTTCCTATAAACTGTAGTCTCTTATCCAGTACCAGATGTATGGAGTAGAGCAAACCACAGAAACAAGACAAGACAACACAACTCTCTTGCCCGTTCAACCAATCGCTCCTGTTTTCTCTCCCTCTTTCATCTCTCTTGAACAGTAATATGGTTTCAGCTCTGATGACATTCTTTATAACATTCAGTTTGGTGCTCAACATCTGTAAAATCCAAAAAGGCAAGGGTAAGCAATTTCCCATCTCTTACGGCACATGGTGTATAATCCAGCACCTTAAGAATTCTCCATTGATGATTTTATAGGTCACGGTGTCCATATATTGTGCACAAAACAAGGAGAAAGACGAAATAAAATAGAACAGACATGGTTTTTGAAGTGCACTTTCTGGAAAATATTATATACATTTTAATAAGAGAAAATTGTATTTTTATAGCATATTTTTTTACTTAAATGTTGGGGAAGTCCCTTACCTTAATTTTAATAAGTTGCCTATAGTTCTCATGGAGGACTCCCAAACAACTAGAACAGTACTGCCCACATATTACCCTTGTGAACTTGGGTCTTTGTTGGGCCCATGTGATTAGAACCTTTTGCAGTTTTCCCACTTCAACACAAATGACTGCAATTGAGTATTAGCATGTGTTATTGGCTTTTATATGCCCAAATATTTTAAAAACCCAATTTTCGTCCTTTTGGGGCATCAGCAGATTCCACTAGGTTTATGAGGGAGCATATTTTTCCTAATAGTTTGCATAGCTGTCCATGCATGTTTGGGAGGTGGGTTAGTGATTTTCTTTGGAAGGAACAGGAATGGGCACTGCTGGAGACTAAATGAATATTCAGTGTGCTTGTCCAATCTATTCGGATATGTCTTATGTTGTTATGATGCAGGTATATACAGTTCTTTTCCAGTCTTAAACACAGAATGTCTGCCAGCGATAATATTGCCACCCTTCTTTAATCAAACCCTGATCTGACACACATGTATAAATATCTGATACTTTCTCTGGCACATTACCATACTGAAACATAGCTAAGGGGGCTGGAGTGGGTATTTTTACATGTAACAACAGGCAGGGTTATGGTGAGGGAGGAGGGCAACAGAAGGTATTTGAAGAAGAACGTCAGTAGCAAATGAAAGCATTTAAAAGAAGGAGCAATCCTTCCAGTAGTAGTAGTAGTAGTAGTAG
>JAHTLZ010000195.1:10394342-10430200 GCA_023846285.1 Phrynocephalus versicolor
AATAATAATAATAATAATAATAATAATAATAATAATAATAATAATAAATACCTTGTTCTGCAAGATGGCTCAAGGTGAAGAAAAACCTAGATCTTCTAATGGAGTCCAAAAGTCACCTCTTTTAGTATATTTCCAAATAAGAAATGAGCTGAATGTTCAGCTGTGAACATTTGGAGGGGGTACAAAAAGGGATTTTAAGAGTATATGATTTACCAGCAAACCTGTCCCCGCTGATCACTTCTTTCGCACTGTTTCACTTGTGCTTGTTGCACACTTTTCTGCAGTCTCCCCGTTCCCTTGCTTCATTCCTCTTTTCTTAGAAGTGGAGGCAAGGGAAGTCTAGGATCTAGTGCTGTAATTTTTAAAAGATCTTCCACTCTTCAGGGAGTGGAGCTTAGTGGGTTAGACCCAGAAAGAATAATATTTAAGAGGTTAGACAATATTGTTGGAGCAAGTTTTCATTTCAGTCTGACATCAAAATAAGAGTGTACATCTTTTTGTTCAAGAAATGTATGATCAGATAAAGCACTACTTCAGAGAATCATAGTACTACAAATTAAGAAATGCACTCACTTTTATATGAACACATTCTGTAATCAGATTAGAATACTGGACCAAAGACTGGCCAAAGTCTTTTGCCTCATTTCGGCAGGTTGAAACCCTACCTTGCTGCAAGAAGGCATTCACCACTCCCTTTACCCACTTGGCCATATCCACAGGGCCTGTATTAACTTCAGCATTCTAGTTAGGGCGGATCTGATCAACTTTGCCTGCAAAGTGGCATGCAAATGCTATAGGCTTTGGGCAACTCAAAAAAATTTCCACTGTGCAGATGCAGTGGCAGCAGAGGAGAAAAGTTTATTTACATCCTCCACTGTGGGGTAGGCCTTTAAATGAGATCTAGCTTGGGTTTAGTTGGATTTGCTCTATATTTTCTACCATTATCGCTCTAGTGTTCCTTCTAATTTTGGAATCACTTCCAGCTTCTCAGCAACACCGGGGGGGTCATTTGGTTCCATTCTGTGGAAGGTCATGCTTAGCAGTGGTTATGCCAATGGTCCTGGCCATTCCCTCATTGCCAAGGCCAACAGGACTTCAATGGGAATCACCTGTCAAGGTAACAGAAAACTCCCCAAAGCCATCAGGAAACCATTCATATCCATCAGCCTTCTTGGATGGACCATCATAATTGCCCCCTCCCACCCTGGGGTCTGAGTTCCATTGAGTCCAAACACCACAAGTTAGTGATATGCCCATGATAACAGAACTATAGAAAGTTCCTCCATGCCCAGATCAACACTGAAAACTAGGTGTAGAATGTGTCCTGCTACATAAGTTGGGCCAGTTACCGTTTGAGACAGTCAGAGTCATCATGGAGGACATGAAGTCCTGCTCCACTCCGGAGAAGGTGGCATTGGCATTGTGATTGAAATCCTGCAGGGCAAGAAGCTAAAGGGTCTCCAGCATCACCTCCAAGTTCAAATCAGCTTAGGAAGGGAGATGTTTGAGCAGCAGAGTGGGAAATAGACCAGCAGAATCCCCTTTCTGTCCTGGCACCCCTTTTAGGTATACTCACTCAAATTCAGCAGTCTCTGGGACAGGGCACCTACTAAGGGGAATGAAATCACAGTAGACCACTGCAACTCAACCTCTCTGCTTACCACGTTGTTGCTGAACAGGGAACCCTTGTGGGCATGAGTGTTGTGTCATTACAGTCGTGACTGACTCTTTGTGATTCCATGTCCATGGAGTTTTCTTGGCAGGAATACTGGAGTGGTTTGCCAGTTCCTACTCCAGGCGCCTATAGCACCTGGCATTCCTTGGTGGTTTCCCATCCAAGTACTAACGAGGGCCGACCCTGCTTAGCTTCTGAAACCAGGCGAGATCGGATGTGCTTAGGGCATCTAGGCATAGATGTATATTATTTCCCTCAGCTTCTTCTAACCAGTCTCTATAATATATGCCAAGTTGGTCTCCTCAACTGTGATCTGGTCCTGGATAATCACTGGATGATCAGTGATGTTCTTTTCACTGGTCTGACATTCATTCAGCAATGGCACTTTCAATCTAGTGGGACTGTCACTGGGGTCATCCAGGTTGACTGAGTTGGGGATAATCTGAAGATAACCAATACCAAGGCTGTCCAGGCTCAGTTGAGAGACTACTTGATATAATCAATATCACATTTTCCTTCTTATAAATACACACCTGACTCCCTACCCTATGTCTCCTCCTCCCCTCTGTAATTGCAATAGCTGCTCTTTCCTCCTCCTCACCAGCTTCCATCTTTTGAAAATGCATCCCTTCCATGCAGACAGGCATGTGGGGAACAAGAAAGTCCTTTTATTTTCCCTTATGCCAAGCACGGCAGGTCATGTATAATATGTCCCCTGATTCAACTTAGCTGTTAATTAGTGGGTGTTAGATTTGGCTTGTGTAGAATAGAATTACAGAAATGGACTGTAGGAAATTATGTTTGGTCAAAGCTTCTGAGATAGATCTATGAAGAGGGAAAATGTCCAATTGTGTCACTCTGGAGAAACAAATTAATACAAAATATTAGTAAATACCTGATTCTGCTGTAACATGTGAAGTGGTTTTTTAAATAATTTTTAAATAAATTTGGAAAGTTATTTTGATGGCACATCTTGAAAGGATGTTCCCAGGGCAGCTGTGGTCCAGAGAAAGAGAAATCATCACCAAATGTGAACATCAAGCAATCTAGTCCAGCAGTAGGAGGGTAAGGGTATATATACAGGAGATGATGTGTCAGTGCAAAAACATAGACCTTCTGGGTGGGTGGCCTTAGCAGCTCAAGTATTTTTTTGGGATCAATTAAAGCTGTGTGTGGGTTAGACAGATCATTTCTTTACTTTTCCAGTGGAACAAGTGAAGAGAATGGTAGAAAGGAAAACAATCCTGATTGGTAATGCTCTTCATTTTATTAAAGTTCTTTTCTATAACAGCCAATCATTAAGCTGTACCAATTCAGAAATATATGCATATTTGGCTTTTATTGTGTTAAATTAGTCTTCCCATTTAGCATTAGGGTGATCCTGGTGTTTCTAAATCATAACAGGCTACCATAGCTAATATAGCTGGCTTCGAATGAGCTGGCAAATGCAAGTCTTAAACTATAAATTTCAAACTTTCTTTGCATATCTAAGTCTGAACTGAAGCAAGTGGAAAGTTTTAAATAATAATTAATATTCATGAGCCCTGTTACAAAAAAAATGAACAATTTGGTGACTGGCAGTGGAATAACTGGATGATGATATGTTAGTGCAACTGGGAGGTTGTGGGTGTGTGGTCAGAGTCTGGTAAGAGAAAAAGATGAGGTGCGATGGTCTAGAATAGTGGTTCCCAAGCTTTATAATAAACAAACACTCTGCAATCCCTCCATCATATTTGCATTAAAAAGTTTTTAATGGGGTAAATTTATCCCTTATCAGAAAGTCTAGAGAGAAAGATCTTAAAGTTAAGGCAGAATGATAAAATAAACGAGAAGTCTGAGAGTAATAGTGTTCAGTAGAATTTTGAAGAGAATCTGGCTGTAATAGTTAGAATGCTACTACCCAGTGTGGTATAGTGGGATAGAGTGACAGACTAGGACAGTGATGGTGAACCTTCGGCACTCCAGATGTTTTGGACCACAACTCCCACAGTCCTTTGTCATTGGTAGTTTAGGCTTGGAATTCTGGGAGTTGTGGTCCAAAACATCTAGAGTGCCAAAGGTTCACCACCACTGGGCTAGGACTTGGGAGGCCTTAGTTTGAACCTCACTCAGTGATGGAACCTATTTTTTTATTTAAAAAGAAAAAGACAAAGGAAATTCATTGGTGATGTGGAACTGGTCAAGCCATTCTCTTCACACCCATTGCCTACAGTCCCTAAGCAAAATTCCTGTTTAATTGTTTGAACCAATCTCCCCTCATATGTTTTATGTTGTACTAAGAGTAAGGATCCCAGACAAGTAACAAAGGCAAATGAACCCAAGTCACATGAAGCTATGCTTTACCATTAGGAATAGCTCAGAGAAGACCTCATAACAGAAAAGGACACATTCTGTAAATGATGTGGAACAAATGCCAGGTTACAAATAAAGGGGAAGGCAAAACCTGAGACTGAGCTCAGTTAGCAAGAGACTCTAAAAACCAACAAAAAGCATTCTTCAGATATACGTATAGCAAAAGATACAGACTAGACCTAGCAGCTCAGTGGGGATTAGAAAATGATAACAGATGACAAAGAAAAGGCAAAAGTCTTCAATTTCTACTTTAGCTCAGTCTTCTCCCAAAAGACAGCCCTTGCTCCTCTTGGAAAATGTAAAGTACAAGTAAAACTCAAAAAATTAGAATATTGTGCAAATGTTCATTTATTTCAGTAAGTTAGCTCAAAAGGTGAAATTAATATATGACTCATTACATGCAAAGCGAGATATGTCAAGCCTTACTTATACCAAAGTATAAGTAATTGTGATGATTCTGGCATACAGCTTATGAAAACCCCAAATTCACAATCTCATTAAATTAGAATATTGTGAAAAGGTTCAATATTCTAGGCTCAAAGTGTCCCACTCTAATCAGCTATTGAATCCATAACACCTGCAAAGGGTTCCTGAGCTGTTTCTCAGGCTGGTTCAATAGGAATCACAATCATGGGAAAGACAGCTGACCTGACAATTGTGCAGAAAACCATCACTGGCACCCTACATAAGGAGGGAAAGCCCCAAAATTTATTTATTTATTTATTTACAAAAAAAATTAGCTGCCCCACTCCCAAGAGGTCTCTGGGTACAGATTTCAAAATACGTTGGATGTTCGCAGAGTGCTGTACCAAAGCACATCAATAGAAAATTATATGGAAGGGAAAAATATGGAAGAAAATGGTGCACAGGCAGCAGGGATGACCACAGCCTGGAGAGGATTGGCAGGAAAAGGCCATTCAAAAGTGTTGGGGACTTTCACAAGGAGTGGACTGAGGCTGGAGTTAGTGCATCAAGAGCTACTACACAGAGATGGATCCTGGACATGGGCTTCAGATGTTGTATTCCTCTTGTCAAGCCACTCCTGAACACTGTTGCTCAGTTGTCCAAAGTCCTCTTTTCTGATGAGAGCAAGTTTTGCATCTCATTTGGGAACCAAGATCCAGAGTCTGGAGGAAGACTGGAGAGGCACACAATGCAAGATGCTTGAAGTCCAGTGTGAAGTTTCCACAGTCTGTGTTGATTTGGGGAGCCATGTCATCTGCTGGTGTTGGTCCACTGTGTTTCATTAAGTTCAGGGTCAACACAGCTGTCTACCAGGAGATTTTGGAGCACTTCATGGTTCCTTCTGCAGACGAGCTTTATGGGGATGCTGACTTTATTTCCAGCAGGACTTGGCACCTACGCACACTGCCAAAAGTACCAAAACCTGGCTCAATGACCATGGGATTGCTGTGCGTAATTGCCCAGCAAATTCGCCTGACCTGAACCCCATTGCCAAGAGAAAAATGAGGGACATGAAAACGAACAATGCAGCAGAGCTGAAGGCCACTTTTGAAGCATCCTGGTCTTTCATAACACCTCAGCTGTGCCACAGGCTGATAGCATCCATGCCACACCACATTGAGGCAGTAATTGATGTAAAAGGGGCTCAAATCAAGTACTGAGTACATATGCATGCTTATACTTTTCAGAGGTGCAATATTGTTCTATTTCCAATCCTTGTGCTATTGATGTCATGTAATATTCTAATTTTCTGAGATTGTGAATTTGGGGTTTTCATAAACTGTATACCATAGTGATCGCAATTACACCAAAGTAAGGCTTGAGATATCTCACTTGGCATGTAATGAGTCTATCTCATATATTAGTTTCACCTTTTGAGTTGACTGACTGAATTTTTTATTTATTTAGTTAGTTATTTTATTTTTATACTGCCCATCTAGCCCTAGGGCTACTCTGGCCAGTTTACAACATGTGATAACATGACAATTAACAAAGGAATACATGACAATTTACAAAGGAATACATTTTAAAAACCAAAATACAAGGTGCATAATAAAACAAAGTATACATAAATCAACAACAAAAAACTAAAATTATGCTAAAATGAACATGTGCACTATATTCTAATTTTTTGAGTTCTACCTGTACAGTGGGAGGGGCTAAGATTGCAGCTTCAAAATTATAAACAAATAGTCAAGTGTTAAGACTTCAGATACTTGGGGCTGGATGAACTGCATCCAAATACAGTGGTAACTCTACTTATGAGTTTAAGCTATTCCAAATTCATGCTCATAAGCCAAACAACTCATAAGTAGAACAGCTGTATCAAAAAAAAATCAAATAAATAAACAATAAAATAATTTTAAAAAATGTAAGTAGAGCAAACTGCACCTAAAATTTGTAATGCAGCAGTTAAAATGCCAATGTATTTCCACTCTTATGTTGAATTGCTCATAAGTAGAGCTGCTCATAAGTAGAGGTACCACTGTATACTGACGGAACTAACTGAACAACTCTTGTAACTACTGCCTATTATTTCATTGAAATCATGGAGGATGGATGAAGTCCCGGATGGCTATTGTTGTACTATCTTCAATGTGACAAAAAGCATTGATAGATGTATGGTCTCCATATATTGTGAAGTACTAGTTCTCCTCTATTCAGCATTAGTTAGGCCTCATTTTGAGTACTGCATTCAGTACTGGACATTACAGTTTAAGAAGGATGCTGACAAACTAAAAAATCAGAGGAGGGCAACAAGGATGATCAAAGGAATGTTTGGCCTTGAGAAAAGAAGACCCAGGGGAGCTATGATAGCACTTTTCAAATTTTTTTTAAATTGTCATACAGAGGAGAGAAATGATCTGTTATCAGAGTGCAGGACATATAATAATACCTTTGAATTACAGAAAGCTGTATTTTGGTTGAATATAAGCAAAACTTCCTAATAACTTCCTAGTATAAAAATTAGTGGAAAGACCAGAGCCTCCTCAGGCTGGAATGTGGCAATTAGGAACTGAAGGGTCATATAAATGGCCAATGCCAAGATGCATACATGTGATATAGTGATGTCACTTCATAGATTGCTTGAAGTCAGCTCTGGCCCTGTGCTTCAAATACCAAATTCCTGCCTTGCAATATGGTTATCTATGTGAAGGATAGGCATCACAGGTAATAGTGTAGAGTACTATGATATTTGATGAGATGGGAATGAGTAACTGAAATGCTCCCTAATTGTTGTAGAAACTGCATACAAGCAGGAGCACAGGTTGCCTCAGTGGCATGTAATATCATGTGACTAGAGATGGGCACAAAATGAACTCAAAGTTCATTTCATTATTCATTATTTGCTTTGTTACGTAACAAAACGAATAACGGCCCTAGAGGTAAATTTAAAATGGACAGAACTGAACCAAGAAAAATTGATTTGTTTAGGTTCGTTTTGTTAATGGGGGGGTGGAGATGTCTCCTACCTGGTGCTGGTCCAGAGGGCAGGTCTTCTTGGCTTCTGGGATGGCACCAGGGAAAAAAAGACAACAGCCGCACTACAGCTGTTGCGTGGCCACGTGGTTGGCAGTAAAAATAAAAATAATAATAAAATAATAAAATAAAATAAATAAAAAAGAGCACCGACCGGGACCCAAATGTGGCCTGGTCGGCACCCTAAAATAGAGAATTTTTTTTTTAAAAAAATAAAACCAGTGTCGACTGGGCCCCAGGGGGAGCACGATCAGTGCTGGAAAAAAAAAAGCCCCGCGCTACAGCTGTAGCATGGGGCCTGAACCTGAAAGTTTTAAAAAAATTAATAAAATTAAATAAATTTAAAATTTAAAAAAGGAGCACTGACCAGGCCCCAAGGGTGGCCTGGTCAGCACCCTAAAGTAAAGAAAAAATAATTTAAAAACCCCAGCACCGACCGGACCCCAGGGGCCACACGGTCGGCGCTGGGGGGGAGGAGCACCGACTGGGCCCAGGGGTGGCTTGGTTGGCACCCTAAAATAAAGAAAATGTAATTAAAGAAAACCAGTGCCGACGGGGCTTCAGGGGCCACGCGGTCAGTGGTGGGGGAAAAAAAATAAAAGCCGTCCGTGCTATAGCTGTAGTGCAGCCAAAACCCAGAAGTAAAAAAAAACAAAATAGAAATAAAAATAAAAATAAAAATAAAAATAAAAAATAAAATAAAAGAGCGCCGACCCGGCCCCAGGGGTGGCTGGGTCGGTGCTCTACAATGAAGAAAAAAATAAATAAAGAAGAAGAAGCACCCACCTGGCCCCAGGGGAAGCGCGGTGGGCGCTTGGGGGGGAAAAGAGGTGCTGGCCCCAAGCCAGCGCCTCAAAAAGCCCCTGATGCAGCGGCCAGGCTGGCGGCGGTTAGAAGAACCCAAATTCGAACCAAACCAACCAGACGAACCTGAACCATGGGTTTTCTGGTTTGTGTCCATCTCTACATGTGATGTTTTGATCAGAATGTTTATTAGACTCGGGGTTCTCCTCTTCTTTTGGAGATTCAATGTATCATTAATGTCATTTACACAATAAGCAGACAATTCAACAAATAAGTTTTACCACACTGATGAAGTGAAAGGAATGTTTCATTTAATGGATTTTGCAAGTAGAAAAGCTAAGATTATGTGTCATGGGTAAAGCATTGCCTATTGTCTAAAAAGGCTTAGACAAAAGCCTGTCACCTTGGTATCTTAAACTTTTAAAAATTGTGCTGCTTCTGCTGCTTTTCTGTTGTTAGTGGTAGACCAGGGGGTCCTAGCCACCATATGTCTCTTAGACCTGGAGGAGCCAGAGGTGGAGACCATGGTGAATGAACAGGTTACCTTGGCTATCCATCACCCTTGTTGTGGGACTCCTGCTTGGCTGACTTCCAGGGGGGTCCCCCACCTGTTTGGAGGGCAAGAGAAATAGTTTCTGTTCCCATAAATATAGCTTAGGGCAACACCATTGATCCTGTTATTTCCTGGCTCTACCATGTTTGTAGAGTTTCATTTGTAGTTTGGATTAACTCCTGTTTTAACCACATGTGTGTGTCATGGAGAAAAGCACTGGGCTGCTTAAGTATCCTTCCAGGACATCTGTCTGGGATGAAGGACGCTAGTTCCACCTAGCATCCTATTCAAAAAGGGAGCTGCCCCCATCCCCCGCTATCTGGGAACTTCCTTTCTGAGCAAGATCCTAGGCAGGACTAGGACTAGCTAGGTTACAAAATCTCCGAGCTTTGGCCTTTCTCCCAGGTAAGCTACAGTTAGGTGTCTGTATGTCAGGAATAGAGACCTATGGGATTTGTGCTCCAAAAATCCCATGCCTATTAGCTGAGGTATTGATGACACCCAGCCCTATGTAACTCTTAAAATGATTGCCAAGGAAGCTGTGAAAACCCTGCATCAGATTCTGGGAGGGGGCTTGGAATGGATTTATATTGATGGAGTGCATGTGGACAAACAAATGGAAACTTAAATGACACCAGATGTAAATATTGATAGTCGGTACACAACTTGATATGGGAATGGAAACACAGCATCTCCGAGATACAGCTGTACTTCCTTTTGAAGAACTAACTTCATGGCTTGTTATGGTGGCGTTCCTAGACCAGGCATTGTGATTAGATATTCAGATGGTTTCTGTGGCAAGGAGTAACTTTGCTCAGCTTCAGCTGATGTGCCAGCTATGAGAAGCGGATGAGCAGGATTTTATTCATAACCTGAGCAAAATAGCTCAAATAATGCTGCCATAAACGGAATATGAATAGTGCAAAATGATGATAGCTGCTGGTTTGTTGCACCACCAGAGAGACAAATAAATGGCTTCTATTGAGACCCGAGGATGTGGACAGGGTGCTTGGATCTGTCCGTTCTACCACCACACTGCTCGACCCTTGCCCTTCTTGGCTAATTGAAAGATCTGCCGGGGGGTTCGCACCTGGGTCCAGGAAGCTGTAAACACCTCATTAAGAGAGGGAGTGGTCCCTGCTGCCTTAAAAGAGGCAGTAATCACACCGCTCCTTAAAAAACCTAACCTGGACCCAGGGCTGGTGGTGAACTACCGGCCAGTAGCAAACCTCCCTTATTTGGGCAAGGTGTTGGAGCGGGTGGTGGCCGGGCAACTCCAGGTGCTGCTGGATGAAACGGATTTTCTGGATCCATTTCAATCTGGTTTTAGGTCGGGTTTTGGCAGAGAGACTGCCTTGGTCGCCCTGTATGATGACCTTTGCCGGGAGAGAGACAGGGGGAGTGCGACCCTGTTGATACTCCTGGACCTCTCAGCGGCTTTCAACACCATCGACCATGGTGTCCTTCTGGATAGGCTGGCCAGGTTGGGGGGTGGAGGCACTGCTTTGCGGTGGTTCCGCTCCTTCCTGGCTGACTGTGTCCAGAAGGTGGTGCTGGGGGACAGTTGCTCTGCCCCATGCGTTTACGTCATGGGGTTCCACAGGGCTCAATACTATCTCCCATGCTGTTTAACATCTGCATGGAACCGCTGGGAGAGGTCATCAGGAAGTTTGGGCTGAGGAGTCAGCAATATGCTGACGATACTCAGTTCTACCTCTCATTCTCCACCAATCCAGGTGAGGTGGTTTCTGTGCTGAACTCGTGTCTGGACCAGATAATGGACTGGATGACGGTTAATAAATTGAAACTCAATCCAGACAAGACGGAAGTGCTGTTAGTGGGTGCTTCGCCGGACAGGTTAGAGGGCCACTTCCCTGTTCTGGATGGGGTTGCACTCCCCCTAAGGGACAGGGTCCGCAGCTTGGGGGTGCTCCTGGACCCCGGTCTAACTCTGGAATCCCAGGTGGACTCGGTGGCCAGGGGTGCCTTTCTCCAGCTGCAGAAAATATATCAGCTACACCCCTACCTGGATGAACGGAGCCTCATGACAGTTACGCATGCACTGGTAACACCCTGTATTGATTACTGCAATGCGCTTTACATGGGGCTGCCTTTGAAGACGGTTTGGCGATTGCAACTGCTTCAGAATCGTGCAGCACGGCTGGTAAATGGTGGGGCCGCCAGGGATCACATCACGCCGATTCTGTATAACCTCCATTGGTTACCAGTTGCTGCTCGAGCCCAATTCAAAGTGCTTGTTTTGACATATAAAGCCCTAAATGGCTTAGGACCTAGATACCTGAAGGACCACCTCCTTCCCTACGAACCTACCTGGCAATTAAGATTAAGCCAGGGGGGGCTCTTGAAAGAGCCATCCCTCAAGGAGGTGGGAGGGATGGCTTGTAGGAACAGGGCCTTCTTGGCAGCTGCCCCCAAGCTATGGAATTCCCTCCCAAGTGAGATCCGCCTGGTGCCAACACTGATGACATTTCGGCACCAGGTGAAAACCTTCCTGTTCCAGAAGTTTTTTAATTGATACAACATAGACTGTGGGTCCTCTGATGGCAATTTTAGTGTAATGATTTTAGTGTAAGGTTTTTATTATTGTTTTACTTATTTATTGATATTTGATGTTTTAACTGTCTTAATTCTTTATTGTAAGCCGCCCAGAGACCTTTGGGTAGTGGGCGGCATATAAGTTGTAAAAATAAATAAAAATAAATAAATAAATGGGTTCAAGACTAAACTCTCACTCGAAGTTAAAATGACTAAATCAAGCCTATCATATTTTGGACATATCATGAGAAGACAGAACTTGCTGGCAAAGGTAGTAATACTAGGAATAAAGTTGAAAGCATCATTAATTCATAAGATTGTCATAGGGCAGAAAGGATTTGGAGACACATTTCTGCTTATTATTGTTCTAGACACAGAAGTTGTGTCAAAGAGTTGATAACTCTGCTTTTTACCAATATGCCTTAATGATTGTACAGTGGAACCTTGACTTACATCATTAATCCGTTCCAGAGGTCTAGACATAAGTCAAACATGCCTTAAGTAAAACGAACTTTCGCATAGAAAGTAATTGGAAAGTGATTTAATCTGTTCCAGATGATGAAAAAGACCCCCCAAAACAGCAATTTAACACAAATTTGACTGGGATAGGAGATTCCTTCCAGGGATGTAAATGAAATGTCTCTTCAAAGAGAGGCGGCGGCAGTGGAATTATCGTCCACAAGTTATATGCCTCCACTTTTTAATGTTCATAGTAACAATGTCTAACATTTAAGTTTTACTGATTTTTAACCTGACGTTCCAAGTTTTGAACAACTCTATGCTTACCATTAGAGTCCCACAACTGTACAGCTCCCCAACTAAAATGCTTCCATTGTGGACCAGACTTCTGTAGCCAGATTTTTTACAAGACTGAGCCGACTGTCTAACCAGCGAGGCCAGCCCCGAGCTCCCGGCCCTTCTTCTCCTCCGGCAGCAGCGGCGGCTTCGGTGAGGCCGAGGACCAGCTCCAGGTGCTCGGAGCTGGCCTCGCCGAAGCCGCCACTGCTGGAGGAGAGGAAGAAGGCAGGAGCAGTTTGGAGGTGGCAGCCACGATGCTGGGTCGTCGCTGCTGCCTGATTCCGGTGTCTTGCGCCGGGGCTCCGAGATGTAAGTCAAAGCCTGCGACTCAAGTCAAACAGGCCCCTTCTTGCTGCGTCAAATATACTGCAAGTCAAGCAGCATGTAAGTCAAGGTTCCATTGTATTTTTATTTTGCTACCACCTTGATATTTTTATTTACTGTTCTGCTTTATTACTTAAGGTATATTTTTCTGTTCTACTGAATCATTAATAAATTTTTTATCTTTCCCTGACTGGTATGTTTACAAATCCAGAAAGAACCCCTTGTCAACCATGGCAAGACATTATGTAAAAGGGACAAGTCTCCTTTCTCCTGTCCTATCCTTAGTCTTGTCGAAAGCACTTCTAAATACCATTTGCACTGTGTTTCATTTCTAAGGTCAGAAACAGGTGTTAAGGCAATCCATCAGTAGAAGAGAGAGGTCCTTAACTGCTGGAAGAATCTGAGTACGCATTGGGAGCAAATTAGCTTTCTTTGTTTGTGACTAGTCCTCAGAATTTACAAGTGGAATTCCTTTGCAATCTGGTCTCTGAAACAGGAAGGTCTCCCTGATACATGTCTGTGCTCTAACCAGGATGTCTCTCTCTGTGTGTGGACCTCTCTGCCCATCCACCCACCATTCATGTGCTGTCTAAGCCTCTTCGAAAGCTCAGGAAAAGAATCTTGATTTTAATTTACCTAGGAAGAAAAGAAAGTGGAGCCTGTATGAGTACATTATTTTGTATTAAAATCTAGGCACGGTTTCTTCAATTTTGACCACAATATAAATCAGAGTAGAAAACAATGTAGATCTTGGCATTCAAGTCATGTTGGTTTTGAATAATGAACACATATTGGAGTTGGGAATTACAAAAGCTGCTTGTGTGGTAAATTGTGTTTTTCCCCCCTCTGTGCATCTCCAAGAATAGTTGAGCTGTCTCATGCCCCACATTCTGTGTTATGCCCCTTGGCATGGATAAATGGGATTTCCCACTGAGCAGCAAAACTGTATTCACTGCTAAAGCCATCAGTAAATGATCTATATATTGTGGCACTTTTCCTGATCATCCTGAAGTTTGAGGTAGCTGGAAACAGGCTAGATTCTTTTCTATAATGGCTTACTGTCCCCCTGCTTATATAGAAAGGCAACCTTGAGAGATTGTTCTGGGATTTGTCACCTCTGAGTTATATGTGTATCGGAAAGAAGGAAGGAAGCTAAGCTAGCCCATATCTTTCCAGGTTATTGCAACAAGGATTGTATAGTCTTCTCTGCAAACTGTGCTCCAGTTCCAAGATATATGGGAGAAGAAGACTTTGGGGCTTACATTTGTTACATTCTGATATGCTAGATGTGTATCAGAAACACAACATGGTAATACAGAAAACATCATTCTCCTTTCTACCTCCATATTCTGAGAAGGGGACACACTTATTTTCTTCATGATTACAATTTTCAGCAGAGGACCTGATATATTTGCCATGATAGGAGTCACAAAAAAATCTGAAGTTAATTTTTTTTGAAAAATAAATTTTGGGAGGTGCTAGTGCAGTGGGTAACCATATGCATTGTCAGTCATGAAGTCCTTAATTGATGGCAATACCCTCAACCCACCTTAAAGAGCAATTAAAAAGATGACTGAGCTACTGAATTTAAGCACCAGGATATTAAAATGTGCTCTGTTCCTAAATGTTTTAATTTTTGACACAAGCCATTGTAACCATAATGGTGAAGTATGCATTTTGTAATATGAAATGGATGAATAGGTCTAGGACTACAAAATTCCCCCGCTAAATTAGGTAATTCTACAGTTATGTGCCATCAAGTGGGACTGACACCTGGTGACCCTAATAGGTCTTCAAGGTATCTGAAATATTTAAGAGTAGTTTAACATTCCTCTCCCCCCAGTGAATTTCATGGCTACATGGAGATTCTCATCTTGGTCCTGAGAGTCATTCACTATACGCACTACACTACACTGGGTACCTTGGCCAATTCTATGAATTCAAGTACAGTAATACCTCATAAGATGAATGCCCTTTAAGACAAAAAATTCGTAAGATGAATAAAATGTCTGGGTATAGGAAAACCTCATAAGATGAATTTTCCTATGGGTGGCTTCACAAAACGAATTCAATGCATTCCTATGGGGAACCACATTAAACCGTGTTTCATAGGACAAATTTTCGTAGGATAAATTGACCCATAGAATGAATTAAATTCATCTTAAGAGGTACCACTGTATTTTATTTGCAAATCATCATCACCTTAGAACTGCAGAGCTGGAAGGGACCTGATGGATAGCTAAGTCCAGCCGCTGTCTGAGCGGCTCTAGCTTTTTGTCTCTGCAGCCAGATGCCAAGATCTCTGAACGATCCAGTCGTTAGAATGGAAAGACATCTCAAAGATCACCTAGTCCAAATCATTGCCATGGTTCCATATGTCTCCGGAAGGTCATAAGAATTAAGATGGTAACCCTTCCCCCCCCCCCTTCTGTGTTGCCAGTATTTGATATTCAGAAGAACATTGCTTCTGAACATGGATGTCCTGTTATGCATATTTTCTATTCTGCAGACATAAAGGATGAACCGAAACTTAGTAGGTGCATTCAGTTCCAGCTGTCACTGCCAGCTGTTATTCCAGGAACTGCTTTTCCCCAGCATAATTTCCAGAGATGAAACCACAGTGTTGGCAAGTGGGAGTTTATACTCTTTGCCACGTCACTTCCAGACATAATGCATTCTTAAGTCCGATCCACAGCCTGGTTAAACTGTTTGGGTTTGTTAGTAGATTTCATGCTTGTTGAAATCAGCCATATGCTAGATTGTCTCGCCAACTATGGAGGGACTGGGCAATGCCAAATAGACTTTGCATCTGTGCAAGCAGTTTGGAGAGTTGTAGAAATTCTATATGTAAGCTGTGCAGAATGCTGCTTCTCAGCCTCTGCTACAAGTGTGTGGAGTTTAGAATGAATCAATGTATATATCTCTTCCATGTTTATTTTCCCTTTTCATGTTGTATATAAAAAGTAGATTTTAGCTGGTTTGGATCCGTGTATAAATATACTTTAAACAAACCCACTGAGATCAATGGGACTTCCATTAGTCATTATCAACATGTCCTATTTATTTCAATAAATCTGCTGTAAACCTGTCTAAGACTACTATCATGGGTACAAAATTCATTGGTAGGGTATAATGAAGACCACCTACTGAAAGGAAACTTATTAGCAGTATTGTCTTTTTTTATTCATTTTATGGGGAAACTGAACTGTATAGTACTATACACTACAAGAGTGTAACAGTATACTACAGTAACATACATTAGTCTACTGGCAGTATAATTCTATACCTACTGATTACATATAAAGCCCAGTCAGTTACTCCTTGATTCAGAAGTAACATTCACAAAGTTCAGTAGGTATTCGGTGTTGGTAACTATAGTCTTCAGGAAATTTCACAGTGTCTCTGATCTGTGTTCTATTGGGATTTCTGGACATATGGACATTGCTGAAGCAGGATAGAAAGTGAAAAATACATACAGTATTTCAGTTTGTGTAGCTCTGGGATAATTAACACGGATAAAGGAAAGTGCACATTCAGTGTTGTGCACAAAAATCCTGAATATATAAATTTGTCAATAAAGTCTTAGGAATCTGAGCCATCATTTTGAAAAATGTAAGGTTGCGATAAAGTATTCTGAAAAGATCGTAAGGAATGAATTGCCGGCAAAGGACATTCAAGAGCCCAGTTGGGTGAAGAGCACATTTATTTGTGAAATGCTTGCACAAGAACAATATGCTCGATTCTTACATGGAGGAATCACTTGCAGAAAGAGTGATGGTGGTTGTTCAAGACGTCACCTACATTCATAGAAGCCTCCTGCATTGTGGCTATGGAGATGGTCCATCATGCTCCTCCATGGCAAGAGACTCATAAAATAAATGTACAATTAATTTAGCCATCAAAATTGATGAAACTGAAGATCAAACTGTGCCTATATAGTCATCCCAATACACAGTGGACCCTTGTATAACAAACAGTTTGTATAACATAAAATCTGTACAAGATAAAAAATTCCAGAGATAGGGGAAATTTGCTTAACATAATTGCCTATGGGGAGAATCTGTACAGCATAAAAATGGGATTACTCCATTTTCAATGCATTCCTATGGGAATTTGTCTAAAGGAAAATTTGCTTAACATGATTTCATTTGGAACGAATTAATTCCTTTATACAAGGTACCACTGTATTCCCTGTTAGATAAGATGCCTTCAATTAGATGGCATTGAAATAGTAAAAATAATCTGGAAAAAACAAACATGACATGCCAAAGTGGCTATTTAGAGGCCCTATCGTTTACAGTGGTACCTTGTATAAAGGAATTAATTTGTTCCAAATGAAAGTATGTTAAGCAAATTTTCCTTTATACAAATTTCCCATAGGAATGCATTGAAAACAGGATAATCCCTGTTTTAAAAGTATTAAAGTATTGCGACCATTTTTATGTTGTACGGATTTACCCCATAGACGATTCTGTTAAGCACATTTCCCCTATCTCTGGAATTTTTTATGTCTTTATGTTGTACAGATTTTATGTTATACAAACTGTTTGTTATGTGAGGGTCCACTGTATTTGTTCTGTTAATAATTCTACCTGTACAGTGGACCCTTGTATAACAAATAGCTTGTATAACATAAAATTTGTACAACATAAAAAATTCCGGAGATAGGGGAAATTTGCTTAACATAATCGCCTATGGGGAGAATCTGTACAACATAAAAATGGGATCACTTTGTTTTCAATGCATTCCTATGGGAACTTGTATAAAGGAAAATTTGCTTAAAATAATTTCATTTGGAATGAATTAATTCCTTTATACAAGGTACCACTGTACTATTGTGTCTCCGCATAGCATAAAATTGTTACAAATCAAGGCAAGCAAGTTATCTTGCTTCTTTTTTTGCAGTGGTGTAAGAAGGGGTAAAGAAAAGAAATCTCATCTCTAGTTATGTGGGCAGAGAACACCCACCTTGAAATCTTCAGACATGACTTTTCCAGAAACAAATGTTTTAAACCTTTTTAAAAAAGCTTTTTGTGTGAGCAAGACTGGAATAATTTCCAGAGTACTGAGTCATTTGGCTATCTGTTCTAAGGGATTCTCTCTATCATATTCAGCCTAAATCAGTACAGTGACATTTTGATGAGGATGGAAACTCAGTATGTGAGGAACACGACCCTTCTCCTATGGTAAAAAGGCAGTTAGGAACGGTAGGACACTTGCTATGTAGAGTTGTGCTTATTCACACATTTTCACAGAAATTGTATGATACAATTGCACAGAATTTTTTGATTGACCAATATGTGAATGCAGTTTTGGCATTTATATGATGTTTGAAAATCCTGACTCCAAAGTATTTTCTTTATAACTTAGGCTTGGGCACCTAATAAACTGTAAATTCTTGCAGAATTCCTGATGATGAACACATTCACATTTTAACTTTTTTGCCTGGGAAGCGGCAGGTAGCAAGTCACCATAGTTAGGAAGAACTCTCCATGATCGAGGCAGTGGGGCTGTTTTGTCCTTCTCTTTGAATATTCTGGCCTCACATCTAGCCCTCATGTTGAGTAAAGTGTGCTCTCGCCATGCTTTGACTTAAACTAACAGTTATCATTGGCAGAAATTGTAACTCTTCAGCCTTCTTTATATGTCTGGGGTTCGCATTGTGGTGGAGTAGTTCCTATGATAAACCACAGTCCAAAATGACCTCCCAAGACAGGAAAATCCATTGTTTTTCATTACCAGACAGATAATTTAGAGTTTATCAGCAACCTTTTACATATATCACTTAAGCTTCCTGCTAATGCATAGATAGGACGAATGTTAAAAGCTATTGATCTTGCAAGAATTCTAGTGGTTTAATTCCTTGGCATGATGCTTTAGTTTCATTCCTTCTAAATTAGAAAGCTTGTTTCTTCAGTCTGAAAGGCTTCTAGAAGGGATGTGAATGGTCACTTTGCTTAAGTTGAGCAAACTGTCTCCACTGTAATAATTTCTCTCATGCCTTCTCCCAAACTCTATTGCATCTTATAAAGCTGATTGTAGTCCAAGCTGATACATGCCCATTTTATGCATCACAGACTGTTCAACATCCCATAGATTGATTTTCCCAGCCATGGAATGAGACACATGCAAAATTAAGACTCCTTCTGGATAACCTTTTTTGATATCAGCAGAGTTTGAAATATACAATGAAGCACCCATGAAGACAGGGGTGAATTTTTTGGTATGATTTTTTTGGAAAGTCAAAGATGCTAGATTCCTTTAGGAAAAAGGCAGTAGGGCCAAAGCTAAACGTGAGCAGGATCAAAGTCAAAAGTAGACAGAAAAATCAATTGTACATATTCAGTTGTTTTTCATTCATTCATTAATACATCTGTACATTCTCTCATACTCACACTTAACCATTCATCTCCAGACAAAAATAAAAACAAAAAAAATTAAAAAACAAAGTTATGGCCCCTTAAAGGCTATTATAAGACAGTGGGCCCTTGTATAACAAACGGTTTGTATAACATAAAAGTTGTACAACATAAAAAATTCCGGAGATAGGGGAAATTTGCTTAACAGAATCGCCTATGAGGCGAATCTGTACAACATAAAAATGGGATCACTCTGTTTTCATTGCATTCCTATGGGAAATTTGTATAAAGGAAAATTTGCTTAACATAATTTCATTTGGAATGAATTAATTCCTTTATACAAGGTACCACTGTACTAACTATTATATTTCTTTTTTTTTATAAATTTTATTGGGTTTTTAAGGGAAGAACAAAGGGAGAGGGTATGGGGGAAAGGGGGAGAGAAGGGGGGGATACAGTTTTAAAATTTACATTGAATATGTCAAGCAAAGTAAAAATAGTGATTTAACATATTGATAAATTGCCAAATAATATCACAGTACTAATAGGTTTGTTACTTCTTGCCATCTTTTCCGAGAGATCTCATCATAGTCTCCCTTTAAATAGCCGGAGAGTCTGTCAATTTCGATACATTCTCTTATCTTTTCGTAGAAGTTCTTCTCTGTTGGCACGTTTGGTTGTTTCCAGAATTTCGCATACAGTATTCTTGCAGCAACAATTACATGGTGAAGTACATATCTCTGATCATATGAAATATTTATATCTACTATATTTAATAAGAAAAGTTCTGGTCTAAGCTCTATCTTAATTTCTACTTCAAAGCACCACTGTGGTTATCTCCGTTGGGAGCGATTTATAGCTCCCATACAAGTGAAATTCCAAATGTTATAACTTATAGACACCTTCTGAATGCTGACCTCTCATTGAAACCATTAGGGAAATTAGTATCAGAAGGTTATAATTTAGACTGGTGGAAGTATCAACAAATATACTCACATTTCAAAGATCTTACCAAAGAGGGGGGATTTACGACTATTGATACTCCACTTGATAAAATACTTTCCTCTGGCGACTCCAAGCTCCTTAGTAAATTTTACAGTATACTGTTAAATGAAAAAATGATTGATACACTGGTCAAAGATACTATGATAAGATGGGCAGAAAACTTTGGTTATTCTATTCATCTAAATAAATGGGACTCTTTGTGGAATACAGTTAAAATCTTTAAATCTATTTCTTTTAAGGAAAATTGTTATAAGATGTTCTATAGATGGCATCTCGCACCACACTGATTATCTAAGATGTACAATTGCTCACCTAAATGTTGGAAATGTAAATATGATTGTGGTACCTTTTACCATATGTGGTGGACATGTAAAGAGGCAAAGGCATATTGGAAAATGGTAAAACTATTTTTAGAAAGATGTCTGTAAATTAACTATTATATTTCAAGGTGAGCTTTTGAGGATGCTTCCTCTTCTTGAGAGATATTAGAGTGAAGCAAAATCACAGATAATATATACAGGCTAGGCACAGGAAGTGGATTAGCAAAGTGATAATGATGCTTTATGGTAAACAATAAGAATGCTGTTAGCATACACATTGTGGTTTCAATGTATAGCCCCACAGTTCCTCTGACGTATGACGTAATTGCTACCTTGCTCTTTTCACTGGCCCCATTTGACTGTGATCCTGCTGGCATTCAACAGTTCAGGAGGAGCAATTATTATATGATCATAAAAATAGATAGATGTTAATGGGCTTTGTCAGTGCTTTGTCAGCCCTGCGGCACAGTGGTTAAATGCCTGTACTGCAGGTAAAACTGTGCTCATGACCTGGGGTTCAATCCCAGATAACAGACTCATGGTTGATTCAGCCTTCCATCCTTCCAAGGTTGGTAAAATAAGTACCCAGCTTGCTGGAGGGGGGGGCAATGTGTAGCCTGTATTACTGTAATTAAAACTGTAAACCACCCAGAGACTACTTGAAGTGGTATGAGGCGTTATATAAGCAGAACACTTTGCTATGTTTTTAGAAGACAAAGTGAAGGAATGAAGGGGTTCCATAACTGGATTTCAGATTCTGAGATGCTAAGGTGAAAGTAGATTAATGGAGTCCTTTACCTGATTGAAATTGCTCTTCTCTTATGGTAGCTTTTTGTCATTGAGAAAGAAGCTGGAAGATTTCATCATTGTTCTGTGTTGTATCCAGCTTGGTTCTAAAGTTCTTCCTGCAACAGGGATGAAAGAATTTTGGATCTGATGCTGATGTCCAACAGCTCTGAATCTTCTACTGAAGTAGTTACATGTTACATTTCCCTGTTACATTTCCCATACCTACCATTTTTGGTATGTACCGTGTTTCCCCGAAAATAAGACACTGTCTTATATTTATTTTTTCTCGAGAAGACACACTAGGGCTTATTTTCAGGGGTATCTTATTTTATTAAGTATAATATGCTTGAATGTCAGCCCTGCACACAACCATCACTAGGTCTTATTATCAGGGTAGGGCTTATATTTAACAAATGCATAGAAATCCTGCTAGGGCTTATTTTTGGGGGAGGTCTTATTTTTGGGGAAACAGGGTATGTCTCATCTCTAACATCCCCATCTAAAAAATCCATATACATGCAGTGTGGTATGGTCTAAATATCCAGGGTTAGCCGTACTACTAGACTTGGGATGTAAAACAAATTTGTTGGAATTTTTGCATCCTCACTGGTGATGAAACAGTGTCTGTACCTTGGCAAAACTTATGATGCTTTCCTGAGCTTTAAAAATGCAGTGTTAGTAATGTTAAACATTTATTCTTCTTTGGATGTTAATGGCAACTCATTGTTACAACATTAACAACTTACAATATATTATGAATTCTTCTAGCAGAAAGGCCTTGTCAACAATCATCTGCAATACTAGTATTTATCTGAAAATGGAACCTAAAACTGTAAGACAGAAATACAAACTGAACCCCATTTTGTACAATGTTTTTGGTACTACTAGTCTGCTTTTGTCTGCATTTTTGCTTTCTCATTTTTGATTTCCATTCCTATCTTCTTACTAAATATTTATCCTAAGAAAGGTGAAAATATAGTTTTCTCTTTGTAACTATCCCCACACTATTGAAATCCCACAGAAGGAATGAATGGAATTCTCCTCCTCCCCAGAAATGTTATACATGCGCATGTATTTATAAAAGCTAGACTGCAGAGTCTCTTTTAGCTGAATGTTGTATTACTGGAGCATTGTATTACTGGAGAGTGAATGATAGAATAATTAAAAACACTGTCACACCAGAAAATAACTATGAAAATAACCCTACATTCCTGCTGATGCTTTGAGAAAGATTTGTTTGGCATGAAATAGTCTGGCATATTTTTATAACTGTCTACTTCCAGTACATTGTTTTTCAGACTTTCATTAATAATGAGGAGGAAGAAGAGGCCTCTTTGGGGCCATTATCAGTATCTTCAATTATGCAGGTGTAAATATGTGTGTGTTTTAAGCCTCAGATTGCTTTTGTCTCTACAGTACGTATAATAAATAACAATGCACTGTCAGGTATGAAGTTGTGGGGTGCCATCACACCCCTCATTAATACCACAACACACAAACCCTCCTGCACGGCTCAGCTATTCAGAGCTAGCTAATGAGATGTGAAAGTTACCTAAGGTTCATGTGATTTCAAAAGAAGTAACATATTGTTTTATCACGACAGCCAGTAGTGCTTCTTAGAAAGCCGGGGGATACCATCCTCTAAACTGAAAAAAACTTGTCTTAATTTCTGGTGGGTTCGATTTAAATGTGGCACACAGGAACAGAATAGCAGTTCAATTAATTTTTAAGGTTAAGTCAAATGACCTAATTGTGATAAATATAGCTGTTGTGATAATATTTACCAGAAACGAATTCCCTATTATTTACTGATTACTAAAGTGGCACCAGGTATATGCAAACTGACTTGCAAAGAGTCTGTTAATTACTAATAATTTTTAAATAATTGGATTTGGAGGAAACTGAAAGTGGAAATTGTGACAAACAATGAAATCTGTGGAGGCAGGAGAGAAAAAGTTACTGTTAACTGATTTCGTACTCTTGTCTACTAGGAGTGTGCATGGGAAAACTTCTGTATTTCATCTCTTTCATGTTTTTTGGGGGGTATCTCTTCCATTTCATTGTTTTCTTTCAGTATGCCAAGTACCGCTAATGATTTATTTGTTCTTAATGCTTTCAGAGCAGTTTTAACTTTGCTTTCTAGATCTGCAAGTTCTTCATCATAGGATTCTTCTTCAAAGGAGTCTACCATTCTTTTCTCCTTTCTGTATAGGTTTTGAGTACTGCATATTGTTTCCACTTCTCTTTGTTTTCTCCTGGTCAGATAATGTGCTTCTCTGTTGGTCATTCAGCACTCCTAATCTAAACTTAAATTTCCCTTTGCTTTCTTGAACATTTTGGAAGAGATACTTTGTTTTCCCTCTTTTTTTGTCTTGCTCTATTTCTTTACCAGTTGTTCTTATAGTAGCTCTCTTTGTCTCTACATGTCAAAAAACTGAATTAAGGATTCTGACCCTACTTCTGTCACCTTTTATTTTTGTTCTTTGTCTGTTCTTTGCAATTGTACATGTGTTTTTTTCCAATCATCCATTTAGGTGGTTTTTTTTATTATAGGAATTATTATTATTATTTTTTGCATTTTTCCCTGATAATATCTCTGGCTTAGCTCCAGTCAGTTGAGTTTAGTTGGGTTCTTTATGTGGACATTAAATTCAACAGGAATGTTCAGATTATATTTTGGCAATACAACTCTTACTATGTTCTGTTTCATTTTTCCTCTATTGTTGTATATTAACAGCTCATTATCAGTACCACAATTCTGGTTTTGGCTGAGAGAATACAGCTTCTCCACCTCCTGCAATCAATTACAGTATATATCTGTTTGGTTTCTGTATTGACTCTCTAGGATGTCTGCATGCATTGCTATCTGGTTGGTTGTTTGAAGCATGTATTTGTAATAAACTGATTGTGCATTCAAGATCACATTGCAGTTTTACTATTGCTACACTGGAGATCACCAAAGAGCTTGAGAAGAAGATCAGTTTATGCTTTATAGACAACAAAGCCTTTGACTGTGTAGATCATGATCCTGAGAACTACAAGCAAGCAAATGAAAAGGAAGAGGATGTTGTACTGCAGTGTCTTGCAGTTTCTCTTCTTGGCCACAGCAGTCTCTTAACGGAATTGGCATCGAGAGGGTGCTCGCCACTGCTTCCTCCTTCTCCTCCACCCGTTGTGTCTTCTCCACCTTCCTCCTGTCCTGCTTCAGCCTTGTTAGAGACAGAAGCAGCCCTCCTCACCAAGGAGGAAAAGAAAGACTGCACTGCCCAAAAGGGAAGAAAGAAAGGCAGCTTCCCACTCTTCCTCCCACAGGCACCACTCTAAAATGCCTGCTGGTGTTTTTGCCCATTGCTCAACTGATTGATGAAAGTGAGCCGGCAGTCAGGTAGCACAGTGAGGATGAAGCACTTGGCTTCCAACCAATACAGGTCCATTTACAAAGCAACTTTCTGAGTTCATACATAAAAAAATAAGTTCAGTTGAACTGAAAGGAGATTGTTTTGAAGTCCACAGGTACTGACTAAATACTCGCGAAGGAACAAATTGGAGATAGCAGGAAGACCTGTTATGGACTGTTACAAAATGTACTGGAGAAGCAACCTGCATATTATGTCTTTAGGAGATTTGGATGGAAGGGGCTTTGGGACTGAGCATCAATCACATAGCAGCAGCCAGTAGTTAACTCTCTGCCTCAGATTCTTTCCCCCGCCTTTTTACTCAATCATGGTTCTGTGCCTGTTAGCAATGTCAGTGTTATGTTGAGTGTTAAGAGTTTGACAGTCATAGAGGCAGCCGTTTTGCATGCAATACATTAGATTTTGAGTTACTAGAAGACACCTCCAGGGATTTAGAAGCATCTCTATAGGAAAGGTTTTGTAACCACTTGACAGACTATCAATTCATTGGTTTTTAGGTGAAGTATATGGCCCCTATCCTGGGATATAGCAGAAGTCTGATGGTAATCCCTCATTTGGCCACATTGGACATTAAATTTTAGTGGGAAGATTGGATTAGAAACTCTTTCAACTAAAGGACCAGAAGGTAGTGATATTATGGAAGGGAATATATGAAGACTAGAGAAACAGAGGTAGCAGAAGTGATATAGCAGTGATCAAACACGTAGGAGGTATCAGTTGAGGGAGCATTGATTTATACATAAAGTATTTGCTTCATTTCTTCCTGCAGCCCTGCCTCTCAACCCTGGTACAGAAATATTGGTGGCTTATTTGCTGTTCCTACTTGCCTGAAGGTGGTACATATCAATGCCAGATTGTCCGGTGGAAAAGTATTAGTCATGTCTGATCTCGTAAGAAGAACATGTCCTGGTTTGTCTAATTGAAGGCTGTAGGGGAAATGGGTAGTTTTAAATCTCTTTGGAAAACAAGTTATTAGGATAAAATATATTAAGAGAAATGTGTATTTCCTCTTATTACTGTGCCTTCACAGCCTTGCAACCTCTTTAGATCAGATCCAGATTTTCAAGTGAAGTTGTTGTTTATCTCCCAATGTATTTATCTCAAAAGCAAGCTAATTTGCAAAATAAAGAGGTTACAGCTCTATTGGCACACTTAATCAGAGCAATTTAGTTTTGCACTGGCTTGATTCACAGCCTACTTCATGCTTCTATTTGGATTAGGTGACCACATTGAGCCTGTGGATTGTTTGGGGGCCAATGTCCTCACTGGTCCCTCAATCTGATGTGACTTGATTTGCATCAATGACATCAATTCCTTTGATTACACCTTTGAAAATCCCTGGCTTTCCTTTTATGGTTCATTCATTGTAAAGCTGGTAGGCTGTATAAGGTGTTCCATAGCACTAAGAAAAAGGGTTTTTCCCCAGAAGTTCTCCATAATGTACAAATACATATACTGTACACACATCATGGAACAAAGTCTGCTGTGGTAGGCTGTATAAGGTGGCAACTGGACTTCTTTTTCTTGAGATATAACATTTCGCTACTCATCCAAACAGCTTTGTCAGTCTCCCATTCCCATTCCCATGAATGTTCAGGAAGTGATTCCTTGGACTAGGTTGCTCTATGTCTTTCTTTCGTAATATTCAGGCTAAGCAGCTGGAACATAATTTGCATAACTATAATTTCATCTGATGCTTTAATTCCAATTGTTTTGCTTTGCACTTTTCATCTCATTATTGCGTAGTGTTGCGTTAGAAAATTCAGTGGTTTTTCTTTTGATTTCTTTCATTTTGTGGCTCTTAGTTCCTGTTTATTAAATTAATTGCATTTGTGAATAGCCCCAAATCATCTCTGGTTTCCCCTTCTGATCCCTTGGGGGGGGGGGGGGAGAATAAAGGACCTCATTTTTAAATAGTGAAAAAAAATCCTACTTCTCCATCATTATATTTGTAGAGTGCTGAACAGAAAACATGGTTACAACTGCAGGAGCTAATTGATAGAACTTTCAAAGGTACCCACCAAATAACCTTAGGAGCATAAAACTGTCAATGTCCTGCATTTTAACAGGAAATACCACATGAAAAGTCCTTATATTTTATGTTTAGCATTCCATTTCCAGCCAAAGAAATGAAAGAATTACAGAATACTGTAATAAAATAAATGCATGATGCATTTACGTATCTAACCTCACGCCCCGTTAAATAAGATCAGAAATCTTTTCAAAAAGATGTCACACAGCCTTTTTATTCAACCTCTAAATATATAAGACTTTTATCTGGAGATAGCAATTGCCCCATTTAAGTCAACACATCATAAAACGTTGCTTTTGGAGCAGCTGGTAAAAGTCTGAACATTCCTTTTTGTGGGTGTACTTATTTTAACATGTTTTTGACAGACCATGATTTCATTTTAGAAATGAATACAACTGTGGGTGGTAAATTGTAGATGTAGTTTCAGTTTATTTGAAATAGCTGATACTTCATATTTACTTTGGGCGTTAAGAACCCCCCCCCCCAATAAGTGCATAAAATCGATGATACAAGGATTACTGACTCACATTTTCTGCCACAATAACAGAAAAAAAAATCTGAGGGAAAATACAAAGACATTTAGGATTGAGACTGATTAATGGTATAAGACAAATCAAACTTTTTCAGAAATAGTAGAAGTAATTCGCTTTGCTTTCTCAATAGTGAAAATGGACATTAAACTGGCCAAACCTACAAATCAAAAGAGACACAAGAGTCCAATTATTTTCCTATTATATTGCAATGAAGCAAGAAAGGGGAAGGCTTGAGTGCAAATGGAGGAAAGATCAGATATAAATAGGGCTGTGGTGAAAATGCTGACTAGGAGATATGTTACAGCCATAAGATTAGCCAAAAAAATCTTATTGCATTCAAAGAATTGGTAGGGACATGAACCAACAAGCGGAAATATTCCACGTGGTTCATGACTTCCCCAACCCTGGTCAACATAGGCCTCCTCCCAGGGATTTCACTAGTGAGTTATTTGCAACCCATTTTAGATCTAAAGTAGAGGCCGACCGTTCTGAGCTGGACTCCAGTTGCAGTGGTCTTAAACCATCCACCCTCTCTGCCACACCCCTTCAGTCTCCTTGGTTGGTTCACTTTGAGCTGGTCACAACTGAAGACATCTCCAGGGCCCTGATGTGTTGTAAACCTGTGTCTACTCTATTTGACCCTTTCCCAACTTGACTAATAAGGGCTGCTAGAGAAGTATGGTAGAGTAGACTAAGGCAATTGTTAATGCCTCCATCAGAGACGGTATTTTACCATCCTGCTTGAAGGAGGCAATTATCAAGCTTATTCCCAATAAACTTAACATCATACCGGACAATTTATCCAATTATCGTCCAGTAGCTAATATCCCATATAATCCCAAGATAATCAAATTAATTGCTGCTGAACAGCTTCAGATGTTCCTGGAAGATGGAAACCTTCCAGGCTCAGGCCGCGTCGTGGAACTGAGACAGTCTTTTGAGAAGACTATCTTTTGAGAAAGGCTGTCAGGGGATGCTCTCCCCTGTTGGTCCTCCTCGAGCTTTCAGTGGCTTTCGATACTGTCAACCACGGTATGCTCCTGAGCAGGCTCTTTGAGGTAGAGATCAAAGGTTCAGACTTGGTCTGGTTCTGGTGTTTCTTGGAGGGCCATGCTCAGAGAGTGAAGCTGGGGGATGAGATGTCAACTCCCTGGACCCTCGACTGTGGGGTGCCCCAGGGTTCATCTAGCTCCCCCATGATATCTAACATCTATTTGAAGCCACTGGAGGAGGTCATCCAGAGCAGAGGTTCCCAGACTTTTTCGCCCTATAAACAACTTGCCATTTTTTTTTGTTTTCTGTAGATCCCCTGCCTGCCTAATATTGAATTTTCCTATATTTATTAACTTCAAATGTGTTTTTCACAGCTGACACAGTGCTACTCACTTTGATAGGGGCTTTTGTAGCAATTGTAAAAAAAGAAAAGAAAAATGTACGATTTTTATTCATGCCTTTATTGAAAAGACACAAAATGCAAGTAAATATTTGAATTTGGAGTGAAACAAATAAGATCCTAGTAAAATAAAATTAATACACAAATAATGCTGTTAATGGGAGGGATAAGCCTGATGCTCTGATAGCAATTGTTCAATATTTGGCTTCAAATTAGTGAGGCACAGTCTTAAATCTCCACATTCAGTGATTTGCAATCAATTTCCTTTTTTTGTAAGAAGATTGGCAACCATGCTAAGCCCCCTTCCCACAAATTATGAAGATGGAAAAGCTATCAAAAACTTTCTTGTGATAGTCCATAATGCAGGATAAGCAACATGTATATCTTTCTGAAGCCAGAACTGCTGATCCCCCATTCTGTACTGCACCTTAAGTTCTTTGTTAGTGCTTATTCCAATCAGTTCTTCTTGTAATATGACATCTGATTCTTCAGTGTCACCATACGGATTGATAATCCACTGTGGAGTTCCCATAGTCAAAACATCCTCAAACCTGATTTTAGATTTGGGGTCTGCTTCCATCAGTATGCTGATGACACACAGTTCTCTACCACCTCTGCAGTGGAGGCTGTCCAGATCCTAGAACGCTGCCTGGCCGCAGTTACTGAATGGACCATGATGAATAGGCTCAGACTGAACCCTAATAAGACCAAGGTTCTGTTCTTAGGGGGTACTTTTGAAAGTTATGGTGGCCTTTCACCAGTTTGAATGGGAGCTTCCTCTATCTGGCAGAGAGAGTGAGAAACCTGGGTGTGGTACTGAACCTGGCTCTCTCCTGGCACTCCCAGATAGCAGCCATGTCCAAATCAGCCTTCTGTCAGCTTCAGCTCATTGCCCAGATTTGTCCCTTTCTTCATGAGACCTCCCTGAGAGTACTTGTGCAGGCATTGGCAATTTCCTAGATTGACTATTGCAACACACTCTACATGTTGTTACCCTTGAATCTGATCCATAAACTGCAGTGGGTGCAGAATATGGCAGCTAGGCTAGTAGTAGGTGTTAGCAAATATCTCATCAGTCCCGTACTGGCTCACCTGCACTGGCTACCTGTTCCATCCCAGATCAGGTTCATGGTGATGGTTTTAAATGATAAAACCCCGCATGCCTCGGGACCTGAATATATGATGGAGTGTCTGTCCCTTAGATTAATAAATGCCTGTCCAACTAGATCTTCTTGAGAAAGCCTGGTTTCTCCTCACAGTTTTTTGAGCCTCCCTAGGGGTGGCCACCCTAAGTGTCAACTAACATTGGCACTTAGGGTGGCCACCCCTAGAGAAGCTTGGAAAACTGCTATGAGAAACTGGGCTTTCTCATTCGCCACTCCTCCTCTTTGGAACAAATTGCCAGTTGACATCCGTTTAGCTCCATGTGTGGCAATATTTAAGAAACCTTTGAAGACCTGGCTCTACCATGAGGCTTTTGGCAAGTGCTACACA
The DNA here is from genome assembly GCA_023846285.1 of Phrynocephalus versicolor. Classification (NCBI taxonomy): domain Eukaryota; kingdom Metazoa; phylum Chordata; class Lepidosauria; order Squamata; family Agamidae; genus Phrynocephalus; species Phrynocephalus versicolor. The sequence continues at coordinate 10,424,190 of JAHTLZ010000195.1, forward strand.
TTACTCACATGACTCCCTATTATAATTTGTTTGTTCTATGCATTTATTATGCTTACTTAATATACAGAAAATGTTATTTTTATTTTGTTGTTTTAACTTTACTTGTACACCACCTGGAGTTCTTCTTTGAATTAAACCTGGTGGCATATAGATCCATAAATAAATAAATAAATAAATGGAACAGCAGAATAAGAATATAAGAACAGCCTTGCCAGGACAGGCCACTGCCCATCCAGTCCAGTATTCTGTCTCACACAGTGGCTCCCAATTTGCTTCAGATGTCTTTACTTGCTTATGATTCTCTCCAAATGGCATTGAGAGATATCCTGGCTATACAGTGGTCCCCCGCCCTTTCGCGGTTCACATACTGCGGTCCCGCTATATTGCAGGACCGCAGGACCCTGAAAGGGCTTAAGGGAAAGGGGAGCCACCGTGCACAGCTCTCCTGCCCTCCCCTCGGGGGTGGCAGGCAGCAGCGGGTGATGTTTAAAGGGCTCTGGGCCATGGAGACAAGTTCTCCGGAGGTATCCTTAGGCATCCATAATGATTGCCACTGATACCCTTGTTCAACATGAACTTATCTAATCCTTTCTTGACAGCTTTCACGACTTCTTCTGGCGAGGAGTTCCATAGACCAGTGATCCTCTGGGTGAAAAAATACCTTTTCACTGCTGCAGCACACTGGGTTGACACCTTCATTGAGCTGTTCCTTTCCTGGTTTGTTGCAGACAGTTCAGACCCAATCAGTTTATAAATGTATTTTTTTTACCACAACATGCATCACTCTGCACTTATTAATGTTGAAGCTCATTTGCCACTGGTTTGCACACTCCCCCAGTATCAAGATATCCTTCTGGGGCTCCTCACAATCTCTCTCAGTTTTTACTACCCTGTATAATGTCTGTGAAGATTCTAGCTAATGAGCCTATTCAGGCCACTGTTCATCTTATGAGCCTATTTCAGACCAGGGTGAGGTCAGAGTGAGCTATGAAATGGAGGACTCACAACTAGCTTTTTTCAGACTGATGCTGTTTGGATGAGCAGCAAAACATATCAATCTCTCAAGAAAAAGAAGTCCAGTTGCCATGACTCATCTTCCAGATACCTTGTATAATTTAGAGCCATAAGCAAATTCGGCTACCTTGCTATTTACTCCTACTTCTAGATCATTTATGAAGAGGTTGAAAAGCAGGGGTCCCAGTACTGAACCTTGGGGACCCCATTCTTTACCTCCCTCCACTTGTAGAAGTGTCCATTTAGTGCTACCCTCTCTTTCCTGTCCCTTAGGCAGTTGCTGATCCAGGACAAGACTTGTCCCTTGATTTCATGACTGGCAAGTTTATTCAAGAGCCTTTGGTGTGGGACCTTATCAAAAGCCTTCTTAAAGTCCAGATAAACAATGTTAACTGCATTGCCCTTATCCACAAGCTTGTTGACACTCTCAAAAAATTCCAACAGACTGGTGAGGCATGATTTGCCCTTGCAAAAGCCATGTTGATTCTCCTTCAGCAGCGCCTTCTCTTCCATATGCCTATTAATTTTATCTTTCAGGATGGTTTTCATCACTTTACCTGGGAACATGTCAACCTGACTGGTCAGTAATTTCCTGGATCACCTCTGGATCCTTTTTTGAAGATTGGTGTTACATTTGCTACCTTCCAGTCATCAGACAGAAAGCCTGATTTGAGGGAAAGATTATATATTTTGGTTAGGACATCAGCATTTTCATCTTTAAGTTCTTTTGAGAATTTGCATGAATGCCACCTGGTCCTGGTGATTTGTTAGAATTTAGTTTAACAAGATATGCAAGGACCTCCTCCCTTGTTATTTCTATCTGACTTAATTCTTCGGTTTCCCTCCCTATGATGATAGGGTCTGTTTTGGGCATGTGGTCTTGGGAATGCACTGTGCTCCCTCCCCATTGAAGAACAAAGCAGAAAGGGAGATAAAATGGGTCAGGGGATTACTACGATTTAGTAGAGATGGGCATGAAATGGAAAAATAACATTTTGTTTCATTTCATTTCTCTAGTACTTTCATTTCATTTCATTTGTAATGATCTTCAAAGTAGTTTCATTGCAAAATGAAACAAAAGACTATGCTCCACAAATGGCAGGGCAGCTTCCTCAAGCAATTCTAGGTAACCGCCTGAAATGTGGAGATATTTGGATTTCAGGGGCTGAGTTATTAAGATCCAAAGGGGGTGCCCTTAGGAAAAAAATCTTTCTAATTGGAATTGGAAACCAAGCCGGGGGGGGGGCGCTATTGTTCGCCCACAGCTTGGGTTCTGAAGTTCAGACTCCAATTAGAATGATTTTTTTCCTAGGGGCATCCCTGTTGGAGCATCATAACTCAGGCCCCTGAACCCCAAAACTTTCTATTTTCAGGAGGTTACTTAGAATCACTAGAGGAAGGTACCTCTGCCACTTTGGTACTGCTAAAACATGGCTGGGATCAGTATTTTTGAGTGCATATGCACTAAAAATCTTTCTAATTGGATTCTGAACTTCAGAAGCCAAGCCGCGGGCAAGCCATGGCTTGGCCTCTGTTCTGAATCCAATTAGAAATATTTTTTCCTAGAGGCACCCCCTTTAGAACTTACTAACGCAGTCCCCTGGAACCAAGGCCTTTCCAAATTTCGGGGGCCTCCTTGAATCGTTCCCTGCCATTTCCTCTAGGATGAATCATTTCATCCTATGGGGGAAAATGGTGTTTCATCACAAAACAAAACAAAATGCATCCTACAATTTCATCAGGTAACGAATCCTAACGAAATGACAAAACAGCATTTTGTTTTTCATTTCGTGCCCATCTCTACTATTTATCTGTAAAGCTGTGTTACAAGCTCATACTAAATAACACAAATGAAACTTCAGTTATGTTGTTAAAATATATGCATATATAAATTAAAATTAAAATCTGTATTTGCTAGGAGGGACATGCGTGTTAGAAACCTTTGTTTCTATTTTGGTTCAGTTTCTTTCAAGGAGGGGTGACCCTTTATTTTGTGGGATTTTGGGGACACTGGTAATTTTATTTACCATAAAAACAAATGCCTCTTTTTGGTCATTTCAGTTTGTGATGATGCGTGAGGATGAGCAGAGATGCTGGGTGTAAGGACGATTAAGGAGTGTGGTGATGCTATGGGAAATGGGGAGGGAAGAAAGCAGAGGTGACAGGGTGACAATAGGGTAAGGAGTTTGTAGGGCAGTGATAGTGGTAAGGGAAGGGAATGAGAAGGAAGTGGGGCGAACAGTGCTGATAGGAAGACCAGGAATGTCATGGTGGCAGCAGCAGTGAGGGAAAGATGGTAAACGACAAGTAGGGCTCACAGAACTGATGGCAGGGCAAGGGGTGTACAGTGACAAGAAGAGAAAGAGGCTAAGGAGGATACATTTGGCAGCATTAAAAATGCATTTGCCATTTCGTAGCCCATTCCCCCAGTTTGGAGAGATCCTTCTGGAGCTCTTCACAATCTTCTCTGGTTTTTACCACACGGAAAAGTTTTGTGTCATCTGCAAACTTGGTCACCTCACTGCTTATCCTTGTTTCCAGGTCATTTATGAACAGATTGAAGAGCACCGGTCCCAGGACAGAGCCCTGGGGCACACCGCTTTTCACCTCACTCCATTGTGAAAATTTCCCATTGACACCTACTCTTTGTTTCCTGGATCTCAACCAGTTCTCAATCCATAAAAGGACCTGCCCTCTTATCCCCTGACTGTGCAATTTTCTCAGCAACCTTTGGTGAGGGACTGTGTCAAAAGCCTTTTGAAAATCCAGGGCTGATAGGGTTGTCCCAAAAGTACTGTAAACCCTATTTATGTTTGCTGCTTTTCTCTAACTCCTCATTCCCATCTACCAGGATCTACCAATGCTACTTCCCTGTGAGTTTCATAAAGTCCCTTTGGGTTCATTTATCCAAGATACTGAATGAAAGTGGGAAAGAGAAAGTGCTAGTGGTGGAGGTGGCAGTGGTAATCTTCATTTACAACAAGAGAGAGATTGACATATACCGAAACAATTAAAACTGTATCATTTCCACAAACAAGTTACAGTAAATACTCCTCTTTCTGTCCAATATAATATAATACGTATAACAAACAGTTTGTATAACATAAAATCTGTACAACATAAAAAATTCCAGACATAGGGGAAATTTGCTTAACAGAATCGCCTATGGGGCGAATCCATACAACATAAAAATGGTTACGATTAGGGATTACTCCATTTTCAATGCATTCCTATGGGAAATTTGTATATATGAAAATTTCATTTGGAACAAATTAGTTCCTTTATACAAGGTACCACTGTACTTCACTTTCTGAACAAACAAAAACACTTATAGGGTGGGGAGAGGAATACCCACTTCTATGTGCATCTTGGAGCCACTGGTTAACAAACTGGTTTAAAACATGTTAACCCCCCCAAAAGGAGAAATAGAAAACTGCCACACTGTGTTCAAGAGGCAGTGGATCAGACAGCAAAATGAGTAGTGCTGATAATCATATACATCTGCAATGTAAAAGTACATTTACTCTTTTCATTGGGATAGAACAGGCCTGCCCAACAGGTAGACCGGGGGCTACCAGTAGCCCGCAAAGGGTTCAAAAGTAGCCCGCCGGCCATCAATAAAAAAAGTGAGGGGATAAGTTCTCCACCCCTCCCTCCCCCATCCCAAGGACCACCACTGCCCCAGCAAAGTTTTGGATTAGTCCCTGGTTCCCCCCACTGGCCAGATGATTGGTGTGCCACTGTCTTGTGACCAGCTGAGTCGCTGGTGCGGAGTGGAGGGAGGAGAGGGGCGAGAGGTGGGGTTGCAGGTGTGCCCATCTCCTTTGTGCAGTGACATCTCCCTTCTTCTACCCCCCTGGACAATTCCCTCCATAACGGATTAATTGATTTTCAATGCATTCCTATGGGGAACCGCTGCTCTACTTACAATTTCTTTACTTATGACCATGTGCTCAGAATGGATAAAGTTCGTAAGTAGAGGTTTTAGTGTAGTAGCCCTCAGGCACTTTGGGCTGGAAAAAGTAGACCTTGGCCTGTTCAAAGTTGGACAGCCCTCGGATAGAAGGTGGGAGAAATAAGCTAAAGCAGAAGGGAAATGCCTCAATCTGAAGGACGGGGGTGGAGAAACACATTTTGATTAATGCACTCCAATGAAGCTGAATGAGAATTATCATTAAATTTTAGTGGTAGTCTGGGGAATGAGAGAAATTATGAGAAAAAGGAAAATGCCTTGATACCAAGTAGAGAGACCAATTCCCAGAACAGAATGTTGCAAAGAAGAAACCCACTCTTAAATACGGGGAAGATGAAGTTTTAGGGTGTCAGGGCAGGCTGTATCATAGCACAAGGGTGGGATTGAAAAAAAGAAAGGCAATATTTACTGGTGTTTAAGTGTGAATTCTACAGTTTTAACAATGTGTGAACATTGTGCTGCACTGAGACACTACTCAAATGGAACTTGGCCCACCTTCTCTATTTTTATTATATTTTCCCCATTGAGGTTTTTATAATCTTTTAATTTAGATATTGGATTGGGCTAAACAGGGTTGCTTCCAAGTGAGAAAGACCACTTGGTGGCACTCCTTGCATCCATCCACAAGGACTGGACAGTTTCAAGATACCCATCTTCTTGCCCATAACAAATGCAAGTGCTTGCTACCTCTAAAGCTATTCGCGGTGGATAAGAGAGGTATTTGCTGGCATGGGGGTTGGGTGACGTGTAGTTAATCTGCTGTTTTGGAGGAAAAAGACAACTCATTGGCACACTGATTTTGAATGGAAAAAGTGGCATACTGCTGAATTGCCTTGTCACCCAACTGACATAGTGCTGTACGTTAAAGGAAGGAAGGAAGGAAGGAAGGAAGGAAGGAAGGAAGGAAGGAAGGAAGGAAGGAAGGAAGGCCCTTCTCTCTTTAGTGATGATATCTCCATGGAATGGTCTACCTGTGCAGGTGCTCCTGACCTCTTCCCTCAAAATATTCAGGAACCACATTAAA